>CM055272.1:31218835-32418835 GCA_029237695.1 Conchocele bisecta
GATTTTGTAAATCGGTAAACAAATAAAAAATCACTTTAATAAACAAATCTAATTTTAGCCCCCATGTTAAATTCCCATAGGAAAATCGTTATTTCTCAATAAAATCTATATTTTAAAAAACTGAAAGATTTTGGAAATTGACTCGGAAACCTGACGAGATAGCTTGGAAATTATGTAAATAAGAAAACAAAAGTTAGATTTTGAAAATCGGTCAACAAATAAAAAATTATTTCAATCTATTTTTACCCCCCATACGAAAATCGTTTTTTTCGCAATAAAATCAATAGTTTATGGAATTTCGTCAACTAATGTTTTGAGGGAGGGTGACTTTATTGATTAAAATGTACTTACATTTTGTATTGTTTATATTTAATCGATTTAATAGCCAGACGTTCGTCGGCAGCAAAACGTGGAACAGACAATAGTATTGTAATTGTATTACTCTATGTATCTACGTTATGTGTTAGTGTGTTTTTTCACACAATACAATTTCGTTTGTTTACAATGTTACTGCAAGAGCACTTTCCGCCAGCCAGTACCGACGAAAACCGACCTCCAACAACCAATATGGATTAAACTTCAGATCGGTCATGAACCGGAGTAATACAATTTAACATCCCCCGCAGGTACCCTAATATATTCCTGCCACAATATACACTTACATTTGAATCGTTGTCAAATATTAGCATGTGCACACCTGAATACGTATGCATAATTTTCAACAATACGCATAAGCATTTACTATAGTATTGTCCATACGTATATGTACGTATTGGCGAAGGTATTCGATATCAATACATATCCGTATTGGTATGTGTATTGCATAAGAATATATATCCGTATTGGTATGTGTATTGTAAAAAAAGACATGTCCGTATTGGTATGTGTATTGCAGATGCATACATATCCGTATTGGTATCCGTATTGTAGAAGAATACGGATGAATAACCGGCACGTATATTTAACCTATCTGACAACAATACGCATCCGGATTTTAGTACGTATTGCCAAGTATTGGTATAGAAATACGGCACTGGATCGCTACAATTACGTCATCAATACCATACTCGTATTGTTGAGTATTTCTGTCATTTTGACCTGTGTGACTGACTGACCGACTGACCGGCTGGCTGGCTGGCTGGTTGGCTGGCTGGCTGGCTGGCTGGCTGGCTGGCTGGCTGGCTGGCTGGCTGGCTGGCTGGCTGGCTCTCTGGCTGGATGGCTCCCTGGCTAGCTCTATGGCTGGCTACATATGATCAGCTGCATTATAGCATGTGTTCTACTTTGCATTTTGCGTTCTTTGTCAAACGCCAGAGGGTGTAATTGGCTGATGGCTGGAACATGCAAAAATGGACGAGTTGGCCACTCCATATGTCGTAAGGATACAGTAAATAGGCAGTGATCACATATATGTTATGCATATATTTCTTTACATTTACGAAGCAGTTATCTTTGAACCATAGTACGGGTCCTTAAGGTATTAGGTGATAGATAGATACACTTGACTTCAATGATAATTGCTTCATAAAAGTGATGTGATATATAACATATGTGAATATTGTCTTGTTACTGGATACTATATGGAGCATTGTTGCCATCTCCGCCATCTTTGTATGTACAAGCCATCGTACAATTTCACCACTCCGTGCGTTTGACAAGTACAGCAAATAATATGACAGTAAACCAAATAATGTTTGGTGCAATACATAATAGACAGATATCACAACGTCAAGCTATAAATATTATACCAGCAAATTATAGAAAAGACGAGATATCTGAGCATTTCTCCAATCAATCTGAAAATAGTGAAGCGACCCAGCACCTGGTCCGAAGTGACTGGGGTCCGAAATATTCCGCAACAGTTTACAGCCGGAATTCACTCAATATAACTTACCAGCGTTTCTTACGCCTGCAGAGCCTTTCATCCAAATTCATATTTTATCCTGATCATATTCTTATATTGCTGTTCCATCGCAGTCAGTTACAATTTGCACTGTTTCCGCAACGTTTCACAGTGATTTGCACAAGCCCGCCATCTTGGATCTTGAAACTCCCTAGTAACTGTTTGGATCCCCTCAGCTGCCTTGGCAGAATGTAACCAATCACTGTACGGCAAGCTGGACTAATTCTCTGCTCACATCTAACCAGATGTGTTCGTCCAGAATTCGTCCATATTCGTCTTCAGTACCCAATCAGATAGTTGGATTCATTGACAGCTCGTCCGGTCCTAAGCGACAAAATGTTATATAAGGGAGCGCGCACCGCGAAATTCTGACTTCTGTTCCGAGAACAAAACCCGCTGATTCAAATGCTAAAAACGGTTTCAGGAATTCATACTTGCTCCTTGGATCCCATCCTTGGTGCAATATCACCCGCATTTGCTTGCTTGACTAGTGTCTCTATCTTGCTGCTAATTATTATTAGCTGGATGCACTGCAATCATGCAAATAATCTGAAACCGCCCTGTGTGGCAAATAACCTGTGCGGTACCCCCCCCCCCCCTACATCCCCACCCCACCCTTAGGTGATCTGGATCTACCAATTTACAGTAGCTCCAGGCTCGCGTCTTAAATCCCGAGTAAAGTGGCCATTCTATCACGACTCATGATCTGATCCTTCCATGTAGAAACATGCTATCTCGTGACTAATTGATTGACTCGCGTTCGTGAGATTTGTAAAGTTCCATTTCATGTTTCTATACCATTGGCAGTCAGAAACGCTGATACGTTGTTAAATGAGTTTTAATCAGGGATCAAGATGCGCGTTGTCAGTTTGAAATTAATATTGTTCATCACAGAGCGCCAATAATAATTGCACTATTGTCTGTCATGTATATATGGGCCGCGTCGAAAACCGGGCTTAATGACAACAATTAAATTTTTCACTTTTTTGCATATTCTGAATAGCGCATCTTTTAAAAGTGATATACCACAAAAAATATCAATGTGTCTCAATTAATTTTCATGTTACATGTATTTTCATAACACGTGGTAGAAGCGCACACGACGTTTTAGCTCAATGACGTCGCAATTACGACGTTAACATTAACGGGTGACTGCAACGTCAATAAGAACGCTTAAGCGTAATGGAGTAGTAAACGAATAGGCCTGTCATGTAGGTTAATTTTAAGAAGTGTATGTATAATGTTATACTATTAGTGAATAATTGACAAACGACACGTAACCTTGGACAAAGTCAACATTATCTTGTGTGTACTTTTTGCACAACTACGAACGCCAACAATGTATGAGCCGCGCCGTGCGAAAACCGGGCTTAATGACAACATTTTCAGTTTTTATTTGTTCGCGTATTTTGATTTGTACATCTTTTAAAAGCCATATGCCACCAAAATTATCAATGTATCCCAATTATGTTTCATTTTAGAAGTAGTTTTATGAAGCGTAGTAAAAACTTATATGACGTCTTAGATCCATGACGTCGAAATTACGACGTTTTTATCAACGGCGTATACAAGGGGTGTTGATCCGGACAAGACCTATAGATTTGTCATCTTTGATCGCATGTCAACCAAATTTGGATATCTCGTAGCCTGGCCAAGTGTCTCCCATTAGGCCAAGACAAAGTATGAAAATAATGTTTATGGCTCGTGTTGCAGTTGCTAATGTAACGTTATGTTTTGGATTGCGGCCCAAGTAACTTAATTTTGTATGAATAAATTTTCAAATAAGGCAGAGTGAGGCGTTTCCCTGTTGTTTGCTGCTGTCTGAAATAATTTTGGGGAATAATAGCGACATCATTTAACATTTCGTATGCGACGACATATTTTAACGTAGGCAGTAGGCCGCTTATAACATTAACTTTGTGACAAAACACGATACCGGGCAGATTTGGTAGCGTGATACCTTATAATTGTCGCCGTGTGTCTTTCTTGAGGATCGCATTACCATCGCCTGATCTAAATTATTATGCAGTCAAGTGATAAACTGATGATTTGATACTACACAAGCACTTTCGACTACAAAAGCAAGTTTATGACCATCACATTTCCAATTAATATGTTGATATATTTATTTTAAATTCAATACAAACCCCGGATATTTATGTCATTATATAGCTGCGTGTCTACCTCCATTTATGATAAAATGAGTGGCATTAAATGACATATCATTCGCTAAGTACTGGTTATAATTGTTCAAAAGTCTCAATTTACCAAGATAATAGATGGTAATATCGTTGGCATACACTAGGTTGTTCATATTTAAGATTATTTAGGAATCAAAGTGCAGTGTAAGCGAAGACTTCGCTGATATGTAGCCAGTTAAATTATGCGTTCACCATTTTGAATCCATAAGGACAACGACGAAAAAGAGTAAAAATGTCAAAGAACGACAGTTAGGCGACAATGTACAGCGCCTGAAGCATTTCTAAGTCATTGATGCTGCGATGAACTCGAGCAAGTATCCTTGCTATAATAGTTTGTCACGACACCATGGCCATAACGTCAAACATGTATTCACGTTCAATGACGTCACAAGTACGTGACGTCAAGTCATGACGTCATAATATGTGTACCGAGGTACAAGGTATCGGGTCTCATATTAGTGAAAGTTTCAGTAAGTTATCATTTTCCGTTTTCTGTTCACACTTAATGTTAACTGACACCAGTAAACGTAAATGGGAGGGCAAAATGTGAACTTTTACGGCGACGTTAGACAATTTGAATCGTCGTTTTTCCGACGTCGTTTACCGCTTTCCATAACGTTATCATTAAGCCCGGTTTTCGTATGGCGCGGCCCATATATGTATCATTCTAGTCATAACAACCAGTCCATAATTGTTATCATGAATTGATCATCCTGTTAAATTGTTCAATTGTTCTGTGATGCACAGTGCTACATGTACATGTATTTAACCCAATATTATATGTACAGAGCACTGCTACATTGACTCTTGTTGTCTATTCCCGTCCAAGTAAGTTAAGGTAGATATATCGTATGTGTTCGTGTCTGGAGCTACACTATCAAACGAGGCCCGCTATCATAAATTCCCGCTTGACAGGGGTCGTGGTTAAGATTTAACCGTACTGGATTAGCGCAGGGACGTTACACTACATTTTGATGTGTAAACTTGTTTATCTGACGCACATCCTATATTAGTGTACACGTTGTCATATGGTAAAGCCATATTTACTCGCATATTAGGTGAGTAGACACCAGGATGGCCAGGTAAAAGTGATACACTGTGTGCGATTTGCTGTGCATGAGGGTAATTATAATGGTGGTTCATGTTGTTAAAAACATAGGCACAAGTTTTCAAGTTTGTTGTCCATTATTACTGCCTTCCTGGATGTTTAATACAATAGTTGAATTCGATACTTCAGTACGCTGAGACTTGGAACTACTTTTTGACACCGGCAATAATAGAGATAGTATTTAGTTTCTAATAGTATTAATAATTGTTTGAAGATACTTATCGTTTTTTCGTAAATCCGAAAGATGAATGATTTTTCGTTAATTGTAATAGTTATATTTGTTGTCGCTAACCATTCTTGAAGTTCCCTAAATATGTTTTTTGTAACCTTGCAATCCCAAAACAAATGTTTTATTGTTTCCGAAAACTTCTTACAGAATGTACATAATGGACTACTGACAATTTTGTGGCCAGAATATTGTGGTTTATTCGGTACTGCAACCATTTTCGAGTTGTGTCTTTTGTTATGATATGCGGCTATAAATATATTTTCTTCCACGTTTCATTTTTAAAATTATAGGTGGAGTTCTATTTAATTTTCAGAATTGGACTTTAATGCGAGATACATGTTTTTGTCCCGGTTTTGTTTTTTAGGTATATTTTTAGTTTGTATGGAGTAAATGGCATTTCTAGCTTTTTTTCGATATTGTTAAGTTTCAAACTTTTACCCCAATCTTTTATTGCTTTGACAAGGCCATAATATTGAAAAAGGTTTATATTTATGTTGAAATTGTTTTTTTAAGTTCACTTTGAGAGGCAAAAGTTCCATCAATTTTGATAATGTCATTTATAAAACATATTCCCTTATCAAACCATGCCTTGTTGAAGAAGGTTGTCCCACATTGTATGTCATTATTAAAAAATAATGGGCTAGAAAAAAATGCATCCATGTTTATCGGCTTAAGCTTATTTTGTAATTTTAGATGAGCTTTTAAAACATCCCGCCAAAAAAGGTTTGAAATTTTTCCTATTTTTTGTTCGATGTACATATCTCCCAATTTCAAAATATTATCTGTATCAATTTCTGTATTTAAAATGTTTATAAATTTGTATTTATTGCACACTATTCTTCTTATCCATGTTGTTTTTGAAGACGATATATAGCCCTCAATATTTGGCATTTTTAGTCCGCCATCCTCATATTTTGTGCATGTGATTTACCTTGCCATAAAAAATTATACATAATGCTGCTGATTTCTTTAACACATGTTTGACTGGGGTTAGGTAGGGATATAAAGAGGTGATTTAAAGATGGGACGAGAAGAGCTTTTTTTCTTTTATGAGCCTCATTTTTTTCCGAGAAATTTATGTTCACAATTTTTTCTAAATATGTGTCAAAAGTAATTCCAAGCAATTTAAAGCTGTTATTTCCCCACTTTAGTTTCCATTTTGGTTTAATTGAGTCTTGGCTAAAAAAAATTGCCCCAATCCAAATATAACTTGTGTTTTATCAAAATTAACTTTAAGTCCTGACATATGGGCATACATTTCCAGTCCATTAAGTGTTTCATTTAATTACCCCACGTATTGATTGGCATTATTATACATTTTATATCGGATGTAACTTTCCACAGTGATATCAGGGGCGCCAACCGTGTTTCCTTAAAATGTTAACGGACATTACTATTTAGACTCTGCATTTATTTTTCGATGTGCAATTATCACACATTATAATCTGTCGAACATATTATTTGTTCAGGTGACGCATTTAATTAGTATAAATAATTAAAAAATACCATGTCTCATTTTCATATGAAAATAGCCTGATACCAACGCGCGTCACTATCAGTAACATATAGGTATTACTAAATGATTATGTCTGTATAGCGGTCATTTGCAATTTTTAGAACTAGTGGAATAGTGACACACTTATACACTTATTTAATTCCTATAAATAACAGTTTGTGCCTTCTGAGCGGGCATGTACATGTACCTTTAATATTCATGTAGACGTGGAATGCTCTAGGTGTATGCATCTAGTGCACGAGAATGGAACATTAAAATGGACAATCATGAACCTTGTAGTTCACATTTATATGTGTATGCAGCTGGTGAAAGCTGATGCTGCCATCAATGTACATTGTACACCACTGCCTGTGTTAATCTTGCCAAGCTGTCAACGTTTCTGTAGCCTATTTCACCAACATTGCAAAGTATACTTATCTAGTAAAGTATACATTGAGGGAGAATTTTTTAATTTAAGGGTAAATTTATTAATTGTTATTATACTGAATGTATTACATTATCACAGTCATTTTGGGCCACTGATTTTATAAATTGACCACGGTTTGACCAAGTCGGGCATACACGTATTCCACTTGTTGCAAATGTTGTACATGTATAACCAGTAGCCTATTTCACCAACATTGCAAAGTATACTTTTCTAGCAAAGTATACTTTGAGGGAGAAATTTTCAATTTTAGGATAAATTTATTAATTTTTAGACAGGTTTTTAGAAACAAAAATACAGGCTATTGGATTGGCGAAAGCCGGGCGGGCGGGCGGCGGGCGGGCGGGCGGGCGACGGGTGGCAGGCGGCGGGCGGCGGGCGGCGGGCGGCGGGCGGCGTCCACAATCAATGTTAAGTTTGAGTCCATTTCTTTGTCACTGTACCATCTAGGACCACCAAACTTTCACAGCTTCATAATCAAGGGGTGCCCACCACATATCACTATCCAACATGTTACTTTTTTTTTTAACTTGACCCATTTTTTCCGCGCAGTCGACTTAGCCATTTTCAATGTTAAGTTTTCGTGTTTACAATGTTAAGTTTTCGTGTTTAAGTCCATTTCTTTGGTACTGTACCACCTAGGACCACCAAACTTTCACAGCTTCATAATCAAGGGGTGCCCACCACATATCACTATCCAACATGTTACTTTCCTTTTAACTTGACCCATTTTTTCTGCGCAGTCGACTTAGCCATTTTCAATGTCAAGTTTTCGCGTTTACAATGTTAAGTTTTCGTGTTTAAGTCCATTTCTTTAGTACTGTACCACCTAGGACCACCAAACTTTCACAGCTTCATAACCAAGGGGTGCCTACCACATACAACTATCCAACATGTGACCATTTTTTTTACCTTCACCTATTATTTCTACGTAATTGACTTAGCCATTTTCAACGTTAACTTTTTAACGTACGTCTGGTTAAAGTTTTTTGGTTAAAAGTTTTTCCTTATACTATATCTCTGCAACTGCTTCGCCCATTACCTTGAAACTTCACATGGGTGTTTATCATCATCCATATTTTCATTCTAACCCCTAACCGTGCGGCCCCTGTGCCCAATGTCAAGGTCAAATTACTTTGAAATTTTTTTGTTAAAGTTTTTTCGTGTACTATATCTCTGCAACTGCTTCATCCATTACCTTGATACTTCACATGGGTTTTATCATCATTGTCGCACCCGCTTGCGGAAAGCGCGATATCGTCGGCATTTTGGCATATGTCCGTCCGTCCGTCCGTACGTCCGTGTGTCCGGTTAAATTTTTTTTTTCGCTAAAGTTTTTCCCTCTACTATATCTATTTTGTTCGTGTCCATGCCTCGCCCGAAGGCGCGACATGCAGGCCACGGCCATCTAGTCTACAAAAAGTGGGTATAATTATGTTATCCAAGTGTCTATGCTTTGAAAAAACCTGGCCTTCGTGGCTTTGCCTCGTTTCTTGTTATTATACTGAATTTATTACATTATCACAGCCATTTTAATTCTGCATATTTGTAATCATCAAATATATGCAGTAGTTAGTTCTATATGAAATAATGCATTTCAGGAAAAGTAAATGATTGCTCCCTTTGCTAGAAAAGTATACTTTACAATAGTGATGAAATCAGCTACAGGTGTACCTTAAAAGTGCATTGAGATGATAATGCAATCGACTGCATTTATTTACTTTATTACACATACTGTCTGTTCATGATAGCAAAGCGACCAGACGTGTCTTGAAGTACATGTAGTCATCTGTCTCTTTTACAGTGGAAGCTCTCTAAACCGGACACCCTGGGGACCTCACAGGGTGTCCAGCTTAGAGAGGTTCAACTGTACTTAAATGACCCAATGATGTTTTTATTTTGTTTTTAAACAGCGGAAGTAGAAGTGGGAGCGACGAAGGAATGTCGATGCTGTTCAAACGGACATCAAAAGAACAAAAATGCTACCAACCCACACAATACCGCCCGAAAGAAGGAGGAGCAGGTACGGTGAAGTCCCTCTAAACTGGACACCTTGGGTACCTTCCTTGGTGTCCGGTTTATAGACCCTACTTTAGTTTGGATGGCCCTGGGAACCTCCCAGTGCGTCCGGTTCAGATAGGCTTCACTTTTCGTTGTTATGGTGCTGGGGACCTCACAGAGTGTCCGGTTCGGAGAAGCTTCACTTTAGGTTTGATGGTGCTGGGAACCCCCCAGGGTGTCCGGTTCAGAGAGCCTTCACCTTAATGTTGATGTTCTTGGACACCTCCCAATGCGTCCGGCTTAGGGGGGCTTCATTTTATGTTTCATGGTGCTGGGAACCTCCCAGGGTGTCGGGTTCAGAGAGCCTTCACCTTAATGTTGATGTTCTTGGGCACCTCCCAGGGCGTCCGGCTTAGGGGGGCTTCACTTTAGGTTTGATGGTGCTGGGAACCTCCCAGGGTGTCCGGTTCAGAAAGCCTTCACCATAATATTGATGTCCCTGGGGACCTCCCATGGTGTCCGGTTTAGAGAGGTTTCACATTAATGTTGATGGCCCTGGGGACCTCCCAGCGTGTCCACTTTAGAGAGGTTTCACATTAATGTTGATGACCCTGGGGCCCAGCGTGTCCGCTTTAGAGAGGTTTCATATTAATTTTGATGGCCCTGGGGACCTCCCATGGTGTCCGATTTAGAGAGGCTTCACATTAATTTTGATGGGCCTGGGGACCTCCCAGCGTGTCCGGTTTAGAGAGGCTTCACTTTAGTTTTTATGGCCCCGGGGACCTCCCAGGGTGTCCGGTTTAGAGAGGTTTCACTTGAATGACTAAATAATACATACTTGGTTAAATAGAGTAATGAGGAAGACAATAGACATACAATGTACGTTACATTTTAATTTCCCAGATTAATGATTCTAACCAGCTACATGTATGTGGCGACTGGATAAATGAGGCTTATTGGTTTTGTGACCGCACACTCTGACCGTTCGCCATTCCAACAATGAAACACATGCCATGTTTCTAACAAGCAATGTAGATCGTTATGAGGCTGCAGGAGCTTGTTATTTGATAACAAACATGTTTTTCGGTAGCAGTTAGAACAGATTTCATGGCGGCCATTTTGAAACTACGAATGATTGACTGTCGTGATGTTTTACATAATGCTTGCATAATCTTCAGTTTAACACAGTTAGTGGTACATGGCGTATATAAATTGAAAAAAAAGCGGTTTTATATTTTAACATATCAGCTAATTAGCAGCTACAAGCTACACGCTATTGTGCAGCAGTCATCTCCGTTTTTAAAACAGAAACAAAATAAATGGTATACTTACGCGCTGAGTTTCTCATGCCATTCTATTATAGTTAACAGGTTAGAAGAATGTTGGACCAAATCCAGTCTTCGACATGTTGACATATGTACCTATAACTTATTGAAATACCGCTCTCAGATATACAAATGAATGGTGTCAGTATTCTGTACAAGTTTTTATAATTTGTGGCGGCTATTTTTAATTTTGAAACATACCAGCTTCTGATCAGATTGTTTTTATCAGAAACTATTATTTCTGAACATATTACAGTATAAAACAGCCTTTTACACAATGTGTTCTCTCTGTTATTAAGCAAAGTAGCATTATTTTACATTTGACCTTGAAATTGACCTTTAAAATCGAGAAATCCCCGCCAAAAAAATGTTTGCCTGAAGTATAACTGTACCAAATTTGGTAATTTCTGCCAGTCAGTCACGATCACTAATGGGGCTAAGCAACTTCACTACATAATGCACTTTGCAATAAATACAAAGCCGTCGGACATGGTCTATTATCTAGAAGATGTATACTTCTATATATTAATTACACTGGAACCTCTCTAAACAGGACACAAAGAAAACACATGTGATCTTATTTTTCTTAAGTTTCTTGGTCATTTATCTCTGATAATAATGTATGTTCGTGATCGCATAGCACACAACCATGGATCAGAATGATCAAATGCCTGATTTACAGTGAAACATCTCTACGCCGGACACCCTGGGGACCTCACAGGGTGTCCGGGTTAGGCAGGTTTCACTGTAATGCTAAAGGATTCCGTGGTATACTGTTTTATTCCATTGGCCGCATATGGCCGTATTTAAATCAAGTAGCCATTACCAAAATTACAGTTCCGTCCCGCCGGAAGAATCTAGTAAGCGAGTATGATCTGGAGTCAGATGAAGACGATATCGATATAGACGATGGTCGCGCGCTGCCCAAACGAAACTCAAACCAGCGGCCTAAGCTCGCTTTACCAGGTATGTGTCACGAAAGTCATCAGGGGCTCGTCAGTTTGTATGTAAAGTAAGTAAATTCTTTATTTAAAGAGGGTAACCCAGTTGGCGTGCGACAATCTTCACTAGGGCCCTCTCAAACACAAAAACATATTTACATATTTATAGTGAACAGGTTATGGCATGTATAAAACAAGTGATGCAACCCAACTGCCACCAGCTACACGTAGCAGGCAAACGTTTGGTTACTTGCAATACGCAATTTTTTACATGATAATTTATAACAAAACCGCGCTTATTGTTGCTTAGGTTGCAGATCCTGACAGACCCGAAACTCATGATCAAATACTAATACATGTATCCCGACAGAGTCCGTTCGTTGTATAAATTAGTGATTACATGTTAGTTACTGGATAACGAACAATAATGACCCAGATCAGACTGTGCGTATGCGAAGGACGGTCAGGGTATACACCAATTCGTAGAGACAATACAACACATCGTAATATCCCTAAATACCGGGAGACTCGTCTGTCTAAACAAATAATATCACAATACAATTAGTCTATTATTTCGGTAACTCAACATATAATAACCATAAACATTGGGATATCATTCCTTTCCGGGAATCTCCATATTTCATTGAGATTTCCCAAAATAAATGACGTCACATTAAATAGGATTATTACCGCTGTTTTACATGTAATTTATGCACGGCATTTTTATGATACTGATGATGGTGGTGGGTCTATTTAAAGACATATACGGACATTTCATCCATGGTGAACATTGAGCTGTGAAAACATTTCGAATGTTTAATTGAATACTGTTCCATATAATTGCACCAGAGTAAGACAGACTATCTTTAAATAATTCTGTTTTAGTTCTAGGAACATGCAAGGCCTCGTTTGTCTTAGTGTTATGTTAGTGTTCTCCATGCGTGTTGATTGCATAATAAACATTTCACTTAAGTATGCGGGAACTATATATAAGCTTTGTAAAATAGTAATATATGCTCTACAGAGAAGAAATTGCTAATTTTTGATAGCAACCAAAGATAAGAAGAGACTTGTTTTAGGAAACAAAGTCAAAATGGTCATTCCAAAGCAGATTTTCATTAATTTTTAGTCCAAGGAATTTATCGGCAGTAGTGACTTATCATTATATATATGCCAAAGTGACTTTCATTTTTATCCAGTATTGTTCTTCTCTGTCTGGTTGAAATAAGCATTACTTTTGTTTTGCTAGTATTTAAAAGCATACCATTTGTTTCGCACCACAGTTTCAGTTGATTTAATGCAATTTGCAAATTACATTCTACCTCATTAATGTTACTCTGGATATCATAAATGGTTGTGTCATCAGCTTATAAATCGGTTCCTGTAGCAGACTCGGACAACATAGCAGGCAGATCATTATTAAATAATATAAATAATGTCGGACCTAGCATAGACCCCTGGGGCACGCCGCCTGTAATACACATATCTTCTGAATGTGCACCATTAACTGAAGATACCTGTTGTCTTTGCTTCAAGTATGAATTAAACCACATTAATGTTTGATCACTAAATATGTAGCAGCTAAGCTTTTGCAAGAGGATATCATGATCTACGATGTCGAATGCCTTTCGAAAATCAACCATTACAGACCCAGTTAATTTTCCGTCATTTAATGCATTTAGCCATTTGTCTATCATTAGTATTAGAGACGATTCTGTTTAGTGGTTGCGCCGAACACCACTTTGCGATTTATGTAATAAATGTTAGTTATTTAAAAAATCTGTCATATGTGTATTTACAAATTTTTCAATTAATTTAGATAATGTGGGTAATATTGAGGTTGGCCGATAGGGATTTACTTCGTTCTTTGCGCCACTTTTAAATAATGGAGTTACCTTTGCATTTTTCCATACATCCGGGAAAGTACCAGTAGCTATACTTTTGTTGACGAAAGTCGTACGACGTTTAGTGAAACGGGTCCCATGTTAACCATCAGTAGGGGCGGATCCAGGATTTCAGGTTGGGGGGAGGCGGGACTTTTTAATTGAACTATTTACTATATTTTCGAACTAGCACCGTTTGTTCGTCGACCGAGCAGGTGTTTGATATATACACCCCATTTTGCTGCATTCTGGCGCATTTTAGAGCAAAAATATATGTTTTTGGGGGGTGGGGGGAGCGCGCCGGATTATCCCTTACGTGGATCCGCCCTTGATCAGAATGCGGGAAACATAAATATTGTCGGCCTAGGCCCGCTCTGCCAGATACACAACCGCCTACGTTAAATGTGTCAAGATGACAACGTGCCTCAACATAGATTAGCAATCTCGACTCACAATCAAGCAGCTTGACCCACTGAGCCTTAGCCATCTTTTTGATTTCAGGCACAATCTTCAAGCATTCTGCAAACGTACATTACAAAATGTTCAGTTACACACACGTAACGAACTAATACAACATTTTAGGACTCGCCCTAGAATCTTCATTGTTCCATATCAACATACATGTACTAACCTGTGTGGCAGGTGGGAGCATGCGATGGGTAATTTAGCGATCGGGGTTCATCCTTACCGGAATCGCGACTGGATACCTGGTTTGGCCCTCACATACGTCTTTGGCATTTTGTATGTGACAGTTGAATCTGGTTATACCCCTTATGTGAGTATTATTTACGATATTCGTAATCCTATTTTAGGGGAAGGGGCCAAGTGACTTTGGTGTTGTATGGACCTGGCACCAGGTCAGGTTATTCTAATTTCAGGGCTGAATATATTTGTTCTCGATGTAAATATTCCGTTCTGCTTTTGGGATTTTCCCCCCAATGCAGCAGGTTAAATTGGGATCGAACCCGTTTGCCCGGCCTTACATGACCTTAGCTGTTGATAGGCCGCTAAACCCTAATAAACAAACAAACAAACAAACATGTACTGACCTTACATCCACACGTATATTACAAACACACGTATAAACAAAATGTTTAGACTCACCCGCACATGCGCAGTCTGATCGGTTCCATCAGCGAAACACCTAATACGCGTCGGTCACGATTATACGTGTCACGTAAACCCGAACATGTCATTATTGGTCACGATACTACGTGCCCGGGTGAACTTGAACACTATATAAGTTTGAATGCGCACAAACAATTAATTTCATTCACCATTAGCATGAGTGTAATTGAACTGCATGACTTTCTTGAACGAAAGTCCGGTGAAACGAATTCCATTCTGCAGTGCGAGATATGCTGTCAGCTTCAACACAACACTATTTTATGTAAAACGTGCAAGGGCGAGATTTGAATTTGTTGATATAATAAAATATAAATGTGTCCATGTTGTTGCGCAATATACGTACATCGTGTGAAGGATCACCATGAACCCAACGTCTTTGATTACGATTTCTCGTGGGATATGCACGTAACCGAAGAAACGCTAGAACGACGCCGGAATGTGAATTTTGGTATTACATGTAATAGGGCCTCCAAAATCCTACAGGAACGTGCCATTATTATAAAACTTCATTTCTGCCTAAGAGGAACACATCATGAATCATCAGTGTAGTTGGTGAAGCAGAAATTGCGCTTGGCCTCAAGACTTGTGGAGACACATAAAAAAGCAGCAGCAGCAGCACTAGCACTTCGTCTTCCAAAACCCGTTCACAGCCAATGTATCGGGACTAACGGGTAGTGTACATGTATTATAATAATATGTATTTTCCTATAGCGTATCTGAGTGATGATGTACCTGAAATAGCAAGACTAGCTGCTGAGTAGAACCAGTACTTGATAGTCAAATGTTGCACTATTATTAAAATGTGTCAAGTGCATCGCATTAGTATTATTATTAGCTTCATAAGATCATCCAAAATAAATACATTTCTGACCTCCGGGTCAAATAAAGAGTCTTGTTTCAGATCTAGGGTATTCCTTTGATAAACTCAACCTTGGGTCACAAAGTGGTTGTAGTGATGTCACATAGTTGTTGCCATCATGTGTATAGAAACACTATTATCTGTAGTGTAGGCTGTATTCTCTGGTCCTGTAGTAAGTCTCTCACAAATGCCGTTTTACCGCTTCCTGAAATCTAAGTAATTAGCAGAGTATTGTATATATGGAGCACGGTGTGGTATCGGTATGGGATTAATCCACCCCGGTCACACTAATACTAATGCGAGGACACATTTTAATAACAGTGCAATATTTGGCAATGAAGTAATGGTTCTACTCTGCAGCCAGTCTTGCTAATACAGGTACCTAATCACCAAGACACGCGATAGGAAAATACATATATTATAATATCTGATTATGTACTCTACCTACGGGCGTTCACAGTCCGGCGTCGTTTTAACGTTTCTTCGGTTACGTGCATATCACAGGAGTGATCGTACTTAGATACGTTGGGTTCATGGTGATACTTCAACTGATGTACGTATATGGCGCGACAAAATTGGGATACATGTTATTTTATTATAGCAACAAACGCAAATCTCGCACGTTTTGCACAAAATAAACCTATGTTGAAGTTGCAGCATATCTCGCACTGCAGAATGGAATTATTTTCACCGGAATATCGTGCAAGAAAGTCGTGCAGTTCAATTTCACTCATGCTAATGTTGGATGAATGAGTTATTCGTGCGCATTCTACCATATAGAGTTCATCATGTCACGTAGAAGCGTGACCAATATTGGCAAGTTCGGGTTCACATGACGACTCTGTCATGACTGACACGTTGGGGCACCTCGATAGGACACGTAGTATCGTGACCAATCTCGACATGGTATCGTGACCACTCTGTAATTACTGACACGTTGGAGCACCTCGATGGGACATGCAGTATCGTGACCAATCTCGACATGGTATCGTGACAACTGTGTCACGAATGACACGTTTGGGATCACGTGCCGCTTTGTTTCGTTACCAATCTTGATACGGTATGGTTACCAATCTTGACACGTTCCGGATCACGTGACGCGTAGTATCGTTACCAATATTGACACGGTATCGTGACCAATCTTGACATGTTCGGGATCACGTGACACGTTGACCACACGAGTGTGTCATTGAACAGTCAGCAGCTGTAATGTAAGCATCGGTGAGTACTAACATTTTGTAGTACTGTATGAATAGTTTGTATATACTGTACATTTATATTATACGTGCAACTGTAATACTGGACAGTTTGTATATACGTGTGGTTGTAAGGTGGATCGTTGTCGTCTGCAAACCAAAATGTTCGTAAGTGCAAACTGAGGATCGTTTGGAAATTTAAATTAATGGATTTACATTATTGAGCATATGCTGCATATTCAGCCTATGCTCAATAAATGTAAATCTAATAATTGTTTACAAGAAAACATTGTTATTGTGAAATTTACAATCATAATTTTGCATTTACGAACATTTTAGTCGTAATAAGTTTAGTGAAACGGCCCCCTGTAGCCTGACGCTTGTTAGGTGTTTCGTTGTTGAAACAGATCGTGACCAGGGTGTGCATGGTCGGGTCAGTCCTAACTTTTTGTTTTAAAATGTGAACATTTTGTATATATTGTACATTTATATTATACGTGGAACTGTAATACAGAACATCTTGTATGTACGTGTGGTTGTAAAGGACCGTCTGCAAACAAACTGTGTGTCTCATGTGTGAAATGGGTCTTATGGTATTTGTTCCACTCCTGTAGCCTGACGCTAGTTAGTTGTTTCGTTGATGTAACTGATCAGACTGCGCATGTGCGGGTGAGTCGGAACCACGTCTGATGAGAAGGACCTGACCTACAATGTCCGCGAACGCTCACCAGATAGGGTATACAAGTCAGCTCTGTATACGTTATGTATACGTCACATTCTAAAAAATAATTCAACAAGTCACACATACCTCTATTAATATGCTAATTAGACATGCCAATTAGCTAATTAGCCGCGCATGCGCAGTTCATGAGGTCAAACCGACCAATGTAATACTGTTAATACATCATGAGATTTGATTTTAAGCAGTTGCCTGTCGTTGCTATCCTCCAAAATTGCACTTGATAATAATACACTACCGCCTGTGATAATTTTTTTCAATACTTATTTAATTTATTTATTTAAAGAATACTTGAATATTGTGCTTAAAATCAAGCCAGTTGATTGTCGGAGCATGAGCTGTACTACAGCTCAGTCTCAGACAATCAACTTGCTTGATTACGAGTTTGCAGTGTCAATTGATGTTCAGGGGACCGTTTCACTAAACTTCTTACGACTAAAATGTTCGTAAGTGCAAATTTAGGATCTTCAGCAAATATTAATTTATGGATTTACACGTATGTCGGTCCAGTCCATCACAATGTTAAAGGTCTTGTTTGAGCTTGTATTTCAATTATATGTTTAGACCTACAGCCGCCATGCTTGTACAATATCATGAGCCAGTCATGTGTACTATAGCCCACAGTAAATCAAATGATCATTATGTGATCTTGACCTAACTACTATTGCACTGTTTACATATTTATTTCCATAGTTATTCTTGTTTTAGCTTGTTTACTATCATTGCAGTATGTGTGACACCCATGTTCTATGAACACATTTTCGCGTTCTGTTCACGTTTACAATTTCCAGACATGTCAAGCGCAAATTTTGTCTCGGAACTCGCGAGTAAACTAAGCTCGGCGTCCATGGGGAAGCCTCAACCTCCGTCTAAACCACAAAGACAGCAACGCCCACAGATAGTACCACGCCCTGTGAAACGCCTCCATCCGCCAATCCCTGACCCTCCCCGTCAGAACGCTAAAGAACAGGAAAACTACGAAAATGCACATGTGAGTACTTGTGCATGGGCGTCGTCAGGAATCCCCCTTTTGTAGGACTCGGATCAGGGGGCCGTTTCACCAAACTTCGTACGAATAAAATGTTCGTAAGTGAAAAATGATGATAGTCTGTAGATTTCACTTTAACAATGTTGGATTTACATTTATAGAGCATAGGATATGCAGCCTATGCTCAATAAAAATCTATATCCATTAATCGAAATTTCCATACGATCCTACATTTTCGCTTATTAACATTTTAGTCGTATGAAGTTTAGTGAAACGGACCCCTGGTCTTGAAGGAACTAGAATTGTAACCAAATAAGTACCGTAATGACCCTAAATATTCGAACACCATTTGTTTAGGAAAACCACAACAGTGAGCGTGCCGATATTTATGGTTAATATGTCAGTAGTGGTCTAATCATAATAACAATATATTTGGATATACTTTGTCTAGGGAAATCACTATTTAATTCATGTATGGGTTTCACAAAGCAAATTGTGTCCGAATATTTAGGGTTAATACGTCTGTAACACGGTGTTATTAACTCTATGCATGCTGGGAAACTAGCGGGATATAAATATGTGCAGTTCAAAAATAGCAGATAATGATGAATATTCATTATGTTTTTCTTTATTATATACATACTTTCGTTTCCCATTGAAACACAATGCAACGCAAGACGTCAATATTTTTCCATTGTCTCGTGAGTTCATATTGGTTAGTGCCGTAACTACGCTTCACATCGCAAAATAGTTCCTTCTAAATCACCACTGATTTGTTATTTTTAATGATGTTTTGTATAATTGTTGAGGTGCAAGCGTGATTTACGTCAACGCCCTGCAGATTATTGCTATATAGTTTAACCCTATGAACCCAATAATCCGCTAGAGCGGTATTTGGAAACAGTACAGCTCGTGACGAGCCGTCTCATCTGGATCTACTCCTTTTGCAAGTATTTTTCTTATTTTTAGAACAAAAACACCCCTTTTTCATAAATGAACTAGTCTGAAAATCATTTTCTGACGATTGAATTGGTTGCAAAATTAACATATCAAAATACATTCCAGTTACTTAGAATGTGTTAATGCGCGAAATGGAAATTCTATTCCGCAGTTGTAGAGTGTGGTGCGGCCTATGGAACCGTCCTGGTGTCAATGCTAAAATATATTTATCTCCTAATTAGGGCTTAGTAACTCCTAATTAGGACATAAAAATATCTTAGCATTGGCACCAGGACGCTTCCATAGCAGCCTTATTGTGCAACAAAGCGGAAAACATGCAGCTAACACAGAGTTAAAGTTGGCGTCCCACATCACAAGTTGTAATATAGGGAGACATAGTTGTTTCGTCTATTATGTAGATATAACTTTTTTTTTCGGGCAAAATAATCATTAATTTATCATTACCGGACGGGTTAATTGATATTATTATCCTTTTTACATTGAACTTGAATTGCCACTTTCACATCAGGAGCGACAACCGTGATTCCTTAAACTGTTAACGGAAACAACTATTTTGTATCTCTATTTCTTTTTTGTATGTGTAATTATCATACATGTACATGTACTTTATAATAATTTATGTCGATAAAATATTTATTCATGTGACGCAGTTAGTTGATATAAGTAATTTAAATATGTCCTACTTCATTTACATATCAGAATAGCCTGATACCACCGCGCGTCTCTATCAGTAAAGTGCAGATTACTATAATTGATTATATCTGTATAGCAGTTACTCATAATTTTTCAAAATGTTTATCGAATAGTTACCGAATTATACACTTATTCAATTCCTGTAAATTACATTTTGTGACTAACAGATGGCATCCACACACTTTAATGAACAATCACTGTTGCAGATATTTTAACCTGAGGAATACGTATTTGACAGTAATGATCGGACTCGGGCAACAGGGTATGTTTTGTTTTCTTTCCTTGTTTGCTTTGTATTATATGTGGCTGTGACTGGAAAAAGTGTAGTTCCAGATTAGCACAGTAGTTCACCTAACTGTTGATCTAGTGAAATGACAGATTGAACCAAAATCATTCTATGATAAATAGACGTACATGTATGCACTAAACTCTATTTACAAACATACACTAACAGTTCTGAGTGCATAACTCTAATTGCATTTAATTACACTGCATTACATGCGCGTTATGACTGAGTAGTCCTTCCAAATGCGCGTTTTTTTCATTTCTACTTCGTGGAGAGTGACCTGACAATCTTGCTAATACACACTTTCTTAGGTAAGTTTATGATAATAGTTGTGTGTTACATTGTAGAATTGGCTCTCATTAACAATATAGCGAATGAACGTCAACGCCCTGCAGGTTTTCCTTATATTTTAGTGCGCGAAATGTAAATGCAATTACGCAATTGTTTACCGTTGAGCGTAGCATATGCAGCTAATACAAAATATGACCATAACCTACCAGGATATGCTCCCAAAACGTTTATGCAAGCAATCAACGGATCGTCATGTCACCGTCACACTGCACCGGCAATCATACCTAGCGGATAATTATAATATCACTAGTAAATTTAATTACAATGGTACCACATGTATTATAATTATCATGAGAAGATTCTAATAAATCAAGTGCATCAGATAACCACATGGAGGCGATTCTCATCTGCATTACTCCATTACTAAATATATTGAAAATCGGTGCATTCACTTAGCCAATAAAACGTGATGAAACAGATCCTATGTGCACAACATCCATCGGACGTCTTCCTAAAGTACACGGACTGTATAGACAATCGGATCCATATGGATCATCCAGTACACATTGTCATCAACTGATTACACAAGCTCACATATACTATCCAACAGTTATTCAGTCGTTCATAAATTTAGGCACTGCACAAACTATTCCCATAGCATATGATCAATTCTGACGTCACACAGAACTAATACATAATAGCCGATGCATATTATATTATAGATACAATAACACACGCGTATGTCACAATGCAATTATGCGTATACAACAAATGCGCAGAAAGTATACTTGGCTATGCTGTTACTGATTCATTGCCACGGTAGACTACATTTGCTCACTGATGTGTTCCTGTCTAACTTCAGTCCGTTCATGGATATAGCAGACAATATTTCCAACGAGCAGATTTCACAGGCGGTGCATCTAATCATGGTTTATCATGTTTGTCAATGTCCCGGAACAGACAATGATACACAGACAATGTGCAAACATCAGAGGTTCTGACTAGCCTGCGCAGCAGTGCAGTCTGGTCAAGCGAATTCCTGTTTACAAAGACGGCGACAAATTTCTAATCTTAGTAGTGCGATGCCAAATAGAAATTTCGCAAACGCTGATCTCTGTTTAATTGGCAAAAATGTTCCACACTTTTCTCAAACCCAAATGTGTGTTTGTAAGTACGATAAGTGCGCAATGTATTGCCGCCTACACCACTGACACTACTGTCTGCCATCCATCAACATATCCGATCATCATCGCTTCAACAATATAATTTTGAATGACGACTTTGTTAATAAAAGCATGAACGTTAATCAAATCTGCCAAGTTTAGCTTATTAAAATTAATGGTCACTGAAAATGGCCAATATCGACATCCTCGACCAGCACTACTTAGTGACAATTTACAAATTCGGCTGTTGATTCTATCGGTGTGCAATACATTTATGATTTGTGTACCCCGAATAGCTGCACCATAGGCAATAACTGACCAGTCATATACTATATTAAAAACATCTACCAACACTGTGCGCAACCATTTGTTCTGTGATAGTATAATATAATGTTTCACTCAGAATAAGACTAACATGTATCTGTCAACAATTCACATTGGTTCGGGTCCACATATAAATGGGAAAGAAGTTCGAAAAAGCATGTTTAGCATGCATTGTAGATCCGCTTCATTTGCTGCAATCAACACTATGCCATATGCGTACAATAAAATGCATAATACCTCGTCATCAAACTGGACACCTTTACACCAGACCTTAATATGTAGGGAAACATCATTGATGAATATGTTAAATAATAGAGGTGACAGAGAACAGTCCTGACATAATCCACAGTGTGCATCAAACCACTCGAAACATAAACCGTTAAGTCGATTACATGACGATACACCAGCATATCATGATTTAACAGCATCTAACATTGTCTCGTTAATACCAACAATAACAATCCTTGCCCATAATGTGCTTCTGTCAATCAAGTCATATACTTTCTTAAAATCAATCAATGCACAGAATGTAGACAGTTTCTTCTTTTTCCTACTAGTATCTATGATATTTGTAAATGACGACAAATGGCCAGTAGTACTACGGTATTTCCTGAATCCATTCTGTTCATACTCGATGTTATCATTATTTTCGGCCCACTTTGGCAGCCTGTTTTTCAGAATAAAACAATACATACATTTGTACAACTTGTTAATGAACTGCCACAAATGACAGCGGATCCCCCCTCGGGTCAGTCGTGCTGGACCTTGGAATTGGGTTAATGATACTATTACCTCATTCCGTGGGAATTTTACTCTGGGGAAAACAAACATTGAAGAAAATATGCAGATACGATACACTTACATCGTCGCAAAAAAATGTCTGATGCTATATCGCGTGATACACAGGCCTTCTCCCATTTGGAATTTGCTATGGCATCACGAACTTGAATATAAATGTTATCGATGAAGAGAGGTTCAGCTACACTAGGTACATGTATTGCCTGATAACGAAAATGAAATTGGCATCGCTACGCGATTTCGTCCGTTTGACATTCGAGCCAATCAGGTCATGTACTGTTAAACGGATCCTGAATCATTTCACGTTGAAATACTTAATTAAGAGACTCGGTTACATTATATTCTATATTTTTACAAAACGTTCTATAACCATACCCTAAACGTGTCTGGCATTACAACATTGACAAGTATGTATATGTATTTATCATTCAACAAACAGGACGCAATATTGAAAACAATAACCCTGGTGCATTTGGTGGACATAGGTCATGTGCAGTCAATAAAGTGATAAAATCAACAAATAGTGAACATTTGAACATCATGTGAAACACTATTCCTTTAACATTGCTGTAGAAAGATACTATAAATGGTTCCGATAATTTGTTTTCTCTGGTAACTGTCTGATGGAGTCAAAAGTCTGTATTACGATTAACCTGTTTCTTTTCTGACTGTGTCTCAAACAATGTACTGCATATTCGATATGTGTTTATGTGTTTATTCGCTTTTTCGGCTTCCAATCAAATTCAATACAACAATATCTCTTGTACATACTTTGTAGTAAATAAATGAGAACACAACTATTTAATTGATGAAAGAAATGAAGTCTCGGAAATGTACCAGTCCTGACAACGTATGCCCAACAAAACGTGATGTTTGGCGAGTTCAGTACGCATTTTATACAAGCATAGGATAATACAGTGGAACATCTCTAAGCAGGACACCAACAAGTACAAATGACGTAATCCAAACGCACCGTGATATATTAGTACATTGCGTTATTCTGCTACACATGTATATGATTGGCAGCCTGCTGATAAGAGCTACCTTACTGTAGTCGCAACCACTGAATATTTCAACATATTAACCGTTTCATTGACGCAGTCCGATCATAATATACATGTACACTAATAGCCATTCAGTCAGTGAATTATACTGATTTTACTGCAGCCTATGAGAATATTTGCAGAGTGGTCGGGAATCCCGATCATTAGTTGCAATTGACATAAGGTTATTTTTGTCAACCAGCTGCCATGTGGCCATTACTTTACTCGTGTAGGATAAACGTTATAATGTGGCGTATGGGGCTTATACACGCGTTTTGCGACCAGTGTAGATCAAGATCAGCTTGTGCATCCGTACAGTCTGATCAATATCTGCACTGATAGGCATTACATCAATGGAACACCCATCATGCTGCTATCAAGCATTATATATAGTTTAATGCTACATGGGTGTGTTATTTGATCAGGAGCTACACTGGTCGCAAATGCCATAAGCCCAATTTCTCCAGTCACAGTCAAATATTAATTATCGTAATTATAAAACTGACAGCATTTATGTTGCAATATGTGTTTAATTCAAAATAAAAACATATATATATGATAAATAATTATTATTTAAATAATGTATAGGTTCAGTGAAACACGAATATTGTTTTTTGTTCATTAACACAACATAAATCAGTTTACTGAATTCCAATTTGAGTACAATGGTGTGGCCCACAGGGGCGCATAAAGTCATTAATTACCCAACTACAGTGTACATGCTAATTCGTTGCACATATTAAATCCGATGAGCCAGGGTTCGCACCTACTTACTAAAACCACCTACAGCGGCGGGAACAATAACTCATTAGGTAAGTCCCGGGTAGTACCGGCCTTTTCCGGGAAGTGCCTTTTAAGCGTCGCCTGTGTCATAGGTGGAAGACTCGGACCTACATGTAGGACCCAATACTTGGCTCATTTGGAAAACGTTACTCCACCCATGGGTGATTTGGGTAACGTTTTTCAAATGAGCCAAGCATCGGGTCCTAGGTCCGAGTCTTCCACATGTGGCCTGTGTGTTAATGGATTTATTCTCATAAATTTTTCAAAGCTGGGAATCGTTGTTGATCAGGGTGTATACTTTTAATGAACGATATATATTGCCGACAACGGTCTAAGCAACATCCAGCTCTAAGCAGTGGAGCGTTCAACACTCATGAGACGTAATTAACTCTGGTATGATATCCTGACAGCAATTGAAAATGGTCAGCTGGTCAGTTATATTGTAAATGACGATGGCCTCACAATGCATTGGTTGAAAACGGAAATGTTTGGGATCTCAAATGGTAGTTTAAGCCCAAACTAGGGTTTGATGAGCCTAAACTAGGGCCTAAATACTATTAAACTTATACAATGTGTATTTTGTAGTCTTTCTTGTGAAATACAATTTGTTGGATCCGTGTAGAAAATGAATGAAAAACTGCGCATTTTAAAATGTCTAGTGAAAATGTCATATTTTACAATTTCTTTAAAGTTACCTTTGTTTGTGTGATGCAAAATATTTGCCGCATGTATATAGCACGGTAATTATATTGTAACTACAAAATATGTTTTAACTTCTTTCTGGTAGTGTACATTTTGTGGTGGTCGCGCATATACATCATAAAAAGCTACACACATTAATGTCTAGTGGAAATGTCACACCTGGCAAATTACGTCGTTATCGTGCGTTTTTTTAAACAGTTGTCTAGGTTATGTGGTAAGAAATATATGCCTAATTTTGTTGTACGAGAATACTGTATTGTAATTACGAAATGTACATTGTATCTTCTTTCTCGTAATGTAATATGTATGGTGATTGCCCATAAACCTTATGAAATAATACATACTTCAAAATGTATAGTGGGAATTTCACATATTGCGAATTACGCCACTATGGTACATTCTTTTAAGCGTATACGTAGTGTTTTGGGGTATGAAATACATGCTAGAATTTGTTACAAAATAATTATATTGTAATTACAAAATGTGCCTTTTGTCTTCTTTTTAGTAGAGTACATTTTGTGGCGGTCACACATAAGCATAATAAAAAATACGCACTTTAAAATATCTAGTGGAAATATCACACGCCGCAAATTACATTACATTGCTATTATACATATTTAAAAGTTTCCGTAGATTGTGTAGTATACAATATTTGTCTAAATTTGCTGAACGATTATTAATCGTTCAGCAAATTTAGACAAATCTTTTATAATAATTGATAGTATAAATAATACCTTCATAGTCAGGGATTACAATTACGAAATTTCAATTGTGTCATCTTTCTATTGATGTGCCTTTTGTAGCGGTCGCATATGAACATAACAGAAAAATACCAAATTTAAAATATCTAGCCCAATCCCTGACCATGAAGGTATTATTTATATTATCAATTATTATAACACTCACGTGGTACTTGAATTATATTTACTAATTATTATGATACATACATCCATTGTATTATATGGTATTGTTACGCAATAAGAACAAGGCAATACAACACACGACGCTCACGTTTATACGTCGATTTTAGCCGGGAATGACGCCGTGTTGACGTTATCAACAGTATCACCAACAACGTACACGACGTATACCGGATCACTTGGATACTGATTTTTACTTTCTATTCAGAATTTAAGTCGTAATTAACGTTTTAGCTTTCAACTAGTATCAAATAGACACGTGAGTCTTCCACACCAGAATGAGCGTCGGCACCACAGTGGGATTAGCATAAATGCGTATTGGGCTGAAATTACACAGTCCCAGAATGCAACGAAATGGGGATATATGCAATAATAGCATGCATTATTTGTGGTCATAGTCATGTTTAAAACAAACATGATTAAACCTTGCAATATGTATTTTCGTCATATCCGAAAAATAGTATGCATTGATGTTAGGGGCATTCACTCATGGTATTGTATTACTACTTATATGTGGCCTTGTAAGCGTGTTCTTGTGCTCTCGGATATTTTCCAAATATATCCATAGTGGTGACCAATCTCGAAATCGTATTAGTATTAGTTTATTAAAGCCTCATAATGTACAAAATTAATATAAGAATAATGTGAGTGAAGTAAAATAAGAGTTCATTACCATTCTCTGTACGAAGTGATAGAGAATAGTATAGTTTACACAGTTGTACGAGTGTGTCTAGGTTCGCGGTCATATCGGATGTTCCGGCTTTACGGCGAAATATATTCTGGAAATTTCGAAACATCAGCATAGCATAGCATAGCTGGTCAACTAAAACTGCTAACAACAGACATACGGACGGACGTACGATCAGTAGCGACGATAGTTGTATTAATGTGGATGGATGTATCGTTGCTGAAGTAAAGCATGTGTGCAATATGAAGATATTAGCTGAAGGCAAAGAGAAATTACAGGTGATTTGAGAAACTCTTACAGAAACTTTAAAAAGAATGAACAGACAGACAGACAGACTGACGTACGATCAGTAGCGAGGGTACTTGTATTATATTAATTTGGAAGGATATATCGTTACAAAGTGATGCATGTATACAATATGAATATATTAGCTGAAGGCAAAGGTGTTTTGAGAAACTCTTACACAAACTTTCAAAAACTAAACAGACGGACAGAGGTAGATGTCGAATTCCTTCTCGGATATTTTCAAACAATTCCTTTTGTCCTCATATGCCACTGGAGAGGAGTAATACGAAACAGTATGATAATATGATATGTATTTATTCTAATTAGGGACTGTTAACGAGGTCGTAATTGCGTGTGCTCAATTAGACACTAAAGCGAACATATGGAGGTCGATCTGGGAAAAAGTTGGTGATTTCGGCCACAAGTGCACATCCAACCCGATGTTTGACCCTAACGTATGTACCTTTGGTGTGTACTAGTATATTATTGCAATGTAATGGAAGTGGGTGCCGTAATATTATAGTTTTGTAAAACATATATGCAATTAATGTACGAATAATTAGTCTGAAGTTCATTGAGTTGACATAGTTACCATTTGCTGTAAGGTGCTGAGCAGTTTGCTGAAAAAATGCAAGTATTATGTATATATACAACCTTACAACGTGTATGCCATAAGTCATTCATTACAAATATCAAACTTTATATCCTTCGATCATCTTCTGCTTTTAGCCATTAAAACATATGTTCATTCTCAGTAGCCTATTTCACCAACATTGCAAAGTATACTTTTCTAGCAAAGTATACTTTGAGGGAGAAATTTTCAATTTCATGATACATTTATTAATTTTTATTTTACTGAATTTATTACATTATCACAGCCATTTTGGCTGTGATAATGTAATAAATTCAGTATAATAATTCTGCATACAATTAATCATCAAATATGTGAAGTTGTTAGTTTTATATGAAATAATGCATTTCATGAAAAATAAATGATTACTCCCTCAAAGTAAATATTGCAATATTGGTGAAATCAGCTACAGACATCGCCGCGTCAGACAAATCCCTGCGCGGTGAGCAGTTTATCTTCATGGAGAAATAAAATCGTACTGGAAATTCGCCACATGATCAATAAAAAACACTACCATGCACAATATGTTAAATCCAACTATATGTGCCGTAAAGTTGGTGAGTTTTCCGATTGTAACTTTATATAACATATGTGCATCTGGCGACATGAAAAACATCAGAGACGAACATATCAAACTAAAACAAAATATTATATTAAAACAAACCGCCCTCCCGCGTCACATTCCGTAAACACCGTGTCTGAGAATCAAAATACTTTTCATGGCCTAATATTAGTATTTCATTTAGTAATCACTAACAAACTTTAAACACTGATATACCTTCTGTTGCAATTAATGGTGGATTCCGCCAACATATTTACAGATTGACTAGTCTAATAAGTGGTACGTGATCCTGGCCATCGATTGGCTTAGAAAGTAGTCGGAATTTTACATAGAGGACCTTACATGACATTCTGTCCACAACGTCATCTTTTCGCGTTTAATGGCAAAATAAAATGGCGTCGAAGATGTAGTAGATGCGTACACGTTTCTCCATTCTCATATAACTTCTTTACTGTGCATGTTTACTAGCATCCATATTTTGGTTCCCCACCCCATCCATGTGTTTCCCATGCCCAAGGTCAAGGTCAAATAACTTTGAAATTTGGGTCCAGTAGATGAATGCGCATTCTTCATTATCCTATAACTTCTTTACTGTGTAACAAATTGGCTTGAAACTTCATGTGCATGTTTATTATTATCCGCATTATCATTACCTACCCCACCCATGCTCTCCCAAATGCCCAAGGTCGAGGTAAAATAACTTTGAAGTTTCCGTCCAGTAGGTGTGTGCACGTTCCTCCGTTCTCCTATAACTTATATACTGTAGGAACGATTCGCTTCAAACTTTATGTGCATGTTATCCATCATTCATATTTTCATTCCCCAGCCCAGACGTACTCCCCTTGTCCAAGTTCAAGGCCAAATAACCTCTGCTGTGAGATTGACCTTCAAACCAGGGAGCTGGATGTGTGTTGTGTGGTTAGAGTTCAGATGAGCTCTTTTGTACTCCTTTTTATACGCCCGTTTGAAAAACAGGATATATTATGTTGTGGCGCCACCTGTCGGTCCATACACTTTAGTCTTGTACATCAAACTAGTCTTATAGTTTTCCACTGTTCTAATTTCAGGGATTAATATATCCCCCCCCCCCCAATGCAGCTGGTTAAATGTGGGTTTGAACCTGTTAACCCGGCATTAAATGACCTTAGCTGTTGATAGGCCGTTAAATACCAATAAACCAAATCAAGTCAACCTACGAAATTGTACATTGAGCCAAAAGAGATGAGGATGAGGAGAAAAATGGTTTCGACATTTACACCAAACCATGGCGATATAACTTGGAAATTATTTATCTGAAGGAAAAAAATAGATCTTGTAAATCGTTCCGCAATACGAAATGATCACATATTTTACAAAATCTATTCTTAAAATTTACAAAATTTAACGCAACCTTTTCAAATAAAAAAATGAAGAGAATAACATGCATGTTATTTTGAAACAAATGCAATTGAGTTTGAATAATATGATGAAATCTCTGTAAATGAGACGCCTGTAAGATTGCCATGGTGTCTAAGACATACGTGCTCATGAATCGACTGAAACATAATTGATAATTTACAGTGAAACCGATTAAAACACATTTATCTTTTATGTGTGGAGAAATGGGGCTAAAGGGATATATGGCAAGCATTGCTATGGCACTTCCAGGTTGGTATTGAGGAATGATACGAACATACTCTGTTAGAAACAGGACTGATGTTTCACTCACTGAATGGTGACAAATGCAGACCCTGATCAGACTGCGCGAATGTATGGGATATGTGGCCAGTCTCGCTCTGGGTCTTACAGCTCGGTCTTGAGGAATGATAATAACATACACCATTATAAGCAGGACTGATGTTTCCCTGACCAGTACCGTAAACATGATGGGGCAGACGAGACGGTCATTTTGCCGATTATTTGTTTTATGCCAATAATTAAACAAATCCCTGGGGTGGTGGCGGGGAGAATGCTACCTGACCCCCATGCCGGGACTTGGTGCACCTCGTCTGGTATTTACCTACGGTTACGGCCATGCTGACTGAATGGCGATCAGTGCAGACACTGAACAGACTGAGCGAATGTATGGGATATGTGCCCAGTCTCGCTCTGGGTCTTACAGCTCGGTCTTGAGGAATGATAAGAACATACACTATTATAAGCAGGACTGATGTTTCCCTGACCAGTACCGTAAACATGATGGGGCAGACGAGACGGTCATTTTGCCGATTATTTGTTTTATGCCAAGAATTAAACAAATCCCTGGGGTGGTGGCGGGGAGAATGCTCCCTGACCCACATGTCGGGACTTGGTTCGCCTCGTCTGGTATTTACCTCCGGTTACGGCCATGCTGACTGAATGGCGATGACAATGATCAGACTGAGCAAATGTGCAGGCTGATCTGTATCAACACGGGTCGCAGATACCATAAGCCACATTTCTCCAGTCACAGCCATTATTGAACAGTTTACATTTATTTCTAAAACATTATTACTGGTAGTCCCTCCAAACTGAAACTGTGAAACTAAATTGTAACGGACTGAATGCATCTTCTAATTGTTAACAATGCAAAATGTCGGTCAATGTATTAGTTCCGTGCTTACTTGCGTCCTGTAATTGGTATGGCTAGAGCTGGGCAGAGTTAGAGGTTTATTGCTTAGTTTTCTGTATCCGGCACCCTTTCAGTTGGAACCAGTACACTTAAAGCTCATGAACTAGAATGGTTTATGAAACGCGTACGAATAGGTAAATCGGTCACACGGAGTCCTTCTGATAGTACCATAGACGCAATGTAAATACAAACAATGGCGACCTACCATTGGTCACCGAGACATTATTCTCGATTTACGGAATGATGCGAGGGGTTACGAGTACTTACATGAGTGATGATTAAATATGATATTTAATAAGCGAATTTATTGATTTCATTACAAATATTTTATTAAATCAACACAAATGTTAAATTATATTTATTGCATAAGCACATCTTCATAATTTGAAGCTTCACTGATTACCCAGCATGTTTCTTGTGTGGCGAGCTCATTTGTATAATTATTACACAGGTGTATTATGAATTTTAAAACACGGTAATTCCAGCACAAAAATATTTACGCAATTCCCTAACATTTGATTGGTCGGTAGCAAGTCTCTGTCCAAAATTTATATCCCAGTAAACTCCCACGCCGAACTACTTTCCGTAACCGTGAGGTGCAGTTAAAATAATTCTTAAGAAAACGGAAAATAAACACATGTTCTTGATTAATTTATTTCAAATGCTGGAATTATAAGGAATGAATGGCCTTTTTGTAGAATTTATCGGGGATATAAACTTGGAAAAGTCGCGGGAATACTGGACGAGGCCTTCCGGCCTTCGTCCAGTATTCCCGCGACTTTTCCAAGTTTATACCCCGATAAATTCCACAAAAAGGCCATTCATTCCTATAGTGTTAATACACTGCGAGGGCCCATTTTATGCAATAAGTATGTGTATTCCCCTTTCAGATACGTAATCACAGAGGCAAAGGTTTAAAAGAAATAGCAAGTAATCTGAGTAACGAAGACAGCAACTTTCTATTTGTATGGATGATTATTTATCTCCTGAAGCTGTGGGGACTCACAAGGTTCTTCATCACCACGTATGCACCGGTACGCCAACTTGCGGACAACGACAGCCTGAGGACATTTCTTGCCGTATTACTAAACATTCGGAGCTACGGGGCCAGCGGGCAGGCGTTTTGTAACTGTGTGGTGTTCTGCGGTTTTGACGCGAATATCAGAGGTAACATTCGAAAATCATTAGGACGGAGAAATTCCTATAATCTGCTATAATCAACGAATAGAAGTAGAAACAGTAGCACGAGCAGACAGTGCTAGCATGTTCTCTTTTAATTCTTTCAGACGTGCATCGGGGCGGATCTGGAGGGGCGCGAATATCAGAGCTAACATTCGAAAATCACTAGGATGGACACAGTCCGAAGAGCAGCAGCTATTAGAAAAAAAATAGACGTAGAAACAGTAGCAGAGCACACAGTGCTAGCATGTTCTCTTTTAATTCGTTCAGACGTGCATCTGGGGTGGATCTGGAGGGGGGGGGGTTCCGGGGTTGCAACCCCCCACCCTATTCAGCCACAGAGTTTACATGGATCACAGTTTACCACCATTTGGAGTCTGAATTTAAATGCCGTAAAACAGAGGAAAGTGTATCTCGAAGAGCTCAAAAATAGGACAACCCCGTAGTTGCGAAATCTTGCAATTACTCCCGTACCGTCCGTAACTAGCTAGCTACGGATGGTACGGGAGTAGATTGCAAGAGTTACCTTCGCAACTAGACAACCCCCCGTTCCCCAAATGCTGGATCCGCCCCTGTGCATAAATTATTTATCATGACATAAATAGCAGCGATTGCACAGGCTACAGACATGGTAGTGTGATCGATAAGTGCAAGCGTAGTGCACTTTCGGCGGAAAGCATGACATGTTGGTACACAAGGGTTCTCAAGTATGCTGAACAAAATGAATCGAGGAGACAATCGAAAAAAATTCTTCCTTCCGGCTTAAATTGGCGGATTTTAAAACGATGTAAAAGTATAGTATGCCCTCTATTGATATATACTACTCATCATACGCATGTACCTTGAGTTAATATACTACAATGTTGTCAGGGCTATAAAGCATAGAAAATTGTCATAATACAACATGGCCGATGCTGTCGTGTTAATTTTCCAAATGGCCGCCATTCGAATCAGCTTTTCACCACGCTTCGATGATTGAAAAGCTTCCTAGTACAATACTATAATTTTCCGCACCTATCTATGCCAGGGTCAGGCCAGTGAAACAATTATAACGTTAAACATACCATTTAATTGTTATACATGTAGCATTATTGTAAGTTCAAAATGGCCGCCTATTTGCATGATTTAGACAGATCCCGGTATGTGTGAGAATCGCACAGGCCAATGTTTGAACACATGTTGCTAATCACTAATCTTTACAAGATAACCTATACAACTTCCAAAATTATACATTTGACTGGGGGAAAGCACACAGCATTTTGGTTATGTAGTCTTGCCGCAGAACATTTATGCACGCAAACCCAGCCCATGTCTACAACTGCGGTACACTTCTCGTGGAGGGTTTTCCACAGTAGCTGCCAGCATTATTTTTCATTCAACACTACTCATCCGGAATTTGGATTTAGGAAAATGAAATGCATGTAGCAATGACTAGCTTGTTAAGCTGCTCGTTTAACATAATGTTGTCGTGCTTCGGCTGTGGATTATGTTGTTGTCAACTAATAAATATATACTTACAGACATTCAATATATAACAAATTCCTCTCGTACATCTGTGCGAAAATATTGTTAAATTTCCTTCCGACAGAACATTAGATACCGCGCTAGAGAAAGTGATACGTTGCTGATGACGGATATAAAATGTGACAGAACATGTCAGACGTTGCATGCCATTTCCATCTAACGCCTTGGATGAATATGCATATATCACATCACAATGCCTAATATGCGAATAGCCCACCCTATGCCAGCTCCTACCATTGTATGCGCAGGAATATACTTACTGCTGCAACCATCAATGCAGACGAATTTATGTTTTAATGTATAGTTTGTCAAAGCTTTAGTATATGATATATGATGACAATGTGTTGCTACCGCTGAATGATGATCCCCATGTGATACAAAATACTGACATCGGCTTTTTGTCTTCTGCATGATTAATAGCTGATACCTCTGCTATAATGACACACCAATCTCACCGTCGAAAGCTGTGTAGCAGCTTGCCCTTATGACTTTTACTGGATTCGATTGTATTATTGTGTTATATGTGTTGCTAGTTGGCATAATAGTTGAGTTACGGGGAACAACTGTGATGCCAGATACCAGTTACTGGGAATATCCACAGTCCTGTATGGCTTGCAGGGCTTTCAAGCTATTCTCCTTGTAGACAAAATCCAAAATCCAATTACATGCATCCAACTACCTTACTTACTAGGTTCCCTGTTAACAGATGCCACACATATAGATGCCGTGTTTTTTCACATTATGTATATATTGATTTATCAATAACCATGGATATTGATCGGTCAGTGACATGTGCCATGGCAACACCATATATGACTTTTACTACATGTAATCTACAACAACGACATTGTGGTTCGATATGTGAGTAGCGAGACATTTAATCAGGCTAGATTAAACTTGGCTGAATTATTAACGGACAATGTATATGCCTATATAGATGGCTATGTCGAACTAATGTTTCTGAATACCAATCTCTGGATTGTCATGAAACATAATATAAATTCTATACACAGAAGTTTTAATATATATATATGATAGCTTCGTGTTTGCTGTTGATACTTTATTATGATAACACTTGAATAGTGCTATGTTGCGTTTTATCTATGAATGTTTCACAAGGTGGTGTTTATTTGTGACCATTATTTTGTCTTCTACATTATTGAATTGGTATTATCAACGATTTATTCTACAAAATGGTAATGCTTTGGTTCACAATTATTTGACTCCCTTCGTATGTATTGTATTGGTTAGACCACAGCAAATAGTTTTACTATATAATATACTATATATAACCGAATGCCATCCAATAGGGCCAGTCTCTCTAGCTTTCACTAATCGTATGGATGCTGTGGGACCTACTTGTACATGACCTGCTGTCAGTCTGTACTGGTTCAGCATGAATTAAACAATAGGTTTACTTACTCCTAAGAAATAAAAATCCAGCCTCGTCATATCACCCAATATTGTTTTCATTTTTTGGCTACGGAAACTCTGTTTACATCACGTGAACAACAGGTTCAGTGTTTTCTTTTAAATGCTACAAATATGCTGAAAATTGGTGTTAAAAGCACCCCAACATGTTCCTCAAGTGAAACTGGGTAGTAATGGATCAAGATTTGCAAGCAAACTGTGTCTGTGACCTCAAAACGCACGCATTATTTTTTTATACCGGACTACGGACCCCCTGGTCGATTCTGAGCCATTTGGTATAGTCTAACCTATAAGTGTACCAGTCTCACTACAAATCTGTCTACAATATTTGGCGCCATTTGGTATAGTCTAACCTATTAGTAAGATCAAACCAGTTGCCAATATCGTTCATAAGCGTCAAATTTAACCATTATGATAAAAAAAACAACAACAGAAATAACCCACCGAAATTACATATTAGGACTGATAAAACTAATATACATGCGACTTAGAGAAAGATTTCCATTCATTGATTCGCATATTATAATGCACTCTATAAATATCACGCAATCTGATTGGCTGATGATCATACATTACAGGTATATCAGTGTTGATGAACGGTCGCACATTATTTCAATATGTATTCCTACGCCAGTAGTAAAGGAGTGCATTAGAAATAGGTTAACCGCATTGTAATTTTGAAATTTGCGGCGTATATCAGAAAATGATAGGTCGGAAAACATGCTAGCGCCTCGCCATTAAACAGATTTTTTTGGACCTATCATTTTCTGATATACGTCGCAAATTTGAAAATTACAATACAGTTAACCCTATATTTGTACTCAGAAAGGTTTATACCTAGTTGTACCCGCGTGGATATTATTACTAATAGCTTTTTTCTAATTACGTTTCAAACAGGTAAACAGATGGGAATCAAAGAACATTAGCTAGAGGTATGCTAGCAACAGAAATGCATACCCAGATCGGTCACATGTTCACTCTAATATCACTCTATTCTATTTTCTGAGCCCCTACAGTAAATCAATTATACTTGCCTGTGTTAATAAACGGTGGCCATATTGGGTATTTAAAAAGCATGGTTTTATGTCAAAATACACGAATGATGACAATGTGTCGTCTATGTTCATGTTTTCTTGAAATGGCAGAGCATAGAATGCTGTAGCAGTTCAACATTCGTTGCCATTTACTTGCTATTCTGAATAACCGGTGACCATTTTGAATTTGAAAATGCGAGAATCTAGTTTTGATTAACATTGAAATATTTACACTGGCATGAATAGGACATAGTACGCCATCTAACATGGAATATATGTCATTTGGGTAACACTTTTAACATCTCATTTATTTTCATTTGTGGCGGCCATCTTGAATTTAAATATTTCGAGCGACGATTCACACAATACAAATGCGTACCCAAATATACAATAATAAAATAATATTTACATAAATAACATCTACATGTACTTAGAGTAATAATGATATACATAATTATCTGCTACATTTTATACTTCTATTGTGCAGATATATAACACACATATTTATTTGGCAGTCATTTTGCAATTGAAATAGCATTCATAGGCAAATAAGCAAAGTAGTTATTATTGTGTTATTAATACATGTAGTGTATTTCCTGTCGCTGTAAATATGCTAGGGACGAGGAGTATGTGTGCATTTTGTGAAAAAATGGGAAAAACATGCTTAAACGGCGGCCATTGTGAAATTCAGCAGAATATTCACCGAGTAGGTAGTATTGCTACTGTTCTTATTATTGAGTTTTTACAAAAATAATTACCTATGAGTCATACATATTAAGATATGAGCACAACAAGTTATTTTGGCTGCCATTTTGAAATCTGCCATTTTTAACCGGAAATAACATTTTATCGATTGTCTCCTCGACTTTTTATTTTCAGCGTACTCGAAAACCCCTGTATACAGACTTTCATACTTTCTGCCGGAAGTGCACTACTCTGGTATGTTATGTCTCTTGTCTATTACACTAATGGGAGATATGTCAACATGTGTATGAACATTAGCTTGTTACTGTATACTGTATGATACATGAAGTTGCTATGTGGGCCATATTAGTGTGTACAAGCCATCAGTCAGTTTTACTTCTTGTTTTACTCACATACCACACATAATATGACATATACATACATATAATTTAGTGCAACACCTTCTACAGATGTTAAACAACAACGTCCTATGGGTTGTTTTCATCACACTTATTTCAAAGCCTGATAATCATTTTTTCGAACTAAAATCAATATTTAATGGAATTTCGTCAAATAATTATTTTGGGGAGGGTGACTTTTTTATTATTGATGAAAAACTACTTAAATTTAGATATTTCTGAGATTTAATGTCTTTAATATCCAAAAGTTCGTCGGCAACAAAACATGGAACAGACAGTAGACGATATGCTTGAATCAGTCGATCTACGTGATGTATCTATAGCCGATTTCATAAAAATTGCAAAGTATACTTATCTAGCAAAGAATACTTTGAGGGAGTAATCATTTATTTTTCCCGAAATGCATTATTGCATATAGAACTAACGACTGCATATATTTAATGATTAAAAGTATGCAGACTTATTATACTGAATTTATTACATTATCACAGCGAAAATGGCTGTGATAATGTAATAAATTCTGTGTAATAATAATCAATAAATTTATCATTCAATTGAAAATTTCTCCCTCAATGCATATTTAATGTATATATAGACATTCGTCCGTTACTTCGACCTGTGTGCTAGACCAGTAAATAGAAAATAATTTTCAATTTCTTTAATATGTTCTGTACATAGCCATGATTACGTTCAAAACTGTAGACAATTCCAAAGTAAGTGGAAAATCAAACTCCGCAGTTGCTTAGAACAAATCACAACTCGCCAAACTGATTTGTGGCTGTGACTGGAGAAATGGGGCTTATGGGTTTCACGCATCCGCACAGTCTAATCAGTATATGTACTGTTCGCCATTCCATCAATGAAACACCCTCCATGCATATACGTAATACAGTAGAAGTTCGATCTCTCGAACCGGCAACGGACTCGAAAAAAAGTTCGAGTTAGGCGTAGTTCGACGGAAAGAAACATATACAATAGTCAACGATATGATTTTATCTAGGAATACCACCACTGTTTGACGTCTGTGAAAGAAACACCATGTATAATTATTTAATTATTTTGTTTTATTTCAATATGAATATGTATGAATATGTAAACAAAAACTGGAAACATAAATATACACACCTTCTCGACTTTCTTTTTCCATATCGAAACCCGGAAGTTGTCGTAAACAACGTTCCCATTGTAGTATGCATGTTTACTTTACTAGGCTTAAACATGAACCAGTATCCAGTAGTGAATGCATTGTTATCACTGATCATTTGCATACACAAACAGTAAAGTGTGTTATCGTTGCGCAAGATCGTCGTAAAATAGTATCCATTAAATCGAAACTAGACATGTGCGAAACGTCATATTCCAAGTCTATAAATAGCTCGGTGGTTTAATAAATATAGAAAATGTACAAATAAAATCTGTACGAAATTGCTTTGGTTTTAAATGTTCGCCATTGTATGTTTCAGAAAATGTGTACCACTTTCGTAAGTGACGTCGAAAAGTTTAAAGCAAATGCAGGACTATTTTTTTCAAAACATTCGTCAGTCGTGAATGCAAACATGTCCCATTCACTTTGAATGTTGTTCAAATTAATGTATTCACGCGGTTATCTTCACACGCTGAGTTAACACCATTTAATTATTAATTGTCAGGACTGTTCGACGAAGACCTGTTCGAGTAAATGAGAATCAGCTGTAGATATAGTTCACATATTGAATTTTTAATAAAATAATTTCGAGCGAGCTAGCGAGCAAGAAATAAGTTGATTAAAAATTAAATATGTTGACTATAACTTACTTATTGTTTATCCAGCCCAGTCGCGAAGCTCCACCCTTACATGTGATTTCGAATAGCTATACTAGTATGTGAATGGCGGTGTGACATGAAGTGAGCGTGTGTGTGGGCGGTAATATGCTTTGCGTCACGTAAACTGATGACAACAATCAGTTCTAAATATAGCGCTAAACATTTAATGATTAATTTAATACATATTGGCGAAAGCGTCGCAATATGCGATTTTTCCCTTTCTCGATAAAACCATGCAAACGTGTCGTCAGCCGTATTCTCAGTTGTGGAGAAATGCGTCAGATAAAAGTCAAGCTCAAATAGTTTGCGGTACCCTTTGGCACGAACATCACAACCACTTGAGTTTGATAATGGTTTATGTGTTCATTATATGGCTTAAATACTCGAAATATACGTTACTAGTAATAATAAGTAGTATTTGCCTTAATATGCGCTTCCCGGAAAGTTTGGTAATTTAGGTATTGTAGCCACGTGAAGTATGTTTTTTTTAAAGTTTTCCCAACTAAAACAGTGAAAGTTTGTGTAGTCAAAATCAGGATTGTATCCATGTCGGCAAGTTCCGTGATACATACGTGACCAACAGTCAACGTAAGTAACAGGTTACCATATGAAGTGCTAGCTGTATGCATCGATGCGTAAATGTAAAACGAAATACCTTTATATCACCTGAGGGCAAATAAAATTAGCATAAACATACTATATTACCTATATTAGAAGGTTAAGCTAGACAATTTAATTTATCGTTTTAAAATGAAACATGGATCGCCATGCTGATGTGGTACGTGGGCGCACATATGTAAATATCTACACATTTATAAGCAGTTGGCCATTACACCAACGGATGTATATACGATATAAACAGTGGAAGTAGTGTGAGATATTAATAACTGATTCCATAAAGTTGTTTGAATATCACACTTTCAAAGATCACAGTATCGTATGATTCAAAGCCACTCTGGATACTGGGTTAACATAGCCACTACAGTGTGATAGTGGATTTTAGAAAGCTTATCACGTCATGCGGTAATTACGCCATATTGATTGTCTTATTTTTTGCGGCCATTGTTTGAAGATGTGTGTTTTATTCATATGTTCACTGAATACTCGTTGACTGCATATCACGAAGGTAGTAAATTGGTTTATATACTTGTAGTAATGTTGTGCCATGATATGTGTGGCAAACCTGTTACGGATGTCTACTTTGTATGTTAACACTATTTTATTCGTACTCGAGCTAATTCGTATTTTGCAATCAGGAGGTAAAATAAACGAAACATACGTTACTATTGGTAACGTATGTTTCAGACACATACATTTGGTGTTAACCACCAGTATGTTGCAAATGAATGGAACATGTGTTCTAATTCTAGTCAGTACATGAATTTTAAAGTAAAATATTACAATGTCCAGGTTACTAACATAATAAGTATAAAGACTATACACATTATTATAACATAGGAGAACAGTTGATAACATTCACACACAGATCTACATTTACTGCTTAAAAAACGGACACTTTTAATGCGTTTCTGTGATGTTACTAAATGCAATTACGATAATTGTTAAACACAATAGTTAAACAATCCCGATTGAAATATTTGATTTGGGCCGATGTTATAGGCTGTTCAAAATCATTTAGTAACGTATGTTTGAAATTAACGTTGTTCGGCTTACATCCGCTTAAGACGGTATTTGTTGAACATATACAGGGTGGTTCAAAATATATGTTCCCACTATCTGTTACAAGTAGATAATAGTGATCAGTGTGACTTATATATCAGAATAAAATGTAATTATTCACATTGTTTCCAGTATATGATATTCAGGAAACACACAGATTGTTTACTTTATACATGGTTTTCAAAATGTATACCCATTTTTTACATAACGCGCCGTCGCTGGTCTTTTAAAAATATCAGATTTTCACGCAAAATGTGTGTCCAAAAACTGTCTTCATTTGTGGAACAGTTTATCATCTCTATTGTTTCTATTCTGCTGATGGAACTACTTTGTTTCTTTCTCAAACTGTGCACATGTAGATACTACATATAGTTCAGTAGCCTATTTCATCAAACTTGCAAAGTATACTTACATGTGTCTAGCAAAGTATACTTTGAGGGAGAAATTTTCAATTTTAGGATAAATTTATTAATTTTTATTATACTGAATTTATTACATTATCACAGCCAAAATGGCTGTGATAATGTAATAAATTCAGTATAATAATTCTGAATCCTTTTAATCATCAAATATATGCAGTCGTTAGGTCTATATGAAATAATGTATTTCAGGAAAAATAAATGATTTCTCCCTCAAAGTATACTTTGCTAGAAAAGTATACTTTGCAATTTTGATGAAATCAGCTACATATCTGGATAATGAGGGATTCATTCCATACGTGTGCACACTATTACAAGTTCTAGCTCAATATTGACAATCCGGTTGCTAAGACCGTCTACAGCTGTTTTGCATACATATAATTCGATTCTGATGAAACAATACCTTATATTGATATATACTTGAGTCATCATATGGTCAATGTGTTAATTGGCCTTCATAATAAATAATAATTGCCATACCTAAATGATGAATGTTCTCATTGTTTTCATAGTACACATTTTACAATAACCTGTTTCATTTATCTACTAACAAATTACTACGTGCATGTACCAACACATGCAATTCACTGTATAATAGATGTATGTCAGGTTAATGATTCATATAGTCTATCCTAATGTTACCTTTGTATAAGGGTAAATAATTAAATAGTATGTTCTAACATTTCTTTATCATTGTCCCATGCTATCGGTCGTGTTTCAACATTCGTATAACAGTTTTCGACAATTTTGTTCATGATTTCTTTCAAATATCAGTAATATCATACATTGCATATTGTGACGTCATACTCTAAAAGTAGTGACGTCATTAGATTATATAATGAGTAAAATGCTACAATATGTTAGTTTGTAATAAACTCTAGTTTGACTACATGTGTACAGGGGCGGATCCAGGAATTTGAGAAAGGGGGGGGGGCGCAAAAGTTGGTCGAAGACCGACTGTGCGAGTGCCGAAGTCTGGGGGTCCTCCTCCATGAAAATTTGAGAAAAATAAACATCATTTGAGACAATTTCCCGGCACATCAGGGCCACAACTACACGAACAATGCTTTTGGCTTTACAAAAAAATGACAATTGCCCGAAAAATAGGGGGGGGGCGTGCGCCGGGTGCGCCGCTCTCCCCCCCTCTCTTGGATCCGCGCCTGTGTGTATGTATCTTACTTAGAACACTAGTTACGTCTATGTAAAGTGGGGACATATATTTTGAACCACCCTGTATAAGCATAAACTTATAAAAATGGACTACCAGGATAGTGTCTGTTGATATTACGTTTATTAGGCGAAGCTAGGAAACACATAGGAATTACGAGGCTTGCTGAGGAGTTCTTTGCGCTTCCAAGAATAACCTGGTAAACTTGATATCAAATGACACTAGCCTGGTATTTTAATTATCAGGTCACTTTTCATGTCTAAAACCAAACATGAAAGGCAAATTTACGAAACAAGCGAGAACTTGATGAAGTTGAGTTATCATTGTGACGTTATTCGGCGACAAGAGAGGAAATTGTACAAAAATACAAAATATGAAACGGATGAAGCAATTATCAATTGTTTAAGGTTAAGATGGATAATTGCGCTACTAAGAAGAAGTTGAAGACGTTACAATGAAGACGTCAGAGGAAATAAAAAACAAGTTGACGCTCGATTCTGAATTAACACCTAGAAGGAAAACAGTTAATTTACTTAAATCTGAATCTGCAATAATACGAGGTAAACAAGCTGCTGACAAACTCAGAAAGGAATTACTGTTTGGAAGCGGGGTAATCCATAATCTAGAAGTTAATAAGAATGACCGTAAGTGGTACATTGTGAGAATCATGGAAATTGATATGTAGCCTATTTCACCAACATTGCAAAGTATACTTATCTAGCAAAGTATACTTTGAGGGAGAAATTTTCAATTTAAGGATAAATTTATTAATTTTTATTATACTGAATTTATTACAAATTGGCTATGATAATGTGATAAATTCAGTACAATAATTCTGCATACTTTTAATCATCTAATATATGCAGTCGTTAGTTCTATATGAAATAATGCATTTCGGGAAAAATAAATGATTACTCCCTCAAAGTATACTTTGGTAGATAAGTATACTTTTCAATGTTGGTGAAATCGGCTACAGGACGAAAATGACATGGATTACACATTTACATTCATGTCACATTCGTTGTTTCAGAGGCCGAATAAAGAAGACAGTATTTGGTGAAAACGTTCAGATATCCTACACACACATACCATTCGTTCACGTGGAACGTCGAGTAGGATGTTTAAAGTCGCGGTAGATGATGCAACAAGGATTTAAGATGTTTTTAAGAAATGAGCATTTAAATGAAACATACGGTACACTGCGTTCTGAAATGAACATTTTAACAGCTTTATAGACGTTGCTTTTTTCAGTTCTAATGTTTGGATGTTTAGCACTACGTTCCTTTGGATATTTGCAAAATGTTATAATTATATCATAATTGTTTTGTATCCATACTATGATCGGTAGTATGTAAGTCAATATTTGAAACATAATGTTACATTCAAGTCAAACATTATTATTGACAAACTGAGGTTTGTTTTTTAATAATGTAGCGATTTCTCACGCCTGAAACATACAATTTCAAAATATACAACGAATTAATGCTCTTATATAATACTTACATTTAACATGTGTTTACATGTTCAAATCATTGGAGACATACATTTATTTTTAGCATATCACCACTGAAATTAGCCATTTGTGATTACTTCTTTGTTAATTTTGTTTAACTATTTACTCTATAAAGCAATGTGTAGCTGTCATAGGCAAGTGCAGCCGATAATTATTAACTGTAGTTGATGTTTATGACTGCAACTGTAAGCCATATCACATTAATGTATTTTAATTAGAAAAACGCAACATACGTGACATGTCCAATTCCTTATGAAGACAAGTGGAAAGTGATAATGTATTGCTATATTGCAGATATCTACTTAAATGTTTCTCTTGACTGTTCATGGTACTTTTTCATGTGTTTCACATGTGTTGGGTCATTACATTCTTTTAAAAATGGTTTTGTGGTTTCCCAGTTATACCAAGTATAAGTACTTACATTCGTTTCCAGACTACCACTATAATACTTACTGAGTTGATAGAAATATAATTGATTGCTATCGATTTAAAATAACTGAGATATAATAGGTTGTTATAATTCAATGTGAAGCATACGTTACTTAAAACTATCAAAGGTTCTCATAAACGTACTGTCAGTACCCACTGAGATGGTTCAAACCCTCATTCATATGAATACTCAATACCTATTGCTAAAACATGGATAGCATTGAAAGGGAAAATTAAACAACAGTCGTGTGTTCATGTTTAACCATGTGCAAATGCATGCTTTTATTGAGAAATAGCGAAAATTGAGACGATATGCCGTTCTTTCATTGGTCGAAAAATAGGGTGACGCTACCGGAGTGTGCTATTTGATCAGTAGCTACACTGGTCACACATCCAATAAGCCCAATTCCATGTGCCGTTGTGGAATACGTGTATTCACAACCGTTTCGTGCTAGACCAGTAAGCAGAAAATTATTTTCAAATTTTCAGTACATACTGTTCAAAGCTGGAGACAATTCCAAAGCAAATTCAAAATCAAATTCCGCAATGACTTAGAACATATCACACATCGCCAAACTGATATATGACTGTGACTGGCGAAATTGGTCTATAGAGAATAGTAGGTTAGTGCCGTGAATGGGAAAAATATCTGGCTAAACGGAATGGGCGAGGCTCTACCGAGCACATCCCGTTTCCGTGCCGCGTCAGATATTTTTTCCCATTCACGGCACTAACCTACTATTCTATTTATCCCGTCAACACCTACAGATAGCTGTAAGATGCAAAAATAGTATTGACTGGATATCAAAAATGTTTCACGGCACCGTGTTTCACGGCACATACGCACTGTGTTGACGGGATAAAATGGATTTCACGACCAATGTAGGTCCAAATCAGCCAGTCCATCCACACAATCTTATAAATATCTGTACTGATCGCCATTCCATCAATAAAACTCCCGTATTGCTTCTAACAGTAAATATAGACCGCTATCATGGAAATGTGCTATTTTATCAAGAGCTACACTGGCTGCAAATCCCATAAGCCCCATTTCTCCAGTCACAGCCACATATCAATTATTATGGGACAATACAACAAGGTACATGTATATTCCAGGACTTGTATTCTAATGTATCATTTAACTAGCTTTGTATATGCGAAGTTACCGAATGGAGTCCGGGTATGGAAGGTGTTCGAGCGAATTCCAACCCTGAAATATGATGACATGACCGCGTTCTTTTCAGCGAAAACCAAGTCATAATTTCTCATTCTGTACCCTAAACGGTTACCTGATAAATATAATAGCATGCTAAATTAATATTGTAGTTTTTATATAAAATGTATCAGGCGTGGCTCGGAAAAAGTAGAAACTGCTCGGCGAGACTCAGAAATCCTAAGCGTTTCCTAGCTTTGCCTGATAAACTTGATATAAACAAAATTTGAATGGTATTCTCTATATTACTTAATACACATAAATGAGGCAACATACTACTGAATTAGATAGCGAACTTTCTGTATTAATACTGTTTATCACATAGTACAAATACAGTATATGCCGTGCACATGATGTAGTAACGTATATTATCACAAGTATTATTACGTACATGTACATATATGTATGTATCGCAAACTATATTATCACCGGTTTTATTACCTACGTATGTGTTTGTTACAACAAACTATATGGACAACAGTTGACAGTAATGAAGAATGACTTAGTATTCTAACTATACACTGTATTATACATAAACATATATTTGACTGTTCACTGAGAGAGAGCGTATGTGAAAGTAGTAATTAGCATATTTAAGGGTGGGAATTGCCTCGAACACCTCTAGTAATTAGCAGCATAGCAGCACTATATATAGGTATCAAATACAGCAGGGTAGACAACTACATGACATGCTGCAGGAGAGGTTTAAACCACATAGTTATACAACCTGTATATACCATTTACATGTATGAATGTGATATTACAACAGCGTATGCTATATGGAAAATATATTATCTCCTGAATTGTTACAAACATGTATGCTATGGACAATACATTTTCACCGGTAGTATTGCATAAATGTGGTTGTGACTGGAGAAATGGGTCTTATGGAATTTGTGACCAGTGTAGCTCCTGATCAAATAGCAAACTTCCGTAGTCGGATAACGACCTAAATGGCTGGTTAGAAGCAGGACGAGTGTTTTATTTATGGATTCCCGAACAGTGCAGATCTTGATCAGACTGTGCGGTTGCACAGGCTGATTTGGATCAACAATGTTCGCAAAACCCATATTCCCATTTCTCCAGTCAGACACAGGTATGTTATGGAAGGACGAATTTGTCACGGTATATAACTCACTATGAGGAGAAAGTGTGTTTCTGTGCCCGGGTAGCTCAGTCTCACCAGTGGGTGGTTGGTCGGGCGAACGCGACTATAGTGTACGAACGGGGTCAAAACTAAACTTACAGGTGTGCACCTGCATGTTTTACAGCTGCACCTGTAAATGTATAGCTGCACCTGTAACAAATACAAAAGGTGCACCGATACATTTACAGCTGCAGCTATAAAAATACAGGTGCAGCTATACATTTATAGTTGCAGCTATGAAAAATACAGGTGCAGCTATACATTTACAGCTGCAGCTGTACATTTTAAAGGTGCAGCTATACTTTTACAAGTGCAGTTTGCAAGTTTAGTACACCATACGCGACGGCGTAACTTACCGGTATGGGTTCCTCCTTATAGGAATCGCGATTTGCCTGGTTTGGCCCCCAGGTACGTTTTTAACGTTGGCTCTTTTGTTACATGGGAGTTGAATTGGGTTATTGCTCATTATAAAAGTAGTAAGATTATTACTGATCCTACTGCTTTTCGGAGGGGGCCAAGTGATTCTGGTGTGGCGAGGACCTGGCATCAGATCAAGATTATTCTGATTTCAGGGCTGAATATATATTTTTTTATTGTAAATATTCAGTTCTGACTTTGGGATTCCCCCCCCCCCCAGTTGTATATGTTCTATATGGGTCTTAGTACTAAACCCATTAACCCGGCCTTAAATGACCTTAGCTGCTGATAGGCCGCTAAACCCCTACAAACAAACAAACAATCAGTATCGCCAATGGATGTGACGGGATAATCAAGCGAAAATATATATTTGAACCAGGGATTTAGGGGTGTGCCTCTGGTTTGAACACTGCCTTAACGTGAGGCTTATGGCAGTATATTTGAATGTTGTCCCGCCAATTGCGCTTATGTTTCGATCGAACATAAGCGCAATATGCGGGATAATATTCAAAGCGCAGTGATAATACAGTATGTTATGTTTCCATATATTTACACCTTCTATAAATTCATAATGCAAACGCACGTACGCCGTATTGCGTTTACATCCCAATACAATAAAATTACGTAAAACAAGATTATTTATTAACGCCATATTCGGTTATTTACAGTTTTGAAACTATCGGAAAATGCAGTGTAAATATAAGTAATAAAACCATGGGCTGTTGCGTTTACTGGGGTGAATAACACATTTGATCTGTTTGAAGTTTGAAAGGAGTCATACGGACTCCACGCACTTTAAACAGACCAAATGTATTACACACCCCAGTAAACGCAACAGCCCATTATTTCTTAAGTACATCATATATTCTACACGTTCACTTTAGCTGTGCTGTACTGGAACGTCTTCAAAAGTGTATAGCGGATGGCAGATGGGAGTATGCGATGAGTAATTTAACGATAGGGATTCGTCGTTACCGGAATCCCGACTGGAGACCTGTAGCCTATTTCACCAACATTGCAAAGTATACTTTTCATGCAAAGTATACTTTGAGGGGAAATTTTCATTTTTAGGATAAATTTGTTAATTTTTATTATGCTGAATTTATTACATATAATGTAATAACTTAAGTATAATAATTCTGCATACTTTTAATCATCAAATATATGCAGTTGTTAGTTCTATATGAAATAATGCATTTCGGTAAAAATAAATGATTAGTCCCTCAAAATATACTTTGCTAGATAAGTATACTTTGCAATGTTGGTGCAATCGGCTACTGGTTTGGCCCGTACGTCGTTGGCATTCTTGTATGTGGCAGTTGAATCTGATTGTTCGTAATCCTATTTTAGGGGAAGGGGCCAAGTGACTTTGGTGTGGTATGGACCTGGCACCAGGTCAGGCTATTCTAATTTCAGGGCTGAATATATTTTTTTCTATGTAAATATTCCGTTCCGTTTCTTATCTTATATTTTAGGGTGGGAATTTGCTCTATGCCCTCCACCCCCACCCCCAATACAGCAGGTTATATACGGGATCGAACCCGTTGGCCCGGCCTTAAGTTACCTTAGCTCTTGATATGCCGTTAAACACCAATAATTCCAGCACAAAAATATTTACTCAATTCCCTAACATTTGATTGGTCCGTAGCAAGTCTCTGTCCAGAATTTATATCCCAGTAAACTCCATGCCGAACTACTTTCCGTAACCGTCAGGCGCAGTTAAAATAATTCTTAAGAAAACGGAAAATAAACACATTTTCTTGATGAATTTATTTCAAATGCTGGAATTATAAGGAATGAATGTCGTTTTTGTGGAATTTATCGGGGATACAAACTTGGAAAAGTCGCGGGAATACTGGACGAGGCCTTCCGGCCTTCGTCCAGTATTCCCGCGACTTTTCCAAGTTTATACACCGATAAATTCCACAAAAAGGCCATTCATTCCTATAACGAAAAACATTTGGTATGTTTAAAGTTTGCGAGGAATCAAATGGTACATCACCAATAAAGCATCTGTAAGTGTCTATGTTCAAACAGCATATGTCCATGTGATTTAATTATCGCACCGTTGCATTCTACAACGAAATATTTACACTGTCGTTAAATGCATAATGGAAGCGGATTCATCGCCGTTCGGACTACTGGCAAACTTTAAACATACCAAATGTTTTTCATACAACAGTAAACGCAACATCTCATGTTTTATTCCTTAAATAAACATGAAACTGTTTTGTAAATGCGCCTTATATGGTCAAACGTATCGACCGTAAATACCTTACAGACTGATCGCCTATATATTTGATTATTTAAATACATGTATATTTATTTTAACTACACACACTATATGTTATGCCTTTGATAATTATAAAATTACGTCGATTTACCGAGCTGCTAGTAGGTACATACGGAGCATGTAGGTACATACGGATACATAAATTATAAGCCATTTACCTGAGCGTTAAGGTTTTGGGACGGACGTACGGGCGTACGTACGGACGGACGGACGTACGGGCGTACGTACGAACGGACGGACGTACGGGCGCCGGTAACAGTATATCCCCCCCCCCCTCACCATTCGGTGGCGGGGCATAATCACAGGGCAGTAGAGGACCATTGGAACAATGCGTGTGTGAAATGTGAAGCAGATCCGAGCAAGGAAACAGAAAAATTATAAGCCATTTACCCGAGCTTTAAGGTTTCGGGACGTACGGACGGACGTACGGACGCCGGTAACATTATATGCCCCCTCACCATTCGGTGGCGGGGGCATACATATATTTTTTTTTCCCTTGCGGGGCTCCGTAGGTAATGCATATATAATCAGAAGCAACTAAGTACCTGATGAATGTATGAGTTGGGCCCCGCGTATCATGGACAATGGCAATATAAAATGATCTTACATTAACCCGAATGTTATATCTGTAACTCCACGCCCTGCGTTACAGACAGACAATTCGGGTTAATCTTACATTAGCGTTGATTTAATATGATATCCATTACATGTAAACGGAACTACTGATTTCACAAGAAATTTATAATCAGTAATTTAAAAGCAGTTTAATCGATCTTAGACGAGCGTTGATCGAATGTGATAATTATTAAAGGTACATGCCCACTCAGTAGGCACAAACTGTTCTTTATATCAGAGACATCATCTGAGACATTTTGTGGCAAAATAAACATTCATTCGCCATTACCACGTATTGATTGGCATTATTATACCTTTTATATCAGACGTAACTTTCCACACTGATATCAGGGGCGATAGCCGTGTTTCCTTAAAATGTTAACGGACATTACTATTTATACTTTGTATTTATTTTTTGATGTGCAATTATCATACGAAAATATTATTTTTACAGGTGAATGATTTAATTAGTATAAATACTTAAAAATTACCATGCCTCATCTGCATATGAAAATAGCCTGATACCAACGCGCGTCACTATCAGTACAATAAATATTACAATGAGTATACCTGTATAGCGGCCACTCGTAATCTTTAGAACTGGTGGAATAGTGACACAATTATACACTTATTTAATTCCTGTAAGGAACATGTTGTGCTTACTGAGTGGGCATGTACGTTTAATAATATACTTACTATGGTAACTATTCGATAAACGAGTTTACTGATTTCATTAGAAACGAGGCTATGGTGAGTCAAGGGAGTGTAATAAATATCATATTCAATAAACGCAAATGCGACATTATATTTATTGAATAACAAAATAACCATACATTCAAGCAATCGGTTATTACTAACACTTTTTTTCTGTAGCGGTCTCATTTCCATTATACCTATTACACTAGTGTAGTATGACTTGTAATACACTGTGCTATTATAGACGTACTTTCGTTTCCCATTGAACACAATGCAACACAAGACGTCAATATTTCTCCCACATTGACGTCTCGTGAGTTGATGTTTTGGTCAGTGCGGAACTACGCTCCACATCAATATTTCTCCCACATTGACGTCTCGTGAGTTGATGTTTTGGTCAGTGCGGAACTACGCTCCACATCAATATTTCTCCCACATTGACGTCTCGTGAGTTGATGTTTTGGTCAGTGCGGAACTACGCTCCACATCAATATTTCTCCCACATTGACGTCTCGTGAGTTGATGTTTTGGTCAGTGCGGAACTACGCTCCACGTCTCGTGAGTTGATGTTTTGGTCAGTGCGGAACTACGCTCCACGTCTCGTGAGTTGATGTTTTGGTCAGTGCGGAACTACGCTCCACGTCTAGTGAGTTGATGTTTTGGTCAGTGCGGAACTACGCTCCACATCGCAAAAGAGTTCCTTCTAAATCACCACGAATTGGTTTATTTTATGTATACTTTGTATATTTCTTTGAAGCGCATATAAATTGCAAATGATTTACGTATATAATAAAAAGGTTATTTGATTTGTATATGGATACATAGAGGATATTCCATCGTACATTTTGAATAGCGGGAAATAATACACGAGTGTGCGTCGGCTTCCGCGTAAGCAACGAGTGAGCGTAGCGAACGAGTTGCTTGCACGGACGCCGACGGACACGATTGTATTATTTCCGCTATTCAAACATGTACGATGGAATATCCTATTTATTACACTTCCACGGCGGATATTTATGCACATATAGTCTATTTTTGAGATTATAATCAGTGAATTGTGATGTGCGCATGAATAGTTATACAATGACGTGTTTCCCGCGTTTTGACGTTACGTTGTGTGACGTCAAATGTGACGTCATGTAAACGTTTTTGAAATCCAAATTACGCAGCTGTTTCTATGAACCAGATATATTTAAGTGCATGTTTGGAATGTGTTCAATCACATTAACATTCTAGATTAATCGAGACCCTTCACAAATTTTCAAATAACTTTATTTTGACTAATAAAAATTTAACATTTTGTATGGTAGCTCGTGGTTTCTAAGAAAACAGGCGCGCAATTAAGGGTGTTCTCTTCACTGTGTATTATTTGTAAGGAGTTGATTACGGGTTTTCTCTCACAGCGAAACCCGTGCAAATAATTTGCAAGTCTTAGAGTGTAATAAATGGCACTCGTTCCGCCGCGCAACGATATTGCGCTCCTAAAGTCGTGCAATATCGTACGCTGCGGAACTCGTGCATATATCCACATCTCATACAAATCAAATTACCTATACGTATTACACTACAAAAGCCAATTTTATGAAATAATGCCAGTTTATGCGTTGTATCCTTTGTATAGTTTCAGGTGTAACTCTTTACTGGGAAGCGACTTCCGTGTATAAACTGTCACCATTTGACCGATGTTTTTGAAGAATTCAGTATTATCCAGAGACACCGTACCGTCGTCCTGAAAATATGTACAACGTCTATAAACTCATAATTCAAACGCCCATTCGACGCACTGCGTCTACATCCCAATACAATACATTTGACCCACATGCCGTCGCGCCATGCTGTTGATTGGTTAAAGTTCGTTTGACGTCCATACATTTCAGGAGGTTGTCAATAACTGCACGCTATTGACACAGGTGGAAGACTCGGACCTATCACACAAAAATAAATGCCTATTCAAAAATTCCCATTACCCCACCCACTTGGTATCGTACAGTACCATCTTCTATATAGAAATGTGAGAATGAATATGGCTATTATAGAAAGAGCCCTCTCTTTTCCGGCTCGCACAAACACAATACACATCGATTAAATGTATGACTTCTGTCTCTGGCAATCGATAAAGGTATTATGTGTGTGAATATACTCACTTCAAATCGCTGTTTCCAACATTTATTCAGTTATTCGCATTTTGTATACCCCATCCAAAGCGAAATTTGCGTGTACGAAAGAATCTCACACAGAATCGGAGGCCGTCCGGCGTGGATTATCGGTCATATTTGGCCGATAGATGATCGCCAGCTCAAACTAAGATCGTGCACCATGACAATATACATTAAAAACTCCAACCATAAAAAGTTCTGTTTGAGATTCTTTCGTACACGCAAATTTCGCTTTGGATGGGGTATACAAAATGCGAATAACTGAATAAATGTTGGAAACAGCGATTTGAAGTGAGTATATTCACACACCTAATACCTTTATCGATTGCCAGAGACAGAAGTCATACATTTAATCGATGTGTATTGTGTTTATGTGAGCCAGAAAAGAGAGGGATCTTTCTATAATAGCCATATTGATTCTCACCTTTCTATAAGAGAAAATAGTACTGTATGAGACCAAGTGGGTGGGGTAATGGATTTTTGTGTAATGGTAATTTTGTTTGTGTCACAGGTCGGAGTCTTCCACTTGTGGCTATTGACCGGCAACGTCGCTGTTCCAGGAATTGCGACAGATTGACGTAAAACAATATTATTCTTAATTTTAACGCGATATTTGGTTCTTTACATTTTTGAAACTACAGTGAAACGTCTCTACAACAGCCACCCATGGGAAGACGCAAAAATGGCTGTTGTAGAGAGGTGGCTGTTGTAGGGAGGTTAATGCTGAATTAAATTGTGTCTTCCGTTGTTTGTTTATTTTGTTTGATAATTCTAATCAAAAACATGCTTTGGCAATATTTTAGAATCATTTTCAATGGAAATGATTCTAAAACGCTGTCAAAACATGTTGTTATTGAGAAAGAACGCAAAGCAACAGGAGACAATCATGTTCGTGCTCAGCAGTCTAAGGGTTAGATACAGAGGAAATCATCCACTTGGGATATAAAATAGCGGCTGTTATAGAGAGGGTGTTGTTGTAGAGAGGTGGCCGTTCGGGGAGGTTCGACTGTACCAGAAAATTCAGTACAAATATACGTTACAAAACCACTTTAAACAAACCAAATGTATAGTGAACCCCAGTAAACGCAACAACCCATTGTTTTATTCCTTAAACGAAGTACAACAAGCCATGTAATTTTGTAATTACACCACCGACTACGCAAATCTTGCTAATATGTGTTCAATTTATATTACACAATACTAGTGTGATTGAAAGCAAGCATTTTGCTTGGCTGAGACTGAGCTGTTCTGCAGCTCGGGCACAGTCAATCAAACTACTTGATTGCGAGTTGATATTGCAAATATATGTCCAGAAACGTTGACATCTGGGCAAAATTAACGAAGGCAGCGGTGAAATAAGAAGTGCTATTTTTCATGAAAACTATTTACTGAAACTGTGATATTGTCTGTATCTTTCTGCATAGAAATATGAATCGGCCGGAATCGAACGTTGTTTAAACTAGGTCCGATTTCCCTGCAGAATGTTCAGACTGACTACATAAGTAATGTTGCTAAATATGGTATTGGCGGACTCGTAGTGTTAACGGCTGGTACATGGTCATCATTAAAAGGAAGAAACCGCAGTCGTAATGATGAACCATAAGATGTACCCAAGACCTCACGGGCGCCGCCATACACTGAGTAATTGAGGTCAAAAATTGACAACATTTTCATAGCAATGCGGAAATCTATTCTACATTTGCTCCGAACATTTGATCAACGTTTGAAGTTACAGAAAATATCGTAAATTTTATCAAATTTAATACTTTTCATGAAGCATGTTCATAGATACTAAATCACATGGCTTGTCTCAAATAAAACTGTAACTGTGACTACTGTCTGTTTCACAAAGCATGCCAAACTATTATGGCTACATCCACAATGCAAAACGAATATTTTATCACATTGTGTATATACATGTAGCTGTAAATATTGGGCAGGTTTTGTGAAACAGACTGTACATGTAGGTTTAATTATTGTTATTATAAGTAAGATGCATTTAATCTCCTATGACAAGCCTGGTGGTGGCTGAAAACAGTCAGCGGCTGGCATTGAAACTACGTCACAGGATATACATGTTCCGACATTTATAAAAATAAACTTTCAAAAATTAAATAATGGTCATTCTTCTTTCTAAATGTGGAATGTCACAATTAAAAATAAAGAAATGTTACAATTATTCCTTACTGGTACATGTCTAACGAAAATGCCAAAACAAGCCGAACCAAATTATCTCCCCTATTTGTCATAGTTTCTGACAGTATCTACTTGAATATAAAGCATGTTTCTTTTTGAAAATTTCATTAAATAAAAATGGTGTGATGTTAATATATAGTAAATACATGGTTAGTGCCTTAGAATATAAAATATATTCGATTGAGCCTTAGACAGCTTTATTGGGGCGAGCTTTAGCGAGCCCCAATAAAGTTGTCGGGGCGAAACCGAATATATTTTATATTCTAAGGCACTAACCACGTATTTACTTTATACCGCAACCCATTTTACGTTTACGTCACGTTGATTTATAACGTAACGTCAAGTTGTCTGACTGACGTCATTACGGCCGTCTTGGATGAGGAGGACAAGGAGCAGTACGGAAAACATTTTATTTTAGAAATTCGCCCTAAAACCATGCTAGCTACCTTGGAAATGATCCAAATAAGAAAACAAGAGCTAGTTTGTTCAAATCGGTCCGGTAATTCTGAAATTATTGCGAAAAATCGATTTGAAGTGGGACAGTTTTGACAAGGTGGAGGAGCTCGAGAAGCTGGTCGAAAAACAACTTTTTTAGAAATTCACTCCGAAACCCAGCTAGATAGCTTGGAAATTGTCTAACTAAGAAAACAAGAGTTAATTTGTGAAAATCGGTCCAGTAATTCTAAAATTAATCCAATACTATTGTGGTGAAGTGAGACACTTTTTCCGTTGCTATTTTGAACCCACTGGTCATATGACGAGTGGTCAACGTTGAGAAAATAAAGCTAGTACGGCTGGTACCCGGTTACATTGTAATTATATGTAAACTGAGCACCAAAACCAAAGTGCAAGTTTATTATGCTACTTTGATGTATATATAACTAGTAGCGAATATAGATGATGTTTATTCGGCCCTCTTTATTAGGTTACTTCAGACGTTGGTTGCGGTATAAATGTCATTTACTGAGCATGCAGCAACTAAGCACATGATACTGTATATCTCGCCGGCAGAACAACGTGGAACATACAGTAACAGTTGTCGAGTTGCGAAGGTAACTCTTGCAATATACTCCCGTACCGTCCGTAGCTACGGTCCGTAGTAATTGCAAGAGTTACCGTTCGCAACTAGGGGGTTGTCCTATTTTCGAGCTATTCAAAATGCACTTTCCTGTGTTTTACGGCATTTAAATTCAGACTCCAACTGGTGGTAAACTGTGATCTATGTAAACTCCGTGGCTGAACGGGCGGGGGTTGCAACCCCGGACCCCCCCCCCCCCCACTCCAGATCCGCCCCTGAGTAGTACATGTATATAATTTGAAAGTATCACTGAATTGAAAGGGTCAATGAGTATAATGGACTTATACAATGTACCATATACGATTATACAGTTTACACTTAGATACCTTTTCTGTAATTTTGAATTTTTTGACCGACGTGTCGCTTTGTACGTTCAGCACCTGAAAATACAGATCAGTGGATACTTCGAATATTAGATCACCTAGACCGCTACTCACAACAATTGTCACCTTTAAACCGCTACTCACAACAATTGTCACCTTTAAACCGCTACTCACAACAATTGTCACCTTTAGACCGCTACTCACAACAATTGTCACCTTTAAACCGCTACTCACAACAATTGTCACCTTTAGACCGCTACTCACAACAATTAACGTCTGCTGTTGCTTTTATATCTTGCCTTATTTCCAAAAAAAACATGCTTTGACAGCATTTCAGAAACATTTCCAATGGAAACGATTCTGAAGTGCTGTCAAAGCATGTTGTAAATTATTCTAAAGTGAAAATGGAAAATAGAAAATAAACGAGATAAGATAGCGGTGTAAGGGTTAAAGGTACATGTACAGGCCCACTAAGTAGGCACAAACTGTTGTTATAGGAATTAAATAAGTGTATAATTGTGTCACTATTCCTCCAGTTCTAAAGATTACGAGTGCCCGCTATACAGATATAATCATTTAATAATATGTATTTTACTGATAGTGACTCGCGGTGGTATCAGGCTATTTTCATATGCAAATGAGGCATGATATTTTTTAATTATTTATACTAATTAAATGAGTCACCTGAAAAATAAATATTTTCGACAGATTATAAAGTATGATAATTGCACATCAAAATAAAAATACAGAGAATAAATAGTAATGCCTGTTAATATTTTAAGGAAACAAGGTTATCGCCCCTGATATCAGTGTGAAAATTTATGTGTGATATAAAATGTATAACAATGCCAATCAATACGTGGAGTAATGGTGAATTATAACATGTATTACTAAATGATTATACCTGTATAGCGGCCACTCATAATATAACTGGTGGAATAGTGTTACAATTATACACTTCTTTAATTCCTACTGAGTGAGCATGTACCTTTAATTGCTGACTCAGAACTTTGCTCAATCCAACAGCATTGTGTAACCCGTAAAAGGCGGGAACTGAAAATTATCGTCTGCTGCTGTGTCATATTTTTATTAGCCGATCTATTTTATTTTTCATTTTTGGCCATTATCTCTGTTGAAAACTTTAAATATAGCGAAATAACACAATTTGGCTACAGAACAGAACAGAACAGAACATACCTTTATTTTGCAAATTTCAGACCGCAACATGCGGTATATGAGTACATATTGATTTTCATGGCATAAGCAATCAAAATGGCGACAGTGTGTCTGCTAAAATAGTCAGGTGACATGTATTACAAATAATGGCATTCATGTGTCTCATTTTAAAGAAGCCGATAGTACACAGTGATGGAAAACGACATGATAAAGCCTTAAAGTAATACAAAAATGCAAATAAAATGATTAAGTCCCAATGGGCGGGGGAAACTTCCATATGAGGCCATGCCCTATATGGATGCATAAGTTGTGTTTATCATACAAGTATTGAATTAATCAAGTAGCACAGAACATTTTGTTGAATAAAAAACAAAAACTTTCGAAATCTGTGACACTTATAATTATAAATAAACGTTTTCACTACAAGAGTTCGGTAAACTAAAGTTAGGCGGTTTGCAATTTGGCTATAAATAAACGTTTAGTAGTATATGAGAATTAAAATGATACAAATTTCTATGGAAGCCACCCACTACGCGCGGCGACTCCCACAGGAAACTTGTATCATTGTTGACTCTCATATACTACTTGGATTTTCCCCCACTGTTATCACGGTAAGGATGAGAAGAGCAGGAATTACTTTTCGGCAACCGCAAGGCCATATACTTCCTCGACCGTATGAGAAGTTATCTACGAGATTACACCCTATTAGAGATAAGAATCTCTATGTTATACTCAGTATAATACATCAATCTGTCATACCTAACATCAATTTACACCCTATTAGAGATAAGAATCCATTGGGTATACTCAGTATAATGCCTACCATAAAGCAAATGAGAGAGCAAGCTAAGAGTTGGGGAATTTCCCTAAGAGGTTTGAGACTCAAGGAAACTATAGCAGATAGGATAAGTGAAGCGCGAGCCGTCGTCTACGAGGAGAGACTGCGGCGTGCGGTTTTGACCGGACGACTGCCTGCCGACCCCGAAAAACGCTCCGAGAAATTGGACAACGAGACGACGGCCAGTCTGCGTGCCACTGCTTAAGCGCAGCGTGTAAAAGAATATCACAGTGCACGCAGAAAACCACTCTTCAAGGTGGAATACAATAGGAATTATCAAAGTCTGGTGGGGAGACCTCCTAAGAGTAGGAGAGAGCTCGCCAGAAATTAGGTGGAGGAGGGTCCAAGGATTCTCGCCGAATATGCCGAAGCTAGGGAAACTGTTGATAGGGGTAGGAGGAAGATAGTCTGGACCTTCGAGAGGGGGGTAGACGGGGAGATTGCTAATCGCATAATGAATAAAATTCGTCCAGAGATGACCACAGAATTTTATCTGAGGTATTCATGGTCGTATCGTATTAGGAACATCTAGACCGACGAAACGCTGATCTATCACAAACAATCAAAGGGCAGTTCGTGGATAAACGAGATCTCCAAAGCGTAGAGTTGGATATCCGATAGAGAGAAAGGTCGAATGGACATCGACAATATCGATAGACCAAACACAAAATGGACATTCGTTCGTTGGAAATCGGTCGAGGTGAATATGATCATCGATGCGCAACAACTTATCATGAGAGCGGGAAAACTCCCCGATTGGTTAAGACAGAAAAAGGGAATGTATTCCGTCGACACGTACGATGACTACTTGTGTCTGTTTAGGTGCATAGCCATCCACCGTGGAGGGAGACCCGACGAGTGCTGTAGGAAGGCACGAGCTCTGGCTCACGAATACCTCGGTCACGATAACGGACCGGATAGCAAGGGAATCCCCCTGGACGATATTAAGAAGGTCGAAGAGCACTTCTAGCTGGACATTCGTGTATGCGAGCCCATCGACGACGGAGTGTGGTACCTTATGAAGTCTCCGGCAAACTACGACGCGGTTGAGGAGAAGATAATGACGCTCGGAATGTTTGGAAGTCACTCGTTCCTCATAACAAACCTCCGCAAGATGACGAATGAGTACGGATGCACCGGATGTCAACAACCGTGTTCACACAGGCGTGTGCCATGCACAGGCACGCGACCACCTGCATGGGTGAGAATACCGTGGTGATATGTCCAGGTAAGAGGGTAGAGAGACCGCAGTCGGCCTACGAGAAGGCGTTCTATCCCAAAGGGTCAGTGAGCGCGATGTCGATTCAATGGTTGAGTAGAGAAGAGGGGAGGGTGGGAAATCACATACATCACGCCGATTGCGGTCACGGCGGCGAGAGGTGGGTGGCCGGCGATTGGATCGACGGCTACTGTCACAAGACCAAGACCGTGTATCAGTTTCACGGATGTTACTGGCACGGGTGTCCGACGCATCGCAGGAGAGGTAGCGCGAGATCGCTGTACAAGAGGACGAAAATCGCCAATATAAGGGACAATATCGCCAATATAAGACGCCAATATAAGGGAGGCTGGTTACGAGCTGGTGGTGATGTGGGAGTGCGAGTGGTTGAATGAGGGGAATCCCCACTATCCACCATCGCCGCTCGAGGAGGAGACGACTCTGTACCCTCACCAGATAGTCTACGACTTCGAGGCGTATCTCTACAAGTCGAAAATCACGCGACCCACCAAAGACCTGACCTGCGAGGGCGAGCACGTCCCAATATCGGTGTCGTTGGGGGATACGATGCACGAGGGGATCACCCACATCTGCGAACGAGATTCCGATACCCTGGTCGAGAAGTTCGTGACCGAGTTGCAGAGGAGAGGAAATGACATCAGGGAGGGGGTTAGGAAGAAATATCTGCCGACCAATATAGAGATGCTGTCGAAACCTCAGCGAGAGAAGATCGTCTCGTGGATCGACCAAGTCCCGGTGGTGGGGTTCAACTGCAGCAGGTACAACCTGAACCTCATCAAGAGGTACCTTGTAGAGAATTTGGCGGCCACCGTTAATAAGGTGATGGTCGGAAAGAGTGCCAGCACGACGATGTTTCTGTTTACCCCGGAGTTTATATTTCTCGACATCATTCAATATTTGGGACCCGGTACCACGTACGACAAGTGGGTTAAGGCGTACGACGGTAAGACGGTAAAGTCTCACTTCCCGTACGATTGGTTCGATTCCCCAGAAAAACTCGACCATCCGCGGCTGCCCGACTATCCTGAGTGGTACTCGAAGTTGCAGGGTGAGTTCCTACTGTCATTGTTCGAGTGGAAAGAGTGCAATAAGGTCTTCCGAGAAAAGGGGATGAAGACGTTCAAAGAATGGTTGAGACACTACAACTACTTGGACGTCGGACCGTTCCTAGAGGCACTGACTAAAATGACGGAGTTCTACAGGGGGAGAGGCGTGGACATACTCAAGGACGCTGTGTCTCTGCCCGGTGTTTCCCTTCAGTACCTGCTTCGCGGGACGATCGATGGGAAGGCGGACACGCCCGAGCTGTGGTCGCCGAAGGGTTAGACTTACGCGATGATGAAGGAGGAATTGGTCGGTGGTCCGTCCATAGTGTTCTCTAGATACGCCGAGGCTGGCAGGTCGACGATCAGGGGTCAGGTACGGAGTCGGGATAAGAAGATGTGCAAGGCGGTGCTGGGGTACGACGCCAAATGCGCTGTACCTGTCTACCCTGTCGAAAGACATGCAGTGCGGGGAGGAGAAGATATGGACAGCCGCACATAGATCGTTTCGTGAGAAGGGTCAGGCGCGACGAGTGATTCGGATTTGCAGAGTTTGGATATAGAGGTCCCGGAAACGTTGCGAGATAAGTTCTCGAAAATGTCACCATTATTTGTAAACAGAGTTGTCGAGGAAGCAGAAGTCCCGGAACACATATTAAAATATTTGAAAGACACGGACCGGAAACGAGGAGATAGTAAGAAGCTCGTTGGGGCACTGTCCGCCAAGAAGATGATCATATACTCCCCGCTGCTAAAGTGGTATCTGGAGCACGGTCTGGTCGTCAAGGCGGTGCATAGGGTGATAGGCAAACCGTTCCAATGGTTCGTTAAAGAGGTCGCCGCTGCCAGACGGACGGGGGACGTCGACAAGAGCAAGGCGGTGTTGGTGGAGATATTCAAACTGGTTGGCAACGCATGTTTTGGCAAGCTGATAGAGGCGCAAGAGAGACACATGAACACCACTTATACGAAGGATGAGAAGGCAAGGATGAGAAGACTGTCGACCGGGCACTGAGGTCGGCGTGGTTCGAAGACCTGGAGGAGATTGGGGAGGCTTACGAGATATCGAGCAGGAAGACTCGAGTGGTGATCAACATACCGTTTCAGTGTGGCATAGCGGTCTACCAGTTGGCCAAGCTCCGGATGCTGGAGTTCTACTACGACTTCTTAGACAAGTACGTGGATCGCGGAGATTTCGAACTTATACAGATGGACACAGACAGCATGTACTTCGCGGTTTCCGAGAAGACGCTGGCGAAGGTGGCGAGAAAGAAGATGAAGTGAAAGTTCAATAAGGAGAAGGCCGAGTGGTTGGCTTGGGATAAATGGAGGAACAGAACTCCGGGATTGTTCAAGCTGGAATTCGAGGGGGATAGAGCCATCGCTATGTGCAGCAAGTGTGACTACGTGAGCGGTGACGAACAAACTAAGCACTCGGCCAAGGGGATGTCGAAGAGTTCTAACGATCTGACTTGGGGGAGGTACAAGAGCACTTTCGAAGGGAGAAGGGACATGGCGGAGAACAGGGGATTCCGAATGGTTAACGGTATGATGAAGACGTACAATCAGGAGAATTTGGGGTTGTCGGCGTAGTACGACAAGAGGAGAGTGATGGAAGACGGGGTACACACCGAGCCTCTAACATAGGTAAAAAAACAAACAAAAGGACTTTAAAAAAGGGGAGAATACTAACGACTCTAACGAGAGCCTGACCGACTATGACGATGGACGGTCTGGTGGTAGCTGGGTGTCGTTTCTCCGCTAAACCAACGGGTCGCCCGCGCGAGACGGCGGATGGTTTGTGCGACACCTTTTTAGACTTCATGGCATCTACGGGCTTCTTACCTATATATTCGGGAAAGAGCCTCGGCCACCTCCTTAGACTCTTTAGTGGCCAGTGGGTCAGCCCCCTTATAGCGACTGGCTACGTCAACGATTGTCAGTGCGTACTTGTACGTCTTGCGACCGACGCGATCGTGGGGGAGAAACAGGAGGTCTGCTTGGTGGACTTCGTTCGGCACCGGCACGTTAAATTTCGGCCGCGGAATATTGTGATGCGCGGAAAAATATATCTGCCAGAGGGCCTGCTTCTTGAGCCATTCATTGGCTGCGTTTTCGGAAACATTGGTCGCCGCCGCGAGATTATTGATGGCCGCGAGTCCATTCCAGTAACCGCGGGGGCTGTAATATGTGTTCGCTAGCTTGTGCGCTAGGTGAGCCGATAGTTTGCTATTAAGCTTGCCCGTGTCCATCGTATGCGAGGTATTTTAGTAGTTCGAACAGTCTCCAACAGGCATTTTTCAGATCGTTCGGTAACTGCGTCGTTGATACTAAACCTTTGTTGGAAGTTTCGCTGCAGCTGCCGTTCAATCTCCGATTGCTCTGAAGGAACTCGGAGGAATCTAAAATCCGTTTTGCGAAAAGGGTGGCCGCTTTTTCATCCAAGATCTGAAGGAACTCGGAGGAATCTAAAATCCGTTTTGCGAAAAGGGTGGCCGCTTTTTCATCCAAGATCTGAAGGAACTCGGAGGAATCTAACATCCGTTTTGCGAAAAGGGTGGCCGCTTTTTCGTCCTCGCGCCACGTCTCGAGAGAATCTTGGGCCAGACAGATCAGACCTTTTGCGCCAGATAAACGGTGTTTAAGGGCCGTGTAGCCTACATCGATCAAAGCGTAATAAAGATCGTCAACTAACATCCTTATATATATATATATATATTTATTTAAAAAAGTTTTTTAAAATAATTATTACTTTTGCTTATTGGTTTTGCTTATTGCTTTTCCAATATAGTAGCTGACGAGACCTGTCGCAACCATCCCCACGACGATTAACGCGATCTCGCGGTCTTTTTGGGCCTCTGACGGTACATAGAAATCTGAAAGTTATGGCTCGGGATCCTGCGGCGCGAGACTTTTCTGCGGATATGCCCGCTCGTACTCGCTCATGGCGTCGGCAACGTCCTGGAAAGTTTGCACGGAGTGATTTTCGCGACGAAGAGCTTCGTTGATCGCGTCCAGACGGGCGGTTCTTTTTTTTACCATGCTTCGTCTGCGATCTTAAGTTGTTTTACAGCTAAATATTGACGCTTGCGCTCCTCATCCGCGTCCGAGCTTTTCAGTTTCGAGAAGAAAAAGTTGCTACCGCTGAAAGCCAAAACGTTCGTCACCGCACCACCTATCATCATTCCGATCGAAACCATTATTTCCATATATTAATAGAATTCCAACTTTAACTAGATAATCTCGAGTCCCAACTGCGGCCGCTACATCTAAGGTCACGAGATCGTCTCGCGCGGTCATGTCCAATTTGGGCGCGGACCCCCGAAGGCCATCTTTGATAGTCGAGCAAACCCGATATTGAGACTCGATATCACCACGGCGTGATAAAGCACATTCACTATCATTTTACCATCGTATTCAGCCATTACATATAGTGATTATTGCATATAAAAGGGATCGCGATCAATGTTTAAATGGGGCGCAATCGGTTTCGGAACTTACTTCGGAACTGCGGCTGGTTGTTTCGAAAGGTAGTTCCACACACACACGGTGCCCACAACTGCCAGACCACCACCAATAACCCACGGGATGATCCAGGTAGGAGCTACAGCAATCCACGATTGCACCGATTGCTCCGCAGGAGATTGAACCGCAGCTGCCTTCGGATGTTTTGCTCCACCATTGTTGGGGGTGAATCTGAGATTGCTGCCCCCAACTCCAATTGCGGTTGGGGCTCAGGAGTTGGAACAAATAACGACTGTTTGGCCTCTCGAAGCTCGGCGAGTATTTTATCTTGTTTAGCTTTTCGGGCGGCAGCCGCTCCCCGCCCAGCTTCCTGTCTTTTTGTTTTTTTTGTGTCGTGCAACCGGAGCTAGCTCATGTGGAGCTCGTTCATGTGTAGCTTGTTCGTGTGGAGCAAGCTGTTCCGTCACTCTCGCAGGTGCTTGCACAGGTGAGTCTTGTATCATCATTTTCTGAGCTTATTGTTCGTGGGCATATATTTCCAAATTGACAGGGCTTAGCCGTGGTCAACGCGGTTGTCAGCGGAGCTAAGTACTTTCCAAACTTGTGATGAATTGAGCAGCAGGCTGTTATAAGAGTGTGTCCTACCGCGGTGTTTGGCATAGGGAGAAGTATACTAACAGCGGTAGCGTACAAATGAATAGCCGCCGATCCAAGAGCTTTCGTCATCTCCGCACCTAACCTAGATTCGTATCGCGCATACATTTTATCAACCTCCGCATCTGACATCTTGTCCATCTGACAAACTGAGAGACGCCTACCGAAATACTGCTCCGATTGTCCCCCAGCAACCAGCGCAGCTAGCCGCTCGCCTCGCGTCGTGTTTTCATTTGTGTCGACAGCCGTATCGGCAGTCGCGCCATCTTTCAGGAAAAATATCGTGTCGGCAATCGCGCCGACAGATGTTCCTACAGTTCCAGCTCCAACCACACCTCCCAATTCGCGATTGGTGTTGGGGGCAGTCGACACGACTGTTTCTTCCATTAGCTGATCGAGAAGTTCGTCGCAGTTCATTATGTTTATTTCAACAGTGTTGGGTGTGCTATTCTCACTAGTCGCATAAGTATAACATATTGCCAAGCGCACCATCCGATACTTATGATCACCGTTATGCTCGCAACAAAGCTCGCAACAAAGCTCGCAGCAGAGCAACAAATTGATTCCCACATTGTAAGCATTTGCTCAGTAATTGCTCAGCATTTGGTCAGCATTGTTAAGCATTGATCAGCATTTGTTAACCATTGTTAAGCATTTGTTAAGCATTGTTAAGCATTGTTAAGTATTTGTTAAGCATTGTTAAGCATTGTTAAGTATTTGTTAAGCATTGTTAAGTATTTGTTAAGCATTGTTCAGCAATTGCTCAGCATTTGTTCAGCATTTGCTCAGCATTGTTAAGCATTTGCTCAGCATTGTTAAGCATTTGCTCAGCAGTTACTAACGAGCGTTAAGCTGCGCTTATTACTTTGCAAGCAGTTGGTTGATCAGTCTTTAGCTGAAGCTTGGCGTGCTTAGTTTTCGAAAGCATCTGTCGAACCCCCAGGCGCTCCTAGCGCGTTGGGATAACGTCGAAGACAGTCATCGAATGAGTCTCGGTCCTTGCAGTGAAATAGAGCGACCCATATCGTTTTGGCCCAGCTCCATCCGCCTCTTTGGCTATCTGGATCGTCACACCCTCGCTAGAGTTCTCAACTTGGCGTCCACTACAGTGCATTTGGTCGTCGTCGCTGGCTCGCATGTCTAGCCATAACGCGTACTTGAAAGTCAGGATCTGCGCGAGGGAGACGTCCGAGAGCTGCAGGCCTTTGGCAACCGCGGCAACCTCCGGGGAGCGCTTAGAGTCGGCAGCAAACTGCTTTCTGGCTTCGTCCCACTGCTGGAGCGCGCGAAGGCCCGCGCTGTAGAGTTGAAGCTCGCAGCAGAGCAACAAATTGATTCCCACATTGTAAGCATTTGCTCAGCAATTGCTCAGCATTTGTTCAGCATTGTTAAGCATTTATCAGCATTTGTTAACCATTGTTAAGCATTTGTTAAGCATTGTTAGCATTGTTAAGTATTTGTTACGCATTGTTAAGTATTTGTTAAGCATTGTTCAGCAATTGCTCAGCATTTGTTCAGCATTTGCTCAGCATTGTTAAGCATTTGCTCAGCATTTTAAGCATTTGGTCAGCAGTTACTAACGAGCGTTAAGCTGCGCTTATTACTTTGCAAGCAGTTGGTTGATCAGTTTTTAGCAGAAGCTTGGCGTGCTTAGTTTTCGAAAGCATCTGTCGAACCCCCAGGTGCTCCTAGCGTGTTGGGATAACGTCGAAGACAGTCATCGAATGAGTCTCGGTCCTTGCAGTGAAAGAGGGCGACCCATGTCGTTTGCTCGCGCAGATCCTTGAGTACGGCGTTGTACTTCTGATTGGAGATACATACGCGTTGCCCCGCATGCCGGCCAGAAAATGCGAGCTCGGAGAGCATGTCCTTCTTTTTGGTCATCGCCGCCTTGGCCGAGCAGTCGTCAAGGGTAGACTCACCCTGGAATCTTTGGTATAAACCACGCAGCCAATCGTAAAGCCTGTCACCGTGGTCAACGACGTATACCTCAGGGTCGGTCCATATCCACGGGCGCCGCTGATAAGTCTCGTTGTGCCGCACAGTGGGACACATGATCACAATGTGTCGAAAGGCATCGCGATAGGACCCCTCGAGCAAGTCCAGGATGAAAACCGTTTTTCCGCATCCTGTCTGCCAACATATTATGGCTGAGTGGGCATCACAAACATTATCTTTAAATTTAGATTCAGTAGAGTGCTGAGACGTATCGACCATCTTCGATGTTGTGTTGTGCATCTGTGATTATATATAAGTGCACGTTCAATGGCCCAGCTCCATCCGCCTCTTTGGCTATCTGGATCGTCACACCCTCGCTAGAGTTCTCAACGTGGCGTCCACTACCGTGCATTTGGTCGTCGTCGCTGGCTCGCATGTCTAGCCATAACGCGTACTTGGAAGTTAGGAACTGCACGAGGGAGACGGCCGAGAGCTGCATGTCTTTGGCAACCGAAGGCCCGCGCTGTAGAGTTGATTGGGGACTCGCTCGATCGTCACCTCCACCTCTGCGGCGGCGAAGAACTCGGTCGTAAAGTATGGCAACGCGCCCGGCGTACTGGGTTCTGATCAATTGCGCGAGTTCGGGCATCGTGACCATGTCGTACTCCAACGAAACATTGTCCATCGTATACGTCGATGCCATGTCAGTGGCTATGAGAACTCGGCAGTAGTCGTTGAACATTAGTTCGTATGCGAGGCGGTCCGCCAAAGCACTCTGATAGTAGGGCATGTGACTCTCCAGCAACTCAAAGTCGAGCGGGATGTAGAAGCGGTTGCTGTAAGCGGCCGGGATCGCGTTGTCACTCGTGTTGTTATCCACCTTGTTACCAGCCCCGATTCTAAGTCTGGTTACTTTCTTATTTTTGCTGGTGTCAATACCCTGATAGACAGCGTTTTCGCGCTCTTGCGCCGTCTTCCACAGGTCCTGGTAACAATGGTAGACGTCGCTGTCGTCGATCGACATCACCTCATTACCAGAAACTTTATCATGGTCTTCTTGACGATGGCGCGACCCAGGTTCTGAACGACGGTTCGGTCCACGTCTGTCGACGTCAGAGAAATAGTGAAAGCGAGGCGAACAGTACCCGGCACAATGACGTCGCTAGCTCCGAGGAAGCGGACCAAGAGCTGCTGGTTCTGGTCGATCGTCCATGGGTTGTTCGTAATAACGATGCTCTATATCACGCCTTTCGCCCCAAGGGGCTCCCGCAGTCTGCGGTATGGATTGAGATTGTGGCCGTATTGACTCGAAGACATATTTAGTAACTCTATTAAACCCTTATGTTTTTTTCTTTAATACATCGTTAAAGATGGCTGGTTACGATATTGGCCTGAACGAATTCGGCCGAGACGATTACCTCGATGATGATGACGCATTCGATGATGATGACATCGATGATGATAACGATAACGAAACACCCTTCATAGAGGCTCCAGCCGGCGAGGAAATATGTGGCGCTACCAACACCATTAGTCTAAGCCAGGAATTAGTCAAGTCAGCTGTAGACGACTACTACAACAGTTTGGCAGAATAAGGTGTGGTCCCGGCTGTCGGCCGCGACTACTCCAAGTTCGCATTGGATCGGCGTGGTAGGTTACGGCTACGATCAGCACCAAATTCCCCGATCGTCAACATGAGGACCGGAAAACCCCTAGCGCTGAACACCATTGCCGGAAAAGTCTAAGAAGTCAAAGGCTTACTACCGACGTTGGATACAGTAAAAAACTCGGGGCGGTGGCGAAATCATAAGGGACGAACTAGTATTCGTAGATTGGAAGAGGGGTAAAACAATTATGCCGACCCGCGCTGTAGAGGCCCTACAGTCTACTGACGAAACGGCCGCCGCGAACTGTCGAACTCAGCGAGGTCCCTCGAGTAGCCATCGACGGTATTCGCACAATGGAGATCAGCGAAAGCGAGATAGACGGAATACTCAGTACGATGGATGACCCACCGTTACCTCTTCGCGAACTCCGGGGACTCGATAAGGCTCTGTAAACGGTCCGGGCGAACTGGTCCTTAACCTCTCCAAACTCGCGGCGCTGGATGAACATATCGCGCTAGAAGAACTAAAACTTGGGAAAGCCCGTTGCGATAGAGAATCTACCGAGCGGATCACCGAACGACTGCGGTCGTTTCGGGATGAAAGAGCAGCTCGCTTGGAGGCTGCATCGGTTTGCCGTGAGGCTCTCCGCACACAAATAAGTCGGATCCGCGAAACAATCTCGAGGGTTCTGCACGAGGAGACAACACTCGGTGAGCGTCTTCGCACTCAGAGAGCAGGGCATCACAATAGTAAGCATCCTCACAGCTCTCGGCATGACTATATCGACCATAGTTCTATATATCACTGGTGGTGCCACGGCTACACCCGTGTCAGCACCCGCGCCAGCACCCGCGCCATCCGGTGGAGCCAAAGAGTGGTTAAAAAGGCATCTAAAAGCTATCGCCAGTCTCCTGGCTAAATTAGCCGGAAAGGCAGCTGCCGCGATGCCTGGACTGATCGGGGTCTCGTCTCCTACTTTTTATCTATATTATCAAAAACGGCCGGATGGCTCGCCGGAAATGCTTGGGCTTTAATCGTGGCGATCGCCGGTCTAGTACTATTCTCCGCCCGAGAGTTCCTAAAACAAAAGCGCGAATAGTCCTATCGCCACGAGGGCGACGACGAGCCCTAATTTCTCCTCCTCCTGGGTTGTGACACTAGTTCCTAAGGAACTTCCTGGTGTGCTTCGTAGTGGGGTGGGTGCTTGCGTTTTTATGAAATCGGTTCCACTTCCAACCTCAACACTGTTGAACCCGAGCATCTTCACGAGCGTGTTCACGTTCCCGTTGTGGCCGATTTTTTGATTGACGGTGGCGATTACGATCTGATTATTGTAACCGTCAACCGGGGCATCTCCTAGTATCATATTGCTAGGCGCCATATAAAGACCTATTCCAAATACATAGTCTACTGGGGTGTTTCTTCAAAACGCTTTGATACCGCGTGATCGCCGCCGAGAGGTTCACCGAAGATGAGATGGCGTCCTCGACATTTGCCAAGAAATGTGTTTTTGTGCGTCAAACGCCTTCCCGACTCATATTATAGAACTGAGTCGTGGAGGCGAATAACCCAGGCCTGCGTAAATCCAGTGCTTTTATCTAATATAAATGATCCCCACGCGGTATTTACCCCACGCAGGTTGCTGAATGAAATCAACGTGGGCCGATTTGAAAGACAATGGTACTGGTGGCACGAAGTCGGTATTCTTTAGTTTTATTGGTGGTGGTGGATCCTTTGGGTGGTTCGGAAACCCCATACCCGTTATGTAAACGTCACCTAAACCGAAAGTGTACCAGGACTCTTTCTAGCGCCAGTCCGCGTCTTTTGGTACCCCAAATTCGTCACAATTTTTTTCGAACGCCCTACGGTCGTATGCGCTGGAAATGGGATTCCAGCCGGCGTCCTGCGGCAGAGAGAGTATATGTTCTTTGAGAATCTTCATAATAGTGTAATACGCGTGAAAGTTGTAAACGGCCCTCAAGAAGGGATCCTCCGCGGCCAGATGGTCCTGAGAGGAAACCCCACATCCGGCTGTTGCGCACCATACGGCAAAGTTGAGCTGATTCTGCCAAAACTGCATCGGTGTTGCTTTCCACCCGTTCACGGCCTCCATGGTAGTAATATTGGGCTGCCTATATTGTTCAAAGATGTCGGGAAAGTTGGTTTGAAAGCCTTTTACGCCACTAACTTGGATAGTGGGGTGCACCAGCCGGGGAGCGCCAGCCTTAGTGTCATATACCCCGCCGACCGCGTACTTTGCATTTGAATTGAAGCTAAATGCCTTGGTATCCATTTAAAGATATTATTATGTTTGCTACTATCACTAATGTTCAAAAAGAGAGTTGTGAACTTCAGAAGTCAATCGACAACTGTTGTGGAAAACGCCGTTTAGGCCTCAGATCAATCACCTTCACGGTTGGGTGGCGAAACTTGGGGGAGCGCGAAGGATTTTACTATGTGAAGGATGGACGCCAAGTAAGTGTAAAGCTGCCTCCCGGACTGTGGAGTTTTAGACAGCTGAAAGATGTTGTCACCTCAGAGCTTGGAGACGAAGCCAACCTCTCAGTATCGAAGGCTACCGGGCTCACAACAATGACCATTGGCCCAGATAGCAAGGTAAGGATCTCCCCGGCGTTAGGTACTCGACCGACTCGGTTTTAGAGAGACATACTCCGCAAATAAAGGATTGTTTGCCCCGGGTGAGTACGTCGGTGATAACCCGGTGGATTCAAAGAATCCGAGTAAAAATGATGTTCCAGACGGGAACTCCGGAGCCAACCCCACAGGTGATTTGTTAACTAGCGGGAAAACCATATCACTGATCAATAGAACTATGTCGACGGCCGCGAACGAGATTCACAGGAGTATAGCACAGCTTAGAGTAGACGCCCTGACGGCGACTGCACAAGTTCACGAAGAGGCACATACAGGACTTAAGGATCTCGGCGGGAAAATAATCCAAGTTGGGAAAGAGGATCATGCAGCACTTACTGAACTAGGCGGGAAAATAACCGAATTTCGGGAAGAGGCCCATACAGAGCTTATGGAAATTTCCGATAAACTAAATCGAGTTCGTAAAGACTCTCATAAAGCCCTGGAGGAAGTCTCTGAGAGGGTTCGCTCTGAGGCCCTTACAGCGATTGCGCAAGTTGGTGAAGGGCTGGATGCAGTGGTTGCGCATGTACGTCTATTGCAACCACAAAAACGTGTCATAACAGTTTGGGCTGAGAAGTGGGGCCCATTGAATGAGGAGATCTATGAATATTCATTTGGCGCCAAAGCGAGCAACAGATATGGGGGATACGTCATGACAATTCCCGGTACACTTCTACGAATGGCGGTCTGCTCGGTTAATTTTAAGGGTAAATATGTGGGCGCGGTCACCGTAAATCTCACACTGGATGGGGAAGAACGGGCGATTGGAGTCACTAAACTCGCTGGACAGAGGTCAGCGACGGTTTTGTTCGCCGGTGACAATCCAATTAGAGTTTCCGAAGGTAGTGTTATTAACTTAGTTACGAAAATCGCTGACCCAGCGAGTTCTTCCATTGTTGTAACATTGTTAATTGAACTTGATTTATGACGAGCGTACATTTAATACCGTTGAACCTACAATCAAAACCTGCCGATCCTGTTTCAACACCCAATCGAGCATTGGAATTGGGAGATAGGAGTTTGACACCGTCAAACTTCAGGTTGGAAAATATCGTCGAGACACAGCAGATTCTAAAACAAGAGGGGGAAACTAGGAGGGTAAATGATAAAAAATATAGACGAGCTGCAAATATAGCGGAGGGGGTGAGCACCTTGCTATCGTCCGTTTCTATAATGGTTGGGGCTGAAAGCGTGGCCTTGTTGTCCACAGTCGTGGCTGTGCCTGTCGCTGGAGTTTTGAGCGCGGTAGCCACTGTGGCTGTGCTGCTCTGTATGACTGCCATATTAGTGGGTAGAAAACAAGAAACTAAGAGCAGAAAGCACGATCGAATAGCGGTTCTCGCGAGGTCTAAGAAAAACAGCATCGACGTTATCGTGTCTAAAGCTTTAGCCGATAACAATATATCAGACGCTGAATTTGAATTGGTAGTTGAGGAGATGTCTAGATAATTGATTTAAAAAATACTATTCGGACTAAGGCGCGCGCCCTCAACAAAGTTGAACCTCTCACAGACATAGACGTAAAAAGAACTCGTCACGGAGGGGAGGGCCGACGAGACAAAAAATATCCTCGCCCGTCTCGGGGCGTGATATGCTTATTCGTGTGTCTGCAGCGGCATCAGGATATCCCTCCACCATACAGTCCAGTTGTTCCATCGGCCCCGCCGTACGGAACATAAAACTTTTTTCGGGACCCGTTACACCACCGTGATTATGTCACTCACCGGCCACCATACTTATCGATAACCGCAAACTGTCCATACCGGGAAGTAATCGTGTTACCGTGTGTCGCAGTCACCTCTCTCATATATAGAGCACCTCGATACTTTGGTGCATATGGTTAAACCAATACACAAAACAAATACACCGGCGGTTTGTGAACATGTAATGTTTATCTCCAGGTTTATGTTTCATAACTGTATTGGTGGTTGTGTGTGAGGAGCGTTCCTATCCGACTGCCGTTAAACTGTGTCATAAATCAGCCGAATGCCGATATAACGAGCGATGGTGTAGTGACAATGCCCGACAAATAACCTCGGCAAAATAGTCTTACGGGACTTATCAAAAACTACACATCAGATCGGTTCTATCATTCTAACTGACTGTCTGATTTGAATTATTACTAAACGATAATACTTGCGAGCACGTAATCCCTTGCTAGCCAGTCGATGCGTAGCCTGAGTGCCACCGCGTGGTGGACATAGCAGTGACTCGGATTTGGTCCCTACCCCGCAATGCCGACATGGGCGAGGCGAAACGGACCCTCTTCTCATCCATGCACGGTGATGCTTTCAATACTCGTAAATACCGGTACGATGACACCTCTCGTGACTACCTGTCTTCAACCACGCACAATTAACTATAACCGGATTCTTCGGCGAGAATCCTGTGACCCCTCTTCTCATAAATGCCCGGTGATGCTTGCAATACTCGTAAATACCGGTACGATGACACCTCTCGTGACTACATGTCTTCAACCACGCACAATTAACTAGAACCATTGTGTGAATACATATACTGAATATACCAAAGGGATTTGTATCTCTAATAGGGTGTATTTCACCTTATCGATTATTGGTAGTGTTTATCTTCAGGTTTATATTTTATAACAGCCTTCGTGGTCGTGTGGGCTAAGACGCCACTCTATGGAGACGTTGGTAGTGAGTTCGCGTCGCGGCTGGACCTAAAACTTTGTTTAACTTCTATCCTTACAAACGAGATCGCTATGGTAAAGAAGCATGACAACGGCGTTCCTATCCGACCGCTCGAGGAAGTATATGGTCTCGCGGTTGCCGAAAAATAATTCCCACTCTTCTCATCCATACCGTGATAACAGTGGGGGAAAATCCAAGTAGTATATGAGAGTCAACAATGATACAAGTTTCCTGTGGGAGACGCCGCGCGTAGTGGGTGGCTTTCATAGAAACTTGTATCATTTTAATTATCATATACTACTCGTTTTAGCTACTAGAGTTCGGTAAACTAAAGTTAGGCGGTTTGCAATTTGGCTATAAATAAACGTTTTATCTACAAGAGTTCGGTAAACTAAAGTTAGGCGGTTTGCCTTCTAGTCCAGGGGCAATTGTAGGTATATATATATAAGATTCCGGCACCTCGTGTTAATTTATGCCACCCGGTGTTTTTATAAACTTGAATGTATAAGGTTTCCAAAAAATCCGGGTGCCATGTTTTAACCAAGTTCAATCTGATTTCAAGGTCATTGAACTTTATACTTGACGGAAGTCGAAAATTGCCAATATATGAGCCAATAGGTCATGGTCCATTACTTGGAAATTGGTGTAAATTGTTAAGAAACATTTCTGATGGATATATTAAAGAATTTACGTAAACTACACTAATATTCAGTATATAATTTTCATATTTTCAAGACTGGTATTTATGAGATTTCGGTTGACTTGCGACATATAATATTTGTGTAATGCTTATATTATAAGCGCATTCACCTATATCCAAAGGTTAATTCTTTCAAATGGAATAATATTGTTTACATTTGACTACCATGAGTATTGCTATGATCATATATTAATAATAGCTAAATATAACTGGGAGAATTTGATTGGGGAGGAAATCAACAGTTCTCAAATGTGGACATATATTGAAACCTGATTTGATCGACTAATAACATCATGCTTTTCATCTCTCTTTTTTTTTTAAGGAAAAACATGGTTTGACTGCCCTTTAGAATCATTTCAAATGGAAATGATTCTAAATTCCTGTCAAACAATGTTTTTGTTGAGAAAATTGGAAATTAATAAAAACGGCAGACGACACAAATTGTGTTTAAAATTACAAGACAAAGTCAAGAGATCTATGATAATCGCTCGAACTGTACATTTCAAGCGCGGTTTTGTTGCACGTGTTTGTTTGTGTCACGGATTGTCGCCCATGTTGTCACCGTCTGTGACACAACTCTAATCTTGCCAATGTCGTCAATTTCGTTATTTAAAAATACTTGAAGAATGTGCTTGAAATCAAGCAGCTTGATTGTCTGAGCCTAAGCTGTGTTACAGCTCAAGCTCAGAGAATCACATATGCCATACGTCCCACTAACGTGGGTGAGACAAAAATCTTCTTATCCGCGCAACGGTGGAAAACTCGAACTTTTGACATAAAATGTCCATTAAAAATTTACCCCACCCACATAGTTCCGTTCTGTATGTTACGTATATAGTCTACACTCACATTTCTACATGAGTATGCAACGTAAAGTACGATACCAGGTGGGTGGAGTAATGGGATTTGTTTAATGTTCATTTTTGATGTCACAGGTCCGAATTTTACACCTGTGTATCCGACGATTGACCAAACATACCTTACCAGGCCCAGTCTGGGCGTTGCGGACAAGAAACGTGCCCGCTCGTTTCGCTTGAAGCAATCTGCAATCAGAACAGAATGCGGAGTCATATAAACAATGGACATGTGAACGGACAGAACTTTATTTGTAGATGTGAGTGGAGGTGAAATGTGGCTTATGGGATTTGTGACCAGTGCATCTCCTGATCAAATAGCACATTCGTGTAGTCAGATAACGATGTGCTTGTTAGAAGCTTAACGGGTGTTTCATTGACGTAATGGCGAATACTGTAGATCCTGATCAGACTGTGCGGATGCACAGGCTGATCTGGATCTACACTGGTCGCAATAACATACATTCGTGTAGTTAGATAACGATCTATATGTTGCTTGTTAGAAGAATGACCGGTGTTTCATTGACGGAAAGGCGAATAGTGCAGATCCTGATCAGACTGTGCGGATGTGGTTCATTTGTAAATATTTAATGGCCCCTACATGTAAGTAGTAACTGGTAGCATTAGTGAGCCACAGTATTGTGATAAATAAAAGTATAAAACATAAGTACGAACATTTGTATCGTAAGACGTTTAGTGAAACGAGCACCAGGTACCAGAGGCCGTTTACTAAACTGTGTACGACTAAAATGTTCGTAAGTATAAAATTATGATAGTCTGTAAATTTCACATTAACAATGTATTCTTGTAAACAATTATTGGATCTACATATGCGGCCTATGCAAAATAGATGTAAATCCATCAATTGAAATTTACAGACTATTATAAATCTGAACATTTTAGTCGTGCGAAGTTTACTGAAACGGATCCTGCCTACGTGTACACATCATTACATGTGAGCACATGAACTTATCACATTATATATATAACGTGGCTAACTAATGCTACAATTGCCCTTCCTACAAATCAATTACATGTGAGAACTGAACTTATCACTTATATATGTAAGTGGCTAACTAATGCTCAATTGCCCTGCCTAGTACACTTCATTACATGTGAGCATGAATATCAATATATGTAATGTGGCTAACTAATGCTACAATTGCCCTGCCTACGTGTACACATCATTACATGTGAGCACATGAACTTATCACATTATATATGTAACGTGGCTAACTAACGCTACAATTGCCCTGCCTACGTGTACACATCATTACATGTGAGCACATGAACTTATCACATTATATATGTAACGTGGCTAACTAACGCTACAATTGCCCTGCCTACGTGTACACATCATTAACTGTGAGGCACATGAACTTATCACATTATATGTAACGTGGCTAACTAACGCTACAATTGCCCTGCCACTGTACACATATTATGTAGCACATAACTATCACATATATAGTAACGTGGCTAACTAACGCACAGCCCTGAACGTGTAACATCATTACATGTGAGCACATGAACTTATCACATTATATATGTAACGTGGCTAACTAACGCTACAATTGCCCTGCCTACGTGTACACATCATTACATGTGAGCACATGAACTGGAAATTTCCATACAGCAAATAATATGACAGGAAACCAAATATAATTGGGTGCAATTCATAATAGACATATATGATAACGGCAAGCTATATATAGTATACCAGCAAACAAAACAAAAGACGAGGTATCTGAGCATTTCACAGGTAAAAGTGGTACACTGTGCGATTTTCTGTGTATGAAGTTATTTATAATGGTGGTTCATGTTACAAACGCAGACACAAACATGTCCAGAAAACTGACATATTTTACAGTTTGGTGTAATATAATTGATAGGAGTCTGTTCTCCTGACTTTTCTACATGTGATTAGCTACATTATATCATATGTTCTACTTCACATTTTGAGTTCTTTGTCAACCGGCAGAACATGTGAAACTAGTTGATGGCTGGAACACACAACGATGGCCGACTTGGGCACCCCATGTGCCGTATAGGATACAGTAACGAGGTAGTGTTCACATACTATATGTTATGCATATATTCACATTTACGAAGCAATTATCTTTGAATCAAACGATGATCAGGTATATAGTTGGTCCTTAACATAGAAAAGATATGGTATCAATGTGTATGATCACGTGGTACTAACAACAACAACAAGTACTGAAACTTCCAGCATTCATCCGATTCAAAGTAAGTATTCTTTTATATTGTCCTTATTACATGTACGTAACGGATTTTGATGAAATGTGGCGCATCAAACGCGTCTTGCTAAGTTGCATTTGATTGTCTCTGTAATGTGGCCCAAACATATGTCGTTTTTATGAAGAATCGATTTCAGTGTCGGTAGACACGGAAATCGATTCCATATTTCATCAAAATCCGTTTCATATTAAGGAAAATATCAAATAATACTTACTTTGGAGAGGGCAAGATTTCAACACTTTCAACCACAGTTGTTGTTGTTATAACCACGTGATCATGCACCTTGGGTATGGCCTTACGCCGGCGCAGAGTGCAGTTGAAACAAATTTGCTACCCCGCTCCATACCAGTCGCGAGGGTAGTTATTTAACCCCATCTCTTTAATGTAACACATGGAAGAGTGATGTTTGCAATATGTTATCCGACGTGTTTGATATGTTAGCGATACAAACTGTCAACCCCATCTCTTTAATGTAACACATGGAAAAGTGATTTTTGCAATCTGTTATCCGGCGTGTTTGATATGTTAGCGATACAAAACTGTCAAAGCTGTATCGATAAATTATTGATGAAGGACAAACACATGCATAAATTGGTTGGTTTATCGTGTCAATGTGTTTATCTGACATTTACATGTATATCTTGTACATTTGAAAGCTTCATTTCGTTACGTTGAATGTAGAACAACAAGAGAAACGACAGCTTCCACAGGAAAATGTTTTCCCTATTCTTTAATTTTTGACAATTTACTAGTTGTACATCAATGATTATTTGCTTAAAGGTATAAAATATACAGTGTACTAAATGTTGACCTACACACAACAAGTTTGGGTATGTACTTCGGTTGCTCACACTTTTTAATGGGTCAAATTATAGCCGTATGTAACATATCGGAGGCGAATTATTTTAGTTAAGTGCAGTACCAGAGAAAATAGTAGCTGAGCGTCCAAACCTTGAGTATTCCTTGTGGTACAGTCATGCACGGGGTAAATAAAACAAAGACATGTCCATATGTTATTTTATTGCATAAAATGGGATTTTGCAGTGTATTAACACAGTGTAAAACAAATAATAATACACTAGTGTAATACATATGCAAATGAGCCAGCCACAGAAAACATCAGTACAACTTCAACTTATGATGATGTGCTAATAAATTATAACATGTGTGTTGATTTAATATGATATTTAGTAAACGAGTTTACTGATTTCATAAGAAACGAAGCTAGCCTCGTTTCTTATGAAATCTGTAAACTCGTTAAATAAATATCATATTAATCATCACTCATTTAAGATCCTCTATTTACACAACTTTTTAGTAGTAGCTAACATTCTCTAGACGTTTGTTTGATAGGACAAATCAAATGCATAACATAGTTATATTATTTTTGGAATTTACACTATTTGTTTTTTTGTTTTTTTTAAATTTCCAAGCTATATTTACCTTATTGACACATTGTTTCTTTTGAACTTGCCATTTCCCACATTAATGAAACAACCCATGTGATTGTGTGTGATTGTTCATATACAATATTCACAGAAACTGTGATATTTTCTTTAATTTACGTCGAAGTTGACGAACTGTTCAAAGCAAATGCGGAATAAAAATAGAGGATATTCATATTTTTACAACTAATATGACATATATGTTCATCGAGTGGTGTGAAAAGTCCATATTTCACGAGTGCCGATGGACATTTCACACCACGAGATGAGCATATATGTCACATTCGTTGCAAAAATATGAATATTCTATTTATTATATACCGCTCCATGGAAATTAGCAGTTTGTTAGACTGTATACGGTAAATAATGTGTATTTGCAGCCTATTTGCGCTGTTTTCTTTCGATGTGCGTTATGAATATAGATAGCGGAAGTAGTCGTATTTTCACCGGAAGTTGTTTATTTCATCGATGAGAACATATGACTTTTATTTACATCGTATAACTATGTATTTCATGGGTAGGTATATAATAAATCATTAAAATGTTGCATTCTTTCGATGTCATTTACAAAAAAATATCGTAAATTTTGTCAAATACCTTTTTCATAAAAATCGCACATTTTCATTGGTATAAATCATATCGCTTGTTTCTTTTATTTCCTGTCGAAAACAGATATTTTTTTATTTAATGTCTTTTATTCTCTTTGATATATGTACATGTACAAACACAAGATATACAAGACAGTTCATTGAACAAAGTACAGATGTATGTCAGTTCATACAGTCTGAATAATAACGTACTGATGCTTGTCTACATGTAACATTGTGTTTTTTAAAATCAATAATAGGGGTTTTATAGGGCTATCAGGTTGACATAGGTCGTGTGTTTCTATGAGAAAAAAACTACGTGAAAAAAAAGGTTATCAAAATGTTATAACAAAATAAAATATGGGAATGGACGTCTATTACATGTTTACATGTGATATATTTTACGTATTTATTTCTATAAAGTCACTCCATTTTGAATGGAAAATATCTAGTTTATCCTTAATAGTGGCAATAGTCTCTTCTATTTGTAATGTTTGCTTCAGATATATTTTAAAACGGCCTTATGTTATCGATGGTTGCGTTTCATCATATTTGCAATTAAAAATTAAATATTTTGCTAGAAGAATTAAAAAGCTGATAAGCATTGTTTTATTTTTGCAGTCAACCCTCACGTTACAAAATGATATATTTGTATATGTTAAATTACTATTGTAGTATAGCCTACTTGTTTGCAATAGCAGGTTGATATCCGACCGAAAAGGTTGTATGACGTTGCATTCCCAAAACATATACTTATTACAATCATCATTCATATGATAGAATTCACATAAGTTATATAGTTTTAATTTGCATTTGAATAGAAAGGAATTGTTTGGAATTAGTCTCAACAGATATTTGTACTGAAATGCCCTAAGTTTTGTAGTTATTGTGCTTTTATATGACAATATAAAAAAATGTATTTCCATTCTATATCTTGTTTATTTAGTTCGTTTTCCCATTTGATGGTGCTAATCTTGATTTTCCAAACTGTATATTATATAATATTTTTATTTTATTTATATGCTTCGATGATAAACATAAATGTATTGCATATTTGGGCGTTTCATTAGTCAATGGCTCGGTTTTCATTTCTAGCTTCCATTCAGTTTTAATTTTACCTAATAATTTGTAATATTTAAAAAAGTCTCTAGTATTTATGTCATATATATTTTTCATATCGTCGAACCTATAAAAGTATTTTATTCTAATATCATATATGTGTTTTAAATACACACTACCTTTATCATACAATTCTTTATAGTATATAGTTATATTTATTTCATTTTTTATGTTTGAATTATGCTACAAAAGTTCATGTGATATGTTAGCACATGTATGATCAAAATTGACTTTGCACCAAATGTTAATATATTGCTTAGGAACGTATATTGTTTTGCAAGATGTTTGGTGTCATTTGAATTTAGATTACTTTTAAATAGTAGATCACCACCATATTTATATAGTTCCTTATTGTATGCAAGTTTTAACTGACTATGTTTACACTTTAAACGTTGTATCCAGGAACAGTTAAGTGACTTGATGAATGAATGGATATTAATCATTTTCAATACACAGTTTTCATAGTTTTGTATTATAGTTTTTCGTGCTATTTTATCGGGTTTACCATTGATTGTTTCTTCAGCCGGATTCTCAAGCACTGTTAATAGGTATATTAGTTTAGGTAACACGAAGGTATTTAAAACAGTTATTTTGCCAATTAATGTCAAGTTCCATTTTTTGCAGTTTATTGAAAAGTTTTGAAATGACTTAATATTTGGTATTGAGTTTAGTTCATGTAGCCGTGTTTTATTGTTTGTGAATATTATTCCAAGTGTTGATGCATGGTCGTTTGACAAAGTATATTGATTTTTGTTACACCATGGACTTGGTTTGTGTCTAAACCCCACGATTTTTAGCTGTGCATTTTGACTTATTTAGTTTTAGACCAGATATTAGTGCGAATTCAAAGTGTCTAGTGTATGTATTAGTTCCTTAAATGATAGTTCCGATACATCAAGCGTAAATCTGGCATCGTCTGCAAATAATGTTTGTTTTATTTAATTTTCACCTAAAAAATAAACCTTTAATCTCTACATTTGCGTTTATTTGTCTAGATAAAATTTCTATGCAAATAATAAAAATATATGCTTATAGCGAACAACCTTGTCTGACTCCTTTTTTAATAATGAAAAACTTTGATTGATTACCATTTTTCGAAACACAACTTTTTGCATCTTTATAGAATAGCGATATCCATCATTGTATTAGTGAATTATCAAAGTTAAGACACTTAATTATAAATCTATGGTCTAAGCTATCGAACGCTTTCTCGAAATCTGCTAAAAATATTAGACCTGGTGTATTGTTTTCATTAGCTTCATTTATTAGTTCCATGAGTGTTATTACATTTTCTCCTATATATCGACCTGTTATCATGGTTATATTCACGTTTATCTGATTCACGTTTAATACCTTTATTATTCTATTACCTATAACATTTGTTGCAATTTTATAGTATACATTTAATAGCGAAATTGGCCTCCAATATCGACTATAAGGCTGCACCACACTCAACAACTGCGGAATAGAATTTCCATTTCGCGCATTAACCCATTCTAAGTACCTGGAATGTATTTTGATATGTTAATTTTGCAACCAATTCAATCGTCAGAAAATGATTTTCAGACTAGTTCTTTTATGAAAAGGGGGTGTTTTTGTTCTAAAATATTAAAATTACTTGCAAAAGGTGTAGATCCAGATGAGACGATCGTCACGAGCTGTAAAGTTTCCAAATACTGCTCTAGCGGATTGTCGAGTTATAGCAATAATATGCAGGGTGTTGACGTAAATCACTGGCAATTTATTTGCGCCTCAAAAATTATACAAAACATAATTAAAAGAAAAAAATTAGTGGTGATTTAGAAGGAACTATTTTGTGATGTGAAGCGTAGTTCCGGCACTAACCAATATGAACTCACGAGACGTAAATATGGAAAATATTTGACGTTATGCGTTGCATTGTGTTTGTGGAAACGCAAGTATGTATATAATAAAGACAAATATAATGAATAGTCATCATTATCTGCTATTTTTGAACTGCACGTATTTATATCCCGCTAGTTGCCCAGCATGCATAGAGTTAATGACACCGTGTTTCAGACGTATTAACTCTAAATATTCGGACACAATTTGCTTTGTGAAACCCCTACATGTATTAAATAGGGATTTCCCTAAACAAATTATATCCAAATACATTTTTATTACGATTAGACCACTACTGACATACTAACCCTAAACATCGACACGCTCAATGTTGTGGTTTTCCCAAACAAATGGTGTTCTAGGGTCATTACGGTACTTATTTGGCTACAACTCTAGTTCCTTCAAGACCAGGGGGCCGTTTTATTGAACTACGCACGACTAAAATGTTCGTAAGCGAAAGTTTAGGATCGTTTTGGAAATTTCGATTGATGGATTTACATTTTTATTGAGCATGCAGCCTATGCTCCATAAATGTAAATCCAACAATTGTTTACAAGAAACATTGTTAAGTGAAATTTACAGACTATCATAATTTTGCACTTACGAAAAGTATATTCGTAGAGTTTAGTGAAACGGGCCCCTGATCCGAGTCCTAAAGAAAGGGGATTCCTGGCGACGCCCTTGCACAATTACTCACTAGTTTGATTCACGTTTATCTGATTCACGTTAATACCTTTTTTATTCTATATCCTATAACATTTGTTGCAATTTTATAGTATACATTTAATAGCGAAATTGGCCTCCAATATCGATTGAAAGTATGTTTTTATCTTTTGTTGACAGTAACGTAATGATTCTTGTTTTTGCATTTCGGTTAGAGATCCATTTTCGTATGAGTAATTAATCGATGTTATGTAGTGCTCTTTTATGTCATTCCAGCATAGCTTGTAAATTTCAGCAGTTAGATCATCTGATCAGTGATTTTCATGTTTTTCATTTCCTTTATTGCTGTTAACATTCATATTCATTAATGTAACCATCACAAGACTGCTTTTCGTTTTCGTTTAGTTTGTGGTCAATGAAGTTGAAAAATGTGTCATTAGTGTGATTTATATTATTATCTTCTTCATACATATGCATATAATAGTTTTGTACATGGTTTAGAATATATGTTTGGTTGAGTGCACCATTTATAATTAGTTGTTTCAATCGTTTTTGCTTCACTTCTCTTCTTTTCCAAGTTTGTAAAATACTTCATATTTTGTTCAGACCCTTGTACCCATTCAGCCTTTGATCATACGTATTATCAAATAGCATCTAAGACAAACTAGATACATCTGCAGCAGCGGCGGAGCTGTGAATGCATTGCTCAAATCATAATATGTGATTGTGATAAGAGATTTGTGACCAGTGTTGCTCCTGATCAAATAGCACATGCAAGTAACCTGATGAATATCTATGTTGCTTGTTAGAAGCATGGCAGGTCTTTCACTGATGGAATGACGAACCGTGCAGATCCTGATCAGACTGCGGATGCACAGGCTGATCTGGAACTACACTGGTCGCAAAACCCACAAGTCCCATTTTTCCAGTCACAGTCATATATAATACAAAGCAAACAAGGAAAGAAAACAAAACATACCCTGTTGCCCGAGTCGAATCATTACTGTCAAATACGTATTCCTCAGGTTCGATCATCTGCAACAGTGATTTTTCATTAAAGTTTGTGGATGCCATCTGTTAGTCACAAAATGTAATTTACAGGAATCGAATAAGTGTATAATTCTGTAACTATTCGAACATTTTTAAAAATTATGAATGCCTGCTTTACAGATATAATTACTTATAGTAATCTCCACTTTACTGATAGAGACGCGCGGTGGTATCAGGCTATTCTGATATGCAAATTAAGTAGGACAGATTTAAATTATTTATATCAACTAACTGCGTCACATGAATAAATATTGTATCGACATAAGTTATTATAAAGTACATGTACACGTATGATAATTGCACATACAAAAAAGAAATAGAGATACAAAATACATTTGTAGTTGTTTCCGTTAACAATTTAAGGAATCACGGTTATCGCTCCTGATGTCAAAATGACAATTCAAGTTCGATGTAAAAATGATAATAATATCAATTGACACGTCCGGTAATGATAAATTAATAATTGTTTTGCCCGAAAAAATGTTATATCTACATAATGGACGAAACAAATATGTCTCGCTATATTACAACTTGTGATGTGGGACGGCAACTTTAACTCTTTGTTAGCTGCATGTTTTCCGCTTTATATGCAACTGGTTGCACTATAAGGCTGCACCACACTCAACAACTGCGGAATAGAATTTCCATTTCGCGCATTAACCCATTCTAAGTAACTGGAATGTATTTTGATATGTTAATTTTGCAACCAATTCAATCGTCAGAAAATGATGTTCAGACTAGTTCTTTTATGAAAAGGGGGTGTTTTTGTTCTAAAATATTAAAATTACTTGCAAAAGGTGTAGATCCAGATGAGACGATCGTCACGAGCTGTAAAGTTTCCAAATACTGCTCTAGCGGATTGTCGGGTTATAGCAATAATATGCAGGGTGTTGACGTAAATCACTGGCAATTTATTTGCGCCTCAAAAATTATACAAAACATAATTAAAAGAAAATAATTAGTGGTGATTTAGAAGGAACTATTTTGTGATGTGAAGCGTAGTTCCGGCACTAACCAATATGAACTCACGAGACGTAAATATGGAAAATATTTGGCGTTATGCGTTGCATTGTGTTTGTGGAAACGCAAGTACATGTACATGTATATCCAAATACATTTTTATTACGATTAGACCACTACTGACATATTAACCCTAAACATCGACACGCTCAATGTTGTGGTTTTCCCAAACAAATGGTGTTCTAGGGTCATTACGGTACTTATTTGGCTACAACTCTAGTTCCTTCAAGACCAGGGGGCCGTTTCATTGAACTACGCACGACTAAAATGTTCGTAAGCGAAAATTTAGGATCGTTTTGGAAATTTCGATTGATGGATTTACATGTTTATTGAGCTTGCAGCCTATGCTCCATAAATGTAAATCCAACAATTGTTTACAAGAAACATTGTTAAAGTGAAATTTACAGACTATCATAATTTTGCACTTACGAAAAGTATATTCGTAGAGTTTAGTGAAACGGGCCCCTGATCCGAGTCCTAAAGAAAGGGGATTCCTGGCGACGCCCTTGCACAAGTACTCACACATGCATTTTCGTAGTCTTCCTGTTCTTTTTTCCCAACAGTCTCATACGGTTGTTCCGGGTTTAAGTCGACGTCGACGTACGCGTTAGTGTCCCGACGGGTAGGGTCGGGGATTGTCGGGTGGAGGCGTGTCCCAGGGCGTGGCAATGTCTTTGGGGGTTGCTGGGTCTGTGGTTTAGGCGGAGGTTGAGGCTTCCCCATGGACACCGAGCTTAGCTTACTCGCGAGTTCCGAGACAACATTTGCACTTGACATGTCTGGAAATTGTAAAGGTGAATAGGACGGCGAAAATGTGTTCATAGAACATGGGTGTCACACATACTGCTTTGATAGTAAACAAGCTAAAACGAAAATAACTATGGAAATAAATATGTAAACAGTGCAATAGTAGGTCAAGATCACATAAAGATCATTTGATTCACTGTGGGATATAGTTCACATCACTGGCTCATGGCATTGTACAAGTATGGCGGCTGTAGGTCTAAAACCTAACGGACGGACGGACGGACGGACGGACGGACGGACGGACGGACGGACGGACGGACGGACGGACGGACGGACGGACGGACGGACGGACGGACGGACGTCCTAACGAATCGGTTTTATGTGACCATTTGTTCTTTAAAAAGGTGTCACATAAACGGAATAAGTGTCACATAAATAAATTATTCGTTAGTTTTTTCTATTAGTTATGTTACTAACCCTAACCTTTAACAAGTCCATCCCTATGTGACATAGTCACGTAACTGCCAATTCGTGTGCCCGACGGACGGACGGACGGACGGACGGACGGACGGACGGACGGACGGACCGACCGACGACCGACCGACCGACCGACCGACCGACCGACCGACCGACCGACCGACCGACCGACCGACCGACCGACCGACCGACCGACCGACCGACCGACCGACCGACCGACCGACCGACGGCTCCGTCACTATCCAAGTATTCTTTAAAAAAATAAATTAAATAAGTATTGACAATATTAGCACAGGCTGTAGTGTATTATTAACAAGTGTCATTGTGGAGGATAGCAACGACAGGCAACTGCTTAACATTTAAACATCACAATGTATTAACAGTAGTACATTGGTCGGTTTGGCCTCATGAACTGCGCATGCGCGGCTAATTAGCTAATTGGCATGTCTAATTAGCATATTAATAGAGGTATGTGCTACTTGTCGAATTATTTTTAGAATGTGACTGACTTGTATACCCTATATGGTGAGCGTTCGCAGACATTGAAAGTCAGGCCTTTCTAATCAGACGTGATTCCGACTTACCCACACATGCGCAGTCTGATCAGTTCCATAAACGAAACAACTAACAAGCGTCAGGCTACAGTAGTGGAACAAATAACATAAGACCCATTTCACACATGAGACACACAGCTTGTTTGCAGACTGTCCTTTACAACCACACGTATATACAAAATGTTCTGTATTACAGTTCCACGTATAATATAAATGTACAATATATACAAAATGTTCACATTTTAAAACAAAACGTTAGGACTGACCCGGACATGCGCAGTCTGGTCAGGATCTGTTTCATCAACGAAACAGCTAACAAGCGTTAGGCTACATGAGTACAAATGGCATAATACCCATTTCCACAGTCACACACAGCTTGTTTGCAGACGGCAACGATCCACCTTACAACCACACGTATAATATAAATGTACAGTACATGTATATACAAACTATGCATACAATAATACAAAATGTTAGTACTCACCGATGTTAACAATAAAGCTGCTGACGGTTAAATAACTACTCGTCACGTGATCCGGAATGTGTCAAGATTGGTAACTATACCGTGTCAATATTGGTAACGAAAATACGCGGCACGTGATCCCAAACGTGTCATTCGTGACAGAGTGGTCACGATACCATGTCAATGTTGGTCACGATACTACATGTCCCATCGAGGTGCCCCAACGTGTTAGTCATGGCAGTGTGGTCATGTGAGACCGAACTTGCCAATATTGGTTACGCTACTACGTGACATGATGAACTATATAAGGTAGAATGCGCACAAATAACTCATTCATCCAACATTAGCATGAGTGAAATTGACTGCACGACTTTCTTGCACGAGATTCCGGTGAAAAGAATTCCAGTGCGAGATATGCTGCAGCTTCAACATAAGTTTATTTTGTGCAAAACGTGCAAGTGCGGGATTTGTGTTTGTTGCTATAATAAAATAACAAGTATCCCATTTTCTCGCGCAATATACGTACATCAGGTGAAGGATCACCATGAACCCAACGTATCTAAGTACGATCACTCCTGGGATATGCACGTAATCGAAGAAACGTTAGAACGACGCCGGACTGTGAACACCCGTAGGTAGAGTACACGTATTATAATATATGTATGTTCCTATCGCGTGTCTGGGTGATTAGGTACCTGCAGTAGCAAGACTGGCTGCAGAGTAGAACCATTACTTCATTGCCAAATGTTGCACTATTATTAAAATGTGTCCTCGCATTAGTATTAGTGTGACCGGGGTGGATTAATCTACCTACAATACAGAGAACAGTGTTTCCATACACACAATGGTAACAAACTATATGACATCACTAGAACGACTTTGTGACGCAAGGTTGAAATTATCAAACGAATACCCTAGATCTGGAACAAGACTCTTTCTTTGACCCGGAGGTCAGAAACGTAGTTATTTTGAATGATCTTATGAAGCTAATAATAATACTAATGCGATGAGCTTGACACATTTTAAAAATAGTGCAATATTTGACAATCAAGTACTGGTTCTACTCTGCAGCCATTCTTGCTATTGCAGGTACATCATCACTTAGATACGCTATAAGAAAATACATATATTATAATACATTTACTCTACCCGTTGGTCCCGATACATTGGTTGTGAACGGGTTTTGGAAGACGAAATACTGCTGCTGCTGCTGCTGCTGCTGCTGCTGTTGTTGGTTTTTTTTGTGTCTCGGCACGTCTTGAGGCCAAGCGCAATTCCTGCTTCACCAACAACACTGATGATTCATGATGTGTTCCTCTCGGCCAGAAATGAAGTTTTATAATAATGTCACGTTCTTATATGTTTTGGGAGGCCCTAATAATACCGAAATTCACAGTCCGGCGTCGTTCTAACGTTTCTTCGTTTACGTGCATGTCCCACGCTTCATCGTACTTGGAGACGTTGGGTTTATGGTGATCATTCGCACGATATACGTATATTTCGCAACAACATAGACAGATTTATATTATTATTTTTATTATATCAACAAACTCAAATATCGACCTTGCACGTTTTACACAAAACATTGTTGAGTTCCTGCAGTTCAATTACACTCATGCTAATGGTGAATGAAATTAATTGTTTGTGCGCATATAGTGTTCAAGTTCACCCAGGCACGTAGTATCATGACCAATCATGACACGTTCGGGTTCACGTGACACGTAGAATCGTGACCAATGTTAACACGTCTGACATGTTGGGACACGTTCGGGATCATGTGACCACTCGTGTGACACGTTGGGACTTGTCAATGCGACACGTAGTATCGTAACCAATCTGTCACGACTGACATGTCGGGATCACGTGTCGCGTAGTATCGTGAACAATCTTGACACGTTCAGATCACGTGATGAGTAGTATCGTGATCAAACCTCTCTAGTCTGTCATTTAACCGTCAGAAGCTTTAATGTAAACATCGGTGAGTACTAACATTTTGTAGTATTGTATGTATATGTTGGATATACGCGAGCGTTTGCGTGTGTGTGTGTGGGGTTGTAATACCGAATTTGTTGTAATATACTTATGGCTGTAAGGTGGATGGTTGATCTACAGATGGAACAGTGCAGATCCGAATCAAACTGTGTCTCATGTGTGAAATGGGTCTTTAGTCATTTGTGACACTCCTGTAGACTGGGGAATATTAGGTGTTTCGCTGATGGAACTGATCAGTCGGGTGAGTCCTAACATTTTTTATTAAAGTGTGAACATTTCGTTTATACGTATGTTTGTAATATACGTGTGGATGTAAGGTCAGTACATGAATGTTGATATGGAACAATGCAGATTCTAGGGCGAGTCCTAAAACGTTGTGTTAGTTTGTCTTTACGTGTGTTTAACTGAACATGTTGTAATGTCCGTTTGCAGAATGCTTGAATGTTGTGCCTGCAATCAAGCAGATTGATTGACTGAGCCTGAGCTGTGCTACAGCTCAGGCACAGTCAGTCAAGCTGCTTGATTGCGAGTAGCATAGAGCGGACTCGCAGGACCCCCAAGTGTGACTGTGGCTGAAATGACCTACCTTTTTTTCCCAACAAAAATTTGTCGCCGAAATTTTCCCTGTAGAATTTTTCCCGCCAATTGTTTTCCCGCCAATTTTTTTCACGCCAAATGTTTTCCCCGCCGAAATCTTTTTTTCCGCCAAATGTTTTCCCCCGCCGTTTTTTTTCCACCAAAATTCAAAAAAAATAGTTTCACCCAAAAGACAAAAGAAAACTTGTAAGATGCTCCTCATTGTACTTCTATGTCATATAATTTGGGGGTTTCCCGGTTAAAAAGCGAAGTGTGCCACAGTTAGGAACGCGAGACAGCATATCGAATAGCTACCGTTTTGTCGTGTACGTCGTTTAATCAGAAACTTACCGCCAAAATTATTTCCCTTCTTTATCTCCCGCAATTTCCCATTCCCGCTGGTGGATTAGCATGTTCCCGCTATTGGAGAGTGTCGCATTTCGTACGAGCGAAGCAGGGAAGCATTCAATAATGCGAGGAGCGAACTCGTTGACGTCCTAATTGACTGCTAGATAATTGACTGCAAGATAATTGTCCGCTTAATTTAATCATTTGGCGCTGAATTTTGTTTCCGCGCAAATAAAACTCGGCAAATTAAAAACTATAATAGCATCACAAATGCAAAAGTAAATATCTTACCTCATACGAAAGTTCAATAATTTAATAAGTATCAACATATCCATGTAAATAAAACTTTCTGAAAACCACCCCAACGGTATATCCTATCAAAGTATCATCTCATCCTCAAAAATTGCACACAGCACGTCTGTGCTAACATAATCCACTAAGAATTTTACACAGCATATCCATAAGAACACAGTCATATTGTTCGTCAAACTATATAATTTATCCATTTGGTTTTGGCGAGTTTTTTATTTTTCACATCACTTCTTCTGATTTTACAGCGGCATCGTCTACCTGACTTTTCTGTGGGCGCTTTTAGCAAATATTCATACTTTGCTTTTGGAACAAGAACTAATTCACGTGCCACGATTACAATTCACTTTCAACCATTTAGTTTCCCACACACGTTATGCCTTTGTTTCATTTTTATTTCACATTCGTTAGAAGAATAAAGTCATTCATAATTACACAGTTTGCAGAATGTAGATGTTTTCACATAGCTACGCGTTATAAGCAGGAAAGAATATTGTGTCACTCTGTACACGTACCGATTGTTTCTCCGCACACTAACATGCTGTTTCTCTGCATATAGACAGGTTATTTCTCCGCGCATGAACAGGTCCTCGTAATAATCCAGGAGCAATCACAGTTAAACTCTCCATGTATACTCCGAAGAAACCAAAATTGTTTTCACAAAGTTAGAACTATGAACTATGACACATTTACCAGTCGTGTTATCACCGAATGACCTCATAATTGCAGGATATGACCGCATTAGTGAAAGGGCCGGCGCGTATTGTCACCGTCCATGAAACGTGAAACGCGACTCCCTCGTTGAAATGATATGATCTACTAATTGATTTTAATGACTACACAACTCCATGAAACGTGAAACGCGACTCCCTCGCGGAAATGATATCATCTACTAATTGGTTTTAATGACTACAACACTCCATGAAACGTGAAACGCGACTCCCTCGTGGAAATCATATGATCTACTAATTGTCTGCACGCAGAGACTTATCAAGGCTTTTTGTAAAATAACACCATGCTTTTGCTCAAGCTAAACTCACTGGACGATTATTATATTTAAAGTCGCTCACATGATGAGTAACCATACGCATAATTGCAGGATATGACCACATTAATGAAAGGGCCGGCGCGCATTGTCACCGTCCATGAAACGTGAAACGCAACTTCCTCGTGGAAATGATATAATCTACTAATTGATTTTAATGACACCACTCCATGAAACGTGAAACGCGACTCCCTCGTGGAAATGATATGATCTACTAATTGATTATAATTTGCCGAGTTTCATTTGCGCGGAAACAAAATTTAGCGCCAAATGATTGAATGAAGCAGTCAATTATCTAGCAGTCAATTATCTAGCATATCGTCAATGTCGTAATTTCCCTTTTCTCAGCTGTCGCATAGTATGATATAATCTCGAGTTGTGACGAGTTACCAGATCAGCCTGCGCAGGGTCTATACGTCAATAGTGTAGCATCAATGACACCAGAAAAACATATATCGTCAATGTCATAAGATCCGTTTTCTCAGCTGTCGCATAGTATAATGGAATATCGAGTTGTGTCGAGTTACCTGATCAGCCTGCGCAGGGTCTAGACATCAAAGGTGTAGCACCAATAACACCAGCATACTCTGTACATCTATGTTGTAAGGTCCGTTTTCTCAACGTTTATATACCCAATAAGTTGCCCGCCGTTCGTTCAAAGATATTTTAAGGAGAGACAACAAGTTCACATTTCCCGCCGATAGGCGGCGCTCGAGTCAGCCAATGAATTTAAATGTTTCCCGCCGAAAGGCGGCTCGAAATCATTTCGACCAATGAGTTTAAATATATCGCCGCCAACATGGATGAGCAATATATATACTCGACAGCGTTTTTAATTTTAATTCTGCCTATTACCACCATTAGAGCTGGTCGTCAACTGACTTCAGTGTGTGGAGATTCAGTGTATGCATTTGGAAAGTGACGTAATATATTGTGTTGTGTTACCTATTGATATTTAAACGTGCATACAAGTGGTAACGTTTGAAATATTATGTACGTGTCGGAATATATTTTGTGATTTTTATAGTGCGAGTCATTCGAGTTTCATTTTGGATATCTTCACAGCAAAAGGGCAAAGGTACGTTTCCACACCATTTACGGAAATACACTCGATGTGCAGACATTAAAAAGTGCATTTTATAGTGTGATTTAGCAAGCTTTGGAAATATTACGGATTTACACACAAGTCAAGTTTCATTCGGATATTTCATAAACAAAGGTACGTATCTATTACTCTCACCTTTTAATCTAGCGGTAGCGCTCTTCAATCCATATTACATGTTGTCCCCATTAAATCCTTTATCTGTAGTTAATCCCATAAAATCCTTTATATTCCCTGGTTAATTTTCGGGAAATAAATGCTGAACTATATTTCGTATCACGTGAACACATGCACCATAGCCCAAGCCCCATAACACACGCGCATTAGCGTGACGTTAAACGTTCGGGTAAATTTTCGGAAAACACCACACTAACAATAATTCCATAACACTTCCCATATAACACTGCCTACATTCGACACCATTCACGGGAAACATTATACAGTTCGCGTTAATCAGATTCATACCCCATTTACGGAAAATATCACACAGTACGAAATCATTTATATTCTAATCAGTTTGATGATCAAATGCGGAATTCTGTATAATACACGCGAGTTCCGTTTTACGCTATGACACGTGAATACGCGTATTCCATAACACAGATGAATTTCAATAACACATGTATTCCTGTCTCTTCTAATAATTCCATAAAATAACACGTATTCGTAGATGTGACGTTAAACTCACGGATTAATTTTCGAAAAACATTTAGACACTTCACATAGCATTAATTCCATAACACTGCCAACTTTCGGCACCATTTACTGAAAACATTTCCCAATCACCTCGCCATCGGTTAGAACTCTGATATTTTTGCTAACTTTCACGGCTTACATTACACACTCATAACAGTTCGCGTTAATTCAATTTACGGAAAATATCACACTGTACGAAATCATTTATATTCTAATCAGTTTGATGGTATCATTAATGCTACTCCATTGACGGAGAACATTACACAGTTCGCGTTAATCCGTTTTACACATATTTACGGAAAATATCATATATTTTATATTTAATTTTTGACTAATACCGAAATGCGTCTACTGTATATCAGTCAAAAACTTGATGTGGCACAATGTCATGTATATCTCTCTCCGGGTTAAAAGTAGTCAGACCGTGACAATATTTCAATGGGTCTATGCAATTCATATTTAGGAAGCGCACAATGGTTTTGCATATTTGTCATGACCCACATCTGAAAATGTTGAAACTTAAAGCACCCATGAAACACACTCTTCCAATTTTTAAAAATAGGATCTTCCGTCTTTAAAACTCGCCAGTTAGCGCTGACATATATGTATATAAATATTTACATTTTATATATGCACATTGAAAACCCTGTGTGTGTAGACCATGTTCAGACTGCACAGTGTGAACCCTGCTTAGATTGTGTGTGTGTGTAGACCATGATCAGACTGCGTAGTGTAAACAGTGTTAACCCAGTGTGGTGAGATCAGCGTAGGCCATGTTCAGTCTGCGTGTGTGGACTACAATACATTCAACACGTCTATCACCATATAGAGACTATATTTTATTTATTTTTTTCATCTTCCATCCGATCGATCTGAAACATCGAAAATCGCGTTTATATACGTCTAAATACTATATAGCAACTATAAACCCATTTTTCTTTTCTTTTTTATGTTTCAAAAATGGCCGCCATTCATATAGCTCAATATGTTAAAAGGCTCCGACACGAGATTTGATTAACCGTCTGACTTCAAAATTTGTATATAAATACCCAATGTCGAGACTTAGAATTCTGACTAAAAAATAAAGTCCAAGATGGCCGTCGCTCATGCGCAAATAGCGAAAAAAAAAGTTTAAATGGTTATTCCGCGTGATTTGCTTAAGCGATTGACTTCAAAATTTATACATAGATAACCAAAGTCGAATCTTATAATTCTGACTAAAATTTAAAAATCAAAATGGCCGCCGCGCATTTAGTAAAAACTTAAAAGCCGTGAAACTAACTAATTTATCCGATAACTACCACATTTCGTTGAAAGCTACGGACATGTAACGTACTTATAGGGCCCGCATCTCTCTCTCTAAACCACGTACATTAAACCGCTTAACTATCTATATTTTAATGTGGTGAAATACTTTCAGATGTCGAATAACCAATGCTGCAGTTGTTGCGTGGTTGCCTTTGATGACACGACTGCGTTGATGGAACATGAAGCCCTTATCCGAGAGATCTACCTCTTAGGCGGTCAGACACAACCAACGGTAAGAAAATACTCTAGCTAATGTAAGGACACATGTTATCAATACCACGAATTATAGTTGTAAATGATTGCGTGGTCAAACTACATCAATGAGGACCATACATTAACGCACACAGGAAAATATTCTTTATAACTTGATTCCATTAACTTATATTGCAGGCGAATGTTAAATCCATCGCTAGTCACGGGGTGACAGATCAAACCACCACTAGGCAGGAGGTGACATATCAACCCTCCAGTAGCCACGTCGGTGCAGAACCAAAGGTAAATGTATATGTGTGCTAGCAATCAATATACATTAGTTTCATTCTATTAAAGTAATATATTCACACAAATTGTATGTTTTTTTAAACTGTGTGCTAACCATGAATATACGCTAGTCATATGTTCACATTGTATGTTTTTTTTTAAATTCATCAGTACCTATCTAATTAATATTATGTATTCCATTAAAACCAGCCAATTTAAAAATAGTTTATTTTAGACACTATCAATATATATACGTGGAAGACGTTTATTTTACATATATCTTTTTACAGAAGAGCCTGTATGAATGTGAAGTTTGTGGAAAATCATTCTCCACTAAAGCCGGTCTAATCAGACACACCAGGACGGTACACGAGGATGAGCGATATATCTGCACCCACTGTGAAACGGTGTTTAATCGCAAATCGAGCAAACTTCGTCACGAAAGGACATGTACTCCCCCTCCCGCCTGCCCCATATGTTCGATGAAGTGTTCGAACGCGTACAGGCTCAGGCAACATCTTGCCACCCACAATAATCAGGAGACACAACCGTGCCAACAACCTAGCCAACCGTGTGAACAACCGAGCCAAAACCAACAACCCTCGAGACAAACCAGACGCTGTTTTGATAATCATATTCCGTTGCCGTCGTTGCTCTGCCACATTTACAAACCGCAGAGAACTGTATAATCATGGCATGCAGAAACACTATAACCAAAGTGGCGGGGCTGCATCCTCACAAGACCGCCCTTTCGACGACGACAGCGCGCCCTGGGTCCAAGAAGACGGTTCCACCAATGAAGGACACAGGGACAATTATAACGCCAATATTAGATATTAGAACAAAACGTAGAAGGCCCCATTCAATCTATGTATAATGTACCGCTAACGAACGATGTAAATGTTGACCAAATAATGGATGCTGTGGAAAATATATATACTCGTCAGCGCTATTCTTTCCGGATTAACCTGTCATTGGGCGTAATACTACGCAACATCCAGACAGGCGAGTACAGATATTACCGTCCATACAGCAATACAGATGTTTTGTCTGAACCATTACACATCGTTCGTCGCCGGGACTTACTTAAATTACGACAACAACTTGATAATATGTAATTTACGGATCACTTACTTACTCAAAGGCCAGATACTAAATGGAAACCCGTACTGGTGACCAATGTTGTATTCACCATATATTCCACCAACTACCCCATTGGGTATTCCTTCAAGTTGCCGGCCTATATCACAAACCATAAAGGATTGCATGTACTCATCAAAGATGATAGGCATGGAAAACCATACGATGACAATCTGTGCGCATTCCGCTGTCTGGCACTTCATCGTGGTGTGAACATAAAAAGTTTAGAGACATCCACCAAACAATTATTTACACAATGGGTGGAGTACTTAAAATCTCGCGATATTTCTGTATCCGTTAAAGAAATCACGGGTGTTGAATACAACGAAATACCCATGTTCGAAGAATGTTTCGAAACCAATAGCAATGTGTTTTCTTTGTCAGAAGACCACATTGCTTATTCTGAATACGTGTCTAGATGTCATTATCCGGGTCACGAGATGCTAGTAAATTTATATGAAAATCATTTTAGCTATATTAAGCACGAAAATATGTATTGTAATAGGTATCAATGCTACACAAAGTACTCACTTAAAACGGCATACAAGCTCATGTAGTAATCAAACTCAGTTCGAGTATCCTGGTGGATTTTTCAAACCACCAGAGTCGCTTTTTAAACGATTATGGTATTATGGTATACAAGTTCCCGTGGAACACAGAACATTCGAATGGTTCGCCGTATTTGATTTGGAGGCTATGTTACAAAAAAGGTAATGTCAAAACGACTGCCCTTCTCGAATGGACTGAGTAACACGTACCAATTTCTGCGAGTATCTGCAGCAACGTGCCAACTCATGATCAACCCACGTGTATCGTAGACTCACATTTAGATTCGTTAGTTAAACAGATCGTAGAGAAACTAAATAGCATAGCCGAAAGCATGCATAAACTAGCGACAGAGAGGTGGGAGACCGCGTTAAAAAAGTTAAAAGTAGAATTAAAACAGTATGATGACGTAGATGATGGTGATGATGATGTTGTTAATGGTGAAAATGCTGATGATGATGATGTCGTTAATGGTGAAAGTGATGATGGTGAGGAAATGGAATGTGAGGAGAAGAACGATGCGGAAAAGAAAGGTAGACGAAGTGTGAAAAGAAAATTGAAAAGTTTGTATGTAGAGCTGACACGTTATATGACACAGTTGCCTGTTTTGGGTTTACATTCTTCAAAATATGACATTAATCTGATAAAAAAAGAAACTAGCATTTCATTTACAAATGCACGAGTCAGAGAGTGGGTTTGTAGTTAAGCGTAATAACGCTTATACTTGTCTGTCCTCGGATACATTAAAATGTATTGATGTCAGACAATATCTGGGCTATAGGCCAAGAGATGCCGGTAGGTCCATTTATTCGCCGCAGGGCCGAACAGGGTTTCAAACCGGAAAGACGTGATGAATGGGTGTGTGCTTACTATTGGATGGACTATATGAGCTCCAAAGATGATGCTAACAACCTTCACAAACTGAACCACGGATCAGAAAAACGAGTAGGTAGATTTGTTGTGGATGGTTGGGACAGTAATACAAATAGTATTTACCAATATCACGGCTGTTATTTTCATGGCCATCACTATCACCTGACCAGAAAAATAAACAATGACGACTGGCTAGAGGAACAACCGCAAATGTTGGAGAAGACGCAGGAGACAACCAAATATATTCGTGGTCAGGGGTATTGTGTCATTGAAAAATGGGAATGCGTCTTCCAAATTGATTGCAGGAATGATTCTGATTTGCGTAATTCCATCCATGATCGTCAGCCCACATTCTTGTGCAATAATAAGTGGAAGGTGTCAGAAAAACAAATATTGAACGGTGTTCTCGATACAAGTCTGTTCGGCGCCGTCGAAGTCGATATCGAAGTACCGGATCAGTGGGGTTCTGCATTTCAGAAAGAGATGACTCCCCACAAATATTTTGGGGAAATGTCTCCACTTTTCTGTACAACGGACATCCCCTTTGAGGTTTTTGGAGACCACATGCAACAACACATTAGAGACCATGGGCTCTCTCAAAAACCCCGTCGTCTCTTAGTGGGTGGAATGAAAGCGCAACAAATCTTGTTTGCCACGCCACTTCTTCGCTGGTACTTACACCACACCAAAATATATCAGGTCGTGGAATATCTTCCTAAGGCATGCTTTAAAGAGTCTGTTAAAGACGTCAGCGAAGCGAGACGAGCTGGAGATGTATCTCCCGACATGTCTATCATTGCGGACACGATGAAGCTTATTGGGAATTCTGGTTATGGAAGTCTTATTATGGATAAAACAAAACATCGTAAAGTTAGTTATGTTCAGGGAGAACACGAAGTGTGTCTTCTAGTCAACGATCCAAAATTTCGTAAACTAGACTGTATTGGTCCGGAAGAACAGTACTACGAAATGGAGATGGCTAAGAAGAAAATTAAGCTGTATCTCCCCATACAACTGTGCTACATGATTCTCCAGTACGCCAAACTACGTATGGTCCAATATTACTACGATTTCATTGACGTCTATGTAGCCAGAGCCGACTTTCAGTATCTAGAGATGGATACAGACAGTGCGTACAGTTGCATCGCCAGTGAGTCATTGGATGACGTCATCAAACCGGAAATGCGTCACCAATACTACCACGGCCTACACGGTTTCTGTCAACAGCGACCTGTGGAAGCAGACACCGAGTATTATTGGTTTCCTCGCACTTGCTGTCCACAACACGCAGCCTACGATAAACACACCCCGGGTCTGTTTAAACTAGAGTACGCGGGAGACGAAATGGTTGGACTCTGCTCGAAAACATACATTGTCTCCGAGGATATAGATAACTACAAATACAGTTGCAAGGGTATTTCAAAACGGTTCGTAGAAAACCCTTTAAATATCTACAAACGAGCACTCTTAACGGGGAACTCTGCGTCAGGCATAGATAAGGGTTTCCGGGTCAAGGAACATGGCTTTTTACATACACACAACAGAGATGTGGGTTCACCTATGTTTATTGCAAGTCTTCCAATATGGAATCCATACTGTACCCATTGACATATTCCTCTGCCCCGTGCCCGAAGAAAGTGGTGGTGCGAAAGATGAGAGCCACACAGTGCCCGGAGTGAGATCAGATAGGGAAGTGAGTGAGGATGTTGGATGGGGTAGTGAGAGTGATAGTGACGAAGAAGTGAGTGACAGTGAGCTGATCGAAATACTAGCCGATCAGTTCGAAAAGTAGGTGGTTCTCCGCATTTAAAACACTAACATGATTTATGTGAATTTATTTTGTGTAAATAGTTTGCATTGTGACACAAAACTCGTAGAATTGTGCGTTGCTATAGTAAAATATGACTGCGCAGACATAACTATGGACGAAAATTCAAATATTGAAAGGGCACGCTGAAGTCCACGTGATAAAGCTGAACCAATCAGATCATGAAAGGTCGCGTGATAACGCTGAACCAATCAGATCTTACGTATCTTAGGAATACGTGTCTGTAGAACCAACAGTATATACTCTTCATAAGGCTTACAACCATGTTGAGAAGCGGTTTATAATATAACGACTGAGATGGCTCAAAATCAATTGGATGTATTAAATGTCAGAATGTGAAGTGTTGTGTAAATTAACGGATAGATATTCGATCGTAGTAAAACGTCACTAATCTTCAAAATATATTCTGATTCGAAGCCGGAATAACATCTAAAATTACCTACACATATAATTGATGCCATCTGTAATGCGCAAGTTAATGTTTCTTACCTAAAAGGAATGCTAGAAGAAGGAAAATGAATGCCACAAGCAGCGTGACTATCGAACATTGTGATGTTTCTTACATAAAGGGTTTGCTATCAACGTGTATCCTGGGTGACTGGACACGCTGTAATCATTTCTAAACATAGGACAGCGAGTTGAAACTAGACGAAACATCATTATTTAAATAGAACAACCAGTTGAAACCGGTTATATGTTATTATTCGTTGTTTAACTTTCGGCATCGGATACGCTAAACCTAGGAAACTTACTCCAAACGTATTTTACGAAGATCGTCAAGCAACTTTTTGCTTTTGTTATGGCCACGTCCAATTTCTCCAGACAAATTTGCGTTAGCTGGAGTAGGAGTATACAACACAAAGGAAGCTGACATAGTGTCATGTTTTGCTTGTGGTATTAAAATACGCCAATGAACAGTTACGAACACAGAATGTTGTCGCCTGATTGTGTATTCTTGAAAATGATTGGACGTGAACATGATTGCAAATGCAGCGACATCTTTGGAATTTATTCTGATTTCAGATGAACAAATGTGTATGTGTATGTGTGAAATATTACGCTGTGTTTATGTAAACATTTATGTATACATGTACTATTTTGTGAATTCTGTAAATACATTTGTATATGCTATGTAATGAAAGTTTCTTGTAAAACGATGTATATATTAATGTATATTTTATGAATACCTGTGTAAATATATATATACTAGATTGATGTTGCTGTTTCCTTATTTAATAGAAGGACAATAAAATATATATAACATCTCTCCTCACGTGAATCTAAAAAAATACAATTTTATTTGGTCATTTTGAATTGTCCAGACGGCTTGGTAGCGGGAAAGGAAATGTTACATATTTTGACCCGGCTATCAGGTTTCAACCTAACATGGTTTCATTTACTACAGAACAGTCTGTTGAGAATGGATCTACACTTGGATGGTGTAATTTAATAACAAAACATTGTACAATGTCATTCAAACAGCGTCCTGCTAGTCTCTGATGGAGATAATATAATCAGTATAACCCGCATACGTTAGAATGGTCACCTTGTATTTTGTTTAGCATTAAAAGTAACTTTATCCCCACAGTTTGAAATGGTCGTTGTAATATCCACCGGTATGTCCATAACTGTCGAAGAATTCGACCACTCCCGGTTTGTCGAGGTAAGATGAGCACCAGTGCTCGCCCGGTTTGGAATAAATGTCAGTATTGGCGACAAAGCCGGACGGGTATTTTGTTAGAGTCTTTGGTAGCTGATCAGCCGCAAACACACCCACGATGTTTGATCTCATCACAGGATCGCATTCGATACAGCACTGGATTTGTGAAGAGTTCATTCTGCGACTATGTCAGGCTCTTTGTTGATTTGGAAGTAACCCGGACCCTCGCTGTACACGATGCAACTTACGAGTTCTGTAATATAAATGACACGCGGACTAATTAATGAATGCTAATACCATCAGCATTTAACAGTTTGATTGGTTTAAATACAGTGAACTAATGTCTTTAATGGTTCTAAAGACATTGAACGAACGTACTTACACATATTTAGAAGCATTCGATGAACACGTACTGAGAGAGTCATTGTAAGAATGACATTGCAACCTGGTGATAATCATTTAAATATATATTCAAATAACTCACCCGTTAACGCAGTCTGGAACTGCACATCCCGTCTGACGTTCCCGGTCTTCACCAAGGATAAGTACTCTCCGTGTTGGTCGAAGTTAGGTTCGAGTTGAAAGGCGAACAGTGTGGTTCCCGAAACGAAGTTTTCTACATTTAATGCATTACCCTCGTCTCGGTTCCATTTTCCCGTGCTGGTGAACAGATTCGTAAACCCTATAATCAAGGAGTTGCCTCCCACTGTGTCGAACGACAACTTCAGAGGATTACCTCCCGCGGGCAGTCCATCCGCGTACAATCCGATCTCTCGAATACCGCAGTTTTCGAAGTTGAAAGGGTTAGATTTGTAATCTCCTCTCACCGCTTTCGATTGCACGAACCGATTACCACTCGGTTAGGCATCTGACCTTGAAACAAGTCCCAGTGGAAAGACGTGGACCCCGTGGCGATGCTCTGCGAGCGACATTCTACTTTCTTGAATGGATATTTTCCGTTTGTGTTTGTCAGCATTTCGTTATGTCCGTAGATCACAGCCGGGTTGGCTCTAGTTTTTCTAGCGAGTAGGTAGATGTCCAATATCTCTATCTGTAGTCCGGTGAGGCCTCGCCCGAACTCAGACAGAAGGCTGGGGTCGATCTGTTTAACCGGAGTTTCACGTCCACTTAATTCAGCAAGTATCTGATCATGTTGAACAAATCTCGAAAGATGGGACCAAGTAGGTCCAACGTTTTCGAACCTTCGAAGAACTTTGATCTTTCAAAAAGTCGGCTGTTACTTCCACTCTGGTCAGTCACGGCCGGGTGATCGACACTGTCCATGATCCACAGCTAGGATCGCATCTGCGACGATTCAGCGTCGGACCCGTAGTTCAGCAACGTGTCGATCATGGCTCTATAGGGATTGTAGTTACAGGTAATGGGTGACTTTGTTCTGCAGGGTCACTTCTGTTGACGGAAATAGGGCCTGCAAGAACATGTTAACCGGTCCCGTCTTTTCAGCAGCCGCTAAATCGGATCCGTCCGCATTCTTTACGTAACTTTACATATAGTTGTGATCCCTTCAAATCCAGATAATCCAACGAGTTTTGCCCACTAATCCGGAACTCGACGGGGCTGTCCCAAGTCACTTGCGATATGGGCCTCACTTCTTTGTAGCACACGTTGGTCACGCCCACTTGGGTAGGGGTTAAATCGAATAAACCGAGTTCAGAAAGGACCCCTTCATGGAAGTTTTCACGATTTAATACAGACATGCTTTACGATCTAAAAACGTCCTTGTATAATCTTTTTATTCCACCACCGGCGTGTTTCTTTTTTCAACCACCGATCTGCTTTCTTCTACCGCCCTCTTGTTTATTTCTCCCACCGATCTGCTTTTTTCTACCACCCGATTGCTTCTTTCTACCACCGATATACTTCCGCTTCCCTCGACATTTCTCGGGTGACTGGATCATTTTCGCTGCTACGTCCGGATTAATATTCTCTCGTTTCAATTCGCTGACGGCTTGCTGTACCGTCGGCTCTGCTGGTGCCACTGCCCTGATTGGCAAAGACGAGTCTTCGCTAGATTGTGTACTTATCTATAAGTATTATCTCCATTTTTCTCGCTCAACCACTCTGTCCAAATTTAGCTTTTCCGCAGCCACCTTATCGAAAAACCGAACCCACTGTTGCGGGTTCGGTACGTACAACTTATCCATACTGTATACGCTAAAGAACGGATACGGTTTCAGATTTCAAGTGTCAAGTTCACCGAATTATGTAAATATGTCGGATATTCGCCGTCATCGAGCTTTATACATATTTCGAATTCTCGCATCTCCTTTTTCTTCACCGGCAAATAAAATGGTGTTTGAAACGTGTAATCCCATTCAGCTTTTTTGTTCTTCGCCAAACGTCTCAAAAGTGTTTTTTACTCACCATGTACGATGCTTTCTTTGCATAGGTCTGTGTAAATATAAAGTGCAGTTCCCGCTTTGCTTTTCGCTTTTTCTGATACGTGAAATTCTACTAAAGCCACCTTCCAAAATCCGTGTAATTGTAAAGGCGTTTTCAACTGCTCTTTGAATATGTATACACGATTGTCCGAGAAATATATATCACTTTCGTTGCTTTGCACGTAGATAAATCGTTCAGTGGCCATCCTTTAACAACTCTACAACGGGTTTAAGTAATACCGGCAGTATATCCTGGTATGTGTTGAATAGTCGCTGCTGTTGTTTACTGTCGAGGCATCTGGAAACCAGTCTGCGAATGACTGTTCTGTATTTATATAGTAGTTTCTTATCTTTGTCATTCAACGGACAAGTTCCCTTCAAAACGTTGTAAATGGCTTCCAATATGGCTCGTAACTGTTGGATAGACAACGTCTTCAATAAGGCTGCTCTTTGGTCAGCTGTCGACTCGAGTAGTTGGATCAGAGGAAGATACTTTTCGACCATCCTGCGTGAGAAAAAAGCATACTATGACGAGGTAGTGGTGGTCGCACTGGTATTTAAATTTTGAAGATCCACGTCGCTGATCCAAGAACCGAATTTGAGTGCCCATCCTTTCCATCGCACTGAATATTGTTTTTGCTTGCCTTTATTACGAGACCGTATTACCCTCTAGATCAAATACGTATCTTGTTCGTATGCTTTCTTGATTTGATTCTGGTAAAATGTTCCAATAACCACTTCACCGGCATAATCTTTCATTTTGTATCGTGGGATGCCCGCTGACCTGAAACGATTATTGACTACATAGAGTTCTGTAGACCATCGTTCGTCGTATTCTCTCTGAAACTGACGTCGTAAGAACGTAATCCTCACAATGTTGCCCACCTGAAATTTATATTTTTCACTACGTGGTTTGCTTCTTTTTACATGACGCTTGGTTTTAGGATAGTATTGAAGCTTCCACAAGTCGATCGAATCTTTCTGCTTTATACTTTTTGGGGCACGCTTGATAGACCTATGGTATGTCTTGTTATAAATTCCGTGAATTTCGAAAGGATTTCTAGCCATCGGGGCGTTTGCTTACGTATCATATAGTGCACAATCCGAGACTTTATCGTTTGAATCGCCCTTTCGGCGTATGACGCCTTCACAATATTTTGAGTCACAAAATAATCGACACCTTCTTTTTTCAAAAATTCTTTAACGCCCCTGTTTACAAATTCCGCCCGTGCGTTGTCAGTTCGCCATCATTGACTGATCACTATGCCACAAGCGCAGCATTTCACAATGTCACCTTCGCCAGTACAATATAATCCGGCTTCTGCTAACTCATACATTGTAGGATGCATCTGAACTGGCCACTTCTTATAGGTTGCCAATCTGTTTTCATACGTCGACATATTTGTTGCGTTACAGGATTTTACTTCAAGGATGTCCCTTCAAAAATAAATCTAAAACGACAGTTCTATCTTTTAAATAGCATATAGTTTGGATGGATTGTATCCGAGCGTAACGATCGTCGCATATATCAATGTATGTTCACATTTCTCATAAACGCATCACAAGCGTCTTCGCCGAATGACTATGGCCACTCCAATAGTTTATCATCTTGTACTTTCTGTTCTTTCTCAAAAAGACGTTTTTTCACAGCACAATTATAATCATGTTCTTCACCAATACGTAAATCGTCCTCCCATCGAATACACTTTACTGGAACACGCTTACGTTTATTCGCTCTGCATTGCATGTCATGATCTACACAACACATTGTGTACTCGTTCGGTACACGCTTACGTGTGATACCGCGTTTAGGTAAATCAACAGGGTTTTTAGTTGGCTGAACCGTAGTTTCAACATCCATTATATTTAGTTTAACAAGATTTTCAACATCCATTTTGTTTAGCCTGTATAAATCCGCAAATGGGTACCACAAACTTGTTAATACGACTAAGCGAATGATTACTCATCAAGTGAGCACCTTTAAATATAAGAATCGTCCAGTGATTTTAGCTTGAGCAAAAGCAGGGTGTTTATTTTACAAAAAGCCTTGATAAGTGTCTGCGATGGAGTGTTGTAGTCATTAAAACCAATTAGTAGATGATATCATTTCCGCGAGGGAGTCGCGTTTCACGTTTCATGGAGTGGTGTAGTGATCACAATCAATTAGTAGATCATATCATTTCAACGAGGGAGTCGCGTTTCACGTTTCATGGACGGTGACAATACGCGCCGGCCCTTTCACTAATGCGGTCATATCCTGCAATTATGAGGTCATTCGGTGATAACACGACTGGTAAATGTGTCATAGTTCATAGTTTCTAACTTTGTGAAAACAACTTTGGTTTCTTCGGAGTATACATGGAGAGTTTAATTGTGATTGCTCCTGGATTATTACGAGGACCTGTTCATGCGCGGAGAAATAACCTGTCTATATGTAGAGAAACAGCATGTTAGTGTGCGGAGAAACAATCGGTACGTGTACAGAGTGACACTATATTCTTTCCGGCTTATAACGCGTAGCTATGTGAAAACATCTACATTCTGCATAACGTGTGTGGGAAACTAAATGGTTGAAAGTGAATTGTAATCGTGGCACGTGAATTAGTTCTTGTTCCAAAAGCAAAGTATGAATATTTGATAAAAGCGCCCACAGAAAAGTCAGGTAGACGATGCCGCTGTAAACTCAGAAGAAGTAATGTGAAGAATACAAAACTCGCCAAAACCAAATGGATAAATTACATAGTTTGACGAACAATATGATTGTGTTCTTATGGATATGCTGTGTACAATTCATTAGTGGATTATATTAGCACAGACGTGCTGTGTGCAATTCTTGAGGATGAGATGATACTTTGATAGGATATACCGTTGGGATGGTTTTCAAAACGTTGGATTAACATGGATATGTTGATACTTATTAAATTATTGAACTTTCGTATAAGGTAAGATATTTACATTTACATTTGTGATGCTATTATAATTTTTAATTTGCCTAGTTTCATTTGCGCGGAAACAAAATTCAGCGCCAAATGATTGAATAAAGCGGACAATTATCTTGCAGTCAATTATCTAGCAGTCAATTATCTAGCAGTCAATTATGACGTCAACGAGTTCGCTAATCGCATTATTGAATGCTTCCCTGCTTCGCTCGTATAAAAAGTGACACACTCCAATAGCAGCGGCGGGAAAATGCTAATCCACCAGCGGGAATGAGAAATTGCGGGAGATAAGAGAGGGAAACAATTGTGGCGGTGCGTTTCTGATTAAACGACGTGCACGACAAAACCGTAGCTATTCGATACGCTGTCTCGCGTTCCTAACTGTGGCACACATCGCTTTTTAACCGGGAAACCCACAAATTATATGACACAGAAGTACAATGAGGAGCATCTTACAAGTTTTCTTTTGTCTTTGAGGTGAAACTAATTTTTTTGAATATTGGCGGATAAAAAACGGCGGGGGAAAACATTTGGCGGAAAAAAAATTAGGCGGGGAAAACATTTGGCGCGAAAAAATTTGGAGGGAAAAATTCGGCGGGGAAAATTTCGGCGTGAAAATTTTGGCGGGAAACGGGAGTAGGTCATTACAGCCACAGTCACACTTGGGGGTCCTGCTAGTCCACTCTATACTACTATTGCGAGCCGAGATTGCTAATATATGTTGTGACACGTTGTCAACTTGACAAATTTAACGTAGGCGGTTGTGTATCTGTAGGAGCGGGCCTAGGCCGACAATATTTATTTTTTGCCGCATTCTGATCAAGGGTGGATTCACAAAGGGGAAAACCCGGCGCGCCCCACCCCCAAAAAAAAAAGCGCTATAATGCAGCAAAATGGGGTGTAGATATCAAAAATATTCCGGATGGCATACCGTGGACCCACCTAGCAGTCTCCCGAGCTCTGCTCGGTCGACGAACAAACGATGCTTGTTCGAAAATATAGTAAACTGGTTCAATTATAAAGTCCCGCCCCCTCCCTCCCTCCTCCCCCCTCTGCTGAAATGAAATCCTGGATCCGCCCATACTGATGGTTAACATGTGGCCCGTTTCACTAAACTTTGTACGACTTTCGTTAACAAAAGTATAGCTACTGGTACTTTGCCGGATGTATGTTATTTAAAAGTGGCGCAAAGGACGAAGTAAATAACTATCGGCCAATCTCAATATTATCCACATTATCCAAATTAATTAAAAAAATTGTAAATACTCATATGACAGATTTTTTAAATAACTACCATTTATTACATAAGTCGCAAAGTGGTTTTCGGCGCAACCACTCAATAGAAACGGCTCTAATACTAACGATAGAAAAATGGCTAAATGCATTAAATGACGGAAAATTAGCTGGGTGTGTAATGGTTGATTTTCGAAAGGCATTCCACATGGTAGATCATGATATCCTCTTGCAAAAGCTTAGCTGCTACCGATTTAGTGATCAAACATTAATGTGGTTTAATTCATACTTGATGCAAAGAAAACAGGTAACTGCAGTTAATGGTGCATATTCGGAAGATATGTGTATTACACTGGCGTGCCCCAGGGATCTATGCTAGGTCCGACATTATTGCTATTATTTAATAATGATCTGCCTGCTCTGCTGTCTGAGTCTGCTACAGGAACCGATTTATATGCTGATGACGCAACCATTTATGATATCATGGATATCCAGAGTAACATTAAAGAGGTAGAATCTAATTTGCAAATTGCATGAAATCAACTGAAACTGTGGTGCGAAACAATTAATTGTATGCTTTTAAATACTAGCAAAACAAAATAAATGCTTATTTGAACCTGGCAGAGAAGACCAATTCACTTTGACATATCATTATATAAATTTGGAAGTCACTACTGGACTAAAAATTAATGAAAATCTGCTTTGAAATGACCATTTTGACTTTGTTTCTAAAAAAGTCTCTTCTTATCTTTGGTTGCTATCACAAATTAGCTATTTCCTCTCTGTAGAGCATATATTGCTATTCTACAAAGCTTATAACAGCCTCATTTCGACTACTGTTGTATTATCTGGTCTAATTCATCAAATCAAAATCGAGCACAAATTATAAAATTGGAAAGGCGTGCATGCAAAATTATTCTTGGTACCGAGTATTCCGATTTAGTTACAGCAATGACAAGACTAAACATTTTAAGATTTGAGGAACTATATTCTTGCAGAAAGCTACAATAATGTACCAAACCCTCAATGGATTAGTTCCCGCATATTTAAGTGAAATGTTTATTATGCAATCAACATGCCTGGAGAACACTAACATAACACTAAGATCTGTGACAAACGAGGCCTTGTATGTTCCTAGACATAAACAATAATTATTTAAAGGTAGTCTGTCTTACTCTGTTGCAATTATATGGAACAGTGTTCCACTAAATAATCGAAATGTGAGTAGCATAAATGTATTCATAGCTCAATGTTCATCATGGATGAAATGTTAGTAGACGTCTTTAAATGGACGCACCACCACCATCAGTATCATAAAAATGCAGTGCATAAATTACATGTAAAACAGCCGCAATAACCCTATTTATTGTGACTTCGGTTGTTTTGGCAAATCTCAATGAAATATGGAGATTCCTGGAAAGGAATGATATCACAATGTTTATGATTATGATATGCTGAGTTACCGAAATAATAGACAAATTGTATTGTGAGATCCTTCGTTTAGAGAGTTCCCGGTTTATAGCTGTTTCGACAGACGAGTCTCACGGTATTTAGGTATATTACGATTTGATATGGCTAAAACGGTCTTATTGTCTCTACGAATTGATGTAGACCCTGACCGTCCTTCGCATACGCACATTCTGATCTGGGTCATTATTGTCCGTTATCCAGTAACTAACATTTAATCACTAATGTCTACAACGAGCGGACTCTGTAGAGATAGTAGTATTTGATCATGAGTTTCGGGTCGGTCAGCATCTGCAACCTAAGCAACAATAAGTGCGTTTTTTTCATAAATTATCATGTAAAAAATTGCGTATTGCAAGCAACCCAACGTTTGCCAGCTACGTGTAGCTAGTGGCAGTTAGGTTGCATCACTTGTTTTATAAATGCCATAACCTGTTCACTCTTAATATGTAAATATGTTTTTGTGTTTGAGAGGGCCCTATGGAAGATTGGTTCACGCCAACTGGGTTACCCTCTTTAAATAAAGAATGTACTTACTTTATTTTATTTACTTACTTACTTACTAAAAGTTCGTAAGTGCAAAAAATCCACAATACCATTTATTCTTACTGTCGATTTTGGAAACTCTTTCGTGGATGTGTTACCTTTAATGACATGAAGCCGTAGGTACAAACTGGTAGCATTCGAAAAACGCGTTAATGCGAGATGCAAATTCATACAAATCTTCGTACGAACATTTTTATCGCACGAAGTTTAGTGAAACGAGTCCCTGATGGCGTTCGTTACACATACTTGGCAAAGCGAGCTGAGGCCGACGGTCGGGGATAGCAATTGGGTTTGGCTGCACGAGATCATCGTCTATATCGGCATAGTCATCTTGCTCCCGGTCATACTCGCTTACTCGATTCTTCTGTGGGGTCGGAACTGTAATTTTGGGAATGGCTACTTGATTTAAATACGGCCATAGGCGGTCAATTGTATAAAACAGTATGCTCGGCGGAATCCTTTAACATTATAGTGAAACCTCTCTAATCCGGACACCCTGTGTGATCGCCAGGGTAGCCGGCCTAGAGAGGTTTCACTGTAAATCAGGCATTTTATCATTCTGAGCCATAGTTGTGTGCTATGCGAACACGAACATACATTATCACCTGAGATAAATGATCAAGAAATAAGATCACAGGTATTTTCTTTATGTACGGTTTAGAGAGATTCCACTAAAATTAATATACAAATGTATAAATCTTCTAGATAATAGATCATGTCCGACGGCTGTGTATTCATTGCAAAATTCATTATATAGTGAAGTTGCTTAGCCCAATTAGTGATCGTGACTGACTGGCAGAAATTACCAAATTTGGTATAGTTATACTTCAGGCAAAAACACATTTTTTTGGCGGGGATTTCTCGATTTTAAAGGTCAATTTCAAGATCAAAGGTCAAATAATGCTACTTTGCTTCAAGCTAATTTATACTGCAATATGTTCAGAAATAATTTATATTTGTTTCTGATAAAAAATCTGATCAGATGCTGGTATGTTTTAAAATTAAAAATAGCCGCCAAAAATTGTAAAAACATGTACAGAATACTGAAACCATTCATTTGTATATCGGAGAGCGGTATTTCAATAAGTTAGGTACATATGTCAGCATGTCGAAGACTGGATTTCGTCCAATATGATTGCATCTTCTAACCTGTTAACTATAATAGAATGGCATGAGAAACTCAGCGCGTAAGTGTACCATTTATTTTGTTTCTGTTTTAAAAACGGAGATGACTACTGCAGAATAGCGTGTAGCTTGTAGCTGCTAATCAGCTTATATGTTAAAATATAAAAACGTTTTTGTTTTTCAATTTATATACGCCATGTACCACTAACTGTGTTAAACTGAAGATTACGCAAGCATTATGTAAAACATCACGACAATCAATCATTCGTAATTTCTAAATTATCCCAATGACATCTGCGCTAACTGCTACCGAAAAACATGTTTGTATCAAATAACAAGCTCCTGCCGCCTCTGTCACGCCAGGGTGACACTGGGATAGTTTATTATTGTGTTGGAACACCAGGCACATTGTGGAAAGAGACAATAAGGTATATAGTTACAATGATGATGTATTTACAAATAATGATATACACAAAGAATGAATATTCAAGACAGTACGGACAACGTCCCCTCGATGGTTCACCAAAGCACAGTCACACAACCAAGGCACAGTCACGATTTTGGAACAGGTAAGTATCGTATAACAATGTTCATCACGTTCAAGATACGAACTTAGAGTTTCTGTTATCAAACTCAGGTTTCCGCAATGATGACGGTGACGTTTTATGACGTCGTTCAGTTATATTAAAATGTTATCGACTACTTGGGCGGATGGGTGGACGTTCATATGGGTGGACGTCCTTTCAGATTCATCTCGTCCTTGGACGAAATGACGTCACCGGAATAATACCCCCCGCTCGATACGCCCTGGTCCACACGGAGCAGATTCCCGCTGGTACACGGTGTTGTGTAGTGGACCCCAGAATAGTATCGGTGCAGCGTACTGGTTCTACGCAATAACAGCCGATAGACATGCCGCAGCTGGTTGCCTGGCTGGCTGGCTGGCTGGCTGACTGGTTGGGATTACAAAACACCAACGGTGTTGTTACCAGAGTGTAACGTGTTATAGTCTCCATAATAGTGCACATGAAATCAATATTATGATTGCATAGCAATACTAAACAACCTCGTAAATTACAATGATGAATCATGATAAATTGCAATGTACACAAATATATTTTCGCTAGTTGGAAGAAGGGGGCTGATGGAATTCATATTTCGGAGAATGCGATGTAGCACATTAATGAACAGCCACTATATCTAGTGTACCCAACGATATATATATTCACAGCTATACATGTGAATATCCACTTCATTCACAGTTATTTAGCATTAGTAAACAAACATTTAATTGCGACCCGGCCTTACCCTGATCAGACTGCCCGTGGCCAACTTCGCTAATTTAATAAAGAGCAACTATGCCAAGTATTTCCCTGTGCAGACTCACAGTATTAAATTACTAATGATAAACACTGTATACTCTAATCAGACTGTATGATTCCACAGGCTGACCTAAAGCACCAGTGATTGAAATAAATTATACTTCACATCGTGTCCTTATTACAGCTTATGGCGTATACATCGGTGCATTTAGAGCAGAACTGTCGGATCTGGTCTATCCTGGTCGCAACAGCATTGTCACTATTTACCATTCACTGTGAACGTACATGACTTAATAAAATGAATGTACAGACGACTGGGGTTGGAGTTATACATGTGTCCAACATAGAGTAAATGAAAGTCGTCCGGAAAATTCACGTTACATTTGTTACAAGTAAAAATTGGCAATAGGCTCATGTATAGTACAGGGCGCATGACTGACATGCACTGAATAGTCATATACAATGTATAGCTAACTTTTAGTAAACATTTCAATCGTGTTCGCCCTTTGTTTGCAAATAGAATAAATTGCTACTGCAATTAGTCGGAGTGACATGCACAAAACACATGAGAATAATATGCCATTACAATATTCACGGAATGCTCCCACATGCGAAACCTGTAATCGTTATCATTTACACGTAAACACGAATTATTAATGATTCAGTTCGATTTGGTCAAGGGAGATAATCTACACCAGCGGATACATGCCATACGGCTTTTATTGACCAAGCATTTGGTCGAAATGGGTCCAAATAACTCGGTGAATTGCCTGTCTTAGGATGAGTCAAACGTTATTTGCTGCATTTGAAAGTAAATAATAAGCATATGTACTTACCAGTTCCCAGTGAAAGCTTATGTCACAAAGTGATCACACGAATGGTTGAATGTCAGACTGCTAGAATATGGATACGATAGTTTATATACATACTCTAGTGCATAAGTTTCCTCTAATTGTCCGGGTGTCAATATAAGAACTCCGTGCCAACATTTTGCTTACAATTTTGCGTAAGTGGACTAATGTTCTAACAGTCAGTCTAGCTCATGAGATATCTGGCGAATTAATCTGAAATAATTCAGTCATCAGTAGATATGACCTACTCGGTATTCAGGCTAGCATCCAAGTCTGCATAAACACTGTAAATCACCCAGATATAACCGGTGCAAAATCCAATACTGGTGGTACGTGCACGGTTTCGGATAAAGGGCTATTCTCTCCAGCGCTGTATTCCACGGGAGCGATATTTCACACACGAAGACCTATTATATAGTCGTTACAAGGTTATTCGAGTATTGTGCTCGAGTATTGTGTAATTGTGTAACCCGTGTTACAAATGTTGGCTGATAAAGAAGACAGTCGGCTACAATTCGTGACAGCCTCATAACGATCTACAGTGTTTGTTAGAAACATGGCAGTTGTTTCATTGTTGGAATGGCGAACGGTCAGACTGTGCGGATGCACAGACTGATCTGAAACTACATTGGTCACAAAACCAATAAGCCTCATTTATCCAGTCGCCACATACATGTATCTGGTTAGAATCATTAATCTGGGAAATTAAAATGTAACATACATTGTATGTCTACTTCATCATTACTCTATTTAACCAAGTATGTATTCTTTAGTCATTAAAGTGAAACCTCCCTAAATCGGACACCCTGGGAGGTCCCCAGGGTCATCAAAACTAAAGTGAAGCCTCTCTAAACCGGACACACTGGGAGGTCCCCAGGGCCATCAAAATTAATGTGAAACCTCTCTAAAGCGGACACGCTGGGAGGTCCCCAGGCCCATCAAAATTAAAGTGAAGCCTCTCTAAAGCGGACACGCTGGGAGGTCCCCAGGCCCATCAAAATTAAAGTGAAGCCTCTCTAAACCGAACCGGACACCATGGGGGGTCCCCAAGAACATCAAATTTAAGGTGAAGACTCTCTGTACCGGACACCCTGGGAGGTCCCCAGCACCATCAAATCTAAAGTGAAGCCTCTCCGAGGCGGCACCCTGTGAGGTCCCCAACACCATCAAAATTAAAAGTTAAGCCTCTCTGAACCGGACACCATGGGAGGTCCCCAGTGTCATCTAAGCCGGACGCCCTGGGAGGTCCACAGGGCCATCCAAACTAAAGTGAAGCCCCCTAAGCCGGACGCCCTGGGAGGTCCATAGGGCCATCCAAACTAAAGTGAAGCCCCCCTAAGCCGGACGCCCTGAGAGGTCCACAGGGCCATCAAAACTAAAGTAGGGTCTCTATAAACCGGACACCATGGGAGGTACCCAATGTGTCCATTTTAGAGGGACTTCACCGTACCTGCTCCTCCTCCCTCGGTCGGTGTTGCGGGGGTTGGTGGCAGTTTGGGTTTGTTTAATGTCCGTTTGAACAGCATCGACATTCCTTCGTCGCTTCCGCTTCTACTTCCGCTGTTTAAAAACAAAATAAAAACATCTTTGGGTCATTTAAGTACAGTTGAACCTCTCTAAAGTTTAGTGAGTTTCCACTGTAAAACAGACAGATGACTACATGTACTTCAAGACACGCCTGGTCGCTTTGCTATCATGAACATACATTATCATTGGACGTGAATGGCGGTGAAATATATCAAAATTAAAAACAACGAACATGTATGTGTACGGTTTAGAGAGGTTCGACTGTATGTGCTGTGGCACGAGAAAGAGAGCTTATGATAGTTTGGGCCCATATCTGGCTCCTGTTTTGAACGGACGGAAAACTACAGTCACTTGCACCCTACTGCAAGACTTATATCACTGGTTAGAAGCAAGACGCATTATTCACTGAATAAATGATAAACAGTACATACTATGATTTGACATAGTCGATGAACCCGGGTGATATCTGTGTAAACTGGTAGCAAAAGTCAAAACATCCATTTCTCTGGTCACATTTGTCACGAACATGTACAGAGAAAATAAATGATTAGCTTGCAACTTTAGGTTTTTATTCAATTCAACAAGTACACTTATTGTATCTGCACCTAACGTTTTGAAAGATCACTTGCTTTCAATACGAACTTTTTCCACACGGTGTACTATCTGACCAGAATGCATACTGATGATACACTGTGTAATGAAATAAATAAATGCAGTCGATTGCATTATCATCTCAATGCAATTTTAAGGTACACCTGGTTATACATGTACAACCTTTGTAACAAGTGGAATACGGGTATACCCGACTTGGTCAAATCGTGGTCACAGTGGCCCGTTTCACTAAGCTTGGGACGACTAAGAAGTTCGTAAGGGAAATTTTGAAATTTCGAATAACACCTACATTTATTATATATAGGATGTTGGTAAATAATGTTTAGAAGATGTGTTCACGTGCAATGGTGTATACATGTATGCCGAAACTGGTACATGTAGCCACGTTAATGTGACAAGCAAATTACTAAATATCAACGTATGAACGTTTCAATTGTACGAAGTCAAAGCCAGCCAGCCAGCCAGCCAGCCAGCCAGCCAGTCAGCCAGCCAGCCAGCCAGCCAGCCAGCCAGCCAGCCAGCCAGACCAGCCAGCCAGCCAGCCAGCCAGACCCAGCCAGCCCCAGCCAGCCAGCCAGCCAGCCAGCCAGCCAGCCAGCCAGCCAGCCAGCCAGCCAGCCAGCCAGCCAGCCAGCCAGCCAGCCAGCCAGCCAGCCAGCCAGCCAGCCAGCCAGCCAGCCAGCCAGCCAGCCAGCCAGCCAGCCAGCAGCCAGCAGCCAGCAGCCAGCCAGCCAGCCAGGCCAGCCAGGCCAGCAGCAGCAGCCAGCCAGCCAGCCAGCAGCCAGCCAGCCAGCCAGCAGCCAGCAGCCAAGCCAGCCAGCCAGCCAGCCAGCCAGCCTTGCAGCCAGCCAGCCAGCAGCCAGCCAGCCAGCCAGCCCGCCAGCAGCCAGGCCAGCAAGCCAGCCAGATCAGCCAGGCCAGCCCGCCAGCCAGCCAGAGCCAGCCAGGCCAGCCAGCCAGCCAAGCCAGCCCAGGCCAGCCAGCAGCAGAGCCAGCCAGCCAGCAGCCAGCCAGCCAGCCTGCCAGACAGCCAGCCAGCAGCAGCCAGCAGCCAGCAGCCAGCAGCCAGCCAGCCAGCCAGCAGCCAGCCAGCAACCAGCCAGCCAGCCAGACAGCCAGCCAGCGCCAGCCAGCCAGCCAGCCATGCCAGCCAGCCGAGCCAGCCACCAGCAGCCAGCCAGCCAGCCAGCCGCAGCCAGCCAGCCAGCCAGCCAGCCAGCCAGCCAGAGCCAGCCAGCCAGCAGCCCAGCCACCACCAGCCGCCAGCAGCCAGCCAGCCAGCCAGCCAGCCAGCCAGCCAGCCAGCAGCCAGCCAGCCAGCCAGCCAGCCAGCCAGCCAGCCAGCCAGCCAGCCAGCCAGCCAGCCAGCCAGCCAGCCAGCCAGCCAGCCAGCCAGCCAGCCAGCCAGCCAAGCCACCATCCAGCCACCAGCCAGCCAGCCAGCCAGCCAGCCAGCCAGCCAGCCAGCCAGCCAGCCAGCCAGCCAGCCAGCCAGCCAGCCAGCCAGCCAGTCAGTCGTCATACGTACCCTGAGTGGTAGTGCACTTTCCTGATAGCTTGATTCAGTTGTTCAATCCATTCCTGAAAGCAATGGAACTCTTAGACCGAGCATATGTGGCTGTGGCTTGGAAAATGGGACTTATAGTGTCTGACCAGTGTGACTCCTGATCAATAGCACGTTGCTGTTGCTTAATAACGATATATATTGCTTGTCAGAACCATGATGGTGTTTCATTGATGGAATGGATTGGATTTAAAATTATCCCTCAAAGTGTACCTAGCTAGAACAGTATACTTTTAGTCAGGAGGAATATTGAGCATATGACCCAACAGGTGGAAATGGAGTCTAGACTTTTTCTGTTGATTTGTATGAGTTCATAAAAGCATATAACAATAATTTTGGGAGGGTGTGCAAAATTTCGTCCAGTGGCATTTTCTAAAATCCAAAATGGCCGCCGCCTTGTCATCTAATAATAAAAATCGCCATAACTCTTCAATTACTTGTGATACAGACATACTCTTGGTCTCTATACCCATATTTGTTAGCACAAAGAATATTATAAAAGAGAAAGTATTGCAATATGGCCATTACTTTTTGCATAAAATCCAATATGGCCACCAAAAGCACAACAAAACGTAACTAAACCTGCAAAAAATAGTATGAACTTTGGGTAACATGAGTTGTCTATTGACGAGTTGCACAAGTATAGCTGACGATTTGTACTAGTAAGACTAATCATTTTGTATTTGCTAAATAAACCCATTTCCATTTTGTAATTCAATATGGCCGCCACCAACCACTGAAATACATTAACGTGCCCTACATAATTATATACGTATTTGAACATATATGCATAATGTCGGGCTCTGTGCTCACATTTGTAAGAGTACATATTCAATATGAATGGCCAGTAATAAAACTTGATTATTGCATACTCATTAAAAATCCAATATGGCCACCAGATGCGTATAATCGGTTAGATATTGTTTATACTGTTAGCAAATCGATGTGTTTTGGACTCATTGAACTACTCTAATATCACGTCATTTAGATCAATTACCTCAGCAATCAATTCGGACTCACCCTCTTCAGTCTGATTACGTTTTAGAGGATTCTTACAGGCTTCTCCGCCCTCACCGAGACAGAATACTGTACATCCTAGCTTGAAGCAGCTGCAAGCTGCTGTACGACACGCAGAGGTCTTGCAGTTGCATCGCATAAGACGTAGTATGTCGGTAGGCGCTGAAGGGACATCCGCTGACACTGTTCGAGGAAGGAGGATATCCTGGTGGTCAATCTCCCAACCATATTCTGTTGGCTCCATGTTTGGCGGCGACTCTTGAAGTGCTGCCTTCCATGTGGCGACTTGCAAATGGCATCTGTGATCATTTTCAATGAACGCAGCTGTGGTGGGTGGAAGAGAACACAGTTTCACCGACGATGCACCAGTCTTTCCTGTTTTTGCGCGCCACATTTTGATTCTGCGTTCTGTCATGGATGTGCATTCCTTCGTTACATTGCCATATGTAGCGCATATGAAGTTAGTGGCCTGAGTTTCAATAGCTTTCATATCGGCTTTTACATCGCCAACTTGCGAAAGTGAGTGGTATCCCTTCTTGTAAAGTTTGATGGCCGATGCTTTGCCGATGCCATGTAATGAAGCTACAGTGTCGGCACCAGTCAGCGCATGGATTGCCGGCAGATCATCTGCTAGATCACAGTGTGCTTCGGTAGTTGCGCGAATATCTATGACCACTCTTTCTTTCACTGGCGATGACATGATCATTGGGGCGGAGTTCCTACCTTGACATTCGCTATGATAGAAGTGAATAAGCAACGCAAATACGTCTGTGTCATCACATACTACCCGAATTGACTTACCCAAGAGCGATGATGAGATGGCATGCTGTGCTATAAGAATATCAGCCTCCTCATGAATGGAGGAGAGGTCATCTCGGTCAATCCTGATGCCTCTTGATATCTCTATCGGTACATCACTGACACCGGCCAAAGTAAGCGTGTGCTTTTGTGTTGCATGCGTATAGTAGTCGTGGTCGAGAAGACCTTTTGCGAGCATTGCATTCAGTTGGGTCTTGTTCTCTGTATTGCTGAGAACAACTTGCCTGGCAGGGGCATGCATCTCTGGTGTCAGCTTATATACACGACTTGACCCCGCCCTCTGCATCCTTGTGACTGCCTTAATGCTATTGGGGAAGTATCTATCAAAAACAAGGGTGAAATTTGCTGTTTGTAGAGCTTTATATACGAATGTCTTGAAGGAGTCCACGTACACAGAGAGTTTGTCAGATGGCCACACTATAACCCAGAGAAGAGCCGACACATCATAGATCACAGTGTCTGGATTTGGGATGTTACGCTCTGAAACAACCACTTGAAGTTTTTGCTTTAGTATCGATTTTGACTTAGTGATTTTCATTTCACCATCCGAATTGAACATCGATGGCGGATATGCGGCCAGTTCATATGTCAATACATTGTCAAAATTTATCTCCCGAGAACTTGCTAGTAGGCCGATGACACGTGCGTGCATATATGAGCTCCTGGTCATACACCCGTTCCTTACCTACTAACACATGCTTTTTCTTCACATCCATCGTGATCACAAGCTTGCTGAGAGGATCATAGAACGATCCCGGCCAACCAGCTCTGAAGTCTTTCATTGCCCGTTTTCCAAGCATGACTGCCTCGTCAGCATTGACATCGGGATGAGCAATCTGTCCTGTGACAATGTTCATAAGTGCACCATCTGGATGAGCCCTATCGTCCAATGGGTTGATGCTGACCTCAAGTGTGTTGCGTATGCTTACTCGATCAGTCTGATCCGCTTTGATTCGGCCGTCACTCTCTTCTTTATGGTGAGTATGGAGAGTCTCCTGTTCGCTGTTGGTCATTGCACGAACATTTTGTGATACCTCCCCACGCAGGGCAAAGCTGAGGGCCCACTTCACCATCTGATTATAATCTGTAGCCACCCCGACAACCCCAGATGGTCCATGTCCCAACAGCATGTATGTTGTCTCTATGAACATGTCTGTCCAAGTTGCATTATAGATGCCCGTGGATGTGGCGCACAAATGCACCATTCTGTAGCCTTTTGATCATCTCGGGAGGGAGGCTTTTCATATGATGAATGTAGAAGTCACCATACCGTGCATAGTTGTGGCAGCTAGCAGAACGGAAATATGGTAGCATGGCTTCTGCAGCGAGAAGGTGAAGAGCCCAGTCACCCTCGTGTCCTGCACGGGAGAAGTGCATCATTATGATGACTGCTTTGACCAGATTATCAGTCCACAACTTTGCAGTTCGTCAATGAGGCGAGTGAATGATGTAACTCCCTCAGAAGTTACTATACCACGGAGAACCTCCTCCACTAGCATCCTGAGAGCGCGGAAGTTTTGTGGGTATTTCTTCCCGCTTAACATTGTATCTACACTCCCAAATATGTTGGCCAGGATCTCTTTCATGCCACTACCAGCCATGATGACAGCTGTTGCGTGAATGAAATTCATAAGCATGTGCATGCCACCGAGTACTGGAACGACTGACTCAAAGTATGAGGGTTCATGGAAAAGTACGTCTATGGTGACTCTGTATAGTTGCTGGTCAACTGTAAATACTAGCATGTCCTCACCTGCAGCTCTTACAAGTGACAAACCTTTCTCGATTGCAGTTTTTATGGTGTCTGGGTGAGCAGGAGGGCGATCAACAAGTGGTAGGAATGCAACTGTTGTCTTTGGCTGAGGTAGTATACCTGCATCACGACATAATTTATTATATCCATTATATTCTGGACATTTCTGTTCAACATGAACGTCCTGGAGGAAGCCAAAGTCGTTTTCCATGGCCCTTTGCGCAGTGATGACCTGTGTAGCTAAATGGGCTAGTGGGGGTACTTGTCTCATAGATTGCTGGACAGGCATTGCAGGCTTTTTGGGTCCATTGTATGACTCCTGTTGTACATCAAACTTAATCGGTTTCGAACGATCTTGCATTGGTTGTCGTTTAATCGTTTTCAATTTGGGAACCACCCCATCCACACAGCCAGTGGAAGGGAGCTGAACCTGTGCCATGATCATGGCGAGACAGTGGACGCAAAGCTGGCATTTGGGAGATGATATCTCGGCGTCAAAATTGTCACAGATACAGTGACTGAGACCGTTTCCACCAAAAGCTCCAAACCCTGCATCATCATATGTCTGTGACACATGCATGTACAGCTGCTGAGTAAGTGAATAAACGGACTTCATCGTATGAGCAGCAAACGGAGTACTTGGACAACTCGGAAATCAATAGTTTGTTTCGCCGCATGAGTACGCCAAATGCTATCTGCAGATCTGTTGGTTGGGAACATACCACCCCCGTTATGATATTTGCGATCAGAATCATTGGGAGTGAATCATTGTCAAACTTTGAAGATATCTTTGATAGAAGTGAAGACGTTGTTTCACCAACGGATTCCCGTGCTAACTCTTTATCAATGTTTATTACGTATTTCTCCCTCCTTTGTTTTAATGCAAGACATTCACTGGCTATTACAGATGCGACTCGTTCAACACAATAATCCAGATCATCATCAGCATTCTTCACCAAGTGCAATGTTTTTGCCAATGCACTTCTGAATCCCATGATATTTGCAAAGCCAGGTGATGACAAAATAACTACATTATCACCATGATATTCAGCTATTTTCTTAAACAGTGTTTTGCGTGCGATGCAAGAACCACCCTCATCGACGTAATGTTCGAACAACTCGATGGAGCTCCATGTTCTATGTGGATCTTCTAGCATACGTTTGCAGACACAATCGAATGCTGGATCATCTGAAGACTTACCCCCATTACTACCACCGTATTGAGCACTACGTGCAGCCAAGAAATTGGCTCTGCACGATTCGTGGCAGCGTGCATCTGCAGCATGCAGATCTCCCACTGCACTGAGTACCCTTTCTTGTACAATCTCACCAAGTTTGTCATTCCTCTTATGGCAGATGTCGAGTATATATTGTTTATATTCTATGCCATCTGCTTTTACATTACTTCTTATTTGGAATGCACGTTTACGCCGTTCCATTGGAATTTTCGCATCATACTCTGATGTGAGAGGACATGCAGATACAGCAGGACAAAATAAGCAATGCTGTCTGAAGTCGAACTGTTGAGCTTCACTTGATCTCAGCCGTTTTTGGGCGCTGTCATCAGTATCTCCATTGTCACACATCTTACGCACATGAGCTACATGTGCTTTGACATTGGTCGTAGATGTATACCGGGATACACATGACTTATGAACCTTAAGCAAGGGTTATTGGGCTCTGATGCTAGCAGAGACTCAAGCCGTACATGATAACTGTCATCCAGCTGTTTACTGCATTCAATGATAGTCTCAATGCGAATTTTAAAACTGTTTTGCAGCTTCTCCTTCTTCTTTATACAACCATATAAGTCGTGGAAAAGGCAATTGTCATTTGAATTACTAGCCATTGTGAGCAGTAGCCTGAGTAGGTTTGTGTAGCGAGTATACAATCCTGCTGTCTCGTTGACTAACACACATTCATCTCACGTAAACGTGTGTTTAAATCATGGCGTTGTTGTGGTGAAGTTGGCCAAATGGCATTAGCGCGGGAATGTGGTTACATCCAATGCGTTTGTGACTATACCAAAATATTTAGTGCAAAAACAATCATAGCGTTGTTTATTTAAACTCACAAATAACAGCATTGAGTACTACCCATGAGCATGTCTATATCGGTGTGAAATATACCGTAGTTATCCTGAATATTTGTACATAAATACATGTGTAAAATTGTTCATACCCAGATAGACAGCTCCTCGATGAGCTGTTATTCCACCTTGATTTGGACGCCTTGAAGGACAGAAGAACCAAGTTGTTCACTTTTTAGGCTGTTTCAATGATAGTTAAGAAGCCGAAATATGTACGGTATGATATTACGGTAACAAATAATTGCGGAATCAGTGTATACCAATGCAGTTAAACATACATGGGAAATTTGAACAATGTTTAATTACTGTCAGAAAAATAGTGGTCGAAACTTTTGTATAGTATCGTTTTAGCAACGTTTTGACGATTTTTCGGTGGCCATATTGACTTTTGCCGGTAGTGTTGACTCCTAATTACAGGTTTAACCACCCTATTGGATTCCTAGCACATAACATTATATTTAGAACCCAAAAGTGTGTCTGTATCACCAATAATAACGCAGCTATGGCCATTCTAGTAATATAAAGCGGCTACGGCGGCCATATTGGATTTTCAAAAATGCCACTGGACGAAATTTTGCACACCCTCTGAAAAATGTTGGCACAGACCTTTATAAACATAAATCCGACAACAGAAAAAGTCTAGACTCCATTTCCACCCTATGTGTAATTTCCTCCTGACTATTTGCAATTTTGGTGAAATAGACTACTGATGTTAAACAGTAATGATTATCATGGTAATGTCTTCTACTGAATGCAGTAGATCAATACCCCTTCATACCGGCAGTTAATATCTGATTTCATTAGTCATTATATCGATACTGCATGTTGGATTATCATGTTGATTTCTCTGATATAAAGAACATGTTGTGCCTACTGAGTGGGCATGTACCTTTAATATACTAACAGCATGATGTTACAATGCAATGATGCGGGGAGCCATTATGTAATAATGTATTGTTATCATATGTGAATGATCTGATTTGTGTCATTACAAATATGAGGTTCGACCATGTCCAGCCGTGGATAAACGTTTGCCGTGGCACGATGGGAAAGTTTGAACCCCAAGGCCCAAGGCCGTAGGCCGCGGGTTCAAACAGTTCCCGTCGGAAATATCATGCAATTTGTGCATATATACTTTCGTTGACCGAGTGCAGATAGGGAGACGGGAACCGAGTGAAGAGGAGAGGTGTATAATGACAACGAAACATGTTTATGCATATTGATTGCATATGTTTATGATAGCAACATGTTAAAGACATAATCATGCGCCGTAGTTGTTTACTTCAGCACCGTAGCTTATTTCACCAACATTGCAAAGTATACTTATCTAGTAAAGTTTTCTTTGAGGGAGTAATCATTTGTTTTTCCCGAAATGCATTATTTAACATAGAACTAACGACTGCATATATTTGATGATTAAAAGTATGCAGAATTATTACACTGAATTTATTACATTATCACAGCCAAAATGGCTGTGATAATGTAATGAATTCAGTATAAAAATTAATAAATATATCCTTAAATTGAAAAATTCTCCCTCAAGGTGTACTTAGCAAGAAATGTATACTTTGACATTTTGGTGAAATAGACTACTGATGTTAAACAGTAATGATTATCATGGTAATGTCTTCTACTGAATGCAGTAGATCAATACGACTTCATACCGGCAATTAATATCTGATTTCATTGGTCATTATATCGGTACTGCATGTTGGATTATCATGTTACGTCGTAGTTTTATTCGGTTATCTCGAAGCTGTGCCAAACCGACAGTTTTCACGGAAACATTCGAAAACAACAATACAATGCCGGAAATGGTAAAACCATACTTGGCCAACTCGCATGTGTTTATTCAATATGTTTATTGCATCAGCTCAGTTTTATATTTAAAAGTATATTTGATAGAAGATATTACAAATACAGTCAAACCTGTGCTAAAACCCACCTCTGAATAGCCTGGCTGTAAAGGCCACAATTGTGTTGTCCCAATGGCACAATTACTATATATTAGTATATTACTGTGCATTCGTATATTTTACGAAGGCCTTTGATTATGCTGTTAGAGATAATATGTGGTACTGGTACAAACCTTTGCATTTATGTATTAGAGGCAAACTGATCAATGTTATTAAGTCAATATATACCAATGTTAAGACGAGAGTGAAATATAATACTCAGTTAAGTGATGAATTTTCATGTTGTCTTGGGGTACGTCAGGGTGACTCTTTATCCCCATTGTTATTGGCTATGTATATTAACGATCTTAAAGATGAATTGTGTCGAAAAGGTTTAGACTGTGTAGAGAAAGGAATTGCAAAAGTATTCCTATTTGTATATGCTGGTGACATAATTATATTTGTTGAATCCTCTGAAGGTTTGCAAAATGGTCTAAATATTCTTTATGAGCATTGTAAAAACTGATAAAACCAAAATTATGTCTTTCCGTAAGGGTGGTAGACTACCTTTAAATACACATTTTTACTATAATAACTCTGAAATAGGAAGTGTATCCAAGTTTTCTTATCTTGGAATTGTATTTTCTACAGGCGGGTAATTTGTGAACGCTCAATTGCATTATCTGGGCAAACGCAAAAGGCTGTGTTCGAATTAAACAAAGATCTGTATCAGTTCACGGACCTTAAACCAAGGTATGTGTTAGATTCATTTAATAAACTAGTGTTACCTATTCTAAATTACGGAGGGGAAATTTGGGGATTTAACCAAGATAATCAGATAGAACGAATATACTTACAGGTTTGTAAAAGGTTATTAGGTGTCAAACTATCAACCGAAAATGATTTTATATATGGAGAGCTAGGACGGACATCTATCAAGACAAAAAGGTTATATACTATTATTAAGTAGTGGTCTAAGTTAGCTTGGGCGACAGATCGTAAATATATAAATGTTCTGTATAAAAGGATGTTGAATGATATTACTTGAAATACCAAATACAACTAACTGTGCGTCACTTCTTAAAGCACTGTTATCTAGTATTGGCTTTCATCATGTGTAGTTGGCACAAGGCGGAGGCGATATCAAGTATTTTTTAAGCATATTAAAGCAGCGGTTAACTGATTTAATGCACCTAGTATTATTCATGCTTTCTGCAACGCCATCGATAACCGCCTCACACCAAATGAATTTGAAGAAATGTAACTTCGCCGAAGAATATTCCCATTTCAAAATGAGATTCACGGGACTTTTTCTTAGACATCTATACATTAATTCAATTCTAAAGTTTATTTTAACAATTGTATTGCGTTTCTACGTGTAGTTTCAACAGTTAATTGCTTTTATTCATTTAAAGAAATGTCAACATTTCTGCATTGAGTTCGTGTGAATTTTACAAAAGAAATGTCAACAACTCAACATTTCCCAGGATTTACACCTAATTCATGCGATAATTACAATGTACCCATCTGTAATACAGTTTATTATGCATAGTCATGTATGTCCACATTGGAATTCGTAAAGTTATCTAATATAGGCTGGTCCTATCGAGTTTGCATTTGAGCATTTTAGTAAATTCTTCTGTATTTTTGGCGGGTGGGGTAATATTTTAGGAATTTGTGGAAGGGCCACCATGAAGTCATGCTTATCAGTTGTTGGTCGACTCTCTATTCCGCTTTTGGTTGTACAACTGTACAGATCAATATGGCAGAATGGACAACCGAAAATGTACTGAAAATGATTTGGGAAATATTTGAACTCCCCGCACACATACTAACTCTCTCTCTCTCTCTCTCTCTCTCTCTATTTTTCTCTCTCTACCTCGCATTGCTACTTTGTATTTACAAAACTGCTATTTAGTGTACACATACACTATTTTTCATGTCCACTGTATGTCTTCTTGCTTGCATTGTCACGTTGATTGTATGTTTCTTAATTACTATAATAATTGTGCTCAAGAGCCAGCATGGCTTAAGCAATAAACGATTATTACATTCTATATAAATGACCCTGCGAATAAAGACCACCTGCAATCAAAGGCCAGATTCATCACTTCCCACGGCTGGCCTTTAGTCACAGGTTTGACTGTATTTAAGAAATATAGTTGTGATGTTTTAAAAACTGTACGATTTCTTTGGTCGCTGTGTGTTATGGTAAGGAGGGGGGTGACGTGGTTTCCGAACGGCATGGCGTCATGTTTTATAGACGTGTTTACAGTAGATTTCCTTTAATATCTTGCTAATGTAATGACATATTTTTTATTAAATATACCGCAGCAAATGCGGTACACGTTGCCCTTTATTGTATAGGCGGCTTTAATCTCATAAATATGTCGTTTTGACGAAGAATCGGTTACCGTAAATGTAAATAAAAACTAGAGCACGTGAATGTAAGAAATAAACGGTACTCGATTCTTTGTGAAATTTATAAGTTATTGTAAAGAACTTTCAGAGCACCAATAAAACACATATGCCATCGTATTTGGTGCGCTACATATCATCAAAATCCGTCCGTTTGTTAGGAAGATTTTAATGAAAATCGACTGTAAAAATTACGTCACAGATTACGTCACGTCGGAAAATCTGGTTCGGAAATCATGTGATCACACGCCTTGTTAATAGCGCAAACGGCGCAAAAGGCGCAAACAAGATTAATTTTTCAAATATCTATCTAAATACCGGCGAATTACCTCGTCATCCATTGTTTTGATGCGAATGCGCATGTCCATCCGGATAGCACGATGACGATAGTACGATACTACGATAAACAGTGTTCCGTTAAGGCCATAGTAATATCGCTATCGGGTCGATACTACGAGATCACGACAGTAAGATGACGATAGTACGATACTACGATATCACGACAGTACGATGACGATAGTACGATACTACGATGACAATAGTACGATATAATATCGTGGGTGGTGGTCGGGCGAATGAGACGGAGTAAATTAACGGTATGGGTTCCTCCTAAAAGGAATCACGATTTGCCTGGTTTGGCCCTCAGGTACGTTTTTATCTTTGGCTCTTTAGTTACCTGGCAGTTGAATTGGGTTATTGCCCATTATAAAAGTAGTAAGATTATTACTGATCCTACTGCTTTTGGGAGGGGCCAAGTGATTCTGGTGTGGCGAGGACCTGGCATCAGATCAGGATTATTCTGATTTCAGGGCTGAATATATAGTTTTGTTATTGTAAATATTCAGTTCTGATTTTGGGATTTTCCCCCCATTTGTACATGTACTTGAACATGTACATGTACTTGTACAGGTAATATATGTGATTTAGTACTAAACCCATTGACCCGGCCTTAAATGACCTTAGCTGTTGATAGGCTGTTAAACCCCAACAAACAAAACAAACGAACAAAGAAACGATATAATCATAGTATCGTCATCGTACTACGTGGTATCGCGTTATCGTCATCGTGGTATCGTAATATCGCCATCGTGGCATCGTAGTATCGTCATCGTAGTATCGTACTATCGTACTATCGTACTATCGTCATCGTAGCATCGTACTATCCTCATCGTAGTATCGTAATATCGTCATCGTAGTATCGTACTATCGTACTATCGTACTATCGTAGTATCGACCCGATAGCGATATTACGATGGCATTAACGGAACACCGTAGTATAGTGTATAGTTAAATTATGCGTAGTCACTACATGGCTTTGTGTGCGTCTATTAGTTTCACTGTATGCACCTTTTTGTAATACAAGATCTTAATACGTTTAATAATACTTCCGTGTAATATATACTGTATATTTTAAATGAATACACATGCTTGGTGATATGGTGGTATATTATACTTCTTTAGACATGTAGAAAACACAAAAATATTTTAGTCATATTTTAGTCATATTTTAGTCATATTTTTAATTTACAACGTAAATGAGCATACTGACTGAATATAACTAAATCATTGTGCGTGTGACTGGAGAAATGAGTCTTGATAGTTATGCGACCAGTGTAGCCACAGATCAGCCCGCGCAGTCGCGCAGTCTGATCAGGCACTGCACTGTTCGCCATTCGGTCAATGAAACACATTTTTATTTTTTATATTATATTATTTTAAAGAAAAAAAACCTGAAAAAAAATTAAGCGGTCCTAGTATGATCGTCATATATCTTCAATTAAACGACTTTACACAGGGTCATAATGAAAACACGTTATTATTTATAGTATTTTTTAAAAACATCCTGATATGTCCCTTTATAACACTGTGACGCCATTTTCTTTCAATTGTTGATACAAGGTCGATTTAGAAATGAGACACGCCATGCGATTGTGTACCTTCTGTCCTGATATCTGCATAATTTCATGAAATACGTTTACAAAATTTATATTATTATAAATTATTGTCAATTTTGTAAACGTATTTAATGAAATTACGCAGATGTCCGAAGGTACAAAATCGCATGGCGTGTTTCAAATGTAACTAGACTACATTGGTGTTAACAAGCGACCAAATTATGTGTACCTTCCGTTTGTCGTTCGTTTCACACGTGAACATGTGCGGGGGTTTTGTGGTATCCTCATGTATTAATTTGAAGCAGTTGAGCACATGCTGCACGTCCAGCGCTTCAGCTCTATCAAGGGGAAACAGACAAGTTAAGGTAGGTGTCCCATTCATGCCCTTCATGCCCTTTGTGTGGCCACATGCAAAGCCTATGGAAATCTAACAGAAACACATAAAACTATAAGTACACCCATTAACAACATCAGCCTAGTCGGTAAATAGGGATATCGTGCAACTCACCTCCTGAAATAAAATGCTAATGTAGAGACAACGAGCTGGTATGTTAACAAGTTAAAAATGTCCCACGTATCACTTTATGCAAATTAGCTATAGTGCCGCCATTACTGCAATGTTTTTTCCACAATATCTCAACAAAGGAATCATATAACTGAACAAGTAAGGCGTCTACATTCGTGTTTTATAGTCAAGGATAATAATAAAGCAATTAATTACGTGACCGCATGCATGGTATTATCAAAATTAGTGGCATTGTTACTGCGAAAAATGGCGTTTTTGGTACATTTCAGGCAATATTCTTGGTAACATTACAAAAAGCGTGGCAATACACATGACACGAGGATCAAGAATCATAATGAAACTATTCATCACAAGTAATCACACGTGTCCTTAGCATGTTACAGTGCAAATGATTGCTGCAAGTATGGAGTAATTCTGTTTGTGACTTGTCCGCCATTACAGAATATAAATCACAGAGAATAATAATACGAGGGTCAGACAACATTAACTCTTTCACCCCTACGTAACTGGAATGGATTTTGATATGTTAATTTCCCGACCAAAGCAATCATCATAAAATAATGTTCAGACTAGTCAATTTATGATAAGGGTTTTTTGTTCTCCAAACTATGAAAATTACTTGCAGAAAGTGAAGATCCTGATGAGACGGCTCGTCACGGCTCTCCAAAGTAAGTATTATTTTATATTTTCCTTAATATGAAACGGATTTTAATGAAATATGGCGCAGCAAACGCGTCTTCATGAGCTGCAGCTGGTCGTCCAGGGAGTTCGGCACAGACTTATGTCGTTTTTGCGAAGAATCGATTTCCGTGTCTACCGACATGGAAATCGATTCTTCGCAAAAACGACTGGAGTTTGGGCCAAAGTACAGAGACCACCAAATGTAGCTTAACACGACGCGTTTGATGCGCCATATTTCATCAAAATCCGTTACGTAATAAGGACAATGTAAAAGAACACGTACTTTGAATCGGATGGATTCTGGAAGTTTCAGTGCTTGTTGTTGTTGTTAGTACCATGAAATCATACACCTTGTTATATAGAGTATATTCAACTGCCATTTTGAAATACCGGATTTATTTCCCCGAGTTTCTTTGTCGGATTTACAGATGTCAAGGGAAATAAATCCGGTATTTCAAAATGGTAGTGGAATAAATTGTATATTACATGCTCTTCGAAAATTGTGAAATTTGCATTTTGGCCAGCGTATAACGTTGTCAAAATCGACAATTGGACGTTAGCGAATGAAGTGTTTCCTCGACGGAAATGACGTCAAAGCGTGACGTCAATTACGTCTCGTCAACGTCTAGGAGGAAATATTTCCTTCAAGAAAATAAATCCCTCCAGAATCACGGTAATGGGTAGCATGTAATATAGCGTTTTATACCGCAACCATTGCTCCATGTAGCATAATAAAGGGGGTTGAATAAATGCTGTTTATAACTGAAGTAACCTAATATACCTGAAGTAGCCTAATATACATGAAGTGCTGTGTTTGCCTTTATTTGTTCACCTTTGACCCCTAATCGTGGCCTCTGATTGGTCAGTCTCAACAGCAAATTCAAGATGGCGGCGAATTTTGAAATCGAAATCGCTGTCGGTTCAGCTGAATTTTGTTCATTTTTACAGTATATGCGATGTAACCAACGACATGGATATGTCCATTATGATTGTAATGCTTATTATGACAACTGTGTAGTCTAAAACCAGCCAATATTGTAGCTCATCGTAAATAAATCGGAGATTTAATCAGATACAATACCGAATCTACCTAGCGTGGACGCCGCCATTTTGCTTTGAATGACGTCGTTAGATTTGTGACGTATGGCGAGAATGACGTCAAAACATGACGTCACGCACGTGTAGCAATTAAGTTTAGTATGCGGTATAAATTAAATACATGATTAGTGCCGTCGAATATAAAATATATTCGGTTTCGCCCCGACAACTGTATAGGGGCTCGCTAAAGCTCGCCCCAATAAAGATGTATAAGGCTCAACCGAATATATTTTATATTCGACGGCACTAACCATGTATTTACTATATATTACCTCTCGTAAATGCTGAGAGAGAAGGCGGACAGGGGCACCTTGGCATATTCATCTTTGTAGCAGTAGACACAACCCTGAGAGATGACAACAAACTTACGGGACCCTGCAACGAAAAGTTTAACATCCCAGCAACAGGTAATAATTATATGGCATATAGAGACGGCACCATAGTTTAAAGTCTCATCCGACAGATCGGTGGGATGAAATACTTTGTAACGGCCCTGAAACAAATCACAGACATACACAAGGGTTCAGTTGCTCAAAACCTCTGTGAGCTTAACAGACTGTTAAATCCTTAACTTTGTTAAGGATTTAACAGTCTGTTAAGCTAACAGAGGCTTTGAGCAACTGCGCCCTGTTTGTTATACTGATAACCCAGAGTCGGCGAATTTGATCCACTGCTTAAATATAATATACATGTAGTTGATCAGATATTCATGCCCGGTGTAGTCAAAAGTAGTGCGTTAAACAAATAAACCAGTTTTGTTATGCCATAGACACGCTTTGCTTTCAGAAACCAGTCAATTGGTGCACTCATCTACTTCACATGCATGTTAATGTATCATTTACATCAGTTTCAAGCATAAGCTTTCGGATTATTTTGTAAGTCGGAGCATGTCTGTCATGTGAGGCGGTTTCAATTCCAGCCGATGACTTTTTGAGCGACCACCAGGGTGGTCACAGGGGATTAAATTTAAATGTATTAACAATAATTAAACCTATATTTTAATTAATGAATATCCGGAGCAGAATGGGTGCAGGTTATGGGAAAATAGGTCCCCCTGAATCGCGAGACAGTCGGCGTCACAACAACCCGCCTCGAAAGATTCGCACACCTCTTGGCGAGTATGAAATGTAAGAAAACGTTTATTTAACCAGGGGAGCTGATTATCTTGAAATAATGCCCTCGTGCTTGGATCTTACCGCTAAACAAACTCGGTTCGCACCGCTCACTCGTTTGTTTCGCATAAGGACTCGATCACATTATTTGACGATACTCAGCACACCTGGTTAAATAAACGGTATATAATACCCAATTGTTTTAAATACAGAACAGTAAATACAGATGCAGTAAGAAAGTCAAGAGTATATAATTACCACCAACGTCTACACTTACAGTGTAGCAATTCTTGGTGCAGTAATCTGTCGCCGATTTCACCAAAATTGCAAAGTATACTTATCTTGCTAAGTACACTTTGAGTGAGAACTTTTCAATTTAACGATAAATTTATTATTTTTTATTATACTGAATTTATTACATTATCACAACCAAAATGACTGTGATAATGTAATAAATTCAGTATAATAATTATGCATGCTTTTAATCATCAACTATATGCAGTCATTAGTTATATATGAAATAATGCATTTCGGGAAAAATAAATCATTACTCCCTCAAAGTATACTTAGCTAGATAAGTATGCTTAGCAATTTTGGTGAAATCGGCTACTGATTCCTTTCAACGATATTCGTGTTTTTCTTGAGAGAGAGATATATATATATATAACACCGGGTATAACGCATAATTGATTAAGGGCACTGTGTCTCAATATTATGTCCCAGATATTCAAAATGTGATGTATAGATTTATGTGCGGAAACATACCGAATAGTATATCAACTAAGCACACTATTTTATTTAATAAAATGCAATGGAGTTGTGCGTTTCACTTATGAAAATTGCGTACGTTTATCATCGACTGTGATCAACAGGAGAGATAATTTAGTTAAGTATTTCCGCTATTACTGTACCACGAACACAATTTGCGAAACATAACATTTTTAGTTGTGAAATAACCACTATATACAACTTTAGACACTCGCTGAATTAATTTCAATTAATTCAATTATTGTCCATCGATTACAGAAAAAAACTGGCGGTCGCAAAGCTAGTTCTTATGTAGTACACCTGACAACTCATTAGTGCATCCTGTTCAGAAATAAGATACACATCTATGATCATGATGATTAAAAACAAAATTCTACAGATACGTTCCATGACGGTCTGTACATAATCGATGATTACTAAATAAATTAAAATAAATTTGCGTACGTATTACACTAGTGTATTATGAGTTGTATTACACTGTGTTAATACACTACGAGCGCCCATTGTATGCAATAATTGTAGTTCACAAACACGAACTTACTGGTACGTGAATTGAGAAAACGAATAACCAACTATCTCACATGTTCTCGCAGTATCTGATACGTAGTATATACTTGAATATAATGCAAAGTTTGGAACTTAAATGAAATGATGCAATTGGCTGATACAGTGCATGAAGCGAAAATAACATATTATAAATCTAGCTCATCATTGGGACTCAGTGCCTTTATTGAACCGTTATGCTGTGGTCATAGATACGAGTCTTTCACCTTGCATGTATGGTTAAAATACGTACATTTCCTGGAGCCTAGGAATTGTTCTATCCTCCGCTGTTTCCGGAGATTTCCGTAAAACTGAGACTCGACCTTTAACAAGTCTTGAGCACCTGTGTGTACACATGTATAAATAAACTGAATTTACCGTAGACTCATATACTAGATGCATTACGCATGTTACTTAAATTGCTGCTGTTAAATAAATATTACATTTAATTCACTTTAAATTAACATGATAACTACAATAACAATGTATTCATGTAGCAAATGCTATATCTATAAATTACGGAGCCCCGGAGGGACATAGATTTTTTTTATTAATTCGTTCTCACGAAATAACAATTCGTTCCCTCAATTTAATAATTCGTTCCCTCGAATTAACAATTCGCTCCCACGACATAACAATTCGTTCCCTCGAATTAATAATTCGTTCCCACGAAATGACAATTCGTTCCCTCAATTTAGCAATTCGTTCCCTCGAATTAACAATTCGTTCGTTCCCACGATATACACATATCCAACTTTCGCGGCCATCGTACCTGGACAAAATCCATAGTGACCACATGGTCAATTTCAGCTGACCAATACGTGATGGTCAGCCGGCAATTTCCGTGATATCGGCTTTTTCCGTAATCTCTCGGAAATCTACAGGTGTCACGTGATGTATGTAATGTTATCGATATATAAATCGATAATCCATGTACATGTATTCTTCTCCCGAGGCAGGCCCAGAGTGCACCCTAACGAACATATTGCCAGCCCGTAGTCATATCCTAGCATATACAAAATTGTATATACACAATTAAGCCTATAATCAGCTAACAACTATTAACGTCCGGCCTCCAATGATGAGCACTCATGAAGTTAACAGCATTGCGCATTACAGTCTGCTCGTGATCAGGTCTAAAGTAGAGCAGTTACGAAATCTATAGCGTTATGAAATGTCCGGGCGGGTGGGCTTGACTAATACTAACCCAAGGGATCTTTCAGGTAGGGAATGCCCAATCGGGGACCCCCGTTGGGAAACGAACGATACGGTCTGCTCACCACCGGACACATAGTGCTCTATCTATTAAATTATAAAGTAGTGACTGCTTACATGCGGGGGCCGGTATTTTGGGTCACCCTAAACACCCCAAAGGCTGGGAAAGGCTGGGAAAGGCTGGGAAAGGCTACAAAGGCTATTCGAAGTGGCTTGTACGTCCGTTAGCGGATATTTATACCATACATACATATTGAATTGACTGAATTAGTATGTGTTATGATCATTTTAATCATTTTAATCATTTGAATGCAATAATCTACCACAAATATACGTGTTTTGTTAAATTATCTAAACGCGCACCTGCGCCGATCGCGCCGCGCGGAATTTGACAAAGAGTGATTAACACCTATTAACATATCTTTTAGCAGGTGCAGCTAAACACCGATTATACTTATTGAATTATTATCAATATAAGTCAATGATCAATCAATGACATTCATTTAAACATGCTTTATGTATGAATACATTACGTAAACATCGGACGAATGCCGAATTTTGAGACATCAGTTATCTACCTTGAAAATGGGTATCCACACGGTGATCAAAATATGTTTATAAGCGCTACGTACGAAACGAGTAAAAAGATGACGCAAAATAATTAATTTGTAAATTTTATTTTATATCGTTTTTTTACTTATTATATAGACCACAAAGGCCGACGGGAGGGATCACACCGGCTATATGTAATTATTATATAGACGACACAGGCTGACTGGAGGCAGCAGAAAGGCTATATGGACTTATTATATAAACGAAAAAGGCTGACTGGAGGAACCACAAAGGATATATTTCTTTATTATATAGACCACAAAGGCCGACTGACGGGATCACACAGGCTATATATACTTAATATAGACGACAAAGGCCGCCCGGACGAACCACAAAGGCTATATGTATTTATTATATAGACGACAAAGGCGGACTGGAGGGGTCACAAAGGCCATATGTACTTATTATATAGACGACAGACAAAGGTTGACTGGAGGAACCACAAAGGCTATATGTACTTATTATGTACACGACAAATGCCGACTGGAGGGATCACAAAGGCTATATGTAATTATTATATAGACTACAAAGGCCGACTGGAGGAACCACAAAGGCTACATGTACTTATTATATAGACCACAAAGGCCGACAGGAGGAACCACAAAGGCTACATGTACTTATTATATAAACCACAAAGGCCGACTGGAGGAACCACAAAGGCTACATGTACTTATTATATAGACGAAAAAGGCCAACTGGAGGGATCACAAAGGCTATGCTGATTATATAGACGACAAAGGCTGACTGGAGGAATCCACAAAGGCTATACATGTATTAATGTATTTAATATTATAGACGACAAAGGCCGACTGGAGGGATCACAAAGGCTATATTTACTTATTATATAGACGACAAAGGCTGACTGGAGGAACCACAAAGGCTATATGTACTTATTATATAGACCACAAAGGCCGACTGGAGGAACCACAAAGGCTACATGTACTTATTATATAGACGACAAAGGCCGACTGGAGGGATGACAAATGATATATGTACTTATTATATAGACGAAAAAGGCCGACTGGAGGAACCACAAAGACTATATGTACTTATTATATAGAAGAAAAAAGGCTGACTGGAGGAACCATAAAGGCTATATGTACTTATTATATAGACGACAAATGCCGACTGGAGGAACCACAAAGGCTATATGTACTTATTATATAGAAGAAAAAAGGCTGACTGGAGGAACCATAAAGGCTATACATGTATGTACTTATTATATAGACGACAAAGGCCGACTGGAGGAACCACAAAGGCTATATTTACTTATTATATACACCACAAAGGCCGACTGGAGGAACCACAAAGGCTATATGTACTGATTATATAGGCGACAAAGGCCGACTGGAGGAACCACAAAGGTTATATGTACTTATTATATAGACGACAAAGGTTCACTGGAGGAACCACAAAGGCTATATTTACTTATTATATAGACGACAAAGTCTCACTGGAGCAACCACAAAGGATATATGTACTTATTATATAGACCACAAAGGCCGACTGGAGGAACCACAAAGGCTATATGTACTTATTATATAAACGACAAATGTTCACTGGAGGAACCACAAAGGCTATATTTACTTATTATATACACCACAAAGGCCGACTGGAGGAACCACAAAGGCTACATGTACGTATTATATAGACGACAAAGGCCGACTGGAGGGATCACAAAGGCTATACTGATTATATAGACGACAAAGGCTGACTGAAGGAACCACAAAAGCTATATTTACTGATTATATAGACCACAAAGGCCGACTGGAGGAATCACAAAGGCTATATGTAATTATTATATACACGGCCAAGGCTGACTGGAGGAACCACAAAGGCTATATGTATTTATTATATAGACGACAAAGGTTCACTGGAGGAACCACAAAGGCTATATTTACTTATTATATAGACGACAAAGGCCGACTGGTGGAACCACAAAGGCTATATGTACTTATTATATACACGACAAAGGTTCACTTGAGGAACCACAAAGGCTATATTTACTTATTATATAGACGACAAAGTCTCACTGGAGGAACCACAAAGGCTATATGTACTTATTATATAGACCACAAAGGCCGACTGGAGGAACCACAAAGGCTATATGTACTTATTATATACACGACAAATGTTCACTGGAGGAACCACAAAGGCTATATTTACTTAGATAGACGACAAAGGCTCATTGGAGGAACCACAAAGGTTATATGTACTTATTATATAGACCACAAAGGCCGACTGGAGGAACCACAAAGGCTACATGTACGTATTATATAGACGACAAAGGCCGAATGGAGGGATCACAAAGGCTATACTGATTATATACACGACAAAGGCTGACTGAAGGAACCACAAAGGCTATATTTACTTATTATATATACAAGAAAGGCCGACTGGAGGAATCACAAAGGCTATATGTAATTATTATATACACGGCCAAGGCTGACTGGAGGAACCACAAAGGCTATATGTATTTATTATATAGACGACAAAGGCCGACTGGAGGGATCACAAAGGCTATATGTTCTTAGTATATAGACGACAAAGGCTGACTAGAGGAACCACAAAGGCTATATGTACATATTATATAGACGACAAAGGCTGACTGGAGGAACCACACAGGCTATATATACTTAATATATAGACGACAAAGGCCACCGACGACACCAAACGGCTATATGTATTTATTATATAGACGACAAAGGCGGACTGGATGGGTCACAAAGGCCATATGTACTTATTATATAGACGACAAAGGTTGACTGGAGGAACCACAAAGGATATATGTACGTATTATGTACACGACAAATGCCGACTGGAGCGATCACAAAGGCTATATGTAATTATTATATAGACTACAAAGGCCGACTGGAGGAACCACAAAGGCTACATGTACGTATTATATTGACCACAAAGGCCGACTGGAGGAACCACAAAGGCTACATGTACTTATTATATAGACGAAAAAGGCCGACTGGAGGGATCACAAAGGCTACATGTACTTATTATATAGACGAAAAAGGCCGACTGGAGGGATCACAAAGGCTACATGTACTTATTATATAGACGAAAAAGGCCGACTGGAGGGATCACAAAGGCTATACTGATTACATAGACGACACACTGGAGGAACCACAAAGGCTATATTTACATTATTATATAGACGACAAAGGCCGACTGGAGGATCACAAAGGCTATATTTACTTATTATATAGACGACAAAGGCTGACTGGAGGAACCACAAAGGCTATATGTACTTATTATATAGACGACAAAGGTTCACTGGAGGAACCACAAAGGCTATATTTACTTATTATATAGACGACAAAGGCCGACTGGAGAACAACAAACAAAGGCCATATGTACTGATTATATAGACTACAAAGGCCGACTGGAGGAACCACAAAGGCTATATGTACGTATTATATTGACCACAAAGGCCGAATGGAGGAACCACAAAGGCTACATGTACTTATTATATAGACCACAAAGGCCGACTGGAGGAACCACAAAGGCTACATGTACTTATTATATAGACGAAAAAGGCGACTGGATGGGATCACAAAGGCTATACTGATTACATAGACGACACATGGAGGAACCACAAACTGGCTATATTTACTTATTATATAGACGACAAAGGCCGACTGGAGGAACAACAAAGGCCATATGTACTGATTATATAGACGACAAATGCCGACTGGAGGAACCACAAAGGCTATATGTACTTATTATATAGACGACAAAGGTTCACTTGAGGAACCACAAAGGCTACAAAGGCCGACTGGAGGAACCACAAAGGCTATATGTACTTATTATATAGACGACAAAGGTTCACTTGAGGAACCACAAAGGCTATATTTACTTATTATATAGACGACAAAGGCTCACTGGAGGAACCACAAAGGCTATATGTACTTATTATATAGACCACAAAGGCCGACTGCAGGAAGCACAAAGGCTATATGTACTTATTATATACACGACAAAATGTTCACTGGAGGAACCACAAAGGCTATATTTACTTAGATAGACGACAAAGGCTCATTGGAGGAACCACAAAGGCTATATGTACTTATTATATAGACCACAAAGGCCGACTGGAGGAACCACAAAGGCTACATGTACGTATTAATAGACGACAAAGGCGACTGGAGGGATCACAAAGGCTATACTGATTATATACACGACAAAGGCTGACTGAAGGAACCACAAAGGCTATATTACTTATTATATATACCAGGCCGACTGGAGGAATCACAAAGGCTATATGTAATTATTATATACACGGCCAAGGCTGACTGGAGGAACCACAAAGGCTATATGTATTTATTATATAGACGACAAAGGCCGACTGGAGGGATCACAAAGGCTATATGTTCTTAGTATATAGACGACAAAGGCTGACTAGAGGAACCACAAAGGCTATATGTACATATTATATAGACGACAAAGGCTGACTGGAGGAACCACACAGGCTATATATACTTAATATATAGACGACAAAGGCCGACCGGACGAACCACAAAGGCTATATGTATTTATTATATAGACGACAAAGGCAGACTGGAGGGGTCACAAAGGCCATATGTACTTATTATATAGACGACAAAGGTTGACTGGAGGAACCACAAAGGATATATGTACGTATTATGTACACGACAAATGCCGACTGGAGCGATCACAAAGGCTATATGTAATTATTATATAGACTACAAAGGCCGACTGGAGGAACCACAAAGGCTATCATGTACGTATTATATGACCACAAAGGCCGACTGGAGGAACCACAAAGGCTACATGTACTTTATTATATAGACGAGGCGACTGGAGGGTCACAAAGGCTACATGTACTTATTATATAGACGAGGCCGACTGGAGGGACACAAAGGCTACATGTACTTATTATATAGACGAAAAACGGCCGACTGGAGGGATCACAAAGGACTCTATGATTACATAGACGACACACTGGAGGAACCACAAAGGCTATATTTACTTATTATATAGACGACAAAGGCGACTGGAGGGATCACAAAGGCTATATTTACTTATTATATAGACGACAAAGGCTGACTGGAGGAACACAAAGGCTATATGTATTATTATATAGACGACAAAAGGTTCACTGGAGGAACACAAAGGCTATATTTACTTATTATATAGACGACAAAGGCCGACTGGAGGAACAACAAAGGCCATATGTACTGATGTATAGACTACAAAGGCCGACTGGAGGAACCACAAAGGCTATTTATTGTACGTATATATTGACCATAAAGGCGAATGGGAGGAACCACAAATTGGCTACATGTATTATTATTTTATAGACCACAAGGCGACTGGAGGAACCACAAAAGGCTACATGTACTTATTATATAGACGAAAAAGGGCCGACTGGAGGGCTCACAAAGGCTATTCTGATTTACTAGACGGGACACATGGGGAACCACAAAGGCTATATTTATTATTATTTATAGACGACAAAGGCGACTGGAGGAACAACAAAGCCATATGTACTGATTTATATAGACGACAATGCCGAACTGGAGGAACCAACAAAGGCTATATTTTGTATTATTTTATAGACGACAAAGGTTAACTTGAGGAACCACAAAGGCATAAAAGGCCGTGGAGGAACACAAAGGCTATATGTACTTATTATATAGCGACAAAGGTTCACTTGAGGAACCACAAAGGCTATAATTTAACTTATTTTATCGACGACAAAGGCTACTGGAGGAACCTCAAAGGCTAATATGGTTAACTTATTTTTAGACCACAAAGGCCGATGCAGGAACCACAAAGGCTATGTATTATTATATACACGACAAATGTTCACTGGATGAACCACAAGGCTACTTAGATAGACGTCACAAAGGCTCATTGGAGGAACCACAAAGGCTATATGTACTTATTATATAGACCACAAAGGCCGACTGGAGGAACCACAAAGGCTACATGTACGTATTATATAGACGACAAAGGCCGACTGGAGGGATCACAAAGGCTATACTGATTATATAGACGACAAAGGGTGACTGAAGGAACCACAAAAGCTATATTTACTGATTATATAGACCACAAAGGCCGACTGGAGGAATCACAAAGGCTATATGTAATTATTATATACACGGCCAAGGCTGACTGGAGGAACCACAAAGGCTATATGTACTTATTATATTATTTTCAAATCAGCACGGACGTGACGGACGACAAGTGTCGACATTTTAACTACATTCGGCGGTAATAAGACAAGATATAAATTGAGGGGGTGGGGGTGTGGTGGGGGGACAGAATAAGACGAAATAGGAATGGTTGGGAACGGAATTCATGCGCGACTCTATAAGTCGGGAGTTGAAGAGGTTCCAATCCCATACGCATTCCACGGTGATATAACTTAGACGTGGACAGGACGACATTGGAATAGCTACGTTATTCTCAATGAGCGGTGACGTGACGGGTAGGGCTCGTTATTATGAATTTAGTGGGGACGTGACGGGCTACAAATGACTACATTAAATTTACATTCGGCGGTTATAAGACGAGATAGGAATGGCGGCGAACAGAATTTATGCGCGACTCTATAAGTCGGGAGTTGAACAAGTTCCAATCCCTTACGCATTCTACGATATTATAACTTAGACGCGGACAGGACGACTTTACACTACGTTATTATGAATTTAGTGGGGACGTGACGGGCAACAAGTGATTACATTAAATATACATTCGGCGGTAATAAGACGATATTGAAATGGCGGGGAACTGAATTAATGCGCGACTCTATAAGTCGGGAGTTGAACAAGTTCCAATCCCTTACGCATTCTACTGTGATATAAAATATAAACGCGGACAGGACGACATTGGAATAGCTACGTTATTCTCAATTAGCGGGGACGTGACGGGCTACAAATGACTACATTAAAAATATATTCGGCGGCAATAAGACGAGATAGGAATGGCGGGGAACAGAATTCATGTGCGACTCTATAAGTCGGGAGTTGAACAAGTTCCAATCCCTTTACGCATTCTACGGTGATATAACTTAGACGTGGACAGGACGGTATTGTACTAGCTACATTATTCTCAATGAGCGGTGACGTGACGGGCTACACTTGGTACATTTTATATCTGCATTCGGCGGTAATTAGACGAGATAGAAAGGGGTGGTGAACAGAATGCATGCGCGACTCTATAAGTCGGGAGTTGAACAGGTTTCAATCCCTTACGCATAATTATTCGGTGATCTAACTTGGACGCTGACATGGTCACAGTCAGCGGTGACTACAAGACAATGACTTGCAATATACTGTTGAATCATACTATGTCACATCAAGTCCTTGTTACAAGAGGCATGTCCGTATGTCTGTGCAGTTATCTGACTGTGCACTACTAGCCATATGGAAACGAAATATTTCGTCACGTACGGTAGACGGTACACAGGCAGTGTTGACCACAAAGACAATGAATTGCACGATACTGTTGAATCATACTATGTCACAACAAGTCCTTGTTACAAGAGGCATGTCCGTATGTTTGTGCAGTTGTCTACTACTATGCACTACTATCCATATGGAAACGAAATATTTCATCACGTATGGTAGACGGTACACAGGCAGCGTTGACCACCAAGGCAATGACTTGCACGATACTGTTGAATCATACTATGTCACAACAAGTCCTTGTTACAAGAGGCATGTCCGTATGTCTGTGCAGTTCTCTACTACTATGCACTACTATCCATATGGAAACGAAATATTTCGTCACGCATTTAATTAGTATAATAATTAAAAAATACCACGACTCATTTGCATATGAATATAGCCTGATACAAACGCGCGTCACTATCAGTAAAATAAATATTACTAAATGATTATATCTTTATATTGGCCACTCATACTATTTAGAACTGGTGGAATAGTGACACAAGTATACACTTATTTAATTCCTATAAAGAATATTAGTGCCTACTGAGTGGGCATGCACCTTTAAAGGTACATGCCCACTCAGTAGGCACATGTTCTTTATATCAGAGACATCATCTGGGACATTTTCTTGCAAAATAAACATTAATTCACCATTACTCCACGTAATTGATTGGCATTATCATACATTTTATATCAGACGTAAATTTCCACACTAATATCTGGGGCGATAACCGCGTTTCCTTCCCTTAAAATGTTAACAGACATTACTGTTTATTATCGGTATTTATTTGTTGATGTGCAATTATCATACTTTATAGTCTGTCGAAAATATTATTTTTTGCAGGTGATGCATATAATTAGTATAAATAATTAAAAAGTATCATGACTCATTACCACCACTAGCAGTGAAATACTTATTTCTAAATGGCTATATCTGTATAGCGGGCACTCGTAATTTTTAGAACTGGTTGAATAGTGACACAATTACACACTTATTTATTTCATATAAAGAACAGTTTGTGCCTACTGAGTGGGCTTATACATTTAACATTGATGCATTGTACAATTTCCCGTTTTTGGAAAGCTTGGAAATCGTGATTTCCATTATGAGAAATTTGTGAGATATTCAACTTCTAACTTCAACTTCAGTTTATGGCCTGTTTGTTTGCGTTAATATATAAGTGATTGCATTTATGCGCGACTCGTCGTGAGAAACTCAGTAAGGACTGTCTTAGTGACCAGTGTAGACCCAAGATCAATCCGATCTGGGTCTACACTGGTCACTAAAGCAGAATTTGCTGATAACGCCCCTGATATGCGTACACGTATGTGGGGAGGGGGGTTTTAATTGGGCCCAGAATCTGAGAAAACCCATTGTCCTTTACATCATTATGTATGCAGGATATACAAAGTGAACAGAGTACATAGAGTTCGTCATTTAATTTAATGTATTAGAACATTCATTATTTGATTAATTTGAGATATATTCTGACCAGGACCAACAGTCTGATCAGGGTTTACAGTGATCACCATTTAGTTACTTTAACAGCGTATATTTGTATTGTAATGATATACCATTGTAAATACCACACATATATATATGGTATACGCAGCATTTAACCAGTACTGGTGTAACAAAAGGTCTATATTATCACCAGCGTATCTCTAGCACCGTGAAATGCACGTATGGTTGGGTGTAGTTATGATTTTGGACACAAACAACAACAAAGATTTGCAACATTCAATTGCGACTTGCTTGCTAGGACCGAGTTATTTCTGATCTGCCTACGCTGGGATTTTCACACCAAAACCGTGTATATTCACAAGTACAAGTACACTTGATATAAAGTGGTTGTCATGACGACATGGTTTTGAGTGACCGGATTAATATAAAGCGATAAGATATTTTGCTGCTGATGAGGAGGCCACTGGGTTGACCAGTGTAGAACCTGCTCATTAGGGTAGCATTGTAGTCAGCAGACAAATCACAAGTTCTCATTCGTGGACATAAACCAGGATAGCTTGACAGAATGGCAGTCTGTGTATACTCTGACCAGACTACGTGGTCACGCAGGCTGACATGCGACTAAGCTGGTTAAACACGTCATATTTTACCTACACTTAGCCGATGGGCCATCTACTACGGTCTGTTTGAAACTATTTTTTTTTCTGCCGAGGAACTTTTGGCTATTAAACACATTAAATCTAAAATCAACATTTAAATGTAATTACTTTTTCATCAATAACTAAAAATTCACCCTCCCCATCTTTTTCTATGGGAATTTAACATGGGGCAAATATGGGGTTGGAAATGACAGGGACGGTAAAAAAACGAAACATTTTGGAAAGTAACCCCCATCCCCACCAAGATAAATGCTCAATACAATAAAAATTAATGGGAATTTCATAAACAATATAAAGAATTAAGATCAGGCCAAAAATATTGGTTGGTGCGCACGCGAAAGTAAAACTAATTTACATTTGTCCCTCTGTGCCACCGTAATATACTGCATTATAAATGAGATTTGAGATGTATGGACTGAACTTATATTAACAAATCGCACCATTATATTTAATACAATCTCAATGAGTTAGCGTTTTCTTCAAATGCATACTTTAACCGTGTCATACTGATAGGGGACTGTTCCGCTATATCTGTATCAGACAGCACAATTTGTGAAACAATACGCGTGTTTTTGTGAAATTACAGTACTACGGTACTATACAGTTGCCGCATGTAGAAATAATAATTATAATATAATATTATTAATAAATAATAATTATGCCCTGCCTATGGGATATAGCAAGCAGGGCCGGGGGGGCATATTGCGTTGCTCTTGAGGGTCCGTCCGTCCGTCCGTACGTCCATCCGTGTACATTTACACCGTATGGTCAATTCGTACCCACAGTCAAATCGTACAAACTAGTACGGCATGTGCAAACAATTAAAATTGTGTTTGTAACGGTTTTATTGAGCATTAATGATGTCGGCGGTCATTCAAGCATACAATATACATATATCAAATCGAGCACAATGCAGAGACTTAAAATACTTGCACAATGTAACTAAAACAGAATATTTCATTTAATATAATATAATGGTATAGCTATGGAGCCAATGCTAAAGTAGTTTTATATCTCCTAATTAAGGATCTCCTATACTAAGACCTAATTAGGAGATATTAAGTCCTAATTAGGAGATAAGACGTCCTAATTAGGATATAGTAACTACTAATTATGAGATAATATCTCTAATTAGGAGTTATTATCTCCTAATTATGTGATATTTTTATCTCCTACTTAGGAGTTAGTATCTCCTAATTAGGAATTGGTATTTCCTAATTATGGAGTCTGCGAGCCAATTTCTATCCTTAAATATAAAATAACTAACTAATTTATTCAAGCACTCTACACAGGGCCACACGTTTTTATAGCACCTTTAAGCGCATGATCAGATACTACAATTTTTGCTGTAAATTTACGCAATATGATAAATGTGCAATGTCCAACAGTGTATGCCAGATCAGTTAAATCACTGAACGATATATTACGGCACTGCGGCTTTTTCCCCGATTATAATATCCGTCGAATTACGCATAACCAGATAACGATAAAAATGTTAAAATTGTCATTGATTAATCCTTATCAATAGTGTATGCCCAGACTATTTTTTTTTTTGCTTATATTTAACGGCGGCACTGGCTCTAGGACCTTGCATGCCGTCTCCCAAGAATGGGAGAAAGAACGGAGGTAGAGATTTTTGAGAGAAGCCGGTAATTCGTATTTACAGAGCAACTACGAATTATCGGTACCCATTTACAGCTGTGTGAACTGGAGCAGTGTGGATAAAGTGTCTTGCTCGCACGCCGCTAGTCAGGCTCGAACCCACGACCCTTGGATCAGTAGTCCTACACACTAACCATTACGCCACGGTGCTCCACATGCCCAGACTATAATCTAGATTTATCCTGGTCTGTAGACGCTGATGTTCGAAAGTTAAAGCCGGTTTTGTTTAAATCGTATCATTTATGACACTCGGACATCGATTATCGTCACGACACACGCCACACATTATGGCATTCAACAGGTGGCACAAACTTCTCCCAGTATTTTCAAATTATTACTTTCATTAATTATGCTTCCCATTTCTAATTTCATAGAAACTTAATTAGATATGGGAACACATTTATTATGAGAGTGTCTAAATCTAATATTGTAATATCAAATATGATTTGCCCTAATTCCAATAGACAATACTGACGAGCCCTTTGCATTTACAGTCTGTTGACGAATATCTCATCCACATGTAACGAATATCCCATCCACATGTAGTCAGAGGGATACGGACATGAAAAAAGGTGCATGGCCACTCAGTAGGCACAAAATGTTCTTTATATTAGGGACATCATCTCAGACATTTTCTTGCAAACTAAACATTCATTCACCATTACTCCACGTATTGATTGGCATTATTATACATTTTATACCAGACATAAATTGCCGCACGGATATCCGGGGCGATAACCGTGTTTCCTTAAAATGTTAACGGACATTACTATAGATTTTATTGTCTCTATTTATTTTGATGTGCAATGAACATACTTTAAATCTGTCAACAATATTATTGTTTGAGGTGACGCATTTAATCAGTATAAATAATTAAAAGATATCATTCCTCATTTGCATCTGAAAATAGCCTGATACCAGTCGAGTCATCTATCAGTAAAATAAAGGTTACTAAATGATTATATCTGTATAGCGGGCACTCGCAATTTTAGAACTGGTGGAATAGTGACACAATTATTCACTTATCCACTCATAGGAACAAATTGTTCTTTCTATCAGATATCATCTGATACATTTCCTGGCAAAATAAATATTCATTCACCATTACCCCATGTATTGATTGGCATTATTTTACATTTTATATCAGACGTAGCTTTTCTCACTGATATCAGGGGCGATAACCGTGTTTCCTTAAACTGTTAACGAACATTACTATTTTTCTCTGTATTTATTTATTGATGTGCAATGAACATACTTTATAATCTGTCGAAAATATTATTTTTTTAGGCGACGCATTTAATTAGAATAAATAATAGCGGGCACTCGTAATTTTTAGAACAGGTGGAATAGTGACACAATTATACACGTATTTAATTCCTACAAAGAACAGTTTGTGCCTACTAAGTGGGCATGTACCTTTAATTCCTATAAAGAACAGTTTGTGCCTACTGAGTGGGCATTGTACCTTTTTAATGACGAATCTAAGATAAATGTATACTATGAATATTATTAAACTTTCGGGCAATGTGGGAAAATGAAACTAGACAGTATTTGAATATTTGCAGACAGTGGAAATTGTTGCTTTCAGCATGTTTTATTGGACGAAAATGCGTCATGTCAATCAGTGTCTCATAGTTCCTTCGACCGGTTTAGTCCCAAATCCGACTGCGCGGTCGCACAATTCGGTCAGGGTCCACACCTGTCGATGCAGCCTTTGTGGTGCCATCTGTCAGCATTTATTGACTATTTTATATGTGAATGTAGCCTTTGTGGTACCATCTGTCAGCCTTTGCTGACTATTTTCTATGTGAGTGTAGCCTTGGTGGTACCATCTATTACCCTTTGTCGACTATTTTCTATGTCGATGCAGCCTTTGTGGTGCCATCTGTAAGCCTTTATCGACTATTTTCTATGTCGATGCAGCCTTTGTGGTACCATCTATTACCCTTTGTCGACTATTTCCTATGTCGATGCAGCCTTTGTGGTGCCATCTGTCAGCATTTGTTGACTATTTTCTATGTAAATATAGCCTTTGTGGTGCCATCTATTACCCTTTGTCGACTACTTTCTATGTGGATGCAGCCTTTGTGGTGCCATCTGTCAGCCTTTGTTGACTATTTTCTATGTGAATGTAGCCTTTGTGGTACCATCTATTATCCTTTGTCGACTATTTTCTATTTCGATGCAGCCTTTGTGGTACCATCTATTACCCTTTGTCGACTATTTCCTATGTCGATGCAGCCTTTGTGGTGCCATCTGTAAGCATTTGTCGACTATTTTTCTCTATGTAAATATAGCCTTTGTGGTGCCATCTATTACCCTTTGTCGACTACTTTCTATATGGGTGCAGCCTTTGTGGTGCCATCTGTCAGCCTTTGTTGACTATTTTCTATGTGAATGTAGCCTTTGTGGTACCATCTATTATCCTTTGTCGACTATTTTCTATGTCGATGCAGCCTTTGTGGTACCATCTATTACCCTTTGTCGACTATTTCCTATGTCGATGCAGCCTTTGTGGTGCCATCTGTCAGCATTTGTTGACTATTTCTATGTAAATGTAGCCTTTGTGGTGCATCTATACCCTTTGTCGACTACTTTCTATGTGGATGCAGCCTTTATGTGGTGCATCTGTCAGCCTTTGTGTACATATTTTCTATGTGAATGTAGCCTTTGTGGTACCATCTATTATCCTTTGTCGACTATTTCCTATGTCGAGATGCTGCCTTTGTGGTCGTTTGTCATCTGTCAGCATTTGTTGACTATTTTCTATGTAAATGTAGCCTTTGTGGTGCCATCTATTACCCTTTGTCGACTACTTTCTATGTGGATGCAGCCTTTGTGGTGCCATCTGTCAGCCTTTGTTGACTATTTTCTATGTGAATGTAGCCTTTGTGGTACCATCTATTATCCTTTGTCGACTATTTCCTATGTCGATGCAGCCTTTGTGGTGCCATCTGTCAGCATTTATTGACTATTTTATATGTGAATGTAGCCCTTGTGGTACCATCTGTCAGCCTTTGCTGACTATTTTCTATGTGAGTGTAGCCTTGGTGGTACCATCTATTGCCCTTTGTCGACTATTTTCTATGTCGATGCAGCCTTTGTGGTGCCATCTGTAAGCCTTTATCGACTATTTTCTATGTCGATGCAGCCTTTGTGGTGCCATCTGTCAGCCTTCGTCGACTATTTTCTATGTCGATGCAGCCTTTGTGGTGCCATCTGTCAGCCTTTGTTGACTATTTTCTATGTGAGTGTAGCCTTTGTCGTACCATCTGTCAGCCTTTGTTGACTATTTTCTATGTGAGTGTAGCCTTTGTGGAACCATCTATTACCCTTTGTCGACTATTTTCTATGTCGATGCAGCCTTTGTGGTACCATCATCTATTACCCTTTGTCGACTATTTCCTATGTCGATGCAGCCTTTGTGGTGGCATCTGTAAGCCTTTTTCGACTATTTTCTATGTGTATGTAGCCTTTGTGGTACCATCTGTCAGCCTTTGTTGACTGTTTTCTATGTGAGTGTAGCCTTTGTGGTACCATCTATTACCCTTTGTCGACTATTTTCTATGTCGATGCAGCCTTTGTGGTGCCATCGGTCAGCCTTTGTTGACTATTATCTATGTAAATGCAGCCTTTGTGGTGCCATCTGTCAGCCTTTGTTGACTATTTTCTATGTAAATGTAGCCTTTGTGGTACCATCTGTCAGCCTTTGTCGACTGTTTTCTATGTCGATGCAGCCTTTGTGTTGCCATCTATCAGCCTTTGTCGACCATTTCCTATGTGAGTGTAGCCTTTGTGGTACCATCTGTCAGCCTTTGTAGAGTATTTTCTATGAGTATAGCCTTGGTACTGCCGTCGGCCATCTGGTTCACTCTGTGAACTGTTTGTACGTTGATTTCAGAAAGTGTAGTTTGCCGTGTTATACTTCCCGTTCATCTCCTCCTGATAGTTAAATTTTAAATTTCAAAAGGTTTACTGCCAGTAATTGACGTAATTACGTTAATTACAAATACAGGACACGGGAAGGAAAATGTTCGTAGAATAAACTGTGCTAAATACTATGGGTTAATTGACTGGAACATGTCAGCTAGCGTAAATGTCATTTACAACTAGTTACACGTTTATTCGGCCGTGTAAATGAAATATTAGTTGCAGAGCCGTACATAGCGCTCATAAACATATTTTGATCATCGTGTGGATACCCATTTTCAAGGTAGATAACTGATGTCTCAAAATTCGGCATTCGTCCGATGTTTACGTAATGTATTCATACATAAAGCATGTTTAAATGAATGTCATTGATTGATCATTGACTTATATTGATAATAATACAATAAGTATAATCGGTGTTTAGCTGCACCTGCTTAACGATATGTTAATAGGTGTTAATCACTCTTTGTCCAATTCCGCTCGGCGCGATCGGCGCAGGTGCGCGTTTAGATAATTTAACAAAACACGTATATTTGTGGTAGATTATTGCATTCAAATGATTAAAATAATTAAAATGATCATAACACATACTAATTCAGTCAATTCAATGACAATGTATGGTATAAATATCCGCTAACGGACGTACAAGCCACTTCGAATAGCCTTTGTAGCCTTTCCCAGCCTTTGGGGTGTTTAGGGTGACCGGGTATTTTAGCGGATGGGGATAACCATACATGCAAATCTGCACAAATCATTTACCATATTTTTATTTGCATCTTCCTAAATCTACTTTTAATAATAAAGACCAATAACAGTGGCCAACCACTGACAATATTGACAGGGCAACACGACTCGTAGACGTAAACGACATGACCAGTGACAACTTACAAATGACCCCCGATACTGACTGGGGGGACCCATTTTGTCACTAACCATGCATGTCCATTTCCCGTCACTTTACAGAACAATGGAACGCCGTGATGCCGATGGGTCTTTGAGGTGGTACGTATATATATATATTTGTTTATTAAAGTCTCATCAATGTACACACATAAGATAATACAATATACACACAGTAAAATAGTACATCGCCATTCTATAAGAATTACAAGAGACTACACTCACTATAAAACATGTGTTTTGCCTCATAAAACATGAATATGAATACATGGGTAATATGTATATACAGTTATCTAACGTGTTCGTGCCACGAGCATCTGATACATGCTATAACGCACATGCACAAACTACATGCAATATATATATGTGTATGTGTGTATGTATGTGTATGTATGTGTGTATGTATATGTATATATATGTATGTATATGCGTGTGTGTGTGTGTGTGTGGGTGGGTGGGTGTGGGTGGGTGGGTGTGTATGGTATATATATGTATGTGTGTGTGTGTGTGGATGTGTGTATGCATATATATATATGTATGTGTGTATATGTGTGTATGGGTATATATGTGTGTGTATATATGTATATGTGTATGTACGTCTGTGTGTGCATGAGTGTGCGTGCGTGTGTGCGTGCGTGCGTGTGTGTGTGTGTGTGTGATTGATTGAATGGGGGCTGGGCTAAGTGATGTGGTGTGTGGTTGGCGGGTGTATGGATGGGTTGATGTGGTCCACTAATTCAATGGAATTGGGCTAAGTGATTGAGTGAGTCAGTGGGGTGAGGTAGTCAGCTGGTTGAGAGTAGTTGTGCAAAATCGCCTCCTTTTGAGGTTTTTTTTTGGAGCTTTACTACAGGGACTCGGAGCTACCGGGGAAACTGGAGGTTTCCTCCACCAGGAGTAATTGCTTTTTATGTCGAAATTGACAATCTGCATTACTCCAATATAGACAAAAATAAAACGATTTAATGTGTATTAGTCTATTTCGGCCAATATCTGACGGTGTGGTAGGTGACTCAAATCTAAAACTAAAATTAAAATAAATGCTAGTAAATAACACAAACAAATATATATATAAAACCCAATTAACAACACAAAATCAGCAACCACGGTTATCATGATAGGTTAATATAGCATTCTGATACAGCACACTAACATAGGGTGAGGGTGGCACGTCAAATACCATACCGTCAGAAATCACTTTCTTCTTCTCTTCTCTTCTCTTCTCTTCTCGATGGTGATTAGGTAGGATTGGGACTAAATGTGACAATAAGTTAATTACGTAGGGCACACTTGCTAGACATTAGTGACTCAGATAGTACACTCGCCACTTAATTTCATTTGACCAGTCCGTATTCCACTCAAAACGCACAAATCACGTAAACTAGTATGGGTTCCCCTCAATCATCTATAATCGATACCCAGCCATACTATATCACACACATATAAGCTGATGGGTGTTATAGGAGGCCACAAATTATAGGTTACCATACCTGCATAGATTCTCCTATATTTGACGCACATTTTTGGAGCCTGAATTATAAATGCAACATTTATCAAAATTCGGAAATATAAACCAGACCGACGACCATCGGCCTGCTTCTTTACTGGGCTATATATCCCGGGTATGGAAGGTGTTCGAGCCAATTCCCTACCCTTAAATATGAGCCGAATGAATGAATGAATGAATGAATGTACATGTAGTGTGGCGATTCCACCATTGACCACTGTGATATTATTTCTAACCATATCAAATAAAGATGAAATTATATTAAGTATTGCAAGTTGCAATTATGTCAAAGATAATCAAATAAAACAAAGTCTATGCTGAAATTACAAATTCTGTTTAGTTTGCAGACAATAATTCTACACTGGTTGTACAAATAAAGTTCAAGGAAGTTTAGTTTGCAGTAATAATCGTTAAATCGCGTAAATAATTACAGTTGGCCGATGTACTCGTTATAATTTGGCCGTGCCATACGAAAACCGGGCTTAATGACAACATCATGAAAAGCGGTAAACGACGTCGGAAAAACGACGTTTCAAATTGTCTAGCGTCGCCGTAAAAGTTCACAGTTTGCCCTCCCATTTACGTTTACTGGTGTCAGTTAACATTAAGTGTGAACAGAAAACGGAAAATGATAACTTACTGAAACTTTCACTAATATGAGACGCGATACCTTGTACCTCGGTACACATAGTATGACGTCATGACTTGACGTCACGTACTTGTGACGTCATTGAACGTGAATATATGTTTGACGTTATGGCCATGGTGTCCTGACAAAATATATAGCAAGGATACTTGCACGAGTTCCTCGCAGCATCAATGACTTAGAAATGCTCCAGGCGCTGTACATTGTCGCCTAACTGTCGTTCTTTGACATTGTCACTCTTTTTCGTCGGTTGTCCTTATGAATTCAAAATAGTGAACGCATAATTTAACTGGCTACATATCAGCGAAGTCTTCGCTTACACAGCACTTTGATTCCTAAATAATCTTAAATATGAACAACCTAGTGTATGCCAACGATATTACCATCTATTATCTTGGTAAATGGAGACTTTTTAACAATTCTGTCCAGTACTTACCGAATGATATGTCATTTAATGCATTTAAATAATAGACGCGCAGCTATATAATGACATAAATATCCGGGGTTTGTATTGAATTTAAAAGAAATGCATCAACATATGAATTGGAAATGTGATGGTCATAAACTTGCTTTTGTAGTCGAAAGTGCTTTTGTAGTATCAAATCATCAGTTTATCACTTGACTGCATAATAATGTATATCAGGCGATGGTACTGCGATCCTCAAGAAAGACACACGGCGACAATTATAAGGTATCACGCTACCAAATCTGCCCGGTATCGTGTTTTGTCAAAAAGTTAATGTTATAAGCGGCCTACTGCCTACTTTAAAATATGTCGTCGCATACGAAATGTTAAATGATGTCGCTATTATTCCTCAAAATTATTTCAGACAGCAGCAAACAACAGGGAAACGCCTCACTCTGCCTTATTTGAAAATTATTCATACGAACTTACGTTACTTGGGCCGCAATCCAAAACATGACGTTACATTAGCAACTGCAACACAAGCCATAAACATTATGTTCATACTTTGTCTTGACCTAATGGGAGACACTTGGCCAGGCTACGAGATATCCAAATTTGGCTGACATGCGATAAAATATGACAAATCTATAGGACTTGTCGGATCAACACCCCTTGTATACCCCGTTGATAAAAAAACGTCGTAATTTCGACGTCATTGATCTAAAACGTCATATAAGTTTTTACCACGCGTCATAAAACTACTTCTAAAATGAAATATAATTGGGATACATTGATAATGTTGGCGGCATATATGGCTTTTAAAAGATGTACAATTCAGAATACGCGAAAAAGTAAACACTGAAAATGTTGTCATTAAGCCCGGTTTTCGCACGGCGCGGCTCAGATTATATATTCTCAAATTACAAATCAGTAGAATATGTTTGCCGTACTGCAAATTTAAGAGAAACACTTTTTATTAGGGTCTCATAATTTAACGCACAAATCTGGTAATAAAACAGAGCAATATAGGCCAGCTCAGCTTTATCAACCAGCGTTAGTACATTTGTAAACTAAGTAGTCTGACCAAGATTTATAATTCCCGTGGACGTAAAAAGGGAATTATATCAAATAAAGATGAACTTATATTAAGTACAGTAGAAAATTGATCTCTCGAACAGGTCTCATACCTCGACTGAGAATATATATTTGTATTTTAATTTTGTTCACACAATTTTATGTTTTTCATCAAAATAGCTATCAACTGATAGACACTTTATACCAACAATAAAACTGTGCGTATTTTTTATAATACATGTATATACTGGAGAAACTGGACTTCTAACAAGCGTTATTAGACTACAGGATCGTGCTATTTGATCAGGATCTACAATAGTCACAACTACCATAAGCCCCATTTTCCCAGTAACATGACACATAAGTAACCAAGCAAGTCAATTTGACTTCCAAAAGTTGTAAGTTCACTTTTGTTTACCAGTGTCCAACATAGCCAGTCAACATAGTCAAGACAACAAGTAGCGCGTGCACATGAAAACCAACATGGTTGGCATGTTGACTTCCTCACCCATCAGTTAACTAATACTGGTCGGTGTTTGAAATGTTTCAATTTCATCAACATACATATGGATAAATGACTAACAACATCGATGGTATCCCAAGGATTTTAATTTTAACGTTGAAATAAAACATTATTAGGTAAACATATTTTATGTGTTATTAGCAAACAGTGCACGTTTTCTCGTGCACCTGTCCCCATTTGGAGAAGCGTAATATTGATTTATTTAGCTGACAATATACAAGGCTGTACACAGGCCAACAATTAGACGCTGATGTGTAAGTGTGATTTACCTCAAGATAAACTGGATTAGTTTTTACTGATATTCATGCGCAATCGAGAGAACATTAAATAATCCAGTTCATCTTGAGGTTTATCTTGAAGTATAACATTTAAAATATACAAATATTGTTTAAAAGAGTACCGATATGATATATTTAAATCCCGTTAATATTGACCTGAATTTAACGTAATAAAACAAGATAGGATAGTTTATCAAGAGAAACGAACGATATACAGATTTTCAACCAGCATAGATAATTTCATACTGCATATTTGACCAACATTTATAACGTAGACAAAAAAAGTAAATTATAATGACCATGTTACCGATAATTATTTATAGCTGTATACTGAACACAGAATAACAAGTGAAAATTATATAAATTACTTCTAGCTACAATATTGACAATTACATAATTGCGAAAGATATTTGATTATGCTCCATAAAGGTACACAATGAGATGTAATAAATCAACAAAAAATGTATGCTGTTTTGTAATCACTGTAATGTACAAGAACACGAGTCTGATCAGGGTTTGCACTGCTCGCTGTGAAGTCTTGACTACTTACACAGCCGCGAGTGGGGCGGTAGCAGAATCCTGGGACATATTATACAATACTGTGTCCCATTACAATCTGATCAGGGCTTGTACTGTACGTTATTTAGTATGCACTGGGACTCAATATTCTATAATTTGTCACAGTCTGTACTACTAGTGTACAGATAAAAGTATGATCAGACCGGATGAATGTCAACCACAACATAATCTCCTTCATTTAGAATGTTGTAGCTACCATTAGAACGTGGTCTGAGAGATGAATCTGGATTTCTTATATTTAAGGGTGGGAAATGGCTCGAATACCTTCCATACCCGGGCATGTGCCCGTAAATGATCAGGCCAATGGCCGTTGGCCCATTTGTTTCCGAATTTACTAATATATGCGATACAGTCGAAATATGTGCATTAAATGAAGGAGACGATGAGGCGGTGCGTTTAACCTAATTAGTTAATTCTCCTATTGCACAATGCCGATATGTCAGACCGTGAAGAGGGCCGAGTGTGCGTGCACATGATATATGGATACTCAGCCGTTACATTGTTATATTACCTGCTAATGCTATTAGAGATGAATCTATGCCTGCTACCATATATCGTATATGAAGATACAGACGTGTGAATAATTGTCTCTTAATTGAGTAGTCTTGTCGGCATCTAAAAAAACACAAATCCTAGTTTGCACGGCAGTTACTAATTAACTGCATTTAATTGGCAACCATGACGTTAGTTTCGGATTAACGGTGTAATTTTAGATAATCAGCAGTGTTTAAAATGAGCGATTAATATTTCGGTGACAAACACACTCGTCTCCAATTATTAGCTTCAAAGTACGTGAAAATCAAAGTCTAATTTGGTGACTTTGTTCACAAATACTTTTACCGACAACACGGTCATGCCTCGGGTAACATACAATCGTCCCACCGCCGCTAAGCGCCGTAAGCAGGTGCCCGTTTCAACTAATATCACGGAAATTGTCGAAGATTTCCGTGATACGCTAACTGGAAAATGAAAACAGATGGTGTCATTATTATTATCTAAAAAGGACCAAAATAATATTAACTTAGAAACATAATTTTGATATCAATAGATAGAAAAATGAATGAGCTAATTGAAGATACCTGTTCATTTTTTGTCACTATTCTTATAAAAAGAGATTTTGCAATTTTCCCAATGAAAATCGAGAAGAAAAATCACAATTTGCTATATAAATCATATAAAAACTACCGACTATGTTTAAAGCTAAAAAGGACCAAAATATTTTAATTTTAAAAACACGATCGAAACATCATCATAAAGTACAATAATTGAAGTTTAAAATGTGACTTGTGCATTTTTAATCGGTTGTGTAGTTTAAAAGTTACGTAAGAAATGGTAATAGTCTCCTATATAATTACATATAAAACTCGCCGCTACTGATGCAGACTTTCTACAGGTAAGGTCACCGCGAAAGTTGGATATGATTCGTTCCCACGAATTAACAATTATTTCCCTTGGGAACGAATTGTTATTTCGTGGGAACGAATTGTTAAATTCAGGGAACTAATTGTTATTTCGTGGGAACGAATTAATAAAAACAAAAATTCAACGTCCCCTGCGGGGCTCCGCCATGTCATACGTAATAAAAATGCACAATACACATGGGATATGGAAAAACCGAGATGGAAAATTCGACTTGGTACAGAGGCGTATTTTGAAAAATATTTCCAAGATACGCGTCTATACTCAATCAGACTTTCCAATATTTAATATCACGAGAAGTCTCTATACTCAAACGGAATTTCCAGTATTTTCAAGGGATGGCTCTATACTTAATCGTATTTTCCAATATCTTTTCAAGAGACGTTTCCATACTCAATGGGACTGTCAAATATGTTTCCAGTTACACCTCTGTACTCAATTCGAAAGCTCCAATATTTGTTCAAGGGACGTGTTATTTCGTGGGGACGAATTGTTATATCGTGGGAACGAATTGTTAATTCGAGGGAACGCACTGTTAAATTGAGGGAACGAATTGTTATTTCGTGAGAACGAATTAATAAAAAATATCCTGCGGGGCTCCGTGCGTCTCTATACTCAAACTGAATTCCCAATATTATTGAAGGGACGACTCTGTACCGAAAAGTGACTTTCCAATTTTGTTTGAATATAGAGACGTCCCTTGGAAACATAGTTAACATCCGATTAAGTACAGAGACGTCCCATTGAAATGGGACGTCTCTGTACTTAATCGGATGTTCCAATATTTATCAAGGCACGCCTCTATACTCAATCCAAATTTCCAATTTTTTTCCAAGGACGCCTCTATACTCAATCTGACTTTCCATATTTTTGAAGAGACGGCTCTATACGTAATCGGACTTGTTTCAAGAGACAGCTCTTTACTCAATCGGACTTGATCCAAGAGACGACTTTTTACTCAATCGGACTTGTTTCAAGATACGGCTCTATACTCAATCGGATTGTCCAATAGTTTTTCAAGAGACGCTTCCATACTCAATCGGACTGTCAAATATGTTTCAAGCTACACATCTGTACTCAATTATTCAAGAGACGGCTCTTTACTCAATCGGACTTGTTTCATGAGACGGTTCTATACTCAATCGGACTTGATTCAAGAGACGGCTGTATACTCAATCGGAATTTCCAATATCTTTCAAGGGACGGCTCAATACTGAATCGTACTTTCCAAATGTTCAAGTCAGACTTTCGAATACATGTATTTCATAATAGACGGCTCTGTACACAGTCCTACTGTCAGGAAAATTTCCCCAGCAAAACTTCGTAGTCACTGTAACTGTAACTAACACAATTGATAATACTGTTATTCATGAATAATCAACGAAAAACTGACTGATTGCTGACCGGCATAGACCTTGATCAGATTGAGTGGATCCACGATGGTAGGAAATGCCGTAAGCAGGTAAGGTTGTACATGTAGTTGACAGTCGTAGGCAACATGTTGGGTACATAGTGTCGTCTTAGCAGGACACGTACGTACTTTGATAATTTTAAAATTAACCCATTCACCCCTACATTCACCCCTAACTAACTGGAATAGATTTTGATACATTAATTTTGTAACCAATCCAATTGTCACAAAATGATTTTCAGACTAGTCCATTTATGAAAAGGGGTGTTTTTGTTCTAAAAAATATAAAGACTACTTGCAAAAAGTGCAGACAATGAGGAGACGGCTCGTTATGGGCTCATCTGGATCTGCACCTTTTGCATAAACCGCTATAGCGGGCTTTCGGGTTCAACGGTTAAATAACATGAATGTCAAGGTACATGATCACGTGGTTACAACAACAACAACAACAATTACTGAAACTTCCAGAAGCGCCTCCGATTCAAAGTACGTATTCTTTTATATTGTCCTTATTATGTAACGGATTTTGATGACATATGGCGCATCAAATGCGTCTTGTTAAGCTGCAGTTGGTGGTGGAAGAATCGAGTTCTGTGTTTACTGACAATACTGACACGGAAATCGATTTTTCGCAAACACGATATAAGTATTGCCGAGGTCCAGAATGCATCTCACGAAGACGCGTTTGCTGCGCCATATTTCATCAAAATAACTTGCATATTAAGGAAACTATCAAAAAATACTTGCTTTGGGGTGGGCGCGCTTTCAACACTTTGAACCATTGTTGTTGTTGTTCTAACCACGTGATCATGCACCTTGCATATGTTCTGTTTAACCGGCCACAATGCATCGGAGTATTGTATAATCTACCCTCGATAATTTGACAAGGACATTTACAAATATATAAAACTCACCAATTGTTTTCAACGGCTCCATAAGGATTTTTCCGGTAGACTTGTCACTCATGGTTCGTTCACACAGTGCCGAATTCACACTGGGACGAGTACGCACAGGCGTGAGTACGAACCTAGACGAATACTGTATACTGTACCTGCTTATGTTCCAAATTTGGCAATTAGTTCATACGTAGTGTGTGCGATTTTCGTATCGTCGAAAATACATATTTAATGTTATTATTCACTGTGTCGTTTATACACTGTTCACATAGTATTTGCATATCAACACATAATTATAGCCATGAACACAATTTATTGTTTACAATAGAGCACGGCTCGCTTTGTGATACGTGGTTGTAATCCGAGAATGAATTGCTCTAAAATTAATACACATGTATTTTATTTGTTGACACGAGACTAGCCGTCCGCATTTCGTTTCGTACATGAAAGCAAAATGTCTTTGTTTATTGTTCGATGTAACAGCCATGGGCGGATTCAGGGGGGGGGGGGGGGGGGGGGGGGGGGGGGGCGGGCGGACGCCCCCCCCCCCCCTAAAGTTCGCCGAGTAAAGATTGTTTTACAAGTTACAAGGTACGTTTCATGCCAAGTGCCATTTATTCCATGCATTTTTCGGTCGTTTTCTTATTTTTTCAAAATTTAAATGTTTTCAATAAAAAATCATGTCTAAACATACTGTGACAGTGTCAATATTTTTGCTCCAAAATACGCCAGAACGCAGGAAATACGATGTAGATTTCCAAACTTTTCCAGGGGGGGGGGGGAATGCCCCCGGACCCCCCTAACGCTGGTCGACTATTTTGCAATACTTGACTATATTATCGAACGAGCATAGGTCGTTCGATAATATAGTCAAAGTATTTGCAAAATAGTTACGCCTCCCCCCCCCCCCCTAACCCGAAATCCTAGATCCGCGCCTGACAGCCCATCTCAGTCACGATGCATTTAGTAATCTATCCAGTGGCGAATACCATGGGATACATAGTCCAGGAAATCCGTGAAACAATTGTGCACCGAGAGGTAAAGTTTTGAAACTTGGCATGTTGTTTCTTCATGCAATTCTAAAAAAAAATGGATGTAGGGACATTTCGAAATTTTCCTCAATTCAAAATGGCCGCCAAAATTTAAAATGACCCCTATTTGTTTTCAATTACTTCTTTATCTGCATTAAAATGATATATAAATGAATACAATGAATGTTAATAGTTAGTGTGTTGGATGGTCCAAAGAGTCAGATGTAATTCAAACTTTTATGAATTCAAAATGGCCGCCAAAATTAAAAATGGCCGCCAAAAAAGCATCTTTCTCAGCCTCCAAATGATATTAAAATGAACAAATTATATCAAAATACTTGGTGTGATGGACTACACATGAACACAGAAATATCATGGATGTAGTTAAACCTTTTTTTTTTTTATTGTATGTTTGCAGGTACTAATAGAAGTAGAAGTAGAATAGACTAGTTCTAACATTAAACATACAATTTTAAATATAAATTGTAATAGTCCATGCTTTGTTTACCCATAATTACATGGTGGTGCCGAAAAGTAAGCGCGGGATTTCATAAATAGCAACAACAACAACAACGACAACAACAACACCAAAGGTTTGGTGCGCGCCATTTTCGAAATGGAAAAAAACATTTATCTATTTGCCACATTCTCAAGCATATGAGGTAAGTTTTAACATGTCCTATGTGAAATAACATTTACAGATCAGTTACATCTCAAATATATAGTCTTCCATGAACCTCACTTTTGTTATTTAGTAATGAAAACATGTGTGTCACCGTAGTTTTCGCTGTTTTGAATGAAATGACAACCTTTTTAGAGGGAACATTTTAAAATGTTTTGGGCAAAGGGCTGGGGGGAAATTGAAATGGCTCTGCCCCTGGGGAACACCTGGCCAATTTATTTTAGGTGTGAACTTAGATTATTTTGGCCCATTTTCAACCCCAATAAAAGTGGGTGGGGTATTTATGTAGTCCTACTCCCGCTCACACCCATTAATCTGGAATGTATCACTATGATTAACAGTATAATAATTTTGTATTATTCAGGCATCTCTGTACAACCTACACCCCATATGTTCCCATATATTTGACCCACCCTCTGATCTCCATTCATATATTTCCAGGAATGGAACATGGCGTCTGGAGACTGACTGGAAGCGGTACATAGTTTGCTGGCGGTGTTAACATGGCAAGTAAAACACATACACTGGTGGAGGGTAATGCACAGCATGTTAGTATACACAAACAGCGAACAGACTGGACCCTGTGTATTCTTTGCCAGGAGAACAAGGCCGAACCACTACAATGCCCAGCTGAAAGTACACGTAGTGACATCGGGGGCGGTTACACGACCATGGGCGAACACCTATTAAGGTTTGCGGAATTGGATGGCTTGCCATTCGACATACAATGGCTGGATGACGGGTGTGGAATAGTAGAAACCTTAACAAACCACAAAGCTAAATGGCATAGCTTGTGTCGTCTGAACTATAATAAAACACAATTAAATCGCGCAATAAAGCGAAAGTCATCATCTGACACAACTATGGAAGACGAGATTCCAAAGAAGTTTACTCGTCAGTCTATAAAGTTAGTGAACCCATTTGACAAAGTTTGCCTCCTCTATGGTATAGTCGGCTCGAAGTCTAATATACTACATAGGACTGAAAAGCTCCCTGTAGGTGACCGTGTATGGAACTGTGCCATGAAACTCCAGGACGAGGAACTTATAGCAAAAATGAGTGCTGGCGATTGCGTGTCTAATGAAGTAAAGTATCACCTTCCATGTTTAACAGCTCTGTATAAGAGGGCAGAAGGTTGTGAACGCAATTCAAAAGAAGCCGACAATGACATTATAATTCATGGAATTGCACTGGCTGAGTTAGTGGACTATATAGAGAATGAACAATCGTGTGACTACATTGCACCAGTATTTAAACTATGTGACCTGGCTAAACTGTATACACAATCACTTGAACGCATTGGCTTAACTCTGCCTGCAAGGGTACACACAACAAGACTAAAGGAACGATTATTGCACCACGTACCCGGCTTGCAAGCTCACAAGCATGGCAGGGAAATTATATTAGCATTTAGCACAGACATTGGACTCGCGATACATAAAGCATGTGTCAATCCTGATGACGATGGTGTATATCTTACTAAAGTGGCTCAAATTGTTCGGAAGGAGATGCTGAAGTTCAAGTCGTGTTTCGATGGTTCCTTCGACGCAGGATGCCAACACGCTTCAGTTCCACCATCACTACTGTCGTTAGTAAGAATGGTACTAGACGGACCCAGTATAAATCCTGAAATTTCAGATAAGGAAAGTGTGCCACAGGCTGCATTAAGTATATCTCAATTACTCCTGTTTAACAGTCACCATAGGCGACGTCCTGGTTCTACTAGTGTTGCGCACACATTAGGTCGCGAAACATCACTCCCAATATATCTTGGTGTCATGCTTCATTCTAAAACAAGAAAGAAGGAACTCGTAGATACATTGTTTGAGTTAGGACTATCGGTTTCATATTCCAGAGTCCTTGATATCTCCACAAGAGAAGGTAATCGTGTGTGCGACCAGTTTACAGCTGAGAAGGCTGTGTCTCCAATGAAATTGAGGCAGACTCTCGTGACAGGAGGAGCAGTTGAAAATATTGATCATGATCCCAGTAGTGTAACATCACATGACAGTTTCCACGGAACAAGCATATCACTCACACAACAACCAACCTGTACTATACTGTAGACACAGATGTTCTTGTCCTGGCAGTATCACTTGTAGCTAACATTCCGGATCTCTCAGAACTGTGGATAGCGTTTGAAACTGGACACTCATATCGCCATATACCAGTTCACACCATTGCGCAGATGTTAGGAGTTGAAAAGGCAGCGGCGTTGCCTTTCTTTCATGCTTTCACTGGCTGTGACACTGTTTCCGCCTTATACAGCCACTCTAAAGTCACAGCCTGGAAGGACATGGCAGTCATACCCAAGTGTAACACCGACATGTATTGCCCTTTCCAGTTCACCTCAACAGCTCTTCGAAACTCACATTGAATCACTCGAGCGATATACCGTCATCCTGTATGATAGAACCAGCAGTCAAGTCAGTGTCAATGCTTGTCGAAAGCATCTATTTACGAAGAAGGGTCACCAAATTGCGAATATCCCCCCAACGCGAGATGCACTTGTCCAGCATTCCAATCGTGCTGCCTTCCAAGCAGGTCACGTCTGGGGACAGTCTGTTGTAAAGGAACCAGAAAGTATGAATCCATGTGATTGGGGCTGGACAAAAGACAGTCAAACACAAACATGGCTACCTAAGTGGACGATCCTCCCAGCAGCGACAAAGGCGTGTAGAGAACTCATTCAATGCCAGTGTACATCTGGTTGTAGGAGAAGTCGTGGATGTTCGTGTGCTAAGGTTCAACTGAAGTGCACTGCCCTGTGTCACTGCACTGGTGAATGTATACAGGATATATAGATATGCTGGTATTAACAACTTATGGCACGTATTTGTGATTGTCTACATAGTAATGTGCAAGTTTAATTTAGACTGAAACTGGGAAATGATAGCGAGAATATAGTGTGGATTTGCCAAATGGCATACACTGGTATGTTCGTTGTCCACAAATGAGTGTAGATGGTATCATTTTGCGTGTCCTTTCTTCGTTTGGATACTCCGGAAATCCAACACTACTTGTGATTGTCATAATACAAATCATAACGACGCCTCACTTACTTCCAAATATGTGAAAAAATCATTTTAAAATACATTTCCAATCTGTTACAAATAAAAAGTGTATTATTTTGGCGGCCATTTAGAATTTTCGACGCCATTTTGAATTTCAAACTGTTCTAATTACATTCGTTACAATTATGTGTCTATGGATAGTCCATTATACCAATTATTTTAATATAATTTGTGCATTTTTAAATCATTTTGAAGCTGAAAAACTGACTTTTCTGATATTTTGGCGGTCATTTTGAATTTTGGCGGCCATTTTGAATTTAAAAAACCTTTATTTACATCCACAATTAATCTGACTCTTTGGACCATCCAAAACACTAACTATTTCCATCCATTTTATTCATTTATATATCATTTTAAAGCCGATAAAGAAGTCATTGAAATAAATTGGCGGCGATTGGAATTGAGGAAAATTTCGAAATGTCCCTACATCCATTTCATTCTAGAATTGCATGAAGAAACAACATGCCAAGTTTCAAAACTTTACCTCTCGGTGCACAATTCTTACATAGAATTGCATGAAGAAACAACATGCCAAGTTTCAAAACTTTACCTCTCGGTGCACAATTCTTACATAAAATGTCACGGATTTCCTGGACTAACACGATGTAGTCTAGAGGTGACGTGGATTTCAAATGAGGCACATAATATGATCGTCAATTTTCATAAAATTCAGATTATTTTCTGCATGTTTTTTTTTATTTCTCATCAATTGTATATGTTGCTACCACTCTCGTCCAGACGGTTCAACTGATTGGTAACAACATACACTTTGGGTGAGAAATAAGGAAATAATCAGATCTTTCCAAGTAAAAAATGGGCTAACATATAACTCAATCAATTTTAGAGGATGGGCGGGTGGTGGGGGGCGTGCACCGGACACGCCCTGCCTGGATCCGCAGCTGATGTTGTGACATGAAACATGCCGTCCGCACTTGGTTTGTACATGTACACAAAAGGGTTTTTGTTTAAGGTATCAGTCCCATCCATGTGCCGATTCGTGGCCGAACTGGGGTTAATGTTCCAGTGGTGTTAGTGGTGCAGCAATGGCACCCAGCCTGTTAAAGATGGAAACTATTTGTTAGATCGGTTGTGAATGTGCAGGGTCTTTTGGCCTACACTGCTCGCCGTTGGATCCATGAATAATTCACTGATTCAATGGCGAACACTGTAGTGCATGTAAATCTTTCGCGGTTGGGCGTATTTTGGAAGTTGAAACATATGTTTATCTACCTTTTTGTGGATAATCTGATCCATCATGACAAAAACGGCAGTGAAATTCATTATGCGTTCAGTGTGTAGACCATGGAACGCTAATAACCTCGTCATGGGCATATTTTATTTCGGAAGGTGATACACGTCATAGACATTCAATATCACTGGTGTAGCACGCCGCGCCGCTGTAAAATGTTTCACGTCGAAATAGGCGCTGGATTTCTGACAAATTCCCATTCAGCTACAAGCAGAAGATACTGCATAAACACATTTTCGTCTAGTAACCGGCGCAAGAAATTTGCGCCGGTTACTGGACGAAAAATGCGTTTATGCTGTAGCACTAAGTAGAGCCGAGTGGCATCTCGTCAGAAAACCGGTGCATTTTTCGACGTGAAACATTTTTCGCAGTTAATCTCTTCATAAAACATTTGAGCATCCTTGGTTTCATCCATACGGGCTGCGCAGGCTGATCTAGGGCTACATTAGTTACACAACACATAAGGCCCATTTCTCCAGTTAACATATATGTTGTGAAAACATGTTGACTTTTAGCTGCATGTGTTAAAGTAGAAAATGAATGAACGAACATGTAGAAAAGAAAAGAAGGTGTATAGTCCGCAGACGATAACTTGCTACTTGTTTACATACAAACCGATCATAAACAAAACACAGAATAGGTGAGACAGGTAAATATACCCGTGGCAATATTCCTTTTCAATATTGATTTTTGAGATTTGTCATCAAGTGTTATGTAGTCGAGGGGTTACAGTGAAGATATCAATGCCGTAGGTAGTGAGTTCGAATCTTAGTTTTTCATACATGTGTACACATATATTTTTATTTGATTTATATTTTATTATATATTTATTTTGTATGTGTGTTGCTCTTACAAATTACATTAACTAAGCATGAGATAGATTACATGTAGAAATTTATTCTATCACTTTGAATAAAAGTAATAACTAAAATGCACATATGTGTGTACATGAAGAATCTTGGAGTATGTTCTCGCAGATCATGTCATATTGAGGTCAAACAGCAATAGTGATAGCCCTCACCGTTTCACTTATTCCCTTCTCCAGCAAGCAGTCATAAAAAAACACAGAATGATATCGACAAAAGTAAAGCGTGAGGTTCGAACTCTCGACCAGATAAAATGAACAAAAGTTCCGTTAACGTATGGATATTCTCCCGCTTCGATACCACTGAGCCACACTACATGTCTATTTTGCGCACCAAGATACACTATTATATTGACATGCATGCACGTGCACTTTATCATGTGGTTAGTATACACGAAAACGAGGCTATGATATGATAATACACCTGGTCTACCTATATTTGGACTCATCGATTGACCTCCAGCAACTTATTATTTTTATACCGCTTTGAGCTGGCGCGTTATTATTGTAAATATTATTGTAAACACGTGCTATTTTTAAATAGTTTACGTCATATGTTGTAGACATGGTATTTGTATACCAGCGCAGCATTAACATTCGATATAATTGCTAATAATAGTAACATCGTTTAGTGCTCTAGTGGGTAGATCTGCTGTTTGGTAATCGGACGGTCGTGAGTTCGAATCTTGCCAAAGGCATACATTTTTCTCTCGCTTTTACTATTTTGGCACCAGAGGTAACGCACACATCCCGAAACAGTCGTGCATTTACTTTTACACAACATTATAAAACACTTCACTTTGAACCTAATCATTGTGAAATGCATTCTGCACATTCGTGTGTTATTGTGAAAGTCCACCTCGACTCACTACAAATGCAACTATGTTACGGAAAACTCCATGTCGAAAAATAAACCTCTCACTTCAGATAATAAACAAATACATAAATAAACGTGGATGCATGTGGTTCATAATTACCATGTCAATTGTTGTTACATGTAATAAAGATGCAACGGTGACACTTGATTTTAATTTTGCACTGCATGCGTTCGATCCTCACTTTGGCCCAAAGTGAGGATCGAACGCATGCAGTGCAAAATTAAAATCAAGTGTCACCGTTGGCCGCCAGTTTACCCACTGCTCCAGTATGAGAAACTGTTTTGACAATCGCAATATATCGATCATGACTATAGCGACGCGCCATAATAAACAGGGAAATACCTACAAGAATTCCATGTTTATTTATGCACCAATGTTTATATAAACAAAGCATGTAAACAACGCCATGTCAGGCTGGTATACTTATACCTTCTTATATCGTGACATATACATGTGCATACTAATTACTGTCTGTTTCACGAAACCTGTCCAGATTGTACGGCCATATAAACAATGCAAAACATATTTTTTTCGAAAATATTAAATAAAATCAAAATTTAAGAATGAGCCTTTTTTTTATATCATGAACTTTGGTCCAATATTGATTTTATTGCGAAAATTCTGCATACTTTTAATCATCAAATATATGCAGTCGTTAGTTCTATATGAAATAATGCATTTCGGGAAAAATAAATGATTATTCCCTCAAACTATACTTTGCAATGTTGTTGAAATAGGCTAATAAAACACAGATTTTTGTTTCTAGTATCGGGTGATATAGGGCGTGGTTAAAACTATCAGTGGCAGACACCCGCTAGCATAGTTTACCCTATGTAACCTGATACCAGAAGCACGAATACGTGTGTGTTTTTGTATCAAGATGCATAAGACAGTGATCACCCATTGAACCGCCAGGTTAGTAGACTGAAGAACGGCAAGGTCACATACGAATGTTATCAAATCACAGGTGTTCGGATTGTTTCGGTTTACATCGATACTACTATATTTATAAAAGATAAGGGTTCATCTTAGGTGGGACTCGTATTTTAATAAACATATGCCTAAATCAACAAGTTGTGTATGTGGCCAATGTTTCAACATAATAATTGTACTTATCAAATGAAGATGTAACACCGTCCTTGCACAGCACATTACATTAGCCCCACGTGACGTCGCGTGACGTTGTTTGTTCGTTAAAGTTTGTTTGACGTTATTAGAGTACATGACGTTCATCGTCGTTATTTCAATAACGTCACGCTATTGACCGGCAACGTCGCTGTTCCATGAATTGCAACAAAACGACGTAAAACAATAAGATTCCTAATTTTTACGCCGGATATGGTTATTTACATCTTTGAAACTATCCGAAAATGCAGTGTAAATATAAATAATAAAACCATGGGCAGTTGCGTTTACTGTATTATGAACAACAGTTGGTCTGTTTAAAGTTTGCGAGGAGTCCTTCGGACCCCAGGCACTTTAAACAGACGCAACAAACAACAGTTGCTCTGTTTAAAGTTTGCGAGGAGTCCTTCGGACTCCACGCACTTTAAACAGACCAACTGATGTTCGTAATACAGTAAACGCAACAGCCCACGGTGTTATTCCTTAAATGAATTTGTTTCGATAAGAGTTTCTGACCTGAGCTGGAACCCATAGCATATATAGTTTATAAAGCTGTACCAATGAGAGCCGTTGCAAACCCTGTGTATCCGACGTCCCGTATTAAAACACCCATGTGAAGTATCAAGGTAATGGGTGAAGCAGTTGCAGAGATATTAGTACACGAAAGAACAGGCACTGGGTCTCAGATAAGCTGAGAACGGATAAAATAGATTAGGAACAAATAGCTAAAAGTCTATAGTGGGAACTTCATTCTCAAGTTGGTATTATAGTATTATGATTTCAAAAACAAAATAATGTTCCTTTACTTATACATGTACTAGTACTGAGAACATTCAAAATGATGTGCTTATCACAGTTTCTGATGTCATGTACTTGAAATTAAAACATGTTTTTGCATGTGATTAAATAAAATGGTGCAATTAATACATAAACAAGTATGGATTCTACTCAAAGTCATTGCATCATGATCAACAAAGTATAATTATACCAGAACATACAACAATGTACAATGTATTCGAAAATAGTTTTGTGGAGATATAATCGATTGGCCTGCAGAATATTTCTGCCACACACAATCAGTTTGATATGATAAACACATAATGCCACATTTATTGGATTGTATATGTAATAACAAAACAATCGCATTTTTCACCAGCATACCTACGGATATTTTCATTAATGACATGTAACCATATTCATATTTCCTGTCTATGCAACAGTATCAATGCATGTTTTATGGTACTATATACGTTAGTTGAGTACTACCCACTGGAATTTCCATACCTGTGTCATTGTTATCAGGTGCGTTGCCTTGCGAATCTATCATATGTTAGCATATGTTCAACGTGTTTAACTACTCAGACTGTACACTGTTCAATATATTTTGAGTTGATTATGTTTAAACTGAGCTCTCTTTTCTCTTTGACCTCTATTCCACATATGCATATACATGGCTATACTAGAGCGAGTGGGTGGAGCGTATAGTCGAGCGGTCTGAAGCGTCGGACTGCTGATTTTACGGTCGTGGGTTCGAGCCTCACTGGAGGCGTGCGTTGTGTCCTTGAGCAAGACACTTTATCCACACTGCTTCAGTCCACCCAGCTGTAAATGGGTACCGGCTAAATACCGGGAACATCGATTATATTTGATTGTATGTACATGTACTTATGAATAAAAATATTATCCACTGGTGATAAACCTCACTATTCAGGGTATACCAGTGTACTGGCAAAAGAAAAAAAGCTCACCGACCAACAAATGTGTTCTCAGTCATTTGCCCTTGGCATTGGCCATGAAAGCCGCATGTATGGACTATAGAATGAAAATATGCATGGTAGATGATAATGAAGTAGATGACGTTCCAAGTTAATCCGACATAGGTTTGCAGAGATAATGGGTACCCGAAAACTTAAACGCAAATATTACGGATGGACGGACGGAGAAAAATACGCCGGACACACATTTGTGTTCGAAATAACATTAACCATGACTGGTAGTGGGTTCATGAGTTCATCATCACCATGTATATGCTCACTCATGGTGAAAATTATACAAGGAGCATGTTGTATGTCATTGTAAAATGTGTTCTCAAAACAAATGTGTGAATTGTATCCAATCGATTAATAAAGTGACACTCATTTTGTTATTGTTATTTAAATCTTTGTATGTTATAGGCACGTCCAGTAGCTACGGGGAAACTACATGATGAATAAATTGTGCTTTAGCCATGATTTTTTCGTCAAGATATTAATTTATATTCCATTCTAGCATACGGTAGCATAGTTTATTAGCTACAACGGACCCCACAAATTAAGGCATTAAACAGATTATAGAATAATATTATATCCAACGGATTATATCTACATGATTTAGATGCTTTAAAATAGTATCCGCCGACGATTAAAAGCTACATGAATGTTCCACCGTGGGTATATTGAAAATATATAATAAAGCCAACTTGCATATTGCGCCGGTTGGTAAAGAAGCGTGTAGCACACATCTGGGGGTCGTTTCACTAAACTTTGTACGACTAAAATGTTCGTCAGTGCAAAATTATGATAGTCTGCAAATTTCACATTAACAATGTTTTCTTGTTAACAATTGATGGATTTACATTTATTGAGCATAGGCTGCATATGCAGCCTATGCTCAATAAATGTAAATCCATCAATTGAAATTCCCAGACGATCATAAATTTGCACTTACGAACATCGTAGTCGTACGAAGTTTAGTGAAACGGGCCCATGTTGTGTGTAGATCATCATCTGGAATCGTGCAATGGTTAACTAGATTGGTAATAACGTGTTGTTCATGGAAATACACATCGTCATTTCGGTTGAATCGTGACAAGTGTATGCACTGATCAGAGTCTGCTGGTCGAATTTCTCAGGCCGTGACCAATATAACACTTAAACATCGTAATCGACATCACACACATATACAAGTGTATAACATGATGTACTTTAATTCAAGTACAACAGAAGTTTTAACATTTATCGAAGAGCTGCTACATACGGGATTTTCAACGTATGCTTTATCGCAGAGCTGCTACAATTTGCTTCATAGCGGCCATTTTGAAAATAAAATTACTTGACAGACGAATTGTGTTGCTCGTATATGTATGTAATTAACAGATTCACATATTGATATCTTCTGCACTTAATTTGTTAGAAATAAATATACTTTGCTGCAAGTGAACGCTGACATATATATCAAATAGAAATGGCAAGATGATTCACGGCAGCCATTTTTAAAAGTAAAATGACTGAATTACATGGTTTAAATTGCTTAATGGGTTTTATTATCACCAACATGTTTACATGATGTGTGATAATTATTGGTATCATACTGTGTTGAAATATGGAAAAGCCGGATGTTTCAAGATATTATATCGACTGAGAGTTACGTTATGTTTTATGGCGGCCACGTCTCTGATATAAAGAACAGTTTGTGTCTACTGAGTGGGCATGTACCTTTAAGATATGTACTGGAATTAACATATTGGCCACTTATCGCCCCTATTCGCCTATTATCCACTCTTTTCGCCAAGAATTACCCTTTTCGTCACTTTCTGTAGGTACACCGCTTTCGTATTCTAGTCCATACAATCTGATCCCTATCACTCTGGCGATTGTCAGTCGGTTCGGCAACTCGGATGTGAAATATTGTGTTCTTATAATAAACCGGTTTATTGTCACTTATTAATTACAAAAATGTTATTATCGTGTATATTTAGCAATTATTTCCATATAGCATGTTTCTTTATATTATCTATTCATTTAAGGTGCGACGCTTGTGTCGAGATGTTCCCGACTTATGTAACCATTATTCGACAGACCCTATAGTCGGGTCAAATAGATTGGACATCCTGTAGACTGTAGTGTCCGAACATTTCCGACCTGCTCGCTGTTAATGGTTTGATGAAAATAACATGAGCATGTATTCGGAGAATATAGAGGTTGTTGTAACATGTCAACATTATTGTTATATGGATAACTGATACACAAATCATTTGTCAGTTTATGCTTAGTATTTCTTTTTCACATTTCAGAGTACAAAATGGATAAGGATTTTCTGAAAACCCATGATGATCAGGTTGAAGAGCCGACATTTACAAACCTGACAGGCAGCGTGGGAACAGATCTGTCGAGCCGCGTAAACACAGATGTCAATCTCGCTGCCCTAGGTGACGTATCAGATGGCTCGTTGTCTGTCACAGTTGATGGATCCAACGTTCTTCTACCTGAGAGTTTGGTGCTGGTGGAGACCTCTAAAGGGTACAGCTGACCATAAAGTAGTTCTGAGTACATTACTCTAAGTGTTCTTTGTTTACTTTCTACTTTGTGGAGAGTGACATAAGAATTTTGCTATTACACACTTTATTAGATAAGTTTATTGTAATATGTTTGTGTCATATTGTAGATTGTTTCTATATTTTAGTGAGCGTAAAAGTGTAAATGCTATTACGCACATTTTTACAGTGTAGCGTGGTTTATTGATATAGTCCAACCTGTTGCCTATAAAGCGAAAAATGTGCAGCTAACTATCTCTTGCATCTCGACCAGTTAAGTTTACACAACTAATTGTGAATTACCTACTCAACTCTGTTTTGTAGCGTGACTGTAGTTTAAACCACTCTAATGTTTCCCTTATACATGTATGGAGAAACGATGACACAATGTCACAATGACGGATGTCTTTTACTATTTCATCTGTCTTTTATATTTTCTGTATCCTTCTTGAAGAAGACAGGTGAGAAGAATACAGAAAATGTAGACATTCGTATAGCTGAGATTAAATCTAGGCTATGTTACCTTCGACCAAACCAAATAGTTTTCTCCACCACGAAAGTCGTTTTCACTACAGCTCATCTGCGGAAATTAATTCACACTTCTCTTGGCCATATATTACACTTGATATTGCATTGTTTTTATAAAAAAATAATGTGATATGTAAGAAAATGTTTATTTAACCAGGTAAGATAATACGCTCATAATTGGTTCCTAACACCATTGACAAAATGGTTTGCTATGCTCACTCAAAAATGTATTTATTTATCAGAATGACTCAATCACTCGTGCATTATTTCATGAAAATCATCTCGCTTGGTTCACTATACAGCGCGGTATTTGGTCAAATGTGTAGGTTAAATGTAATACAAAATCCACAACATATCAGCCTGTACCATATATATGGGAAATAATCAGCTTGATAGACTTCTCTGTTTGTAACAGGTTAGTGCTATCAGTCGCCGATGCTGTGAATGGGCTAAATTCAGTGCTGACCACGGCTGCTAGTGATGAATCAGGGAGACCGACAATATCATCAAGTTTTTCTCTGCCAGGTTTGCTCAATAATTTAGCCCTTTCCAGGGGTCCAGATAAGAAATTAGTAATTTAGTATTTTCACTCCATCATTTCTGAAGGAATTGGGTATTTCAAAATTTTAATTGGGTAAAATAAAATCACACTATTGTGTACACATGAACAGACAGCAATTATTGAATAGTTTGCTTCTAAATGAAAACAAGTATTGGCGTTTCTTCAGAATTGTCTCCTTGGAGACAATTCTAATGAAATACCAAGACATGTTTTCACGGAAAGACAAATATGCTATATTTGTGGTCTCTTTATTGTTTTCTGCAGCATGATAAAGGTACCACCAAATTGTTATATAGCATAAATATAGCATACTTTTCTTATTTTCCATGAAAACTCTTCTTGGTATTTTTTTAGAATAATTGCGGTCTTCTGATGTGTAAACAGTAGTGTGATTTAATTTTACCCAATTAAAATTTTGAAGTACCCAATTGCTTCAGAAACTCAATTACTAATTCCTTATCTGGAGCCCTGTGATTTCACCTTTATGTCTTTAGCAAATGTATAGATGAAGAACAATTGTATTTTGTATGTGTTCTTTTTCCCCTCATTGTGTGTCTATTTGTTTTACAAGTGATTATCTATGGAAGGACGCATTCGTCAGAACAAACCAGACTTGTGTCCGTAACATTGGTATTAAGTTTCTACATATCTATCTCTGTATCCATATGTTGGATTGACGTGAAACGTCATTTATCCCGTCAACACAGTGCGTATGTGCCGTGAAACACGGTGCCATGAAACATTTTTAGCTCGACTATTCGAAGAATAAGTAGAGCTTATGTTGTCACCCCGGCGTCGGCGTCACCGTCACGCCTTGGTTAAGGTTTTTAGTCAAGCTTGTATATGGAATACTACTGGCCCTACACCCACCATACTTGGACAACTTCATCTCCTAGTGATGTACATCAATAACCCCTGATCTATATTTTACCTTGACCTACATTTCCTCTTGAATTACTTGGTTAATTCCCCTTGGTTAAGGTTTTTAGTCAACCTTGGTTAAGGTTTTTAGTCAAGTTTATATATGCAATACTACTGGCCCTATACCCACCATACTTGGACAACTTCATCTCCTAGTGATGCACATCAATAACCCCTGATCTATATTTGACCTTGACCTACATTTCCTCTTGAATTACTTACTTAATTCCCCTTGGTTAAGGTTTTTAGTCAACCTTGGTTAAGGTTTTTTTTTCAGGCTTGTACATTGAATACTATTGTGCATCCAGACACCATACTTCGACAACCTTTTCTCATAGGTATGTACATCAATAACCCCTGATCTATATTTGACCTTCACCTACATTTCCTCTTCAATTACTTACTTAATTCCTTTTGGTTAAGGTTTTTAGTCAACCTTCTATATGGAATACTACTGGCCCTACACCCACCATACTTGGACAACTTCATCTCCTAGTGATGTACATCAACAACCCTGATCTATATTTGACCTTGACCTACATTTCCTCTTGAATTGCTTAATTCCCCTTGGTTAACGTTTTTATTCAAGCTTGTAGATGGAATACTCCTGGCCCTACACCAAACCATACTTGGACAACTTCATCTCCTAGTGATGTACATCAACAACCCTGACCTATATTTGACCTTGACCTACATTTAACCTTGAATTACTTACTTAATTCCCTTGGTTAAGGTTTTTACTCGACCTTGGTTAAGCTTTTTACTCAAGCTTGTAACATGGAATACTATTGTGCATACAGACACCATAATTGGACAACTTTCTCATAGTGATGTACATCAATAACCCCTGATCTATATTTGACCTTGACCTACATTTCCTCTTGAATTACTTACTTAATTCTCTTTGGTTGAAGGTTTTTATTCAAGCTTATAGATGGAATACTCATGGCCCTACACCAACCATACTTGGACAACTTCATCTCTAGTGATGTACATCAACAACACCCTGACCTATATTTGACCTTGACCTACATTTAACCTTAAATTACTTACTTAATTCCCCTTGGTTAAGTTAGGTTTTTACTCAACCTTGGTTACGGTTTTTAGTCAAGCTTGTAGATGGAATACTATTGTGCATACAGACACCATACTTGGATAACTTTTTCTCATATGGATGTACATCAATAACCCCTGACCTTTATTTTACCTTCACCTACATTTAACCTTCAATTACTTGGTTAATGTTTATAGTCAAGCTTGTATATGAATACTTCTGGGCCTACATCAACCATACTTGGACAACTTAATCTCCTAGTGATGTACACTCAATAATCCCTGACCTATATTTCACCTTGACCTACTTTTATCCTTGGATTACTTAGTTATCTCCCCTTGGTTACGTTTTTTACTCAAGCTTGTATATGGAATACTCCAAGGTCACTGTTGAAGGTCAAAGGTCAAACCTATTGAAATTCCCTTCGGCTCTATATCTTCTACACCGATGCATGGATTATCAAATGGCTTGGCACAAATGTTTCTCATGATGAGAAGGTGTGTCGCCATCAATAACCACGCACCTACGTCCAAGGTCACAGTTGAAGGTCAAAGGTCAAACCTATTGAAATTCCCTTCGCTCTATATCTTCTACACTGATGCATGGATTATCAAATGGTTTGGCACGATGTTTCTCATGATGAGAAGGTGTGTGCGCAATCAATAACCACGCCCACCTACGTCCAGGTCAAGGTCACAGTTGAAGGTCAAAGGTCAAACCTATTGAAATTCCCTTCCGCTCTATATCTTCTACACCGATGCATGCATTATCAAATGCCTTGGCACAAATGTTTCTCAGGATGAGAAGGTGTGTCTCGATCAATAACCACGCACCTACGTCCAAGGTCAAGGTCATAGTTGAAGGTCAAAGGTCAAACCTATTGAAATTCCCTTCCGCTCTATATCTTCTACACTGATGCATGGATTATCACACTATGCCCAGGGTCAAGGTCACAGACTTGATGCGTTTGAAACCTTAACGCTCGGCTAAGTGGCTTATGATCAAAAATGCCTCGTTTTCTTTGGCTGCCAGTGGGGGTATTCGTGTGCCGACAGGCCACATTTCTAGTTTCCCTTGGTTAATGTTTTTAGTCAACCTTGGTTAAGGTTTTTATGTAGGCCGCAGCCACCTTCTTTGTCAAGCTATGTGTACATCGACACCCTCGTAGTCGAGCTATGCTGTTCTCCTACAGCTCTTGTTGATATCCTGTCAATACGACCTAATCACTGCGTATGAATATGTGCGGTTGTCAGACTAGTCGATTCTTCTATTTTGAGGATACAGCTGGGGTTATTTTGTGCATTTCAAAGCTATTTGTAGTGTTGATGGGATAAATAGTAGGTTAGTGCCTTGAATGGGAAAAATATCTGGCGCGGCACGGAAACGGGATGGGCTCGGCAGAGCCTCGCCCATCCCGTTTCCTAAGTCTTTCCAGATATGTTTTCCCATTCACGGCACTAACCTACTATTCTCTATATACATGTACATGTATGCTTGTATCATAAGTGGCATATAACAGGCATGAGAATCTTCAGCTGATCCAACAATTTTGTCTTAATTTGCGTTAAAACATTATTCAGAATCAATCTGGTATGCTCAAATTTGATACTTTTACAAGTGGGGTGAGTGGGCTTCCGTGGATTTTCAGATGTTTTCAGCGACATCCAATCTCGTGCCTGATATAAGCATAATCTAGCTTTCCTAGCCTTGCCTGATACACTTGATATCAAAAGACACTAGCCTGGTATTCTTGTTTTCTTGTAATCAGGTAATTGTACATGTACATGCAATAAAACTACCACTGTTATCAAATCAATCTCTGTTTCCTTGCAGCATCGTTCTTCAGTCAAATTCAACCTGTGGGGTTAGTAGATGGCGCGGAATCTGGTGTTTATGAAACCAGCCCAGACACAGGTGTCGTCAACTCCAGCTCGCAAATGTTTGAGGACGGAGATTCTTCAGGGATACAGAAACTGCAGCTGGTTGGTGAAATGGCAGTGCCGTCGGGCAATTCTGTCATTCTCGAAAGTGGGGATAGCACCGTATTGAAGGTACTATGCCAGATCAAGGATGTAGTATACAAGAGGATAAGATACAGTGTGAACTATGGCATCAGGGATTCCGCTGGCGATCGCCACTTTCGCAATTTGCGATAAAAATAAACAATTGGCGATATAAAATTACAATTTTTTTCGAAAATTGTAATTTTTTATCGCCAATTGTTTATTGGTTATTCCTTTTTTTGATTTTCCCCAGTTGAATCCCTGGGTATGATCTTGTCTGTTTAAACCTTTTCAACCCTGAATAACTGGAATGGACTGTGATATGTGAATTTTCTGACCAATCCAATATCATAATATGATTTACAGAATAGTCCTTTTATAATAAAGTTTTGTCTTCTCTAAAAAATTAGAAAATTACTTGCATAAAGTGCAGATCCTGAAGAGACGGCTCGTCAAGAACAATCCGGAACTGGGGACACAAAAACAAAATATTGAAAGCACTTACATGGAAATTTCTCAATTTATAATAAAACAATTACATGTAACGTTTTCTTTGACGGTCAATACATGGTTTTATCGACCCTATGAAAGTAGATATCGAGGCAACAATTGTATAATGTTATCAGTCAATACGTATTTGGCCAATACAAAGCTCGTTACCTCATACAGGTTAATGCCTGATACGACATTATGTTAAAAGTCAGTACGTATTTTGTCAATTCAAAGCTTGTTACCTGTTGCTGGTCAATATCTGATACAACATTGTTATCAGTCGGTATATGTTCTGCCAATACAAAGCTTGTTACCTGTAGCCGTTTTCACCAACATTGCAAAGTATGCTTTTCTAGCAAAGTATACTTTGAGGGAGTAATCATTTATTTTTCCTGAAATGCATTATTTCATATAAAACTAACAACTGCATATATTTGATGATTAAAAGTATGCAGAATTATTATACTAAATTTATTACATTATTACAGCCAAAATGGCTGTGAAAATGTAGTAAATTCAGTATAATAAAAAATAATTAATTTATCCTAAAATTTAAAATTTCTCCCTCAAAGTATATTAAAGGTACTTTGCTAGAAAAGTATACTTTGCAATGTTGGTGAAATAGGCTACTGAAACATATTTGATTACAGTTGCCTATTCAGGGAAATCTGCCTGTAATCGCCATAGATGAACAAGGCGGACGGATAGAAATTGTGGATGGGGGCAATGTTCCTAATGTAAAGGTAGGCAACCTACACATGGGTCCAGTAGCCTATTTCACCAACATTGCAAAGTATACTTATCTAGCAAAGTATACTTTGAGGGAGAAATTTTCAATTTAATGATAAATTTATTAATTTTTATTATACTGAATTTATTACATTATCACAGCCATTTTGGCTGTGATAATGGATTAATAAATTCAGTATAATAATTCTGCATACTTTTATTCATAAAATAATTATATCCAGTGGTTAGTTCTATATGAAATAATGCATTTCGGGAAAAATAAATGATTACTCCCTCAATAAGTATACTTTTCAATTTTGATGAAATCGGCTTCTGACCCAAATTCCCTTATTTTCTGCCTACATTAGAGCCAGACATTCACACATTCATTTTTGTCGCGCCTGCTTTAGCAGAAGTCGCGACTATGGTCTCCGCTTTTTCCGGTCGTCAGCGTCGTCCGAAATTTGTCAAAAGTTTGTACAAGCTTCGTCAATCATGGTATAACTTACTTGACTTACTTGACGGATTGCTTCAATATTTGGACACTTGATACATGTGAGAGTTTGGAACATACTCATGCCGGTATTAACATGGCCTTGACCTTTTTTTACCTTCACATTTTTGCGGAAACACTTAGCCATTTTTTTTGCGTCAAAACGTTTGTACAAGCTTCTTCATCATGATATCACTTTAATGTAGCTAGATGGATTGCTTCAATGTTTGGACACTTGATACATGTGCGCATTTGGAACACACTCATGCCACTATTAACATGACCTTGACCTTTGTTACCTTCACTTTTTTGCAGAAACACTTTAGTAGCCATTTTTTTTGGATTGCGTTTCAAAACGTTTGTACAAGCTTCTTACATTCATGATGTTTTTATTCACTTTGATGTCAAAAAGCTTTTTAGGATGATTGCTTCAATATTTTGACACTTGATATATGTGAGCATATATAACACACTCATGCCGCCATTAGCATGAGCTTGACCTTTTTTGACCTTCAGTTTTTTGCGGAAACACTTAGCTATTTTTTTGCGTCAACATTTGTTTCTCAAGTTTCTTCATCATGATATAACTTTAATATTATTTAGCACATTGCTTCAGTCTTTGGACACATGTGAGCATTTGGAACACACTCATGCCCCCATTAATATGACCATGACCTTTGGTACCTTCACATTTTTGTAGAAACACTTAACCATTTTTGCGTCAAAAAGTTTCTTCATCATCGTATAACATTAATATTACTTGATGGATTGTTTCAATATTTGGACACTTGATACATGTAAGCATTTGGAACACACTCATGCCGCCATCAACATGACCTTAACCTTTTTGACCTTCAAGTTGTGGAAACACTTAACCATTTTTTTGTTTTATGTCTAAAAGTTTCTTCAACCTTGACCTTTTTCGTGTTTTAAGCATGCACTTCTCTGACGATTTTTGCTTACTTTAGCACATACCCATGATCATGTTACGGTGAAATGCCTTGACAGTCGCGACACCGCTTTCGTGGCAGAATTCTTGTTATGTACCCAAAATTTTTATTCTGGTTAACGGTACATATAATATAGTCACCCTATTCGTCTGTCTTTCTGTCCATCTGTCTGTCTGTCTGTCCAAAATATGCATTAAAGTTGTTGTTGGTCCCTGTGACCGTAAGTCAGATTGGCTTGAAACTTCATATACTTTTTTGTCGGCACTTCACCGTTTTGCCTTGTAACTTGTAACGACTTGATACTTGGTATGTAGCTTCTTTATGATGTGTAGATGTCTATTTTTTATTTGACACTGAGCTATTGATTATCTCCTCTTTATGCCGCCGGTCTCTGTAGAGCCGAGGCATATAGTGTTTGGACTGTGTGTCCGGCACATTAAGAAGTTTCCTTTAAGGAATACTTAAATATTTTAACACAGTATTCCTGTTGACAAATGCCACACATCCATATGACCTTTTGATCTTCACAATTTTGAACTTTTTCCCACATTAAGAAGTTCGCCGGAGTATCTCAATTCGGTCATAACTTCTATATTCCTTGAAGGATTACTTAAATATTTAACACATCATACCTGTGGATAAATCCATGCTGCCCTTATTATGACCTTTTAACCTTCACAACTTTTAACATTTTGGCACATTAAGAAGTTTGCCAGTTTTCTCAATTCTGTGATTTATCCCGTCAACACAGTGCGTATGTGCCGTGAAACACGGTGCCGTGAAACATTTTTGATATCCAGTCAATACAATTTTTGTATTTTACAGCCATTTGTTGGTGTTGACAGGATAAGTAGAATAGTGGGTTAGTGCCGTGAATGGGAAAAAATATCTGGCGCGGCACGGAAACGGTATGTGCTCGGCATAGCCTCGCCCATCCCGTTTCCTGAGCCTTGCCAGATATTTTTTCCCATTCACGGCACTAACCTACTATTCTTTATATCTTCTATAACTCTTGAAGGATTACTTTAATATTTCAATACATCATACTTTTGCACAAATGTCACACATCCATGCTAACCTTAACATGACCTTGACCTTGACAACATTGAACTTTTTCACAAATTGATAAGTTTGCCGGAGTTTCTCACTTCTGTCATGACTTCTATATTCCTTGGTGGATTACTTTAATACTTCAATACATCAGACTGGTAGACAAATGCCACACATCTATGCTGCCCGTAATATGATCTTTTGACCTTCACAACTTTTTTGTATATTAAGAACTTTTTTTTTCTCAATTCTGTCATATCTTCTATATTCCTTGAAGGATTACTTTAATATTTCAATACATCATACTTGTGCACAAATGTCACACACTCCCCTGCTGCCCTTAATATGACATTCACCATTTGACCTTCACAACTGTGCTTATGAATACTTGTCACTTTTGGTTAATTAACTCTGCCACCGGGGCATTCATGTGCCAACAGGCCACGTTTTCGTGTTGACTTCAAAGCGGTATGTACATTTGTGTTCTATGAGCACATTTTCTAGTTTCATTCTAGTTTCTAGCCCACCCTGGCCTTAAATGACCTTAGCTGTTGATAGGCTGCTAAACCCCAACAAACAAACATCTATAGCCCACCCATGCCTCTTTCATGCCCATGTCAAAGTCAAATTGCTTTGAAATTTGTGTTAAAGATTTGAAATATTTGCATTCAAGGTTTAAGTACAAAATATTTCTGCAACCATTAGTCATTCTATACTGTAGCCCAAACATGAGGCTTTCAAGGACGAATTACGTGGAACATATTTGGTGGTCGGATGAGGCGGACACTGGGGTCATCGGTGAGGCCCTGCTCTCTTGCTCTTAGTGTATTGTTGAATCAGGATTGACACTCATACATTGTGTGTTGACAGCGGAAGCATGGAGGTGGGTGGCCGAAGGGCAGAAAGCGGAAGGAAGTACCCACCGTCACTGCGCCTAAGAAACCAGTCACCGGGTAAGCATAAAATAAAATGACAGTATATCATATGTAAAATCTGATGACATGTGGCTGTGAATGGAGAAATGGGACTGATAGATTTTATGCATATTGAATCTTATGACCTTCTAGTCCACTCCTGTAGCCCATTTCACCAACATTGCAAAGTATACTTTTCTAGCAAAGTATACTTTGAGGGAGTAATCATTTATTTTTCCTGAAATGCATTATTTCATATAGAACTAACGACTGCATATATTTGATGATTAAAAGTATGCAGAATTATTATACTGAATTTATTACATTATCACAGCCAAAATGGCTGTGATAATGTAATAAATTCAGTATAATAAAAATTAATAAATTTATCCTAAAATTGAAAATTTCTCCCTCAAAGTATACTTTGCAATGTTGGTGAAATAGGCTACTGAAGGCTGATTTATAAGGATCAAAACTATAAGTTGGAGCATTGTCGGTGTTTCATTGACTGAATGGCGAACATTACAGACACGGATCAGACCAATTTCTCCAGTCACAGCCACATATAATATGTCGTACTTAGGAGAAACCAAAGTTCTGTCGACCGATGTGGTCGACTGAACTTTGGTTTCTCATATGTATTTTATCATGTCGTGAGCTTTGCTGGGCTGAATACATACTGACTGATAACACATTGCTGTATCCTACATTGAATATCTGCACATTTTGCAGTGTACCTGTAGCCTATTTCACCAACATTGCAAAGTATACTTATCTAGCAAAGTATACTTTGAGGGAGAAATTTTCAATTTTAGGATAAATTTATTAATTTTTGTCGCGCCTGCTTTAGCAGAGGCGCGACTATAGTCGGCGCTTTTTCCGTCGTCGTCGTCCGGTTTTTTTGTAAGGCAAATATGTTAAAGTTATTGTTTTTTCACAATATCTCTTTAACCCCTTGCCAGACTTTGATAATATTTCATATCAATGTCTGTCATGGGATGATGCTTCATTACGCACACCCCCACATCCAAATTCTCAAGGTCAAGGTCATATATTTACTTTTTATGTTCACCGGTTTTGTAACAGAAATGCGTTAAATGTTATTGTTTTTTTCACAATATCTCTTTAACCCCTTGCCAGACTTCGATAATATTTCACATCAATGTTTGTCTAGGGATGATGCTTCATTACGCACACCCCCACATCCAAATTCTGAAGGTCAAGGTCATTTATTTACTTGTAATGTTCACCGGTTTTGTAACAGAAATGCGTTGAAGTTATTGTTTTTTCACAATATCTCTTTAACCCCTTCTCAGACTTTCATAATATTTCATATCAATGTTTGTCTAGGGATGATGCTTCATTACGCACACCCCCACATCCAATTTCTCAAGGTCAAGGTCATTTATTTACTTGTAATGTTCACCGGTTTTGTAACAGAAATGCGTTAAAGTTATTGTTTTTTCACAATATCTCTTTAACCCCTTCCCAGACTTTGATAATATGTCACATCAATGTTTGTCTAGGGATGATGCTTCATTACGCACACCCTCACATCAAAATTCTCAAGGTCAAGGTCATTTATTTACTTTTAATGTTCTGTAACATAAATGCGTTAAAGTTATTGTTTTTTCACAATATCTCTTTAACCCCTTCTCAAACTTTGATAATATTTCACATCAATGTTTGTCTAGGGATGATGCTTCATTACGCACACCCCCATATCCAAATTCTCAAGGTCACGGTAATTTATTTACTTGTAATGTTCTGTAACAGAAATGTGTTAAAGTTATTGTTTTTTCACAATATCTCTTTAACCCCTTGCCAGACTTTGATAATATTTTGTATCAATCTTTGTCTAGGGATGATGCTTCATTTATTTACTGGTAATGTTCACGGTCAAATGCCTCGGCAGGCGCGATACCGCTTCCGTGGCGGAATTCTTGTTATTATACTTAATTTATAAATTCAGTATAATAATTCTGCATACTTTTAATCATCAAATATATGCAGTAGTTAGTTCTATATGAAATAATGCATTTCATGAAAAATAAATGATTACTCCCTGAAAGTATACTTTGCTAGAAAAGTATACTTTGCAATGTTGGCGAAATCGGCTACAGGTCACAACTGGATCAGAATTACATTGCTTGACGTTTCAATGTCACTCTATGTTTCAGAATGATATCAGAGTAATGAGGCAACATAAACTAGTCTACATACTTTTCAATGATCACCTTTTATACCATGGCTCATGTACATATTAACATAATAGGTTTATTTCATAGGGTAATGACTTCAAAAGTAGACCAAAACTGTTTGAACACATTTTTAATAAACCAAGAGTCACATAATTATCACTTTTAACTACATAAATATTTTTTTCATCGTTTAAAAGACCATTTTAAAGCTATCTAGCCAGGTTTCAGGACTATTTCCAAAACTGTTCGTTTATTTACTCCTCCCACAGCTCCTTTACCTCCTTTTCCCCCATGTTAAATTCCTTAATGGCTCATTCTTAAATTTTGATAAAATTTAACATGATCTAAAAAAAATATTGTTTTTGCATTGTTTCTATAGCTGTAAAATTTGGCCAGCTTTCGTGAAACAGACATGTGTGACTGTGACTTGAGAAAAGGGGCTTATGGGTTTTGCAACCAATCCAGATCAGCCTGTGCATCAGAATAATCCCTGTTCGCCATTCCATCAATGCTTCTAACATAGTATATATATTATCAGGTTAAGATCAGGAGCTACACTGGTCACAAATCACATAAGCCCCATTTCCCCAGTCACATCTATAATTATATGAAAAGACACTAGCCTGGTATTCTCTACGTAGGTATGTACTGTTTGCGATCAAACGGAGGAAGGAGATAAAACAAGCACACCCGGACTACCAGTTTTCGGATGTTACTAAGATTCTTGGGCACGAGTGGTCATCCATGGCAACTGATACCAAGCAGGTATGACATGTAACACTGTACATACGTATTAACCCTTTCAACACCACAGGCCTGTATAGTGGTATTGGCAAAAAGTGTAGATCCAGATGAGGCGGCTCGTGATGAGCCGCCTCATCAGGATCTGCACTTATTGCAAGTAATTTTCATATTTTTTAAAACAAAAACATCCCCTTTGCATAAATGGGCTAGTCTGAAAATCATTTTGTGCCAGTTGGATTGGTTGCAAAATTACATATCAAATTCTATTCCAGTTACTTAGGGGTGAAAGGGTTACGTCTGTGAAATTGGTGCACCAACTGGTCACATTCCTTGTATGATCGAGAACTACCTGAATCTGACACAGCTTTTCTGGATTTGTGGCTGTGTTTGGAGAAATGCGTCTAATATGGCATTTATGATCAGTGTAGATCCAGATCAGCCTAATCAGTACTGATCCTCATTTAGTCTGTGAAACACCTGTACTGCTCCTCAAAGCCATAAGCCCCATTTCTCTAGTCATTGTCACATTTGTGTACATACAGGTCACATTCCTTGTGTGATGCAGGGCTACCTCAACCTGACACTGTTATTGGTGGGAATTTGTGGTCACAATCCGTTTATGATGAAGAACTACTTCTATCTATTGGGGGCATTTATGGTCACATTCCTTTTATAATGCAGGACTAGCTGTGGATTTGTGTCTATGACTGTAGAAATTGGGCTTATGGCATTTGTGATCAGTGTAGATCCAGATCAGATTGCGCATCCGCGCAATCTGATCAGGATCTGCACCGATCCCCATTCAGTCTGAAACATCTGTCCTGCTCCTAAAAGCCATAAGCCCGGTTTCTCCAGTCTTTCCACATTATTGCACCTCCTGGTTCCATTCCTTGTATCATCTAGAACTACCACGATCTGACACTGTTTTGGGGGTAAGATTGGTCACATTCCTTTTATGATGCAGAACTGCTTCGGATTTGTGGCTGTGACCGTAGAAATGTGGCTTCTGACATTTCTGATCAGTGTAGATCAGCATCCGTGCTGTCGGATCAGGATCTGCACTGATCCCTATTGAGTCTGTGAAATCTGTGCACCAACCGGTGACATTCCTTGTAACATCCAGAACTACCTCGATCGGATTTGTTCTTCTATAGGGCACACTCCTTGTATGATTCAGAATTACCTCGATTTGACACTGTTATTGGGGGAATTTGAGGTTACATTCCTTGTCTACTTCTACGACTAGTTGTTATCCTATTTTAGGTGAAGGGGCCAAGTGACTTTGGTGTGGTATGGACCTGGCACCAGGTCAGGTTATTCTAATTTCAGGGCTGAATATATTTTTTCCCCCAATACAACAGGCCCGGCCCTAAATGACCTATTGATTCATTCCTTCTCCAGAACTACCTGCACCTGGCTGAGAGAGACAAGCAGCGCTATATTCAGGAGATGAAGGAGTTCCAGCAGTCGGACACCTACCAGAACTTCATCAAGAGCAGGAAGGTCCTCGACCCGGCGGGCAATATCGTCGACGAAAGTGTCGACTCGCTCATCGATATCGAGGTACTTCATTCTAAGTTGGCGCTAGTGGTGGATGCAGTAGCCATTTGGCTACTAAAACAGGAATTTGGCTACTGATATTTCAGAAATGGACATTTTGACTGCTAAATATTTCAGAAATTATTTGAAAAAATACTATGTTTTTTTTTAAATATTGGAACGAATGTAAAATATCATTGTCTTTTTTGGCATTATCAGTTCATTTTGGCTACAACTTTAAAAATCCAAGCTCCAACCAAACTAATTGTTATAGTACAATGTAGATAGACCACTGGACCTCATTCATTGTTCGAACAAAATAACTTTGACGCAGAAAGCAAATGGTACTTTTTACTTGCATACCACTTAATGATTATGATGATTAATGTGATTCATCATCCAGAATTACATTGACCAGGCTATTTCGTTTGCACAAAATATTGATCATAACATGTTGATATTGATGAGATTTAACCAGTTTAACATACTGTGATATTTGAGACAAGCTAAATACCACCCGAATAATCCAAAATGTTACTGTCTGTTTCACAAAAACTGCCCAAATTTTACGGCTATATAAACAATTTAAAAACAAGATTTATTTTGATAATATTAAATTAAAGGAAAAATTAAGAATGAGCCTTCTTTTTATTTCGTGAAATTTGGTCAAATATTGATTTTATTGCGAAAAAACAATTTCCCCATGTTAAATACCCATAGACATCTTCACGGAGTCATGTCTATGGGGATTTAACATGGGAAATTTCTTTGAATTTTAGAAATACTGGATCGATTTTTAAAATTTAACTTTTGTTTTCTTAGTTAGATCATATCCAAGCTATCTAGTCAGGTTTCGGAGTCAATTTCCAAAATTTTTCGTTTTTTGACTCCTCCCACACTTCCTTACCACTTTTTCCCCCATGTTAAATTCCCATAGACAAATAAATTTTTCGTAATAAAATCAATATTTGACCGAATTTCACGAAATAAAAAGAAGGCTCATTCTTAAATTTTCTTTTAAATTAATATTATCGAAAAAAATATTGTTTTTGCATTGTTTATATGGCCGTAAAATTTGGGCAGCTTTCGTGAAACAGACAGTAGTATTGTTTGATTTATGTTATCATGTGTTTGAAAGAGTTGTTTACATTAATGTTTACCCTTATTTCTTATCACATGTGAAAGTATTGTGATCATGTACCAAAGAACATGTGCTATTTTTCATGAATAATATTTACAGAAACTGTGATATTTTGCTCCAATGATGGTGAAAGATGACAACATTTTCATACCAAATGTGGAATATAATTCTGCATTTGCTATGAAAATTTTGTCAACTTTCAACGTAATTTACTAAAAATATCGCAAATTTTATAAATATGTTTCATCAGATATCGCACATTTTCTTCGGTGCAAAATCACAGGCCGTGTCTGATAATTGCAGGCTAATGAAGGCATGGACGAGCTGTTCTGTAAAGTTTGTAACCAGTTCTTCATATCCATACATAACAAGAAAGAGCACATGTTTGGCCGACAGCATTTGGAGGCAATTACTTGTAAGTGGCAGACTTTCTATGCAATCGTAAAATGTGGATGTGACTGGTGAAATGGGACTTATGGGATTTGTAACGGTTACTAACCAGTGTAGCTCCTGTCAATAGCACACTCATGTAGCCTGACAACGATCTACATTGCTTGTTAGAAGCATGACGGGTATTTCATTGATGGAATGGCGAACTGTGTTCAATGTTAAGTTTACGTGTTTAGGTCCATTTCTCTGTTACTGTGCCAGCTAGAACCACCATACTTGCACAACTTCATAACCAATGGGTGACCACCACATACCACTATCCAACATGTGACCTATTCTTTCTGTGTAATCGACTTAATAGCCATTTTTGATGTTAAGTTTTCGCGTTTAAATCTATTTCTCACTTACTATACACCTAGAACCACCATACTGCACAACTTCATAACCAACGGGTGACCACCACATACCACTATCCAACTTGTGACCTTTTTTTGACGTTAACCTATACTCAACAAAACTAGAAACGTCCCTGTTTTATAGCCGGTGTAGCTCTGTCTATGTATGTACCACATGTTCAAAGTACATGTATTTTAAACCGTGGCGATGTTCAGAATACGATCGTGTAGAGTTTAGCCGATACACACGGTTTACATAGCGGCCAGTGACCGGAACGTTGATTTCCACTTTTTGCACGTGCACGCTATACTTGTCATCGATAAGGTGATTCAGTTCATGTCGTACCATTCATGCGATAGGGGCTATTCGGAAAATTAAAAAACTTTTTTAATTTTTTTCAAGTTTTCGATATGACCACGGCTTTCCGAAAACGAGCGAAATCAGGCAATTGGGATGCTTGCGGGTGGGATGGCCGCCAGGGCGGTCGCGCCTCGGTTTGGTTGCTGTCGGAAGACGATTGATCGTCTTGCAGCCCGGTACCAGCAGACTGGGGCTGTTCACGACCGGCAGCGACCTGGTAGGCCTCGTGTAACGACGGCTAGAGCCGATCGTTACATTACGTTGACGCACTTACGTCAACGTCGATTGGCAGCCACTGCTAGGCGATACGGTGTCTCAGGGCAGACCATTCGCAACCGGTTACGTCGTAACGCCCAACCAATCCGGGCACGCCGCCCGTACACTGGTCAGATAATGACCCAACGTCACCGTGCTGCCAGACTGTTATGGGCGCGACGTCATCTGAACTGGAGAAGGGCTGACTGGAACCGAGTTTTGTTCACCGATGAATTTCGGTTCACAGTTAGTCATGATGACGGAAGATTACGGGTATACAGGCGTAAAAATGAAAGATTCACCGATTGTTGCATTGTTGAGAAGAACAGGTTTTGGGGGAGGGAGCGTAATGGTCTGGGGTGGGATCATGGGAAACCGGAAGACAGATTTGGTTGTTGTACAGGGCAACATCAATGCACAACGTTATGTTGGAGATGTGCTTAATGCACATGCCTTACCATTTATCCGTCAGCATGGTCCTGGTGTGACATTGATGCACGACAATGCCCGCCCTCACGTAGCCAGGGTCACCACTCAATACTTACAGCAAAACAACGTCGACGTCATGCCATGGCCCGCAGTCTCCCCGGATCTCAATCCCATTGAGCACATATGGGATGAGCTGGGCCGCAAAGCACGAGCTAACCATCAGATTGACAATGTTCGCGATCTTACACGGGCGTTACAACGGGAATGGAGGAATTTGCCCAACGCACTGGTATTGCGTTACGTCACGTCGATGCGGCGTAGGATCATTGCATGCATTCATGCAAATGGTGGCCACACTCGGTACTAACGAGATTTACTGAATTTGCCACATTACTTATTGAAATTCCATCTCTAAACATTAAGTAACATATTTCTGAGTTTTTGTGATTTTTGATTTTGACCCCTACCGCCCTTGGCCGGTTATCTCTCGAATATTTATCAAGATATCCAAATGCAATTTATTGGCTTTGATACAGAAATGAATGAACTTGTTTTTCCATTTTGATTTTTAAAAGTAACCCTTTTGGTTTTTGATGAATCTTTCCTTAAACATGGAGGGACGTTTCTAGTTTTGCTCAGTATATTTTGTCCACATACTTTTCAACATTCGGATTTTTCGGATTTTGATCCGTTTCTCACTTATTGTACCACCAAGTACCACCATACTTGCAAAACTTTATAACCAACGGGTGGCCACCACATTCCACCACATGTGAGCTTTTTTTACCTTGACCTATTTTTCCGCTTAATTGACTTGGCCACTTTCAATGTTAAGTTTTTGTGTTTAGGTCCATTTCTCACTTACTGTACTACCTAGTACCACCATACTTGCACAACTTCATAACCAACGGGTGCCCACCACATACCACTATCCAACATGTGACCTTATTTTTTACCTTTGTAACCTTATTTTTCCGCGTAATCGACTTAGCCATTTTCAACGTTTAATTTTTCGCGTTTACATCACTTTTTAGCTCGACTATTCGAAGAATAGTTTGAGCTTATGTTGTTACCCCGTCGTCGGCGTCGACGTCGGCGTCACCGTCACGCCTTGGTTAAGGTTTTTAGTCAAGCTTGTATATGGAATACTACTGGCCCTACACCCACCATACTTGGACAACTTCATCTCCTAGTGATGTACATCAATAACCCCTGATCTATATTTCACTTTGACCTACATTTCCTCTTGAATTACTTAGTTAATTCCTCTTGGTTAAGGTTTTTAGTCAACCTTGGTTAAGGTTTTTAGTCAAGCTTGTACATGGAATACTATTGTGCATACAGACACCATACTTGGACAACCTTTTCTCATAAGGATGTACATCAATAATCCCTGATCCATATTTGACCTTGACCTACATTTCCTCTTGAATTACTTAGTTAATTCTCTTTGGTTAAGGTTTTTTGTCAAGCTTGTAGATGAAATACTCCTGGCCCTACACCAACCATACTTGGACAACTTTATCTCCTAGTGATGTACATCAACAACCCCTGACCTATATTTGACCTTCACCTACATTTAACCTTGAATTACTTAGTTAATTCCCCATTGGTTAAGGTTTTTATTCAACCTTGGTTAAGGTTTTTAGTCAAGCTTGTAGATGGAATGCTATTGTGCATACAGACACCATACTTGGATAACTTTTTCTCATAGGGATGTACATCAATAACCCCGGACCTATATGTTACTTTCACCTACATTTAACCTTGAATTACTTATTTCCCCTTGGTTAAAGTTTGTACTCAAACTTGGTTAATGTTTATAGTCAAGCTTGTATATGGAATACTCCTGGGCCTACAGCAACCATACTTGGACAACTTCATCTCCTAGTGATGTACATCAATAATCCCTGACCTATATTTGACCTTGACCTACTTTTATCCTTGGATTACTTAGTTATTCCCCTTGGTTAAGGTTTTTAGTCAAGCTTGTATATGGAATACTACTGGGCCTACAGCAACCATACTTGGAAACTTCATCTCCTAGTGATGTACATCAATAACCCCTGACCTATATCTGACATTGACCTACATTTAACCTTGAATTACTTACTTAATTTCCCTTGGTTAAGGTTTTTAGTCAACCTTGGTTGCGGTTTTTATGCAGGCCACAGCCACCTTGTTTGTCAAGCTATGTGTACATCGACAACCCTCGTAGTCGAGCTATGCTGTTCTCCTACAGCTCTTGTTATACTACCTAGAACCACCATACTTGCATAACTATATGTAATCCAATTGTCTATGCCTTGAAGAAAACCCGGCCTTGCCTTCGTGGCTTTGCCTCGTCTCGTGTTGTATGATTGAGATCATATAACGCATGTGTAACCAATCACAGGTCACAGTACCACAGGTCACAGTACATCTATTTCTGGAGAAAGAAGAAAAGTAGTATCTTATAATAGTAATTTTCATTCCATTCTATGTGTAAGAGCTTTGTATTGACCCAATAAGTACTGACTGATAGCATAATGTCCTATCAGGCATTGACCTGATGAGAATGTTCGGGTTACAACAAATTGAAGCTGACATTTCATTGGTCGAATGATGTCACATGATGTTACCGAATGACTTCTGTTTAATGACTCAATGTAAACAAGTCTGCATTCTTTTCAATCAATCCATTTTTAGCTCGACTATTCAAAGAATAGTTCGAGCTTATGTTGTCACCCCGGCATCGGCGTCACCGTCACGCCTTGGTTAAGGTTTTTAGTCAACCTTGTATATGGAATACTACTGGCCCTACACCCACCATACTTGGACAACTTCATCTCCTAGTGATGTACATCAATAACCCCTGATCTATATTTGACCTTGACCTACATTTCCTCTTGAATTACTTAGTTAATTCCCCTTGGTTAAGGTTTTAAGTCGACCTTGGTTAAGGTTTTTAGTCAAGCTTATACATGGAATACTATTGTGCATACAGACACCATACTTGGACAACCTTTTCTCCTAGCGATGTACATCAATAAACCTGATCTATATTTGACCTTGACCTACATTTCCTCTTGAATTACTTAGTTAATTCTCTTTGGTTAAGGTTTTTAGTCAAACTTGTCGATGGAATACTCCTGGCCCTATACCAAGCATACTTGGAAACTTCATCTCCTAGTGATGTATACTGAGCAAAACTAGAAACGTCCCTCCATGTTTAAGGAAAGATTCATCAAAAACCAAAAGGGTTACTTTTAAAAATCAAAATGGAAAAACAAGTTCATTCATTTCTGTATCAAAGCCAATAAATTGCATTTGGATATCTTGTTAAATATTCGAGAGATAACCGGCCAAGGGCGGTAGGGGTCAAAATCAAAAATCACAAAAACTCAGAAATGTGTTACTTAATGTTTAGAGATGGAATTTCAATAAGTAATGTGGCAAATTCAGTAAATCTCGTTAGTACCGAGTGTGGCCACCATTTGCATGAATGCATGCAATGATCCTACGCCGCATCGACGTGACGTAACGCAATACCAGTGCGTTGGGCAAATTCCTCCATTCCCGTTGTAACGCCCGTGTAAGATCGCGAACACTGTCAATCTGATGGTTAGCTCGTGCTTTGCGGCCCAGCTCATCCCATATGTGCTCAATGGGATTGAGATCCGGGGAGACCGCGGGCCATGGCATGACGTCGATGTTGTTTTGCTGTAAGTATTGAGTGGTGACCCTGGCTACGTGAGGGCGGGCATTGTCGTGCATCAATGTCACACCAGGACCATGCTGACGGATAAATGGTAAGGCATGTGCATTAGCACATCTGCAACATAACGTTGTGCATTGATGTTGCCCTGTACAACAACCAAATCTGTCTTCCGGTTTCCCATGATCCCACCCCAGACCATTACGCTCCCTCCCCCAAACCTGTTCTTCTCAACAATGCAACAATCGGTGATCTTTCATTTTTACGCCTGTATACCCGTAATCTTCCGTCAGCATGACTAACTGTGAACCGAGATTCATCGGTGAACAAAACTCGGTTCCAGTCAGCCCTTCTCCAGTTCAGATGACGTCGCGCCCATAACAGTCTGGCAGCACGGTGACGTTGGGTCATTATCTGACCAGTGTACGGGCGGCGTGCCCGGATTGGTTGGGCGTTACGACGTAACCGGTTGCGAATGGTCTGCCCTGAGACACCGTATCGCCTAGAGCAGTGACTGTGGCTGCCAATCGACGTTGACGTAAGTGCGTCAACATAATGTAACGATCGGCTCTAGCCGTCGTTACACGAGGCCTACCAGGTCGCTGCCGGTCGTGAACAGCCCCAGTCTGCTGGTACCGGGCTGCAAGACGATCAATCGTCTTCCGACAGCAACCAAACCGAGGCGCGACCGCCCTGGCGGCCATCCCACCCGCAAGCATCCCAATTGCCTGATTTCGCTCGTTTTCGGAAAGCCATGGCATATCGAAAACAGTGAAAAATTAAAAAAGTTTTTTAATTTTCCGAATAGCCCCTATCGCTTGAATGGTACGACATGAACTGAATCACCTTATCGATGACAAGTATAGCGTGCACGTGCAAAAAGTGGAAATCAACGTTCCGGTCACTGGCCGCTATGTAAACCGTGTGTATCGGCTAAACTCTACACGATCGTATTCTGAACATCGCCACGGTTTAAAATACATGTACTTTGAACATGTGGTACATACATAGACAGAGCTACACCGGCTATAAAACAGGGACGTTTCTAGTTTTGTTGAGTATACATCAATAACCCCTGACCAATATCTGACATTGACCTACATTTAACCTTGAATTACTTACTTAATTTCCCTTGGTTAAGGTTTTTAGTCAACCTTGGTTGCGGTTTTTATGCAGGCCGCAGCCACCTTGTTTGTCAAGCTATGTGTACATCGACAACCCTCGTAGTCGAGCTATGCTGTTCTCCTACAGCTCTTGTTATACTACCTAGAACCACCATACTTTCATAACTATATGTAATCCAATTGTCTATACCTTGAAGAAAACCCGGCCTTGCCTTCGTGGCTTTGCCTCGTCTCGTGTTGTATGATTGAGATCACATAACGCATGTGTAACCAATCACAGGTCACAGTACCACAGGTCACAGTACATCTATTTCTGGAGAAAGAAGAAAAGTAGTATCTTATAATAGTAATTTTCATTCCATTCTATGTGTAAGAGCTTTGTATTGACCCAATAAGTACTGACTGATAGCATAATGTCGTATCAGGCATTGACCTGATGAGAATGTTCGGGTTACAACAAATTGAAGCTGACATTTCATTGGTCGAATGATGTCACATGATGTTACCGAATGACTTCTGTTTAATGACTCAATGTAAACAAGTCTGCATTCTTTTCAATCAATCCATTTTTAGCTCGACTATTCAAAGAATAGTTCGAGCTTATGTTGTCACCACCCCGGCATCGGGCGTCGCCGTCACGCCTTGGTTAAGGTTTTTAGTCAACCTTGTATATGGAATACTACTGGCCCTACACCCACCATACTTGGACAACTTCATCTCCTAGTGATGTATCATAATAACCCCTGATCTATATTTGACCTTGACCTACATTTCCTCTTGAATTACTTAGTTAATTCCCCTTGGTTAAGGTTTTAAGTCGACCTTGGTTAAGGTTTTTAGTCAAGCTTATACATGGAATACTATTGTGCATACAGACACCATACTTGGACAACCTTTTCTCCTAGCAATGTACATCAATAACCCCTGATCTATATTTGACCTTGACCTACATTTCCTCTTGAATTACTTAGTTAATTCTCTTTGGTTAAGGTTTTTAGTCAAACATGTCGATGGAATACTCCTGGCCCTACACCAAGCATACTTGGACAACTTCATCTCCTAGTGATGTACATCAACAACCCCTGACCTATATTTGACCTTGACCTACATTTCCTCTTGAATTACTTAATTAATTTCCCTTGGTTAATGTTTTTAGTCAAGCTTGTATATGGAATACTGCTGGCCCTACACCCACCATACTTGGACAACTTCATCTCCTAGTGATGTACATCAATAACCCCTGACCTATATTTGACCTTGACCTACATTTAACCTTGAATTAATTAGTTAATTCCCCTTTGTTAAGGTTTTTAGTCAACCTTGGTTACGGTTTTTAGTCAAGCTTGTAGATGGAATACTATTGTGCATACAGACACCATACTTGGATAACTTTTTCTCATAGGGATGTACATCAATAACCCCTGACCTATATTTTACCTTCACCTATATTTAACCTTGAATTACTTGGTTAATGTTTATAGTCAAGCTTGTATATGAAATACTCCTGGGCCTACATCAACCATACTTGGACAACTTCATCTCCTAGTGATGTACATCAATAATCCCTGACCTATATTTGACCTTGACCTACTTTTATCCTTGGATTACTTAGTTATTTCCCCTTGGTTAAGGTTTTTAGTCAAGCTTGTATATGGAATACTCCTGGGCCTACAGCAACCATACTTGAAAAACTTCATCTCCTAGTGATGTACATCAATAACCTCTGACCTATATCTGTCATTGACCTACATTTAACCTTGAATTACTTACTTAATTTCCCTTGGTTAAGTTGTTTAGTCAACCTTGGTTAAGGTTTTTATGCAGGCCGCAGCCACCTTCTTTGTCAAGCTATGTGTACATCGACAACTCTCGTAGTCGAGCTATGCTGTTCTCCTACAGCTCTTGTTATATTTGATCACCGGCTAGTATAAAACGTTAACTGATAAATAGAATACCAGTCTAGTGTCAGTTGATATCAAGTATAACAGACTTGGCTGGGAAATGGTAGGAATTCCTCGGCAAGTCTTGGAATTCCTACGCATTTCCTAGCCTTACCTATAAACTTAATATCAACAAACACTAGCCTGGTATTCAAGAGAAATAAGAAAAAACAGCATGTTTTTCAGGAGAAATAAGAAAAATAATATCTTTGTAAAACGTTTACAGCGGAGATCCAGAAAACCATCCAACAGCAGACCGAACTCCAGAAGCAGGAGACGATGGCGGCAGCCTCCATCAACAGTATAGAACAAATACCCACCATTGTCTGTCTAACGGAGAATACAGCTCCCTGTCCATCCAGCATGCATTCACTAGATACAGATAGCTTCATTCACGACTTTATCTACAAAAACTCACGTGAGTGGTAGCTTCTGTCTTTGTTTATTTTATTTATCTTGTATTTAATGGTGGGAATTGGCTCAATGAACCCACCCATACCCGGTCTTCTGTCTTCGTTATGACTGTAGGTAATCTAAATGTTCTGGCATTTCCGCAGGCAGTTGCAGCTTGTAACACTGTGACCCTCCCGTACCATACGTACCAGAGTTACAGTTCCTCCCATAGCATTCTCCTGCAGAGTGGCGAATCAGATCTGATTCGCTACGCCGCAGGGGAATGCTATGGGAGTAACTGTAACTCTGGTACGTACGGTACGGGAGGGTCATATACAGTTCCTCCAATAGCATTCCCCTGCAGAGTAGTGAATCAGATCTGATGCGCTACTCTGCAGGGGAATGCTATGGGAGGAACTGTAACTCTGGTACGTACGGTATGGGAGGGTCACAGAGTTACAGGCTGCAACTATTCCGCAGGGCGATTGTGAAAATGTCCGAAAATTTTGGTTTACACCAGGTTTGGTATACATGAAAGGCCATTTCCAGATAACGGGTGCTACGTTTGAACCAAGGTACTGGTATATTACCTAACTACTGTCTGTTTCACGAAACCTGCCCAAATTTTACGGCTATATAAACAATGCAAAAACTATTTCTTTTTTTTTGATAATATTTAGTTTTATCAAAATTTAAGAGTCTCCCTTCTTTTTATTTCGTGAAATTTGGTCCAATATCGATTTTATTGCGAATTTATTTTCCCCATGTTACATCCCCATAGAGAATGAAGATGTCTATCGGGATTTAATATGGGTAATCTTTCTAATTTCATAAATAGTGAACCGATTTTCAAAATTTAACTTCTATTTCTTAGTTAGCTCAAGCTATCTTGACAGATTCCAGTGTCAATTTCATTATTTGTTTGGCTCCTCCCCCACCTCCTTTTCCCCTATTTTAAATACCCATAGGCAAATCAATTTTTCGTAAAAATCAATATTAGACCAAATTTCACAAAATAAAAAGAAGGCTCATTCTTAACCCTTACTACGCTGAATTATATGTTGTCGTCTGCTGGAAATGTTTTATTTTCACTATTTCTCGACAAAAACCTGGTTTTGACAGCACATGATAATCGTCTCCAGTGAAGACGATTCTCATGTGCTGTCAAAACCAGTTTTTTGTTAAGAATTAAAGGAAAAATGAAAAACAGCAGACGGCAATTTCCGTCAACAGCGTAGGAAGGGTTAAATTTTTAAAATTTAACACTTGAAAAAAATAATGTTTTTTGCATTGTTTATATGGCAGTAAAATTTGGGCAGCTTTCATGAAACAGACAATAAGCTTTATGCTGTCAGAAGTGCATAATGTGCCATGGTGTATATTTTAAAAATAATAATAGTAAAACCAAAAATAAATTATATGCATGTTCTTCTTGTGAAAAATTATGGTTGTAACATTGGTCCACATTGGTCCACATATCATGAGATGACGTTGCATTGATAACAATAAATTTGCCTATGACTTCTGTGCCTCCATCCAAAATCTGATTTAAAGTTTTTAAATACCTTAAATTTCTGCAACCTAAACTTGACTTGATATGTTGCATTGACATCATCCATTTTCATTCTGTAACCCACCCATGCAGTTCATACAGCCCAGTTAAAGGTCAAACTACTTTAGTATTTAAGGTTTTAAATAAATGGTTCACTTTGTAAGTACATGTACCTTGTATATCTCTAGCCATATATGTGTACATATATATTGTATATCAATTCACCCTTTGACCATGGATATATCCTGGGACTAGCAAGTGCCTTGCAGGCTCAACATATGGGTCAATGCCATCTGCTTTGTCATCATGAGATGGATGGGCCATGGGCTAGGAGATATGGCATCAGATTGTGAGTTCAATCCTCAACCTAGGCACACAGGTGGAAGACTCGGACCTAGGACCCAATAATTGGCTCATTTGAAAAACGTTACCCCACCAACCCATTTCCATACACTATACATTACAGTCTTTTCAAGGTTGGAATCGGATTTGCAAAAATGCCGTATTTTCTGACTCGCTCAAGCACCACATATTTCGATTTTTCTACTGACTTATGTCTCTGGTAATCGATAAAATCTTCAAATATATTCACAAACAGGTCGCACATTTTTGTGGTCTGCGGAAGCATAAATAATGTGTTAAATCATGCCGAAAATCGCATTACAGTTTCACACAGTAACTCAAATGTTACAATTTGTGACTAATAAATGTCATCCACTAACCTTGAATTATCTATAACTTCCTTTTATTTTTATTTCCATCCCAACATTTCGACATAACCTTTTGTAAACTTTACTATCGAATATCCTTTGTTATATTCGCAGAATGGTCAATAATGACGTCTTGGGAAAACCCTAACTGGAGTAACATAAATACTCCTAAATTAGTTCAACCAATCAGGTGGTGATGCATGAAGCTGGTTGTGTGGGATTCTTTTGGACAGAGAAATGTAACTAACAATATACTAAACACAAATGTTTAAAGTGAATATATTTGGGGGCCTGAATGCATTATATATTGACGTAAGTCCGAAGAAAAATCGAAACTTGTTGTATTTGAGTGAGTCCGAAACTAAGCCTGTCTATCAAACTCTTGTCTACCTTGTAAAGACTGTAATATATAGTGTAAGGAAATGGGTGGGTGGTGTAACGTTTTTCAAATGAGCCACTTATTGGGTCCTAGGTCAGAGTCTTCCACCTGTGCCTAGGCATTAAAAATACTTACATAGTATTGCCATCACACTGGTCTGTCGTATGTCACTTTAAACTGTGGTCCCGTCTCTATATGACCTTAGCTGTTGTTGGGACATTAAATCCATTCACTTTGACATTTTCATCATGACATGTCAATATTACTGAGACAAGCTAAAATACTTGCCCCATCCATCTCTATTTTAGCGTGGAAAATAATCATAAAAAATGTATATTTTAATAGAAAGTTGAAAATGTCAACAATTTATCTTGATGATATGGCTCATTACAAATCGGCTAATTAATGTGGATGTACACTGGTTACAAACATTGACTAAAATATTTAACTGTATTGAACAAATATACATAAATTATCAAATGGAAAAGTGGTTGGTGTCTAAAATTACTTCAATCAACAGATTTTAGTAAACAACCATATGTTATTTGTTAATACAATGTGTTTTCTACATGTGTTGACCATGCGAATAGTGAATACCAGGCTAGTGTCTTTTGATATCAAGTATATCAGGCAAGGCTAAGAAACTTGTATGAATTTTGAGGCTTGCCAAGGAATTTCCTACAGTTTTGCAAGCCAAGCGTGATAAGCTGGATATGAAAAGACACTAGTTTGATATTCTATTTATCAAGTGACGTCATACACTAGAGAATAAGCAAATATAATATGATTTTCCTTAAATAGAACGTGTGTCACAGATGTGCTTATCTAGTCAATGCAGCATACGACAATTGTTATTAGTCAGCTTGTATTCGGTCAATGCATACCTGATAATATTATGTTTTCAGCGTGGTAAATAAGGTTGTAAAAAATACTCTTATCGTTGATTTCCAGAAAGAGAAAAGGAGATTCGTCGTTTATGGGTGACCAATAACTCATTGGAGGATGAACATATTGCCATGTCCAAACAGTTTAAGGAATTACAGGTAGTTTGGGTTTCGGACTGAGAGACATGACATGACAGAATAATTTGCCAACATAGATTGTGATTATCAAGCATCCAAGCCCTAGTATAACCTAGTATAATGGTTACAATACAGTGCTCATTTACTGTTGTGTTCATGGGCATGGTGCTTTTTATCATAACTTACTCATTTGGTTGCATATTCAAAGTAAATGTAACTCCATCAGTTGTCCATGCTGCGGAACTGCTCCTAGCAAATAAATGAAAGTGAAGCTAGTTTTCATTATCTTTACAATAGGTCTTCATCTGCCCCGACCATATCAACAGATTGGTTAAGGTTTTTAGTCAAGCTTGTATATGGAATACTACTGGCCCTACACCCACCATACTTGGACAACTTCATCTCCTAGTGATGTACATCAATAACCCCTGATCTATATTTGACCTTCACGTACATTTCCTCTTGAATTACTTAGTTAATTCCCCTTGGTTACGGTTTTTAGTCAACCTTGGTTAAGGTTTTTAGTCAAGCTTGTACATGGAATACTATTGTCCATACAGACACCATACTTGGACAACCTTTTCTCATAGGGATGTACATCAATAACCCCTGGTCTATATTTGACCTTGACCTACATTTCCTCTTCAATTACTTACTTAATTCCCCTTGGTTAAGGTTTTTAGTCAAGCTTGTATATGGAATACTCCTGGCCCTACACCCACCATACTTGGACAACTTCATCTCCTAGGGATGTACATCAGTAACCCCTGATCTATATTTGACATTGACCTACATTTAACCTTCAATTACTTAGTTAATTCCCCTTGGTTAAGTTTTTTAGTCGACCTTGGTTAAGGTTTTTAGTCAAGCTTGTAGATGGAATACTATTGTGCATACAGACACCATACTTGGATAACTTTTTCTCATAGGGATGTACATCAATAACCCCACTGACCTATATTTTACCTTCATCTACATTTAACCTTGAATTACTTGGTTAATGTTTATAGTCAAGCTTGTATATGGAATACTATTGTGCATACAGACACCATACTTGGATAACTTTTTCTCATAGGGATGTACATCAATAACCCCTGACCTATATTTGACCTTGACCGACTTTTATCTTTGGATTACTTAGTTATTTCCCCTTGGTTAAGGTTTTTAGTCAAGCTTGTATATGGAATACTCCTGGGCCTACAGCAACCATACTTGAAAAATTTCATCTCCTAGTGATGTACATCAATAACCCTTGACCTATATCTGACATTGACCTACATTTAACCTTGAATTACTTAATTAATTTCCCTTGGTTAAGGTTTTTAGTCAACCTTGGTTAAGGTTTTTCTGCAGGCCGCAGCCACCTTGTTTGTCAAGCTATGTGTACATCGACAACCCTCGTAGTCGAGCTATGCTGTTCTCCTACAGCTCTTGTCACCTGTAATCAATTAAACTGTCATATGTGGAGCTTATGGGATGTTTGCCCAGTGTAGCTTCTGATCAAATGGCACACTCCTGTAGCCCGATAACGATCTATTTTGCTTGCTAGACACATGATGGGTGTTTCATTGATGGAATGGCGAACAGTGCAGATCCTATTTGTGATGATTAAAATCGTATACATTGATAGCTAATAGTTATAAAAAAGTGTCCCAAGTATTTTGGGGACACCCTGTATTGTATTGTGATTCTGTTTGTAAGAATGTGGGACTAAGCACAAACATCACCACTGAGTGCTTGTTAACCTATACCTGAATTACAGTGGGACTTCTCCAAACCTATGGTCCTATTTGCCCAGGTTCAAAGGCAATGCTCCAGATAAGGAATTAGTAACTGAGTATTGTCACTCCATCATTTCTGAAGCAATTGGGTATTTCAAAATTTTAATTGGGTAAAATAAAATCACATCAACAGACAGAAATTATTTAATAGTTTGCTTCGAAATGAAAAATGTCTCCTTGGAGACAATTCTAATGAAATACCAAGATGTGTTTTCATGGAAAATAAAAGAAAAATATGCTATATTTGTTGTCTGTTTATTGTTTTCTGCAGCATGATAAAGGTACCACAACATTTGTATTGCTTTTTGAAACTCGCTACTTCTGATTTCAATTGGGTTTTTGGCAATTTTAATCGGGTTTTTAAGCAAATTTGCAGTTTATCTGGAGCTCTGTTCAAAGGATTTTGATGTATTCAGTGTGCTTCTGTTTGTAGGAACTTGAAACAAAGCTGGACCAAGACATGGGGAATCTCAAAGCCTACGGGGCGTCCCTCTCCGCACAGATTGATGCTCTGAAGATGGTTCCTACATTATTTGGCGTAATAAACTTCTAGCATTAGATGTTGGGGGGGGGGTGGGAGGGGGGGGGGGGTGTAGTGGTAGGTGCTCAATGGTTATACATAACCACCTGCATTAATTTGGGTATCAGCGTTTCTGAACATTTGTTGGCATGCAAATCATAATAATGCTGTCTGAGCCTGAGAAGTAGCACAGCTCAGGCTCAGGCAATCAAACTGCTTGATTTCAAGTACACTATTAAACTATTTTGAAATAAAGAAATTGACGAGTATTGGCAAAATTAGCTCCGGCGTTAGTGTAGAAATTCAAGAAATTCACGAAAGCTGCCCAAATTTTACGGCTATATAAACAATTCAAAAACAATATTTTCTTCGATAACATTCAATTGAAGGAAAAATTAAGACTGAGCCTTCTTTTTATTTCGTGAAATTTGGTCAAATATTGATTTTATTACGAAAAATTAATTTGTCTATGGTAATTTAACATGGGGGAAAAAGAAGTGGAGGAGCTGTGGGAGGAGTCAAAAAACGAAATATTTTGGAAATTGACTCCGAAACCTGGCTAGATATCTTGGAAATGATCTAACTAAGAAAACAAAAGTTAAATTTTGAAAATCGGTCCACTATTTTTGAAATTCTAAATAATTTCCCCATGTTAAATCCCCATAGACATCTTCACTCTGTGAAGATGTCTATGGGGATTTAACATGGGGAAATTGTTATTAAGGCTCGTTATTAAATTTTGCTTTAATTTAATATTATCACAAAAAATATTTTTTTTGCATTATTTATATAGCCGTAAAATTTGGGCAGGTTTCGTGAAACAGACAGTAGTTGGATTCTGATGAGATTGAGCACACAACTCAAATTAACTAACCTTGTCTGTTCACTTGAAGTTAGATTCTGGGGGATGGGTTAGGTACTGAATAGATTAGGCAATGGCCATTTGGTTATGGACATTAAAATATGGATCGTCATCCGACATAACTGCATGTATCTGTATTTAATTTCCCATCTTTGTAGATTCCGATCTACTTAATAACATTCAGGTTGAATTAACTAACCATTGTCTATACATTTAGTGTTCGATGTAGCATTTGGGGTATGCTCAGTGGCTTGCTAAATGGCCATGTTGTTACAGAGATGGTAATAGAGACTAAATATAGATCATGTTGAGCCAAAGCTAGTCATATTGACCATTGTAAAATCAGCCTCCATACTTAGTGGTTGGGGTGTGGCTCACTTGTTTATGTAGCTGGCCAAGTGATTATATAAATTAACAGGGGTGGGAATTTTCAAGATATATCCGGAAATCAGGATTTCAGGTTCCTGATAATTGCAGAAAAATACTGTTGCAACATGGGAATCACACATTTACGCATACTGCCAAGTGCTGAAAATGGCTATATAAAACATATTTTTGCACCCACAAATGGAATTTGTTGGTGCAAAAATTGTTGGTGCAAAAATATGTTTATTTAGCTGTTTTCAATTTTCTGCAGTTGGCATTGGGAACTGTTCCCACCCCTGAATTAAATTTTGATCCCAATCCGAGAAAACTAGTCATATTTAATTTCTCAGGATTGCAAATTTTAATAAGCTTGCGCACACCGGTCAAATTAACAAACCCATAATGCATGCCTTTTTTGGCTGATTTTGAATTCGAAGAAATATAAGTATTTTCTATTTTCTTTAAATTTTGTCGAAAGTCGACACAAATTCGGAGCTGATTTATGAATTTATGTTCGCATCAGCCTGAATTTTGTTGCCAATTTTCAACATATTTACAAAAATATTTTCTCAAAGTCAATTTTGGCGAAAATTCGCGACCTGATTTCCAGATCCAGGTTGTTGACTATATTTCAAATCGCTTACTGGTCGTTGAGCACCGATGTCAATTGGTCAATTTTGTACATTTTACCCTGTTTGGTATTAATTTGAGTCCCTCTTTTTGCATTGAATTACGCTTCAGCCGGTTCTATGAAGCATTTCCGTCATTAGTTCTGAATCAGTCATACTATTAGATCAGTCCATGGCATTATTGAGCAAGTACAATAAAACCAAACTTATATATATTGTCTGGTAGTCGTGTTTGATGATTATCATAGTTCACATGTTTTTGCCTTGTTGACTGGTCGAACGGGACAACCATGTCAGAATTTCTAGATATGAATCCTGGTGTGGGTGCATTGAAAGTACATTATATCAGTTTTAGAAGGCCGCTAACTGAGTAATCCAAAGTTTCTGGCAGTCTTGCGCAAGGCTGCCAGAAAATGTGGGTTACTAACTACCAAAGTAGTTAACTCCCTTCTTTCATTGATCCAATTACTTGTGTTGCTGATACATGCAAGTGCAATATATTTGTATGAATCTGATTTATGAGAATATACTGTACATGTCTTCTATTTTTATAAAATTGTTATTTGTTGCTACAGTTTCTTTGGTTTATTTCTTTTTAACCCACAGTATCATCGCAGCTGCTTTATGATGCTTGTGAGGCAACATAAAGACATACTTATATAGTTTAGTACTAAACTCATTGACCCGGCCTTAAATGACCTTAGCTGTTGATAGGCCGTTAAATCCCAACAAACAAACAAACATACTTAGATAGATATATTACATGTTATATAAAGTAAAGAATTAGTCAGCCAAATGAGACCCATGGACCCTTTAAGAAGAAACTAATACAATACATCATGATACACACATGGCAATAAAGTTGCTCACCAAAGAAGGCATATATTGGCTGAACAGTTTAGGTTGGTTTGACCAAAACACCCGATCTGATTTTAGTTACCATTTACACGAACAGTTCTTTTAAATTGAGGATTTATATTGTTGTGTGACTTTGATGTCTGAAATTAGATTGGTATCTTACAAAGAGGAGCAGACTAGTTCTACCATGTTACCTATTGGTATCTTACAAAGAGGGGCAGACTAGTTCTACCATGTTACTGATTGTTTCTACAAATGTTACCTATTGGTATCTTACAAAGAGGGCAGACTAGTTCTACCATGTTACCTATTGGTATCTTACAAAGAAGGGCAGACTAGTTCTACCTATTGGTATTTTACAAAGAGGAGCAGACTAGTTCTACCATGTTAACTATTGGTATTTTACAAAGAGGAGCAGACTAGTTCTACCATGTTACCTATTGGTATTTTACAAAGAGGGGCAGACTAGTTCTACCATGTTGCCTATTGGTATTTTACAAAGAGGAGCAGACTAGTTCTACCATGTTACCTATTGGTATTTTACAAAGAGGAGCAGACTAGTTCTACCATGTTACCTATTGGTTTCTTACAAAGAGGAGCAGACTAGTTCTACCATGTTACCTATTGGTTTCTTACAAAGAGGGGCAGACTACTTCTACCTATTGGTATTTTACAAAGAGGGGCAGACTAGTTCTACCATGTTACCTATTGGTATTTTACAAAGAGGAGCAGACTACATAGTTCTACCATGTTACCCATCTGTATATCACCTCTGTCGCTGTTAAACCCAACCCATTTCTGACTAAATACCCCTAACTTAAATAAGTTTCAATATTTTTGTATTAGTACTCAAAGGTATATGTTGTGACCACTCGTAAGTGTGGTAACAACGTATACTTCCGTGTGTATTTAATAGAATAGACCTAAGAAACTTGACCAAAAACTTTAACCTGGGTGTGACACCCAGGTTAATGTTTTTGGTCAAGTTTCTTCCGTCTATAGCCCCCGTACTTTCGCACTATGAGCAGTCAGTGGTGTGCATCACATACCATTATAAATCGGATGGCCCTCAAATGACCATGACGTATTTTGCTTCTCATTTACAGGGTTATTTTCCTTGGTTAGTGTTTTGTTCAAACTTCTATTTTCAATACTGTTGGGCATGCAGCCATGTTTTCATTATATTGCTATACATGTTCAGGAATTCATTTTGATTTTTATGAAAACTTTAGAATTTGTTTATATCAAAAAGAAGGAAATTACCAATCACAGGATGTTTTTTGATAATTTTCAGTGAGTAAATAAGTCCCAATTCCTGTTAATTAAAGCACCAGTCACTGTACTTGGCAACGCATACTATGATCACGTTTGTGCTTCATTTACTTATTTTCTTTGGTTAATTATTTTGGTCTACCCTCTATATGCAGTCCTCTTAAATCAGCAGCCACCATGCATGCACACTATTGTCACCAAGTAGCGTACATCAAAACTGTAAAACACATGACATTCAATATAGGGTTAACTGTATTGTAATTTTGAAATTTGCAGCGTATATCCGAAAATGATAGGTCGGAAAATCTGTTTAATGGCGACGCGCTAGCGGAGCCATTAAACATTTTTTCCGACCTATCATTTTCTGATATATGCCGCAAATTTCAAAATTACAATGCGGTTACACGGTAACCTATTTCTAATGCACTCCATTACTACTGGCGTAGGAATACATATTGAAATAATTTGCGACCTTTCATCAACAATGATATACCTGTAATGTATGACCATCAGCCAATCAGATTGCGTGATACTTATAGAGTGCATTAGAAATGATCTTGACCACTGGTTTAGCGACTCAAACTAGCGTATATTGTGACGTTGGCACATTGTTGTCTGATGTTGGCAAATAAGTAACACACTGTGTGTTACTGCATGGCCAGTAGCAGACATTAGTGTCAGATAAATTACTTTAGAACGTCAACTGTGATAGGACTGTTGGTGTTATTGTCTGTAAAGGAGCGCTTGGACTGGTGTTTTTGCGTTCAAAGAGATAGTCAGGGTTGTAATGACCCTGATTGATGGAATTTGATGTTCCATGAAGTTTCGACACGCAAACGTGTGAGCATGCTTGTTTTATAAAAAGGTCCAATTCCGGAGGTCGTGGGTTCGCTCACATCACACATTGGGCATGAACTAATTTCGATTCCACCAGCTGGAAACCATATTTGTATGACCTTGGCTGTAACTACATATATCTACTTGAAATCAGGAATTGGATTGGCCAAGGCTGAGCACAGCTTGACCTCGACAAAACAAACTTCCTGATTTCGAACATGACATCCAGGTAGAATATATCTGTGCATAACTGTTTTACAGTTACGGATCCAGGTGTTGTTTAGAAACAAGAGACAACATTTTCTTCAATTGCAGTTGCATATATTTACTCTATATTACATTTATATACATAAACTAAGTACTCTATAACAGAGCTCCAGATAAGTTTTGCATCTAAAGAGAATTATACCCCCATTTTTCAAATTCAATGCGTATTTAATTTTACAAATGTACTATTTATTTTCTTATTAAATAGGTCACAAATGATAAACAATAAAAACAAATTTAAAAATTCACTTATTTGAGCTGCAAAAAGCAAACAGTGTAAATAAATTGTCAACTTTATTTCAGTATTTTCTCTACTCCATTTCAAAATCAATGCGTATTTTTTCACATTACTGTGAGTATTTTGTAAATGCGTATTCTGCTAAAATAAGTCTAAAATACGCCAATACACACCTTATACGGAGCTCTGCTCTATAACATGTACACATACATCAAGTAAGTCATATTTAACTCTTAGTATCGGGATCCCGGAAATTGTCGTCTTACTGGATAACAAGTGATTATTGTGTGGCGAGGACCTGGCATCAGATCAGGATTATTCTGAGTTCAGGGCTGAATATATATATTTTTATTGTAAATATTCAGTTCTGATTTTGGTATCCCCCCCCCCCCATTTGTACATGTACTTGAACATTTACATGTACTTGTACATGTAATGTATGGGATTTAGTACTAATCCCATTGACTCGGCCTTAAATGACCTTAGCTGTTGATAGGCCGTTAAACCCCAACAAACAAATTGACTGGATAAATGAAATGAAAGGGTCAATGGAAGGAAGGGTCTAAGCCCATTTTTTCCACTGATCCCTTAAATTTTAGATTTGTTTCTAGTGCACTTTGTAGCCTGACAGCGATATGTACTCATTGCTGAAAAGATGGTATTCTTTTTTATTATTCTCTAAGTGGAATTTTGTCACAAGCCGAATGATTCGATCCAGCTGGATTTCGGACCCTTGTATTGTAGATGAACGATAACGATGAATACTATTTCTGTGAAAATATTAGTGTTTCGAAGATGAAACTTCAGTGGCCTATTCCATCAACATTGCAAAGTATACTTTACTAGCAAAGTATACTTTGAGGGAGTAATCATTTATTTTTCCTGAAATGCATTATTTCATATAGAACTAACAAATGCATATATTTCATGATTAAAAGTATGCAGAATTATTATACTGAATTTATTATATTATCACAGCCAAATTGGCTGTGATAATGTAATAAATTCAGTATAATAAAAATTAATAAATTTATCATAAAATTGAAAATTTCTCCCTCAAAGTATACTTTGCTACTAAAGTATACTTTGCAATGTTGATGAAATAGGCTACTGAACACATGCCTGTGCTCTGGAATTGCTGTCACATTCATTGTTGGTGAAAACTGACAATGTAATCAGGGGCCCGTTTCACTAAAGTTTGTATGACTAAAATGTTCATAAGTGCAAATTTAGGATCGTCTGGAAATTGCAATTGATGGATTTACATTTATTGAGCATAGGCTGCATATGCAGTCTATGCTCAATACATGTAAATCCAATACTTGTGTACAAAAAAAACATTGTTACTGTGAAATTTACAAGCTATCATAGTTTTGCACTTACCAACATTTTAGTCGTACGAAGTTTAGGGAAACGGCCCCCAGGAAGCCAGATGTTACATTGCGTTCTCCGTCGAAATGCAAGCACCAACAGTGTAGATGTTACTCATATTTACAACATAACTATCGTATACATGTACTTATAGAATCGTTCATGCGGCCAAAAAAATCCGTACCATGTATTTCACCGCTGTCCTGCGACAAATACAATACGTGGTTTCACCCTCTGCTATCTGATCCTAGAAACACGAATGTTCTAGTTTCTAGTATTATATTGCATAAGTAATTAGTACACAGTGGCAACGCTAACCACTATCCTGGTTTACCCTATGCTATCCGACACTAGCAATACGGTTTCTAACATCAGATTGCATATGGTGATTAAACCATTGGTGACAATGCTAACCGTTATCCTGGTTTATCATATGCTAACTGATAATAGAAACATGGTTATTGTAACATCAGGTTGCATAAGTAAGGTACTAATAATTCCAGCACAAAAATATTTACACAATTCCCTAACATTTGATTGGTCCGTTGCAAGTCTCCGTCCAAAATTTATATCCCAGTAAACTCCATGCCGAACTACTTTCCGTAACCGTGAGGCGCAGTTAAAATAATTCTTAAGAAAACGGAAAATAAACACATTTTCTTGATGAATTTATTTCAAATGCTGGAATTATAAGGAATGAATGGCCTTTTTGTGGAATTTATCGGGGATATAAACTTGGAAAAGTCGCGGGAATACTGGACGAGGCCTTCCGGCCTTCGTCCAGTATTCCCGCGACTTTCCCAAGTTTATACCCCGATAAATTCCACAAAAAGGCCATTCATTCATTCATTCATTCATTCAATAGGATAAAAATAAACAATTGGCGATAAAAAATTACAATTTTCGAAAAAAAAAAAAAAAAAAAAAATTATTTTTTTCGAAAATTGTAATTTTTTATCGCCAATTGCGAAAGTGGCTTTTCCAAGTTTATACCCCGATAAATTCCACAAAAAGGCCATTCATTCCTATATTAAACCAATATGTGGCAACAACAGCCACTAGTATGTAGCCTATTTCACCAACATTGCAAAATATAAGGATAACTTTATTAATTTTGATTATACTGAATGTATTACATTATCACAGCCATTTGGGCTGTGATAATGTAATAAATTCAGTATACTAATTCTGCATACTTTTAATCATCAAATATATGCAGTGGTTAGTTCTATATGAAATAATGCATTTCGTGAAAAATAAATGATTATGCCCTCAAAGTATACTTTGCTAGATATGTATACTTTTCAATTTTGATGAAATCGGCTACTGGTCTACACCATGTTACTCAATACTACTGTCTGTTTCACGAAAGCTGCCCAAATTTTACGGCCATATAAACAATTCAATTTTTTTCGACGAAAAAGAGTAAAAATGTCAAAGAACGACAGTTAGGCGACAATGTACAGCGCCTGAAGCATTTCTAAGTCATTGATGCTGCGAGGAACTCGTGCAAGTTTCTTTGCTATAATATTTAGTCACAACACCATGGCCATAACGTCAAACATGTATTCACGTTCAATGACGTCACAAGTACGTGACGTCAAGTCATGACGTCATAATAAGTGTACCGAGGTACAAGGTATCGCGTCTCATATTAGTGAAAGTTTCAGTAAGTTATCATTTTCCGTTTTCTGTTCACACTTAATGTTAACTGACACCAGTAAACATAAATGGGAGGGCAAATTTTGTATTTTTAGCTGAATAAAACAAAAAACACGTATACTATAAAATCAAATCGTATGTTTAGTTGATAGAGGACATTTGCAGTTAATAAAGCGAACAACTCGACATTGACATCATCTGAGAGATACTACCTTTGAAACATTTATATTTGTATAATGTAGGCAATTATTTTGATGTTAAATTTACACTTAGCACACATGGATAAATATACTATAAGTTAACATGATTATATAACTATATACATATTATACAGTGACATGTGTCCAATACTTTGTTTAGTTACACACATATACACATATGTCGAGGTGTGCATGCATACACAGAAATACTTGTACATTCAAACAATTATGTCACTAAACTATACATTTTCAGATGGAGCAACCGATGATGTGTCTGTCTTAACCCTTACTACGCTGAATTAAATTTTGTCGTCTGCTGGAATTTTTTTATTTTCAATATTTCTAGACAAAAACCTGTTTTGACAGCGCATGCGAATCGTCTCCACTGGAGACGATTCTCATGTGCTGTCAATACCGGTTTTTTGTTAAGAATTAAGGCAAAAATGGAAAACAGCAGACGACAATTTTCGTCTCCAGTGTAGTGAGGGTTAATGCTAATGTACCATTACAGTAATTTATTGGGCAATGCGATTTGTATTGGCACAATACGTACTGACTACTACCACAGTATCATGTATTGGCCTGTGTTAGGATTACCATAAATTGTAAACTGACATTTCATTGGTCATACCTTTCCGAATGACGCCAATGTAATGACACAACGTCAACAAGTCCGTGTTTTTTTTAAAAAGAAAACTACTTCATATTTGACCATTGGCTAACATAGAACGTTATCTGAAAAACAGAATACCAGCGTAGTGCTGTTGATATCAAGTTCATCAGGCTCGGCTCGGAAGCGTTAGGAATTTCTCGCCGAGTCTCGGAATTTCTAATGCGTTTCCTAGCGTTGTAAAATTGATATCAAATGAAACTAGACTGGTATTCTCTATCTAAATTTCAACGGCGAATCCATTCTTACCAAGTCATCTGTCGTCATATTCACTAAAACTTACTTAGGCTTGAAATATTTTACTTCAATAATATTTCGGGTTTTTTTTTTTAATTTAAAAAGTATTCATGGTTACTTGCTTATAGTTTCAGCAGCAATGTGGATGTTCCTTTTACATCACTGAGAATGTATTTGAAACATGTTTTGGTATAAATATGAAAATTAGTATCACAGATGGTACACAACATGTTTGCTCACTGGTTCAGTATGTCACACTCCAATGTTCCTGTAATGTAAGTTACCCGCGTCGGTGAATCAGGAACCATAAGGCCGTTTCACTACACTTCGTACGACTCAAATGTTTGCAAGTGCAAAAGTATGATAGTCTGTAAATTTCACATTAATTTAGCAATGTGTTCTTGTAAACAATTATTGGATTTACATTTATTGAGCATAGGCTGCATATGCAGCCTATGCTCAATAAATGTAAATCCATCAATTGGAATTTACAGACTATTCTAAATCTGCACTTGCGAACATTTTAGTCGTAAGAAGTTTAGTGAAACGGCCCCCATTACTAGAACGGTATTGTAATTGAAGGGGTCAGTGGAAGACGGTGGGGCAGGGGGTTAACATAATGAGAGAGCTTGTCCCCTTATTCCACTAATCCCTTCATGTTAGTACTGTATTTACTACGTTACACAATCATACATACTATCGGATGTATGTGACCTTGCTAATTGGACGTAAAACTCGGCTGGATGGATACAATTCTGAAGTCTTTATTTACAATGTCACTATTATGTAACTATTGCACGATCAATTAATTCGGATAATGTTATTACAGCCATCTATTTCACTGTAACACCATTGTTGATGTCCACGGCTATTATTTTCATTCTCACGTTTGTTTACAAGTACGTTCATGAACACAACAGCAGTGGCATTGTGTCACTGTGTTATTTTAAAACAGATTGCTCAAATAACATTATCCGAATGAATTGATCTCGTAATAGTTACTTATCCCGTCAACACAGTGCGTATGTGCCGTGAAACAGTTTTGATATCATGTCAATACGACCTAGTCACTGCGTATGAATATGCGCGGTGGCTGGGGTTATTTTTAATGCATTTTAAAGCTGTTTGTAGGTGTTGACGGGATAAATAGAATAGTAGGTTAGTGCCGTAAATGGGAAAAAATATCTGGCGCGGCACGGAAACGGGATGTGCTCGGCAGAGCCTCGCCCATCCCGTTTCCTAAGCCTTGCCAGATATTTTTTCCCATTCACGGCACTGACCTACTATTCTCTATATAGTCATAATAACGACATTGAAAATAAAAACTGGACAAAGGCCGGAAGGCCTCGTCCAGTATTCCCGCGACTTTTCCAAGTTTATATCCCCGATAAATTCAACAAAAAAGGCCATTCATTCCTTATAATTCCAGCATTTGAAGCCCCGTGCAGGCACCGGGGCGGGATCAACTGATCCTGAGGATAGTGCTGCAGTAGCCATTGCTTGTCGTAAAAGGCGACTAAACTGGCTTAACGATTGGGTTCATACTTTCCGGAACCCACTATACCGGATTTGGCCCTCATGTACATTTTTGGCTTTCTTGTATGTGAGAGTTGAGTCGGGCTATGCCCCATATATAAAAGTAAGATTAGCGCTAATCCTATTACTTTTAGGGATGGGATAAATGATGCTGGTGTGGCGAGGGCCTGGCACCAGATCAGGTTGTTCTAATTTCAGAACTGAATATATATTTTGATTGTAAATATTGAGTTCTGAAGTTGGGATTTACCCCCCTTGGACAGGTGGATATGGGACTCGACCCCGTTGACCCGTCTGCGTGTAGACTCCCTGAGGCTTGTACCTCTATGTCAGAAAAGCGGACGTTAAACCCTATTCACTCACTCACTCACTCCAGCATTTGAAATAAATTCATCAAGAAAATGTGTTTATTTTCCGTTTTATTAAGAATTATTTTAACTGCGCCTCACGGTTACAGAAAGTAGTTCAGCGTGGGAGTTTACTGGGATATAAATTTTGGACAGAGACTTGCTACGGGCCAATCAAATGTTAGGGAATTGTGTAAATATTTTTGTGCTGGAATTATACATGGATAACGTGACCAGTGTAGCCACAGATCAGCATGCGATACTATTCATGGTGCCTTTAACATTGACTTCAGAGCGGTATGAAGATGCAGGGGACAGTTTCACTAAACTTGTTACAACTAAAATGTTCGTAAGTGCAATATTGTGATAGTCTCTAAATTTCACATTAACAATGTGTTCTTGTAAACAATTCTTGGATTTACATTTATTGAGCATAGGCTGCATATGCAGCCTATGCTCAATAAATGTAAAGCCATCAATTGAAATTTACAGACTTTTAAATCTGCACTTACGAACATTTTAGTCGTACGAAGTTTAGTGAAACGGCCCCAGGACTTTTCTAAATCTGCACTTATGAACATTTTAGTCGTACGAAGTTTAGTGAAACGGCCCCAGAACTGTACTAGCTGATTATGATATACACTTGACAAACGCACTAGAAGCTTACTTTCCTTGTAACGAGACCCAACTCTAATCATCATCCCGTTTGTACTAATCTGGTTCTATGCTGGAATCACATGTTAGCAACGAGTGCATATTATGATTCTTCAGCATGAGTGCACAGGTTTAGTGACAAAACGTTTTTTGTTCAGTAAGACATACTTAAACATGTTTTATATATGCACATAGTCAATTAGATATGGCACGGTATATCATTCCGACTCTGTCTAGTGGACTGGCCTGACAATAGTGTGTTGTATTGTATTGAACTACATTCGTGTCACAGTCCAACGTGTCCGGATACTGTTATCACTGCTGAATCTTTGGGTGAATGTTTTTACTGCCACCAGGTACCGTGGCGATGATACAGCTGGTAATTGTCATGCCAGCGTCACCCCAGGAAACTTTGTCAAAGTTATTGCTGGAAATAACCATCGTCATCTTCATCAGACGCCGCATTGCTACGTGTCGTCTGGTTGTAGGTAACATACTGTACCGGACACTGGTCATTCATTATTAACGACTGAAAAAGAACCATCATGTAATGATAACATAATCAGTAAGGTGCCAGCACTAACGATAGTTCTGAGGTGGACCATCAGTGGACAGACAAGACATTTGCATCAAATGCAGACATTGATCTACTGTCTGTTCCACGTTTTGCTGCCGACGAACTTTTGGCTATTAAACACATTAACAAATAACAAAGTAAGTACTTTTTCATCAATAACAAAAGAAATCACCCTCCCGAAAGAAAATTATTTCATGAAATTCCATCAATTATTGATTTTACTGCGAAAAAAACGATTTTCCTATATGAATTTAACATGAGATCTAAAAATAGATTTTTTTAAAATATTTTTTTCATTTGTGGACCGATTTTCAAAATCAAAATTTTGTTTTCTAAGTCACATCATTTTCAAGCTATCTCGCCAGGTTTCGGAGTCAATTTCCAAATTTTGTTGTTATTGATGAAAAAGTACTTAAATTTAAATATTTTTAGATTTAATGTGTTAAATAGCCAAACGTTCGTCGGCAGAAAAACGGCAGCCACCCATGGGATGACGCAAAACTGGCTGTTGTAGAGAGGTGGCTGTTGTAGAGAGGTGGCTGTTGTAGAGAGGTGGCTGTTGTAGGGAGGTGGCTGTTGTAGGGAGGTGGCTGTTGTAGAGAGGTGGCTGTTGTAGAGAGGTGGCTGTTGTAGAGAGGTGCTGTAGAGGTGGCTGTTGTAGGGAGGTGGCTGTTGTAGAGAGGTGGCTGTTGTAGAGAGGTGGCTGTTGTAGAGAGGTGGCTGTTGGGAGGTGGCTGTTGTAGGGAGGTGGCTGTTGTAGAGAGGTGGCTGTTGTAGAGAGGTGGCTGTTGTAGAGAGGTGGCTGTTGTAGGGAGGTTAATGCTGAATTAAATTTTGTTGTCCGCTGTTTATTTATTTCTTCGATAATTCTCATCAAAAACATGTTTTGGCAACATTTTAGAATCATTTCCAATGGAAATGATTCTAAAATGCTGTCAAAACATGTTTTTATTGAGAAAGACGGAAAAAGCAACAGCAGACGACAATTTTCGTGCTCAGCAGTCTAAGTGTTAGATATAGAGGAAATCGTCCATTTGGGATATAAAATAGCGGCTGTTACAGAGAGGGTGTTGTTGTGGAGAGGTGGCCGTTCGGGGAGGGTCGACAGTACATGGCATGTTGTTTTCATAAGTCGTATCTAGATTTAATGATCCTTTTAGTCAAATGTTTACAGGACTGTCTGACAAAAAGGTTTTAACTGAACAGGAACTATATCAGTAAGCTATATGTTGTTGGATACAAGGTCTCGATTTCGTGGTATTAACAATTTCAACAATTGACGGGTTATAAATTATAACACAGTTATATATGTATACGTCATTTCTGTGGCATAGTAAACATTCTGTACTTTGTTGTATGTTTTCAAAATGTGTAATCACTGTTTAAAACTTTGTCTTCCGATCATACATGTAGCAATGCATGAATCTGCCATTTTGATGTATGGTCTGAGTTTTCGAGTGTCGATTCAAATGGTTAGATAATGTGGCGAATGTTCATCGTTGGTAATTGTACTTATTAATGAGTTTCTTTGACCACACGTGAAATCACCTAATATTGTAGAAATGATATGCTATATTTAGCCCTAAGCATGCTTTGGTAACATTTGCTCAGTGTGGAACCTGTCCGGATTGTTATATATGTGTAGTACGTGCATAATGAACATTAATATTAAAACCACAAAAAAAACACGACTACCACCACGACTATCACAAAAACCGACGGCATAACCGTATATGTAGCCGACTTCATCAAAATTGCAAAGTATAGTTATCTAGCAAAGTATACTTTGAGGGATTAATCTTTTATTTTCCCCGAAATGCATTATGTCATATAGACGACTTCATATACTTGATGATCAAAAGTTTGCAGAATTATTATACTGAATGTATTACATTATCACAGCCAAAATGGCTGTGATAATGTAATATATTCAGTATAATAAAAATTAATAAATTTGTCCTTAAATTGAAAATTTCTCCCTCGAAGTATTCTTTGCTAGATAAGTATATACTTTGCAATGTTGGTGAAATCGGCTACTGGCTAGTGGCTAGTTTCTTTTGATATCAAGTGTATCAGGCAAGGCTACGAAAGCTAGATTATGGTGATATGCCGCTTATGATACAAGCATACATGTACATGTATATGACGTTTCACGTCAATCCAACATATGGATACAGAGATAGATATGTAGAAACTTAATGTTGGTGAAATAGGCTACAGGACTGTGATTTTACTCACCATTTTTTCTTCTCGGCCTGGAGGATTTCTCAGGAAGTATATAACGGGAGCATACGCTATGCAAATTATTCCAACAATCCAGAGTGTCCTGCAATATACATAGAGAATAGTAGGTTAGTGACATGAATGGGAAAAATATCTGGCAAGGCTTAGGAAACGGGATGGGTGAGGCTGTGCCGAGCACATCCCGTTTCTGTGCCGCGCCAGATATTTTTCCCATTCACGGCACTAACCTACTATTCTATTTATCCCGTCAACAGCTACAAATGGCTTTAAAATGCAAAAAAGTAACCCCAGTCACCGCATATATTCATACGCGGTGATTAGGTTGTATTGACAGGATATCAACAATGTTTCACTGCACCGTGTTTCACGGCAAATACGCACTATGCTGACGGGATAACAGTTAGTTCACGGTTCGTCCGCATGTACGAGGAGATTATCGCTCGTACATGTGGACAAACGTGATCTAACTTATTTATCACATCCTCATGCATATACACTGCACACGAGCTGTGTTAATACAGAACCAAAACCCGGAAATGTGTCAAAGATGTGATAATGTATAATAAATGCATGTATTGCTGAACTGTTAAGCACTCAATGCTTTTCATGAAAATATCATTGTCTATGGTTTTAAATGAATATTTTCATCTAGAATAATGCAGGTATGTAATTAATTCACTCCGGCCATTGATTAGTATTATTATTAGTAGTAGTAGTAGTGTTATTTCATTATTATTAATATTATTATATAATTTCCAATAACCTCTGAAGGGAAGCACATTTTTATTAAATTTTCGACCAAAACATTGCATGCGCACTCCTGTAGCCGATTTCACCAACATTGCAAAGTATACTTTACTAGCAAAGTATACTTTGAGGGAGTAATCATTTATTTTTCCTGAAATGCATTATTTCATATAGAACTAACAAATGCATATATTTCATGATTAAAAGTATGCAGAATTATTATACTGAATTTATTACATTATCACAGCCAAATTGGCTGTGATAATGTAATAAATTCAGTATAATAAAAATTAATAAATTTATCATAAAATTGAAAATTTCTCCCTCAAAGTATACTTTGCTACTAAAGTATACTTTGCAATGTTGATGAAATAGGCTACTGGTCCTGATTGATCAAGTGTTGATAGGTTGATGAAATAGGCTACAGTTAAATCCAGGCATGTCGATGTTGTTATACATGTACATGCCGACTTACATGTAACAAATGTCTCTAGAACACAAAACTATACTTACCAATGAAAACCTATAGATTTGACAATACTGCCGCTCATCATTGGCCCTGTAAAGAAATAAAACAATTGTTGTAGACACCTTTTTATGCATTAATAATTGGTAATACATTTTGCCAATTTATCAAACATCGTATTCAAGGATTTGCCATTAAATACGTTTTAGAAAATCACATTTCATGATTGTACACAGTTTTAAGAAACCCATCATTAATATGTAACTCCCATGCCGAACTACTTTCCGTAACCGTGAGGCGCAGTTAAAATAATTCTTAAGAAAACGGAAAATAAACACATTTTCTTGATGAATTTATTTCAAATGCTGGAATTATAAGGAATGAATGGCCTTCCGGCCTTCGTCCAGTATTCCCGCGACTTTTCCAAGTTTATATCCCGATAAATTCCACAAAAATGCCATTCATTCCTATAATAACCAATAGGATAAAAATAAACAATTGGCGATAAAAAATTACAATTTTTAATGCCAATTGTTTATTTGTTATCGCCAATTGCGAAAGTGGTTTTTCCAAGTTTATACCCCGATAAATTCCACAAAAAGGCCATTCATTCCTATAGTAGAAAAGAATCGTTGGATGTTTCACTGATTTTATTGACGTTTAAGTTTCGGAAATAGCTTTCTGAAATGTGTCGATGGAAGACCGACCGGATTTGCATAGGAATGTTTTTGTCGCGCCTGCTTTAGCACAAGTCTGCTTTAGCACTTGGTGTCAAAATGTATCTTCAACCTTGACCTATTTCGTGTTATAGGCATGCACTTCTCTGATGATTGTTGTGATGTTTACTTTAACACATGCCCATGATGATGTTACGGTCAAATGCCTCGGCAGGCACAACACCGTTTCTGTTGCGAAATGCTTGTCTATTTGTTGTCCTTCTGCGGCAACACTCGATAATGCGCGTTACCTGGACCAATGCAATCATAATTGGGTAACCGGTTGGAAAAAACTGAGCTCACAAATTGTTTGGCAATACTCTGAGTTTTGACTGGGCGTAGAGCTATGCAATGTACATGTATAATTAACAATCTGTGCTATCTACTATAATATGCGTGAACCTGTATGGGAAACATGCATGCGTACCCGATAGTGGATCTGGCAACCTACGAGTCTAAATAGCACACTGAATACCCTGATCAAATTGCGCAAGTGCGCGAGATCATATGAGTCTGCACTCTGTGGGGAGTGGTGAACAGTGGATTCTCAGATCCGACTGCACTTAAGCGCCAACTGATCTGGGATTTCCTGGTAACCAAGGCAAATATCAATGTTTCTCATGATGGGTCACTCATTTACGATAATGGTATTCAGTTTTCAGCCTCGTTTAATAGTACAATGTACACTGTTTTCACCTGTACCTCATGATGTCATGTAAAATGGATTGAGTGTAATTAATAAATTGAATTGAATTAAATTTAAATAGACGCAGAGTCGCATACTACTCCAGACCTACGATGTACGCCATTCAGTTCCTGGTGTAGCCTTATTGACGTCGGCCAAGTGAAAACTTCTTATCTGACAGTGTGATTGATAATGATCTGGAACTATGTCAAATGCCGTGATGTCCATTTTCAGAGTCGGCATTATTGTACCATTAACGTACCAACAGCGAATCCCATTGCGAAGGCAATGTCAGCAATGGCGTACACGTTACCGTACACGGACACGTGTCGCAGGTCGACCAGGTAACCCATGTGTGGCATCATCGAAGAGTCCACCATACCTGAAATAGGGGATGTAGAGGGTCGGCCATAAAGGATTATTTAACCATTAGAATGCGGAAAACCTAAATGATCGTCTGATGTTGTGTTGTATTATGTCTTCTTTCTCAATGAAAACATGGTTTGACAGCACAAAGCACGTTCTTGATGAGAATAGCAGACGACATATATTTAATTCAGCATTGTAAGTATTACTATGATTTATCCCGTCAACACAGTGCGTATGTGCCGTGAAACATTTTTGATATCCTGTCAATACGACCTAATCACTGTTTTATTACATTTAAAGCTATTTGTGGCTGTGGTTATTTTTATTACATAGTAAAGCTATTTGTAGGTGTTGACTGGATAAAGCCTCGCACATCCCGTTTCCTAAGCCTTGCCAGATATGTATTCCCATTCACGGCACTAACCTACTATTCTCTATATTTATTAAATAGAGAATTTGATATGAAGGATGAGTTACGACGGTACATATATGTTTAAACGACATTACTTATTTCGTAAGAAATGAGATTTAATTATCATAAATGTTTGATTATAATTTATTGTGCAAAAAGAGTCGTGCTCTTGCACATGCATTTGTACCTGTATGCATTTGTACACTGTATGACCTATCTCAAGCGGACACCGATAATGACTTCATCGTGTTAACTTCGGTAGCATTAATCGTAATGTATCCCTCCGTATGTAGCCGATACCTTGGTGTGCGATGGATACCTGACTTATGTTGGGACCTCTCTAGAACACATACCATGTAGTCCTATCATGGTGTCCGGTTCAGTAGCCGATTTCACCAACATTGCAAAGTATACTTTAGTAGCAAAGTATACTTTGAGGGAGAAATTTTCAATTTTAGGATAAATTTATTAATTTTTATTATACTGAATTTATTACATTATCACAGCCAATTTGGCTGTGATAATGTAATAAATTCAGTATAATAATTCTGCATACTTTTAATCATCAAATATATGCAGTGGTTAGTTCTATATGAAATAATGCATATCGGGAAAAATAAATGATTGCTCCCTCAAAGTATACTTTGCTAGAAAAGTATACTTTGCAATGTTGATGAAATAGGCTACAGATATGGTTCACTGTATATAAATGTTAGTAGAAGAATGGGTATATGGCCATAAAACCACATTCTTCCGCTGAACCATCCACATATAAATCAACTACCAAACTTACCAATTGAAAATCCTAAGCCAAACATTGGTAACATTAATAGCGCGAAAGTGCGGCAAAATGGAATCTGAAATGAGAACAATGTGATCGATGTACATGGTGGATTAGTTTTAACCTTTCATTTAATCGGAATAGTCATGAACCTCCAGTTATTGCCTATTAAAGAAGTATAGCATGGGGGGCAAGCACCCATAAAATAAATTATGTTCAACCCGAGAGAGCAAAAGCAACGACTACTTTAAATCAATGCATTATATCATCCTGAACACGAATCCGGTGTCGGTCAATCAAATCAGGTGGGACAAGGTCATTTTTGAGGTCATTAAGTGCACATGTGTCAAATGAGTGCAAAACTCACTATTGTTTGATAATACAATATGTACTTGCATAACGTTACAGAACAATCCGATACAGTATGTTTCATTGGTGATTATTGTTTTATGGGGCATTTACGAAGCAATTCGGTTTGCTCGGACGTCCCAATCGTTGAGAGTATCAACATATTCAAGATGGCCGCTAAGCATCAATATTTAGCTTGAAATGTGTACTTATTTGATGAATGAAAACAAATAGGAACTTGGATCTTGATCGGACGGACGCAGAAAAACCTTTGGATACCATGCATTAATTTTAAATATAGATGGAGGCTATCAAATCCATATGAATCCAAGATGGACGCCAAATATTCATCAAGACCAGGCAGCATTATCTACACTGTGGTGCACCAGATCTTGGTACTAAGCTAGATATGAACATATTAGTTTGATTTTCATCTGAGATACGATATTAAAAATATAGATCAATATTTATGCTCTTCTTAAAGAGCGTGTTTAATTCAAAATGGCCGCCATATTTTCCAAAATCTAGAAAGTTGTTGAATATAATGTTTACTTTTGCTTTACGTATGTATACTACTGCATTCTGTTAGGCGGTTGAATCAGTACGTTGGACAGACTTGATTTTGAAGTTATTTGTAATTTTGTTTATTCAAAATGGTCGCCTCATTTAGGCTATTTTAATATAGTGTGGTACTGGCAAATGCGCATTTCTTTTCAGTTACTTTTCAATTGCTTTATAGGACAGATTCACATGTGTTCAGACTAGTAGATCGCTGATAATACACTTGGTGATGCTCGAATTAGGTTACGCTCGCTGTAGTCAGAATATTAAAATAAATGTATTGTTTGTTTTACATATTGTATTTTATTTAGTCTTACGTTATCATATACGTTGTAAATTACACTATAATGCCATATATGTATACACTATGTATTGCGATTGGTACATATGCTATATTTCGGCCATGTTCGCATTACAGTCATATATTGAACTGTTATATGCCGCTAGTGTGCGGCTAAGTAACATGACATTTCAATCACTTTAGACTTAATTATAACCAAAAGTAAACAATTCATGTAAAACATAACACTTATCAAATAGTATGTATTACAGTTTCTGTTTCCGTGAATACCCATACATTCACAAGTGGATATACCCATATGCATACATTTAAAATACACTGAAATATGTAATAATTGTCCCAGATAACCATACGTCTGTATAAGGCAGATCAGCATATTCTATTTCAGCAAAACTTTCCGCATGATTGCTTGTATAATCATCGCTGATAAATGGAAATATATTCTCAATTAACATATATTCTCATCAACAAAAGTCCCGTCTCCTGCACTGACAGCACTATTGACAGCGTATATGCGTGTCACATATATAAAACATAATATGCTGTAACGAATGCTCATGATTTACAGGCCTCAGATCAGCTATGTATCAATGTTTAGCTTTATACGTTTCGCTTCCAGGTTAGCTCAAACCTGGTTAGTTGAAATTCCAGTCACGGGAATTGCGGTTTTGTACTGAAAAGTGGTTGTTTGGTTGATTTGTGTACATTATTTATCCATGAATCGCAACTTCAACTACCCAAATACGTGCATGTTAAAATAAGTGTCTCTGTTTGGTCTCTAACGATCTTAATTATATGTCGTATGTTGGTGTGTATAGACACGGATGATGGAACTTTCTGATATATTTCTAGATTAGCATAGAATAATCAACAATGTTCATGTTAATGCATTTAAAGTGTGATATTATAATACACAGTTATGAGGCTTACACATACCATGTAAGGATAGTATATGACTACAACATATATGATTACAGTGTATGGTATTCCCCAGAAACAGTGCCCTTCATAACTATGATACATATACATACATATGTATTCAATATAGATTGCATTATGACCGCATAATACATTTTATAACTTTTATTCTTTCTATGTACCAAACAATCTCATGAATGACCTCAACATATGTTCCATCATGAATTCACAACATATTGATCTCGATCGCATCATAGTTTAATATCCATACTTATGTGACTCACAAATACTGAATCATTAAATCCTTCCTATTTGCATAGTACATGCCTACCTGTATATGACTTCTTGATATTATAGGTCATCCAAGCGCGATTTTATTGTTAATAAACACAGCATATGCTGTTTATGAACTGAGATGTAATGGTTTGGATGACACCATGCATTGAATGCACATGGCTACCGGCATATGACAACTTAAATGATACGTCATCAAATGGGCAATAAGGCCATCATATGTCGTATATAAACTGAGATTCGATGACCATGAACACACCATTGACTCTACATATATACGATATGTAAATATATGTTATATCATTCCCAAATTTTCAAGTAATTGATTATGTCTCTTTTGTACATTGACAAGCACACTGGCACGTCCATGTGCAGTGTTTCCAAGTTATTGGTATTCCATGTTCATATTACTGTCGTCAATATTGCGACTTTGTTAAAATAATAAATGTGTCGATAAATACTTTTCAAGTATAAATGGTGGAAATGTAACGTATGCAAATGCATATCAGTGTCTTCTATTACGCACTAATGGGGACATTCGCATACTACTTATATGGCTCAAGATGCGATGGCGTGATTTTCGTTTTCATATCCAAAAAGCTAAGCATGCTGCTTCGCTAGAAAAGAAACCGCTGCTTTCATTATTTGGGAAGTGAATAATCGTAGTTGTTTGGTAGCCTGTCAAGTTCAAAATTCGTCAAATTCCCTTTGATATGTCAATCGCTGTGCCTAGCCTGTCGTGTACCACATTAAAACATTGCTTATCGTTTTTCATAGATATATAGTTGGCTTCGTTATAATGGAAAATGACACAATATCCGCATCTGCATGGAATGTACCGGTATCTCATGGTTTCGATGTATGTAACAGACCCGTAACCAGACTTTAATGAAGCAAGGAGTCTTTTTGAGGTTTTAATGGTCCGATGCAGCTATGGGGATACGGGGCCATGCTCTCCCAGACAATTGTGAAATACAGATGGTCTGAAATACCATTTTATATATTATCAGCAAAATCTGAGCATATACATGTAATACGACTCTCCTGCTTGCATCAATATTATAAAATGACTAAGTATTGACAATAATTCTTATTTTAGTGCATGAAATAGTGGACATCAAGGCACGACGAGGGAGGTTGGGGAGGGGGTCGTCCGACAGCACCGACCCTTGGTTAAGAACCTGTTGCAAAAATAAAATGCAACATTGGTGTTCATCGTCGTGTTAAATATAACATGATAGAGTTCCGGTTTAATGTTTAATGGCTTTAAATGGACTATCGACAGCTCATTTCATCTGCATGGATGGGGGCGGGTAACTTAATATTTGCATACAATTTCCATCCAGCCCTGACATTAGACAAACCGGATCTACTGTCATTGTCTTCACCACACTATAGTAACTTAGCCCCCTCCCTCCCCATAAACGTAGTAGGATTACCACTGATCGTATTACTCTTATAGCGTGGTCAGCCGGATTCAACTCTCGCCTACAAGAAAATTGAACATGCGAATAAGGGCCAAGCCAGGGATATCGCGCTCCCCGGTAATTATCAACTCAACATCGTTAATGATATAATAAATTACCATTCACATTCTCCCAACATGCCACTGTATTTTATTTCTATCCGAATACAGGTATTGGACACGGGCATTATGTTGATTCACTCAAATGCATGAATACCTAGACGTAATTGTAAATATGTTCCTGTTTCCTTTGACATTGTCAACATGTATTCAGAATTATATTTCACTTGAAATCCAAGATCGTGGCTATGTAGTCGTTTACTAAACATTACCATGTTACAGGTAAGATATATTGTTATCCACGAGTTGCACCAATATTTTGTTGATAGATCATATTATAAAACTACGCAATATAGTAGCCATCTTGGTAACTAAAATGGCAGTCATACAATATTATTCTTTATCGGAAACACAAAAACATTGATTTTATGGTGTGGCATGCTATGTCGTTGATGACTACCCTACTTAATATAGATGTGTCATAATTGTATCCATGTTGGCGGCCATCTTTGAGTATTTACCTTTGTTTGCGACGACAGATAATTCGGTAGAGTTTGGAACACAAGCCTCGCACTTTTAAAATAATACAAATATGATTTCCAATTATGTTTCATTTCTTCACTACTTTGTTGATCAACAGCGCCTAAGAGCTTATGCGATACTTAGCGGCCATCTTGAATAATCCAACATGGTCAAATAATAAGTATATTAGGTGGACTCATTCATTTTTGCAAAGAACACAGTCGATAATAACAAAAAAGGCAAACAACTGAAATATAAATGTGCATGAAAGTGTAGCTATATATTTATGTTATTCCACACACATTTTCTGCACGTCTGTGTGAATATTTGGTGGCCATCTTATATCTATACGAATTTTTTTAGTGGTGAATTGTTTTTTATAAGTTATCAATACGTATTTCTATGTATGTAAACGCAAAATGTAAGTACCAAACGCCATATAATAATCAAGTCAGAATATATTTAAGGCAAAATGTTGATACCTGGCGGCCATCTTGAAAATCGCAAAATACACACCGGTTTTAACCATCATAAAAACGAATCGTCTCATATATGTCCTAAGGAAGAATATTCAACAATTTATACAACTTTATCTGATATTTGAAGCATGATATGCACGCACATGTCCATCTACTGATATAACGTATGTTTTTGAACTCATTTGACCTCTTTGCACTTAATGACCTCAACAGTGATCTTGTCCCACCTAATGTGATTGACCGACACCGGATTCATGCTGAGGAATGTATGATGTATCAATCTAGTATAGTCGTTGCTTTTGCGATCTTGGGTTGAACAGAAATCGTTTTTAAACCACTTCTCTTCAAAGTGCCCCTCCGCTAATAATACAGTGTATGTACTTCATCACAAATAAAGGTACTGATATTGTATAATGAAATTTTATGAACTATTAAATTAAGTGATTCCTCATAGACAGTTTATTGAAATTTAAACCGTTATTTGTCTCTGTTAATTTATGATGACGTCGACGACGTTACGTTTGCGTAAAAACTTACGCCAACATGCGTGTTGTTTGTGACGTCATAGCAACTTAACTAGATGGAATATTTACAAAATTCAATGTTTTTTGGAAAGGAAAGTACATTGTCTGTGCTACAAAACAACTGTCAAAAAGTAAAAATGTGAAATGTTGACCCTATGGTTGGAAATTGCACAGCATAGCTCACATATATATAGAGCAGACAACACTTTTACACACGCTCTGTCACTACACGTTAAAAAGTGACATTGTCCCACCTAATTTGATTGACCGATACCGGATTCATGTTCAGGAATGTATGATGTATCAATCTAGCATAGTCGTGGCTTTTGCTCTCTTGGGTTGAACAGAAATCGTGTTTAAGCCACTTCTCTTCAAAGTGCCCCTCCACTAGTAAGGTTGCCATATATTGCTATTGTGTGCTGTGCATTTTATGCTACGTCAAACAACGTGTTTCTTTTAAAACAAACAATATGTATAGTTCCACCAATAAATGGCGGTAGTGTGTTACGTCAACTGTCTACAAATAGGATAAACACACAATAGGAAACCAATATAGGAATGAATGGCCTTTTTGTGGAATTTATCGGGGTATAAACTTGGAAAAACCACTTTCGCAATTGGCGATAAAAATAAACAATTGGCATTAAAAAATTACAATTTTCCACACAAAAAAATTGTAATTTTTTATCGCCAATTGTTTATTTTTATCCTATTGGTTATTATAGGAATGAATGGCCTTTTTGTGGAATTTATCGGGGTATAAACTCGCGGGAATACTGGACGAAGGCCCGATAAATTCCACAAAAAGGCCATTCATTCCTTATAATTGCAGCATTTTAAATAAATTCATCAAGAAAATGTGTTTATTTTCCGTTTTCTTAAGAATTATTTTAACTGCGCCTCACGGTTACGGAAAGTAGTTCGGCATATGGGAGTTTCTGGGATATAAATTTTGGACAGAGACTTGCTACGGGCCAATCAAATGTTAGGGAATTGTGTAAATATTTTTGTGCTGGAATTATTATGATCATACTACGACGGTTATATTCATACATTATGCAAATGGCACAAATGGTCCAATTATACATTCTTCATCATATTAATAAATATATTGCGATACGTACGCCAGTTTCAGTGTTCAAGTTGGCGCCAAACCGCCTACTACTTGCTGCCGACGAACTTTTGGCTGTTAAACACATTAAATCTAAAAAATATTTAAAAGTAAGTACTTTTTCATCAATAAAAAAAAGTCACCCTCCCGAAAAGAAATTATTTTATGAAATTCGATCAAATATTGATTTTATTGATTTTATTGCGATTTTATAACATGGGAAGTCAATTTCGAAAAAAAATTGGAAATTGACTCCGAAACCTGGCGAGATTGCTTGAAAATGATGTAACTAAGAAAACAAAAGTTAGATTTTGAAAATCGGTGCACAAATAAAAAAAATATTTTAAAAAAATCTATGTTTAGCCCCCATGTTAAACTCCCATAGGAAAATAGTTTTTTCGCAATAAAATTAATATTTGATTGAATTTCATCAAATGCATTTTTTTGGGGAGGGTGACTTTTTTGTTATTGATGAAAAAGTACTTACTTTTAAATAATTTTTAGATTTAATGTGTTTAATAACCAAACGTTCGTCGGCAGCAAAACGTGGAACAGACAGTATGATAGAATACTAATCCATGATACTGTTACACACATCAAATGTCTTTCAGTGTAATGTGGATAATTTGCTTACGGCAAAAAGACACAAGCCTATGACGACCATGGCGATCATTGAGCTGAGCCATCGTCCTATCTTGAAAGCGATCGATCCAAATATATTGGTTCCCAGCAAATATGATATACTGGCCGGTAGGAAAGCCATACCTGTAATAAATATTGAAAACATGTGTCTGTGGTGACGTACAACCACGTATTGTCCATAGGATGAATTAACGGACAAATTTCTACAAAACATTACATATACCTAAATGTATTGATGTATAACATAACAGGGAGTATAACCATAACACTATTTAACTTATTGTTTCACTTGTGTTGATGCTTGTATATACATTTAACTCTTTGCATGCAGCGGTGAAAATAACATCCAACAAATTACGGGTATGTTTCTTATTTTCCTCTGTAAATATGTCTTGGAATTTCATTAGAATTGCGAGGACGCAATTCTAATGAAATTCCAAGACATATTCATGATATTTATAACGAGAAATAAAAGAAAATATCATGAATTGTCATCTCCTATTTTTTAACTATTAATAGCCCACAAATTTCCCAGCATGCAAAGAGTTAAAGTATGTATATACCTTGGACCGTTACTTCAACCTGTGCTATTGTCCTGTTTCTCTGATACATGCATGTATATGGTGTTTAGAGAAAATCTGATTTGTTTCGTGAATAGAGTCGACGTTGATATATGCGTCATATATTTACGTCAGTTGAATGGGTCAGTGGAAAAGGGATGATAAGTCACTTATGGACCCACTCTTTTTTACAATGACCGCTCCAATTATCAGCGAAACACGGACATTGTCGTTTGCAATTTGGATAACGCAGTCATTCTCTGAGACTTGATATTCCCTAGCCCATTGCATTCGGAATACACTTTTTGAGTATGAACATTTTGAAATACCTCCTTTCCGTATATTTTCTTATTTCTCAATAAACATTTTAAAGTTATATGTTGTGATCAAGACAATCGGGACTGTTCAAATGATGGCCACAATTTATATTTTCTGGGAAAAATAAAAAGACAATATAACACAATCCAGCAGTGAAAGTGTGTATCCTCAGAATGTAATGAATTAATACGATATTCAATATACACTTTTAAAAGTTTATACCCCAATAAATTCACTTCGTTTGTTCTTAGAGGTATGAATACACTAACTGAGGCCGTAAATAATCCTGACAATTGTTTAAGCCACCAGCACAGTTTGCTACCAGAACCAGTAGCCGATTTCATCAAAATTGCAAAGTATACTTATCTAGCAAAGTATACTTTGAGGGAGTAATCATTTATTTTTTTCCGAAATGCATTATTTCATATAGAACTAACGACTGCATATAGTTGATGATTAAAAGTATGCAGAATTATTATACTGATTTATTACATTATCACAGCCAAAATGGCTGTGATAATGTAATAAATTCAGTATAATAAAAATTAATAAATTTATCTTTAAATTGAAAATTTCTCCCTCAAAGTATACTTTGCTAGATAAGTATACTTTGCAATGTTGGTGAAATATGCTACTGATAAATAAGTGAACATATGTATTATCCGGCCGGAAAGTTCGGAATGGTGAATGCGTAGATAATTGGCGATTTATGTCGTGTGTATTGAAACATTAATAGTTGCACAAAACTATGTGAATTACCCGAAACCAACGAAATCCACCAAAATACCCACATGACACCAAAATAATGACCATCTGTTCAAACACCTGTGCTTATATTAGTATTTTATTTACCCTGCTTCCATTCATCAGCCCCCATGACTTTCTTCATCCAGATCGGCAGGGACGGTTCCATCATTGCAATACCCGTGTTGGCAAACGTGATAGAGCCTGCAATTTAATATACACGTTTTAAATCACTGTGTCCATATTGGAACCGTGACATAGACCCTGCAACATACGCGATTACTGTGTTCACCGTTTTGTTAGCGATGGTTGACCCTGCAATATACGCGATTACTGTGTTCACCGTTGTGCTAGCGGTGGTTTACCCTGTAATATACGCGATTACTGTGTTCACCGTTTTGTTAGCGGTGGTTGACCCTGCAATATACGCGATTACTGTGTTCACCGTTGTGTTAGCGGTGGTTGACCCTGCAATACACGCGATTACTGTGTTCACCATTTTGTTAACGGTGGTTGAACCTGCAATATACACGATTACTGTGTTCACCGTTTTGTTAGCGGTGGTTGACCTTGTAATATACGGGATTACTGTGTTCACCGTTTTGTTAGCGGTGGTTGACCCTGCAATATACGCGATTACGTGTTCACGTGTTACGTGTTGACCCTGCAATACGATTACTGTCACCGATTGTTACGGTGTTTGACCCTGCAATATACGCGATTACTGTTACCGTTTTGTTCGGTGGTTGACCCTATAAACACGATTACTGTCAACCTTTTAAGGCGTGACTGCAATACGATTACTGTGTTCACCGTTTTGTTAGCGGTGGTTGACCCTGTAATATACGCGATTACTGTGTTCACCGTTTTGTTAGCGGTGGTTGACCCTGCAATATACGCGATTACTGTGTTCAACGTTTTGTTAGCGGTGGTTGACCCTGCAATATACACGATTACTGTGTTCACCGTTTTGTTAACGGTGGTTGATCCTGCAATATAAGCGATTACTGTGTTCTCCGTTTTGTTAACGGTGGTTGACCCTGCAACATACGCGATTACTGTGTTCACCATTGTGTTAACGGTGGTTGACCCTGCAATATACGTATGCTAGATATTGCAGTTTAATACATACGCTTATTGCGATACTGATTTTGACCAAGTTGTAGACCTGGCAATATAATTTATCCCGTCAACACAGTGCGTATGTGCCGTGAAACACGGTGCCGTGAAACATTTTTGATATCCTGTCAATACGACATAATCACTGCGTATGAATATGTGCGGTGACTGGGGTTATTGTTTTTGCATTTAAAAGCCATTTGTAGGTGTTGACGGGATAAATATAACAGTACGTTAGTGCCGTGAATGGGAAAAAATAATCTGGCGCGGCACAGAAACGGGATGTGCTCGGCAGAGCCTCGCCCATCCCGTTTCCTAAGCCTTGCCAGATATGTTTTCCCATTCACAACACTAACCTACTATTCTCTATATACACGACATCACGAGACCCATGTTGGCAAACAAACGACAAAGACACCGTAATATACACGAGTATCGCGGTACCCATTCAAGCAAACATAATAATGATACACACTGCAACATAGTGTTAGGAATTTCGACTTATCGTGATGCCCATTTTGGCAAACATGGTGCAGTGTCATTGTGCGTTTGTTGCACGCCTCATCGCAAATCAACATGCACCGAGCGAATGCAAAGCAGACACGACACCAATCATTGGCAACATTGGAACGAAACCCAAACATACAAGTATGTACTGTACTGTAATATACACGGTTGTCGCGAAACAATGACTTTGCAAATGTGATAGATCATACAGTATACACCGTTTTCATGATACACATGTTCATCTTGGCTACATTAAAGTGATGGATCATGTAGCCCATGTGCGGATTCAGAGGGGGGCGGACCCGGCGCGCGCCTCCCCTAAAATTCGCCGAGTAAAGATTTTTTGCAAGTTACAAGGCACGTTTCATGCCAAGTGCCATGTATTCCATGGATTTTTCGGTCGTTTTCTTATTATTTCAAAATTTAAACGTTTTCAATCAAAAATCATGTCTAAGCATACTGTGACAGTGTCAATATTTTTGCTCCAAAATGCGCCAGAACGCAGGAAATGCGATGTAGATTTGCAAAATTTTCCGGGTGGGAATGCCCCCGGACCCTCCTAGCGCTATCTCGACTATTTTGCAATACTTGACTATATTATCGAACGAGCTCGTTCGATAATATATTTAAGTATTGCAAAATAGTTACGCCCCCCCCCCCCCCTAACCCGAAATCCTGGATCCGCGCCTGTAGCCTACATTTGTATGTTAATACGCATACCATAACAAATATGGGCTAATGTCGACAGTTAAGTTAAACCCGAAATGTCTGTCTCCAACGCAAGGTTACTTACTTGTAAGTTGTCCTGCGTTTCGGGCAGAACATTAGGGTTAGCAGACGGCGTACATTTCTATCTTTAATGAGTCGGGTCAAATGTTAGACTGTACTGCTTTCAGATTAGTGTCACCTTACCTGCCGCTATTAGAATATATGGGTCTTTCAAAAGTTCTAAATATGAAGTGCCCTGTTGTGACTCTGGTTGAACGGTCGGCTTCAGCACCAGGACTTGTAAGGCTGAAACAAAGTCAATATTCGTATTATAGAAACAAACGTTTTTTTGTTAGAAATTATTGGAGTACACGTTGTCAAAATTTCAACAGCCCGTAAAGGGAGTCCAACATTGAATATATTCTCTGAGAAAATGACTTGAAAAGTTTAATGTATACATGTAATGTGAGTTCGTGAAACAATTTCTATCCACATGTGTGTTAAATTTCTTTGCAATTTTAGATTTAGTATTTACATATACATGGTGTCAGGTTTATAGAGGGTCCCCTGTAATATCTTATATTAAAGTATAACTCGCCATACCTCCATCAAACAGTGCCAGGGCCGCCAGGATTAGGAATGGGGACTCCTTGCCGGCGAACTGGTACATGATGCCCCCGAAGGGCGGACCGACTGTAACAAAAGAATGGTTGTCTGAACACTAGCGGTCAGTGGTCCGTTCCACTAAACTTCGTACGACTAAAATGTTCGTAAGTGCAAAATTATGATGATCTGTAAATTTCACATTACCAATGTTTTCTTGTAAATAATTATTGGATTTACATGTATTGAGCAGCCTATGCTCAATAAATGTAAAGCCATCAATTGAAATTTCCGGACGATCTTGAATTTGCACTTACGAACATTTTAGTCATACGAAGTTCAGTGAAACGGGCCCTGTGTTATTCGTGTCAATATATGGGTTCATGTTAATCATACTTTATCCCGTCAACACAGTGCGTATGTGCCGTGAAACACGGTGCCGTGAAACATTTTTGATATCCAGTCAATACAATTTTTGCATTTTACAGCCATTTGTAGGTGTTGACGAGATAAATAGAATAGTAGGTTAGTGCCGTGAATGGGAAAACATATCTGGCGCGGCACGGAAACGTGATGTGCTCGGCAGAGCCTCGCCCATCCCGTTTCCTGAGCCTTGCCAGATATGTTTTCCCATTCACGGCACTAACCTACTATTCTCTATGTTCTGGCCAATCTATGTGCATGATAACCTTGAATCAGTTGCTCAAAACATCTGTTTAAATTAAAACTGGGCCCTGGTTGGTTCAAAAACATCTTTGTGTAGCTTAACGGACTGTTAAATTCCTTAACTGAATGGTTAAAATCTCTGTTTTAACAGAGATTTTAACCATTCAGTTAAGGATTTAACAGTCCGTTAAGCTAACTGGTGTTTTGAACAACCGGGCCCTGACTGTTAAATACTATCCGTTAAGTTAACAGAGGTTATGAGCAACCGTGCCCTGAGTGTTTTATGTCACGCATTATAACCCCAGCCACCGCACATATTCATACGCAGTGACTAGGTCGTATTGACAGGATATCTAAAATGTTTCACGGCACCGTGTTTCACAGAACATACTCACTGTGTTGACGGGATAAAACACAAACCTGTCATGTTGGAGCATACTAATCCGATACCGTGGAACGATCGCGCCACGAACTGGACGGCGTACGTCTCGCCGAACGCGAATATGAATAATATAACCTAGGTCTGTATAAAACATTATCTACACAACTAAGTCGTACTCAAAATCAGACATTAGCGGTGTATACGCACGGGCAATACAAAGACGATACTTACTTAACACGCCCAGGGCGAGACCACCCAGGGCGATACCCATGGCCCGACCTCGCTCTTCGTCATCCGGGTAGTGCACCGCCAGCATGCCCATCCCTATAACATACCCGTTATAGTAATGAAGAAAAACTAACTATTGCAATGTGTGGTGGGTCGAACCCTATTTTTGTTAGACTATAAGTAAGTAAAATCCTTTTGAATTGTATTACCTTTCATATTGTGCTTCAGATAGGCATGCATATACATGTACTATCATTGAAGGTGTCAGCGGAATAAAGGGAGGGCTAACTCAATGGGGGAATTATCCCCCTTATTCAACTGACCCTTCAATTCAGTATGTGCACGTTTTCTAGCAGTATCAGTAGTAGCGGCTGTTGTTGTTGTAGCTGTAGTGTATATCAGTGTAGTACATTTATTGCATAAAATGAGCTTTCACAGTTTAATAACACAGTGTAATAAAATCATCATGCAATAGTTCAATAAATATGCAAATGAGCCCGCTACAGAAAACATGTTAGATAAGTATCAGCCAGCTTCAAATTATGTTAGTGGGCTTATCCAATAAGTAGAATCTAACATTTGTGTTGAGTTAATATGCCATTTATTAAACTCGTTCACTGACTTCATAAAAGAAAATTGGCATAGCCTCGTATAGTTGTGAATGTAACTCTTGCAATTACTCCCGTACCGTCCGTAGCTAGCTACGGACGGCACTGGAGTAGATTGCAAGAGTTACCGTTCGCAACTAAGCCTCGTAATCAGTAAACTCGCTTAATAACTATATTATTACATCATCACTCATGTAAGATCCTCTATGTACATAACGGGCGATTTACACAACAGAAAAAGACGGAATACGGGAGGAGGGGGCATGTAATAGTTTTTAATACATTAATTTCGAATGAGCGCTAGCGAGCAAAAAAAATGTTTATTAAAAATTAAATATGTGAACTATACCGTACTTATTGTTTACCCAGCCCAGCCTAGTCGCGATGCTCCGCTTTTAAACGTGATTTTGAATTGCTATACTAGTATGTGATTTGCGGTGTGACACGAAGTGAGCGCGTGTGTGTGCGGTAATATGCTTTGCGTCTCGTGAACTGATGACAACAAGGCGTACAATCAGTTCTGAAGGTTTAAGAGTGCTGAACATTTAATGATTACTTTAATAGATTATGATGAACGCTTCATAATTTTTACAGAGTGGGGCTGGTTCAGTTGGATCATGGGTAATATGAATGATAACATATAATCAAGTACATGTATTACATATGCTAAATCAAACTTTGGCTCTTGCAGCGCTGGAGAGTGACATTGTCATCTGCGGGTTTATTATAAGTATTACTGTCTTTTTTTAATAACACGTGCAAGTTTTTCATTGAAAATTCAGGTCTCTCATTAATGACGATTCTAATGTACCACTCAACCATGAAGTCTTAATAGAACAGTGATTTCTACCCAGTACTGCAAGAGCAAAAGAGGGTGAATATCTGTAATTGTACATTTTTTATTTGTATCTGACTATTACATGTATATTATGTACGGTTTGTCGGGGATGGCCCCGACCCACAACAAACCTATTACGGGGAAAATAAAAATTTAAAACCTAAAAAAACAAACAATGAACGCTTCATAATATGCGATTAATTGCGAAGATATGCTGTTCGTTCATTGGTCGAAAAACTAGGGTAAACAATAAGTTCAGATACATGTACATCTGTATGGCGCGCTGGAAATATGAGTAAGATGGGTGCAATTGAGACTTTGACCAGTGCAGCTTGTCAGCTGCTACATATATCAAGGTGTATGATCACGTGGTTACAACAACAAGTTTTGAAACTTCCAGAAGGCCTCAGATTCAAAGTACGTATTCTTTTTAATTTGTCCTTATTATGTAACGGATTTTTATGAAATATGGCGCATCAAACGCCTCTTGTTAAGCTGCATTTGGTGGTCTCTGTACTTTTGCACAAACTTCTGTAGTTTTTGCGAAGAATCGATTTCCGTGTCTGACAATGCTTAATACGCTTTATCGGATGAGTATTTTTGGATGTTTTTTTTTCGGCCGTGTGTATGATTAATATATATCAGTTTAACCCTTTGAACCCGAAATCCCGCTATATCGGTTTATGCAAAAGTGCTGATCCAGATGAGCCGGCTCGTAACGAGCCGTCTCATCAGGATCTGCACTTTTTGAAAGTAATTTTAATATTTTTGAGAACAAAAACACCCCCTTTTCATAAATGGACGAATTTTGTGACCATTGGATTGGTCGGAACATTAACATATCACAGTCCATTCCAGTTCCTTAGGGTTGAAAGGGTTAAAGTATTATAAATCAAAACCACATTCAGAAAACGATCAAGACTATCGTCATTGATTGCATAAAATGGACGGTCGCAGTGTTAACACAGTGTAAGAAAAATCGTACTACACTATAGTAACTGTAATACAAAGGCAAATTATCTACTGTCTGTTTCACGAAAGCTGCCCAAATTTTACGGCCATATAAACAATTCAAAAGCAATATTTGTTTGGATAATATTAAATTAAATGAAAATTTAAGAATGAGCCTTCTTTTTATTTCGAAAAATTTGGTAAAATATTTATTTTATTGAGAAAAAAACAATTTCCCCATGTTAAATCCCCATAGACATCTTCACGGTATCTATGGGGATTTAACATGGGGAAAACAATTTGAATTTTAGAAATACTGGACAGATTTTTAAAATTTAACTTGTTTTGTTAGTTAGATCATATCCAAGCTATCTAGTCAGGTTTCGGAGTCCATTTCCAAATGTTTTCGTTTTTTGACTCCTCCCACACTTCCTTACCTCTTTTTCCCCCATGTTAAATTCCCATAGAGAAATCAATTTTTCGTAATAAAATCAATATTTGATCAAATTTCACGAAATAAAAAGAAGGCTCATTCTTAAATTTTCCTCTAATTTAATATTATCGAAACAAATATTGTTTTTGAATTGTTTATATGGCCGTAAAATTTGGGCAGCTTTCGTGAAACAGACAGTAGTTACAGAAAACAGGCTTGGCAAACAGTACAGCTTCAATGTATGATGATGTGCTTCTGAAATAAATAAAAACTAACATGTGTGGTGAATTAATATGGTATTTATGGAACTCGTTCACAAATTAAGATCCTCTATTTAGATGAACACAAACCTGCCACGCTGGAGCATGCCGATCCTATACCCTGGAATGATCGCGCCACGAATAGGACGGCGTACGTCTCACCGAACGCGAAGACTGAAAACAGAATAACCACATATGTACAATGTATTTGTTTGTGTTTGGTCTATGATATACGTAGACTTGGTAAACGGATTTGAAAACAGCGTGCACTGTAGTTAAGGATTGTGGTGTATGTTTTTAATACGGTGGAACATCTCTAAGCCGGACACCCTGGGAGGTCCCCGTCACCAGGGTGTCCGATTTGGAGATGCTCCACTGTTGTTATGTGTGCTTATCTGACAACGGATTAGCCACATTTAAGTTTGGTTTTAATATGTAGGGTGGAACATCTCTAAACCGGACACCCTGGGATGTCCCCAGGGTGCCCGGTTTAAAGATGTTCCAATGTTATTCAGGCACATATGCACTCTAATTTAAGTGTGTATGATTGTGCATCACGCTCCTCGACATGACATGCCATGATTTCGGTCTAGAGGGGGCGTGGATTCTCAATTGTAAATGAGACGTACATGCTCGTAAACTTTCATAAAATTCAGATAATTATTTTCTACATTTTTCTTATTTCAAAAGTATATGTTGTTACCATTCAGTGGAACCGTCTCGATGAGACGGTTCAACTGAGTGGTAACATCATACACTTTTGGTGAGAAATAATTTAAATAATCAGATCTTTCCACTTACAAAAAAGGCTACGCCCCCGCCTGGATCCACACCTGCATACAGTTAGCCATGTACACGATGTATCTTGTATTTAATTAAGATGAAAATATTTATTTATGCTGTTAAAGTGGGCGAAACTTCAGATAAGAACTCCCATCTAGATATAATGTATTGCGTATTAAAACTCAAAATTACACGAGACCAAGTGCAATAAATATGTAAATGAGTCTGATGCAGAACACATGTTAGGTGACAAGCACGTGTCAATTCATGATGCTGTGATTGACATGTACATCTATGTTGATTTAATATGACAGTCATCCCGTCAACTGATTCCATATGAAACTCGACACAGCGTCGTTACTTATGAAATCAATACATTTGTTTAAAGAATATCATATTTTATCCCGTCAACACAGTGTGTATGTGCCGTGAAACACGGTGCCGTGAAACATTTTTGATATCCTGTCAATACGATTTGGAGATGCGGCTGGGGTTATTTTTTGGCATTTTAAAGCTATTTGTAATGTTGACGGGATAAATAGAATACTAGGTTAGTGCCGTGAATGGGAAAATTATCTGGCGCGGCACGGAAACGGGATGTGCTCTGCAGAGCCTCGCCCATCCCGTTTCCTAAGCCTTGCCAGATAATTTTTCCCATTCACGGCACTAACCTACTATTCTCTATAAATCATCACCCACGTAAGATCCTCTATTTATTAAATTCGCTGACTGATTTCGTGAGAAACTCGACATAGCCTCATTTCTTATGAAATCGGTAAACTCGTCTAGTAAATACACTATATCGTCAGTCGTTGACAAATTTCCTAAAAAAAAATCGACATAGCCTCGTTTCTTCTTAATTTAGTAAACTCTTTTAATACACACCATAGTAAATCATTACTCGTATAAGATGTTATACTTAATAGTGTTGGTGATTACTTACTTACTGTGGAGGTCGTCATGATCACGAACCCTACAAACATCGGTATCGTGTACCCAATCCTGCAATGTAACAACAGTATAGCGATCACGGAAACATTCCATAATGCCGTATCTGCAAAACGGCAACTTTTCAGGAGCAGCATATTAAAAGTTTAATTTAGATCACGGTTCGTTCACATGTACAAGGAGATAATCGCGAGCTTGCACACACACGCGAGCCGTGTTAATACAGAAAAAATCACCCGGAAATGTGTCAAAGATGTGATCACGTTACTTACTGTCTGTTTCACGAAAGCTGCCCAAATTTTACGGCCATATAAACAACTCAAAAACAATATTTTTTTCGATAATATTAAATTAAAGGAAAATTTAAGAATGAACCTTCTTTTTATTTCGTGAAATTCGGTCAAATATTGGTTTTATTACGAAAAATTGATTTGTCTATGGGAATTTAACATGGGGGAAAAAGTGGTAAGGAAGTGTGGGAGGAGTCAAAAAACAAAATATTTTGGAAATTGACTCCGAAACCTAGCTAGATAGCTTGGATATGATCTAACTAAGAAAACAAAAGTTCAATTTTAAAAATCGGTCCAGTATTTCTGAAATTCTAAAAAAATTTCCCCATGTTAAATCCCCATAGACATCTTCACTCCGTGAAGATGTCTATGGGGATTTAACATGGGGAAATTTTGTTTTCGCAATAAAATCAATATTTGACCAAATTTCACGAAATAAAAAGAAGGCTCATTCTTAAATTTTCCTTTAATTTAATATTATCGAAAAAAATATGGTTTTTGAATTGTTTATATGGCTGTAAAATTTGGGCAGCTTTCGTGAAACAGACAGTAGACGTCCGTTTGTGGACATGTACACGACTTTTCTCAACATTTTATCGACGCGAGTGTAGAACATATTCTCAAGAAGGCTATCGTCATGATCGTTATCACTTAGCTATTCCGCTCGCTGGTAGACTTGATAATAAAATGAACATAAGTCCTCAGTGACCTTGACATTGGGTGTTTAGACGTGAGGTGTATGCGACATAAAGCGTCATCCCTAGATACACATTATCATGGTCAAATTGATTAATATCTGTGAAGCGGGTCATGCAGTTACAGTCGAACCTCCCCGAACGGCCACCTCTCTACAACAACACCCTCTCTATAACAGCCGCTATTTTATATCCCAAATGGATGATTTCCTCCGTATCTAACCCTTAGACTGCTGCGCACGAAACTGGTCGTCTGCCGTTGCTTTTGCATTTGTTCTCAATAAAAACATGTTTTGACAGCATTTTAGAATCATTTCCATTGGAAATGATTCTAAAATCTTGCCAAATCATGTTTTTAAAGAGAATTATCGACAAAATATATAAACAGAGGACGCTAAAATGTAATTTAGCATTAACCTCCCTACAACAGCCACCTCTCTACAACAGCCAGTTTTGCGTCTTCCCATGGGTGGCTGTTGTAGAGAGGTTGCACTGTACATGTATTGAGAAAACAAAACGTTAACATATTTGTCTTATAAGGTGAACAGCGAAACACCATATCATCCATATACACGTAGACCACACATTATCAAAATATGTGACTTGGTTTATATATATACGTTAGTAAGGAATTAACTGTGTTACTGACGCACATATATGTGCGTACATGGACTAAAGACCAGAGCTCCAGATAAGCTGCGTATTTGCTTAAATACCCAATTAAAATTGCCAAAAACCATTTGAAATCAGAAGTAGCGAGTATCAAAAAGCAATAAAAAAATTGTGGTACCTTTATCATGCTTCAGAAAACAATAAACAAACCACAAATATAGCATACTTTTCTTATTTTCCATGAAAACACATCTTGGTATTTCATTAGAATTGTCTCCAAGGAGACAATTCTAATGAAATGCCAAGACTTGTTTTCATCTCGAAGGAAGCTATTCAAGAATTGCTGTCTGTTGATGTGTAAACAGTAGTGTGATTTTATTTTACCCAATTAAAATTTTGAAATACCCAATTGCTTCAGAAATGATGGAGTGACAATACGCAATTATTAATTCCTTATATGGAGCCCTGAAAGACTAACGACATACAGTAGCGCTTTTCTGCAGCTCAACTATACGTACTATACCAATACTATACGTATACTATACCAATACGATATGTTTTCTATACGATATGCATATAATATAAACGTACGGTATGTGTGTACCGTACATACCAACCAATATCGTATAGATATACCATTCAAATCGTACGTTTATACGATTTGTATACATGTGTATAATTCTGGTACGTTTGTATCGTACAAACATACCGGATTATGGTATATTCATACCATATCCGTACGGATATATCGTATAGATGAACGGATATCGTATGTTTGTATAATATTCGTATAGTACGTTTGTACTATACGATGATACGGTACAAACATACCAATAATATATGATCATACGATATGCTCATTAAATATACCAATACTATACGATTACGATATGTATACGATATTAGTATATACAAATAGGTAAGGAGCAGAAAAGTTCTACTGTATCCTCGCAATCCTTATCGGCGAGGCGATCAATACAGCACTTGAGTGTGTGAAATTCGTATCGTTCGCAGAATTCGAAGTAAAGAAAGACCGGAACTGCATAAGTGCTTGGCTATATTCGAATAACCCGTACCTGCAAATTCCAAAATGCCGTATATGATTTTTGCAATAAGCAGACGGATGACAACATAAGATGCGAACATGAAACATCTAAAATGTCTTATCTACAATTTGAGGCTTTGACATTGATGAAGACGTCCACAATATCCAATGATATAGGTGCTGGTAACTTCAATGAATCCATAATCAATAACAAAATCATTTTTCATCAAAATTGCAAAGTATACTTATCTAGCAAAGTATACTTTGAGGGAGTAATCATTTATTTTTCCCGAAATGCATTATTTCATATAGAACTAACGACTGCATATATTTGATGATTAAAAGTATACACAATTCAGTATAATAAGAATTAATAAATGTATCCTTAAATTGAAAATTTCTCCCTCAAAGTATACTTTGCTACATTGCAATGTTGGTGAAATAGGCTACTGATCTGTGAATGGTGGAATCGTGCGTATGTATCCGTTGGCAAGTCCAGCTCCTGTAGCCTATTTCACCAACATTGCAAAGTATACTTTTCTAGCAAAGTATACTTTGAGGGAGAAATTTTCAATTTAAGGATACATTTATTGATTTTTATTATACTGAATTTATTACATTATCACAGCCAAAATGGCTGTGATAATGAAATAAATTCGGTATAATAATTCTGCATACTTTTAATCATCAAATATATGCAGTCATTAGTTCTGTATGATATAATGCATTTCGGGAAAAATAAATGATTACTCCCTCAAAGTACACTTTGTTAGAAAAGTATACTTTGCAATTTTGATGAAATCGGCTACAGGTATGTGTAGGTAGCCGGTTACACACACTCCATTTCTAGAAACAAACACTCACCTGTTTGTAACGGGTCCAACGAACGGATTAAACAGCATCTGTACAAGCGCTTTGGAGCCGAACATAAGCCCCGCTTTAACATTTGCGTCCCCGTATTCTTCATACTCTTCTGCTAGCGATTGCTCTTTTAATATCCTTTCCGCCGTCTTGTTATGAATCGACTCGTTCCTACACTCCAACGGACCATGCATATTTGCCTTGTACACCGTTCCGTTAAACGTTACACCAGTGGAATCGACACGCCTGTAGCTGTCGTCTACGGTTGTCCGGTTGTAACATTTCACTCTGAACAATGCCTGTGACGAGTTGTCAGGTGGAAGACTCGCCTTTTCAGCAGCCTGTGCCGCCGCTTCAAGTTTCAGTATGAAGTTTGGGATTATAGGCACTGGAAAATAATCGAAAGAAGTTTGGTTTGAAATCGTCACAGCGTTGTTTTCGTATGTACATAGAGAATAGTAGGTTAGTGCCGTGAATGGGAAAAAATATCTGGCAAGGCTCAAGAATTTCTTTATTTCTCATCAGAAGTATATGTTGTGACCACTCACAACATATATTTTGGTTCAGAAATAAGGAAAATAGATAGAGAATAGTAGGTTAGTGCCGTGAATGGGAAAAAATATCTGGCAAGGCTCAGGAAACGGGATGTGCGAGGCTCTGCCGAGCACATCCCGTTTCCGTGCCGCGCCAGATATGTTTTCCCATTCACGGCACTAACCTACTATTCTATTTATCCCGTCAACACCTACAAATGGCTGTAAAATGCAAAAATAGTATTGACTGGATATCAAAAATGTTTCACGGCACCGTGTTTCACGGCACATACGCACTGTGTTGACGGGATAAATGTACAATCTTGTTTTACAAGGACGTCGAAAAGTTTTGGCATTCTACAGATGAAAGACTGGGACCTATATATGGCAATACATTATATTAAAGGTCTCATTACCCCATCCAGTTTTAAATTAATAACGGTGAATTATATGATATGATCCGCATTACAGTGCCGTTCTAAGGACATGTCATTATACATATTAAGTATGTGTTCAACTTTACTTTAGAAGTCAAAATATATCATATATATGTTTTATTCCAACTTGGATTTGGCGGCCATATTGGATTTGGAAAAGAGCCCATCCTATATTTATAAACCTATGTAACGTAAACGTTCCAAAAACAAGCGAAAGTTTGCTTTTAACAAACATTCGATACGAACGTTACATACTGGTATACACTACATATCCAAAATGGCTGTGATAATGTAATAAATTCAGTATAATAAAAATTAATAAATTTATCCGTAGATTGAAAATTTCACGCTCAAAGTGTACTTATCATTTAAGTATACTTTGCAATTTTGGTAAAATCGGCTACTGGTCTGGCCAGAAATGCAATCAGCCAAATTTCTCCTGTCAGTGACACATACGTGGTTGTGGGGAGAAATGGATCTTATGGGATATGTGACCAGTGTAGCTCTGGATCAAATAGCAAACTCCTGTAGCGTGATAAAGATCTATATTCCTTGTTAGAAGAGAAGCATAACGGATGTTTTATTGATGGAATGGCGAACAGTGCAGATCCTGATCAGACTGTGCGGATGCACATGCTGATCTGGATCTACACTGGTCGCAAAACCTATAAGCCCCATTTTTCCAGTCATAGCCACATGTGTGTTTCCCAACATTCTGCGATTGCTATCAAAGGACAATCGACAGTATTTATATCATTCGTACCGTTTTCATTAGCTCTTGGCCATAACGTATCATTATCTCTATTACCATCGTACGATACATTACATGTTTAGATGGTGTTCTATTAGCTACAATAATTCACCTCCGATATGTTATCTACGGCTACAATTTGACCCATTCAAAAAATGTTAGCGACCGAAGTGCATATCCAAACCTATTGCATGTAAGTCAAAATTTAGTAAACTGTATAGTTTATACCTTTAAACAAATACTATTTGATGTAGAATTAGTAAATTGCCAAAAATAATAGAACACGGAAATCATCTTCCCATGGAAGCCATCTTTTCTTTAGTTGTTTTTCAACATTCAACATAACGAAATGAAGCTTTCACATTTCCAAGATATACATGTAAATGTCAGATAAACACCTTGACACGGCAAAATAATCAATTTCTGCATGTGTATGTTCTTTATTAATAGTTTATTGATACAGCTTTGACAGTTTTATATCGCTAACATATCAAACACGCCGAATAACCGATTGCAAAAATCACTCTTCCATGCGTTACATTAAAGAGATGGGATTAAATTGCTACCCTCGCGAGAGGTATGGAGCGGTGTAGCTATTTTGTTTCTAGTTTCCTATGTGTCCCGTTACTACATGTATTATACCGAATGGTGTCAATCGCACTTTAATAAAACGAGACAAATGTCTCGATCCGAGCACTTTATTGGAGGAATCAACTGGAATTGACCTAAGCATACCCTTGCTAATTGTGTCTTCGGAATGGGCATGAGACACAATAGGATCAAGCGTTGGTGTTGGTTAATGCGTTCAACCCTACAGACCATTAAGCCAACAACATGTGCAAATACTGTGGATCCATCAGGATCTGCAGTATTTGTCAGTCGTGTTCAATTCTATAATAAAATCGGCATATTCTTATTAATTGAAATTTCCAAAAAATGGCATGGAAAAATCGATGTTGGATATTATGGGGGTGAGAGGGTTAATCTTGGGTCATACGAATTTACGGCCCTGTTTGATTGATGGTATCTCGGATGTCCCAGGAAACACGATAGCATGACGACGCACAGGCCTGGGGCCTGGGGCCCGTTTCACTAAATAATCTTGGGTCATACGAATTTACGGCCCTGTTTGATTGATGGTATCTCGGATGTCCCAGGAAACACGATAGCATGACGACGTACAGGCCTGGGGCCTGGGGCCCGTTTCACTAAACTTCGTACGAATAAAATGTTCGTATGTGCAAGATTATGATAGTCTGTAAATATCACATTAACAATGTTTTCTTGTAAACAATTATTGGATTTACATGTATTGAGCATAGGCTGCATATGCAGCCTATGCTCAATAAATGTAAATCCATCTATTGAAATTTCCAGACGATCCTAAATTTGCACTTACGAACGTTTTAGTCGTACGAAGTTTAGTGAAACTGGTCCCTGTTTGATTGATGGTATCTCGGATGTCCCAGGAAACCTGATAGAATGACGACGTACAGGCCTGGGGCCCGGTTCACTAAACTTCAAACGATAAAAATGTTCGTACGAAGATTTTCATAAATTCACATCACACATTAACGTCGTTCATTAATGCCACCATGTTTTACCTACATGTAGAGGTCAGTAATTCTGAGCAAAACAAAGAGTCAAAATCGGATGCTAATATCAACTTTGCTGCACATTTTTGTTTTGCACTTGCGAACTTCTTAGTCATACGAAGTTTAGTGAAACGGGCCCATGGGGCCCGTTTCACTAAACTTCGTACGACTAAGAAGTTCGTAAGTGAAAAATTAAATTTTAGAGCCGATGTTGGAAAATCGTTAGCGGAGTGGTCATATGTAATGATGTGTGTATGTAGGCGCAAAATGGTTAACATTAGCTAACCAATGATGGTGTGAATAAATAAAAATATTCGTACAAACATAAAAATGTTCGTGCAAAGATTTCTATGAATTTGCTTCTCACATTAACGTGTTTCTCTAATACTACCACTTTGTACCTACTGGTTCGTGTCATTAAATGTAGCACGCCCACGAAGAAGTTTCCAAAATCGGCTGTCAGAACAAATGTTTTTGTGGATTTCAATTTTACACTTACGAACTTCTTAGTCGTACGAAGTTTAGTGAAATTGGCCCCTGCTATAAAATGTGTGTTAAAAAAGGTTGCGATGTGTATGATTTGCTAGAAACAAATGTATAATGAACAACGTAGCGAATTAACGTCTGTGAAGATGTCTATGGGGATTTAACATGTTTTTTTATAATTTCAGAAATACATTTTCAAAATTTAACTTCAATTCAAAAAAAAAAATAGTTTGTTGACTCCTCCCACAGCTCCTCGAACTCCTTTCCCGCCATGTTAAATTCCCATAGCCAAATCCATTTTTCGTAACAAAATCAATATTTGACCAAATTTCCCCAAATAAAAAGAAGGCTCATTCTTAAATTTTTATACCATTTAATAGTATCGAACAAAATATTGTTTTTGCATTGTTTTTGCATAGTTTACATAGCCGTAAAATTTGGGCAGGTTTCGTGAAACAGACAATAGTGAAACGGCCCCCGGTATTGTAGAGAATTTTAGTCGTTAAATCTCACTAAGCCTTTTAACACCTTATATGTACGTAACTCAGTCCGCTAATTGTCATATGCGCACTAATTGGGCCACTCAGTGACAAAAGGGGCTTCAGGACATGTGTGATCGGAGTAGATACTGATCATCATGCCACAGGTAGATCACAGTTCGTCCGCATGTACGAGGAGATAATCCGCGAGCTTTAGCGATCGTACATGCGGACGAACGTGATCTAAATGTGTTATCACATCCGCATGACCTGTACATTGCCCATGTGCTGTGTAAATTCAAAAACAAAACTCTAAAATGTATCAAAGGTTTGATAAGTATACTTACACAATGATAATGCTTAATACGTTTATTCAACAGCAGAGACATTGTTCGTTTTACGGAATCGCGACCAATGTAATCCCTTATCAGACTGCCCGACTGCGCAGGCTGATCCGGGACTACACTGGTCACGAACCTTGTAATGTACTTTTTTCTCAACCGTCGGCCCAATTAGGCTTCGTGTGAAACAAACGCCCAATATGTAACGTGTGAAACAAACACACCTACTCCTAAAGTGGCAGAGCATGTACATCAGAAACACACTTACTGTCTGCTTCGTGTTAGTTGCGAACAGTAACTCTTGCAATATTGCAAGAGTTACTGTTCGCAACTAGCTTGGTGTTTTCTTGCCCAAGTGATGTGACTATAATTATGAGCAATGCAAAACAAGTTGCTTTCAAGAAGTCTCATTCAAATATCATTTTTTGCATTGTCTAATACTATAAAAAGTTGAATGTTTTTACTTCCTGGTTTCGAATACATCTGCTTCGCTAGCAACGGATTTATATTGATATTTCGTCTACGTTAACACGCCCGCCCCCATTACCAATGTAATCCCTTATCAGACTGCCCGACTGCGCAGGCTGATCAATGGTCACAAACCTTGTAATGTATTTTTTTCTCAACCGTCGGCCCAATTAGGCTTCGTGTGAAACAAACGCCCAATATGTAACGTGTGAAACAAACACACCTACTCCTAAAGTGGCAGAGCATGTACATCAGAAACACACTTACTGTCTGCTTCGTGTTAGTTGCGAACAGTAACTCTTGCAATATTGCAAGAGTTACTGTTCGCAACTAGCTTGGTGTTTTCTTGCCCAAGTGATGTGACTATAATTATGAGCAATGCAAAACAAGTTGCTTTCAAGAAGTCTCATTCAAATATAATTTTTTGCATTGTCTAATACTATAAAAAGTTGAATGTTTTTACTTCCTGGTTTCGAATGCATCTGCTTCGCTAGCAACGGATTTATATTGATATTTCGTCTACGTTAACACGCCCGCCCCCATTACCAATGTAATCCCTTATCAGACTGCCCGACTGCGCAGGCTGATCAATGGTCACAAACCTTGTAATGTATTTTTTTCTCAACCGTCGGCCCAATTAGGCTTCGTGTGAAACTAACGCCCATGTAACGTGTGAAACAAACACACCTACTCCTAAAGTGGCAGAGCATGTACATCAGAAACACACTTACTGTCTGCTTCGTGTTAGTTGCGAACAGTAACTCTTGCAATATTGCAAGAGTTACTGTTCGCAACTAGCTTCGTGTATTCTTTCCCAAGTGTTGTGACTATAATTATGAGCATTGCAAAACAAGTTGTTTTCAAGAAGTCACATTCAAATATCAAATATCATTTTTTGCAATGTCCAATACTATAAAAAGTTGAATGTTTTTCTTCCTGATTTCGAATGCATCTGCTTCGCTAGCAACGGATTTATATTGATATTTCGTCTACGTTAACACGCCCGCCCCATCCCCCACCCCCTCCCACCTACGAAACAAGGTTATGTGTTACATGTACACAGTCCAAATAGTATATGCCTCCCGAAATTTGAGGTTTTATTCTTTTCACGAGCTTTGAAATTCTGGTCACAATTGGATTACTATTCGAACAGTCCAAGAACAAGGCGATCGCCGGCCAGTGTCTCACCCACGAAGTAAAGGTCAATGGCGCCCGAATGACACAGGGTACTTAGCCATCAATGTCAGGAAGCTATTGATGACGTTTCGTAAAGATCCGACCAATATATCAGGAGATACAGTAGCGCTTTTCTGCTCCTTACCTATTTGTATATACTAATATCGTATACATATCGTAATCGTATAGTATTCGTATATTTAATGAGCATATCGTATGATCATATAATATTGGTATGTTTGTACCGTATCATCGTATAGTACAAACGTACTATACGAATATTATACAAACATACGATATCCGTTCGTATATGCGATATATCCGTACGGATATGGTATGAATATACCATAATCTGGTATGTTTGTACGATACAAACGTACCAGAATTATACACATGTATAAACATCGTATAAACGTACGATTTGAATGGTATACCTATACGATATTGGTTGGTGTGTACGGTACAAAAATACCGTACGTTTATATTATATGCATATCGTATAGAAAACATATCGTATTGGTATAGTATACGTATAGTATTGGTATAGTACGTATAGTTGACCTGCAGAAAAGCACTACTGTATTTCCGTCATGTTGGTGCTCTTGTCAGACTTGTGTAGCCTGACTTTACATATAAAAAATATACCAGTATATTCTGGTCTGCAACAGTTTGATATACGTCCAAAGGTGTTGACTACGACGACGAGGCTGGAATTGTGACCGCTATGTCTCACTTTGAAACCCAGGGGCGGATCCAGCATTTGGGGAACGTGGTGGGGTTGTCTAGTTGCGAAGGTAACTATTGCAATCTACTCCCGTACCGTCCGTAGCTAGCTACGGACGGTACGGGAGTAATTGCAAGAGTTGAATTAAAGTCGATTACGCGGAGGAAATATGTCAAGGTAAAACACATCACATGTTATATAGTGTGGTATGTGATGGTGGTTCTATGTGGTCCAGTAACAGATAAATGAACAAAACACGAAAACGTAACATTGGACTTAGACACTGCCGCCAGTCCGTCCGCACGCACGCCCGCCCGCCCGGCTTTCGTCAATCCCATAGCCGTGTTTTAAAAAAACAAACCGGCTAATCAATAGATATTGTCACATGTCACGTTTTAATTTAATTTCGCTAGAGTGTCATACAATCGATAGATGAATGCCGTCATGACGACTGAAATGAACTAATTATTTTCTCACTACAGTATATCTAGATTTTATTGCAGTTTGACAAATTCCGCCGTACAACTTTATATTGAAATCTTATTTATAGTATCAGTAGCTATTGAATACCCGATGCACTCAACGGGAAAAGCTATGAAATTGACATTAAAGGACAGAATGAATGCTATTTATTGCTGTGCTCTCCCAGTACACTACATCACCGACATTGATTTTTTTCTAATCCTGTAACATACAATAAAACCTCTCTAAACCGGACACGAAGGCAGTCTATGTATCTTTAAGTGAATATATGTGTTTCATTGTCATCTATCTCTGATGATCATGCCTGTTCAAGTTCACAAAGAATATCTGCATGACTTGGTATAGTCATATGTCTGATTTACAGTGGAACCTCTCTAAACCGGACACCATGGGGACCTCCCAGGGTGTCCGGTTTAGAGAGGTTTCACTATATAAGTTTACGTGATTTGCCACGAACTTAACTATTACTTATTTAGTTTGCGACCAATGTAGTGTAGTTAAATGATGTACAGTAGTCCCAGGGTCTGGTCTGGTCAGGCTCTGCACGGTTCGCTCGTAGGGAAACATTTACGAGGCGGTTAACTTAACAATTTCACCCCTAAGTAACTGGAATGGGTTTTGATATGTTAATTTTGTAGCCAATCCAACCGTCACAACATGATTTTCAGACAAGTCCATTTATGGATAGGGGTTATTTTTTGTTATCAAAAATATGAAAATTACTTTCAAAAAGTGCAGATCCTGATGAGACGGCTCGTTACGAGCCGGCTCATCTGGATATGCACTGTTTGCATAAACCGCTCTTATGCAAACATTTACGAGACGGCTAACTTAATCAGTGCCAATGTTACCGGATATAGCTACACAATTCACTGGGGCTGCACTCAGCGTCGGCATAAAATGTTTCACGTCGAAAAATACACCAGTTTCCTGACGAGATGCCACTCACATCGACGCATAGCTATCGCATATTAAATGCATGTTTCGTCTTGTGACCTGCGAAAATTCATTTCGTTTAGGCAGTATCTTCTGCATGTAGCTGAATGGGAATTCGTCAGGAATCCGGCGCAAACAGTTTACGCCTGCGCGAAGTGCATCACCAGCGTGATTAGGAGATACATACACACCGGTTAACACTTACTACGCTGAATTAAATGTTGTCGTCTGCTGGAAATGTTTTATTTTCAATATTTCTCTACAAAAAGCTGGTTTTGATCGTCTCCAGTGGAGACGATTCTCATGTGCTGTCAAAACCATTTTTTTTGTTAAGAATTAAAGCAAAAATGAAATACAGCAGACGGCAATTTCCGTCAACAGCGTAGGAAGGGTTAAAGTCTCAACACACCACATTGTCTCCCGGTAATGAATATGAAAACTGCCAATAAACATTTTCCTGGACGCATGTTATTATCTGTTACCATTGGTTACAGATAGACTGATGAAAACTGACTTAGCACTTGTACACATTGTAGAACCCCCTATTGTTCACACTCCCCTATTGTTACCTGGGAGAGATGACGAAATATTGTATCGGATGTTTGGAGTTCGATATCGAGAACATTTACATGCCGATATCACCATTGTATGCCGATATCACCATTCTGGTCGTCTATAAAACATGATTTTTATGACGGGTAACAATAGGGGAGGGCAACAATAAGGGAGGACTGTAAAATTTGTAAAAAACCATATTGTTCACCCTCCCCTATGTTTACTGTTCATTCAGCCCTTTAATTAGAATAACCTGACCTGGTGCCAGGTCTATACCACACCAAGGTCACTTAATTGGTCCTGAGAAAACTGGAATTTCTTTTTAGAACTGAACAATACTGACAAGCGCTACATATTCATTAGCAGCCGTCTCATCTGTATCAACAGTAGTTGCACCTTGTAACTTTATCATATGTAGGGTTGTACGGAGCGCCGCAAGGGACTTAGCATTATTTTTGTTATTAATTTCTTATTAATCCGTTCCCACACTAACAATCCACGAATTAACAATTCTTTCCCTCAATATAACAATTCGTTCCCACGAAATAACAATTCGTTCCCACGGGAACGAATTGTTATTTCGTGGGAACGAATTGTTATATTGAGGAACGAATTGTTATATTGAGGGAACTAATTGTTAATTCGAGGGAACGAATTGTTAAATTGAGGGAACGAACTGTCATTTCGTGGGAACTAATTGTTAATTCGAGGGAACGAATTGTTATATCGTGGGAACGAATTGTTAATTCGATGGAACGGATTGTTAAATTGAGGGAACGAATTGTTATTTCGTTGGAATGAATTAATTAAAAAAAATCCACGTCACCTGCGGGGCTCCGTAGGGTTGTAAGGGTAATGGTCACATTTATCATCCAGAGATCCTTTATTATCCAACCAACTTTAATCCCCCTGGACGTTTTGCTCCAGAGAGTGTTTCCCACTTAAGGTGTCTCAATTATTCATACGCGGTCTTTGTTACGGAACTCTGTGCCGTATTTAATTGTAGAAGTGCATCGGTTTTTATAAATAAAACTTTGGCCCTTGGATCGAGCGGAACAATCGAACATTTTCTATGTTTGATGTTTAGCATCTTCAACTGGGACTATTACGGAGGCCCGCAGTGGACGTTGATTTGTTTTTATTAATTCGTTTCCTCAATTTAACAATTCGTTCCCTCGAATTAACGATTCGTTCCCACGATACAACAATTCGTTCCCTCGAATTAACAATTCGTTCCCACAAAATGACAATTCGTTCCTTCAATTTAACAACTCGTTCCCTCGAATTAACAATTCGTTCCCACGATATAACAATTCGTTCCCATGAATTGTTAAATTGATGGAACGAATTGTTAATTCGTGGGAACTAATTGTTAATTCGTGGGAACGAATTGTTAAATTTACGGAACGAATTGTTATTTCGTGGGAACGAATTAATAAAAACAAGAATGTTACGTCCCCTGCGGATCACCGATCACACGCGGAATATATTTATTTTATCTATAAGTTATTGTTCACATATTGGAATGTTAAGGAATTAAATGCAAGGGAGCACTAGTGAACGTAGCATTTAGTTCCTGAGAAATGAAATATGTGAACACTAACTGACTTATAGTTCAGCCAAGTGTACAATATTGTGTCCCATCCGAGTATTGATTTTCCATTTATGTCGAACAGTTAATCATTCAGTAATACTTATAGTTCATATATTGAATATTTAATTGGCGGTGTGACACGAAGTGAGCGTGTGTGGGCGGTAATATGCTTTGCGTCTCGTGAACCAATGACAACAAGGCGTTACATCAGTTCTGAACTAATGATTAATTTAATAGATATTGGCGAAAACGTCACAATATTCCACTAATTGAGACGAAATGCTCTCCTTTCATTGGTCGAGAAACTAGGGTAAACAATAAATCTGCTAATACCCAACTTATTGGGGTTAAACGTTGCAATCAGTTAAATAAGTGGAGCACCATGTTGTCCAGCGATTGGCTGTATTTAAAGTGCATTTCGAAGAGCTCAAAAATAGGACAACCCCCTAGTTGCGAACGGTAACTCTTGCAATTAATCCCATACCCCGTCCGTAGCTAGCTACGGACGGGGTACGGGATTAATTGCAAGAGTTACCTTCACAACTAGACACCCCCCCCCGTTCCCCAAATTCTGGATCCGCCCCTGTACCTATAGTGGTTGTAAAGTCGATCACAGTGTTGCTGTCGTTGTTTTGTTTTGCTCGCATGGAGGATCATATATCATGTATGTATGTACCTAGAGATTCTTACATGAGTGATTAAGGTGTATGATCACGTGGTACTAACAACAACAACAAGTACCGATTCAAAGTACGTATTATTGTATAGTGTCCTTATTACGTAACGGATTTTGATGAAATATGGCGCATCAAACGCGTCTTGTTAAGCTGCATTTGGTGGTTTCTGTATTTTCGCCCAAACTTTTGTTGTTTTTGCGAAGAATCGAGTTCCGTGTCTACCGACACGGAGATCGAGTCTTCGCAAAAACGACATAAGTATGTGCCGAACTCCCGGGACCATCAACTACAGCTCATGAAGACGTGTTTGCTGCGCCATATTTCATCAAAATCCGTTGCATATTAAGGAAAATATCAAATAATACTTACTTTGGAGTGAGCGACGTTGTTGTTGTTGTAACCACGTGAGCATGTACCTTGTTGTCTGTAGGGTTTTCATATTTATCACACTTGTGTATTATGATGTTAATACATAGAGGATATTCATATTTTTGCAACGAATATGACATATAGTTTATTATATTAGCCGCTTTGCATTGGTCAATTCCCTACCACGTGGTATAAAGCAATTGGCCATGTGTACCCTGAGGGCACCAATGCCATGCGACAATATAATTGTCGACCGTTTCGCCCGAAGATACCCGAAGTCTGGTCACGGAAACTACCGAACATTAATTGGAGTACCTAGCTTATCGCGCATCGAAACCGAAAGTACCGAATGAGATGATAGCAGACGCTGACTGGTACCCCCGTTTTATTACCAACTATAACAGTAAAGCATTGTAAACCAGGCACCTGCTGCGCAGATGTAAACAAAGATGGCGGAAGCCAGTGGAAGCAATGTGTGCAATATGAAATGTTAGTTATATTCGGTATAATAAAGTAAATGGTGCCCTTGGTTGAGGGGGATATTGTGGATTATCTCCCCTCGAGAACATTATCTCCCTCGGCTGCGCCTCGGCAGATAATGTTCCATCGGGGAGATAATCCCCAATATCCCCCTCAACCAAGGGCACCATTTATATAATGTTCATCTCGTGGTGTGAAATGTCCATATTTCACGAGTGCCGTGAGGCACGAGTGAAATATGGACATTTCACACCACGAGATGAATATATATGTCATATTCGTTGCACAATTATGAATATTCTATTTATTATATACCACTCCATGGAAATTAGCAGTTTTGTAGACTGTATACGGTAATGAATGTGTATTTGCAGCTTATTTGTAGTCCGGCACTGCAGATGCGCGTTATGAATATAGATAGTGGAAGTAGTCGTATTTTCACCGGAAGTTGTTTATTTCATCGATGAAACAAAGATGGCGGAAGCCAGTGGAAGCAATGTGTGCAATATGAAATGTTAGTTATATTCGGTATAATAAAGTAAATGGTGCCCTTGGTTGAGGGGGATATTGTGGATTATCTCCCCTCGAGAACATTATCTCCCTCGGCTGCGCCTCGGCAGATAATGTTCCATCGGGGAGATAATCCCCAATATCCCCCTCAACCAAGGGCACCATTTATATAATGTTCATCTCGTGGTGTGAAATGTCCATATTTCACGAGTGCCGTGAGGCACGAGTGAAATATGGACATTTCACACCACGAGATGAATATATATGTCATATTCGTTGCACAATTATGAATATTCTATTTATTATATACCACTCCATGGAAATTAGCAGTTTTGTAGACTGTATACGGTAATGAATGTGTATTTGCAGCTTATTTGTAGTCCGGCACTGCAGATGCGCGTTATGAATATAGATAGTGGAAGTAGTCGTATTTTCACCGGAAGTTGTTTATTTCATCGATGAGAACATATGACTTTTATTTACATCGTATAACTATGTATTTCATGGGTAGGTATATAATCAAAAGAGTTATTGCGTTTCGTTTAGTTTCGGCTTACATTTAAGGGTGGAAATTGGCTCGAACAACTTCCATACCAGCATGCCTATGGATTGTTGACGTCGTATAGATTATAGAATTAACGTTTCCTATTCTGAGAGTGCTCAGACAGTGCATGACAATGATGAAACTCAGACACGTCAATATTATTAAATGCACGTGCGATGTTGGGTCTCCGGCTGGTAAAATGTTCGGCACGTGATTCAGAACTTACGGCGAATAAGTGAAAGATATGGGGGTAAAGATATGAGTGACATAAAGATTTTTGTCAATATTTTCAGTTGTGCTATCAATAATTCCAGGTGCGCCGTTTTCCTATGTATCCGGTATTTCTATAGCATTTACTTCGACGTTTATATCAATAATTTAAATACTCATTTAGTGACATCAATAAATCGAGTTATTTTTATCAATAAATACTGAACAAACAGTAAAACAGCACGCAATAAGTGTGAGTTATTGTTCACATATTGTATTTTTAAGGAATTAAATGCGAGGGAGCGCTAGCGACCGTAGCATTTAGTTCCTGAAAATGCAATATGTGAACAATAACTTACTTATAGTTTGCCAAGCGTACAACGCAATGTCCCGCCCGAGTATTGATTGTCCATTTCCTGTCGAACAGTGAATCATTATGGTAATATATAACTTATTGGTGTCAAACGTTGCGATATGTGCAATAAGTGAAGTGAACAATAACTTACTTACAGTTTAGCCAAGTGTACATATGCAGCCTATGTTCAATAAATGTAAATCCATCAATTGACATTTACAGACCATCTTAAATGTGCACATACGAACATTTTAATCGTACGAAGGTTAGTGAAACGGGCCCCTGGGTCCATAAAGGGCTTAGCCTCGTTCTTCCAAAGCCCTTCATATGCCAGCAATAGTTCCAATCGGCATGTGGCGTGTTTTTCTATACACCATTTCATTTCCTTATTAGCCCGATGTCTGCTAGAATAACATAATGCCAGTGTATGGATATCAAACTCCAATATTGGTATTGAGCTGTAGTTGTCGAAAGCCACAAAGGGCTGCGTTTTGATTTTCAAAATAAATACAGAATCTCACACGAGTGATAGTTATTAAACACGTTTACCGATTTCATACGAAGCTTGACATCAGGAAACCAGTTTAATAAATATCATATTCAGTCATAACAAATGTCAAATTATATTTATGTATGTTATATTTATTATGCAAAGGCACAAACTATCGTCTGTGGCAGTTCATTTACATATTTATGTCACTACGCATGCTTGCTAATGCACTGTGATATTACACTTCGAAAATACGTTTTATGCAATACTGTTTGACACCGGTTACTTGTGCATGTAGTCTTCAGTAATATTCGTGTTTCTAGTGTCGAGTGACATATAGTAACTGACACACTTTAAATTAGTAGATCATCGATAGATGCACGTGACTTCAATGATAAATGCTTCATAAGAGTGATGTGATATATGAATATAGCATATGTGAATATTGTCTTGTTACTGCAGTATACTATATGGTACATTGAGTTGCCATCTCCGCAATATTTGTATGTACAAGCCATCGTACAGTTTCACCACTTCGTGCGTTTAACACATACATCAACTAATATGACAGTAAACGAAATAAAAGTTGGTGCAATACACCATAGATATATATGACAACGACGTGCTATAAATATTATGCCAGCAAACTATACAAAATATGAGATATCTGAACATTTCTCCCATTAATATAAAAATAAATTTTGATGTATAAACTTTTCAATCTGATGCACATCCTATTGTTACTGCACACGTTACCCATAGGTAAAGCCATATTTACTCGCATTCTAGGTGAGTAGACACCAGAGACAATACACTCATGTAGCTGCTTACATGTGACTGGATTTGATAGCTAATAACATAGTACAGTAGTGGGTACATATGGCATATGTTGTGTGGTTTGCCAGGTAAAAGTCATATACAGTGGGATTTTCTGTGTATGAGGCTATTTATAATAGTGGTTCATGTTGTTAAAACACAGGAACAAACCTGTCCAGAAAACTGACATATTTTACTGTTTGGTTTAATATAATCGACCGGAGTCCGTTCTACATGTGATTAACTACATTATATCATATGTTCTACTTCATATTTTGTGTTTTCTGTCAAACGCCAGAAGAGGTGAAAGTAGCTGATGGCTTGAACACACAGAGATGGCCGAGTTTACCACTCCGTGTGTCGTATATGATACAGTAACGAGGCAGTGTTCACATATTATATGTTATACATCTTTCCTATCACATTTACGAATCATTATCTTTTAATCAAACGATGATCAGGTATAAAACGGGTTCTTAAATAACATCGTAGTTGCGAACTTTGTGGCAGTATACAGTGGGGTCAGCGTGTAAGTGCACACACGAACGAACACGACAGGTTGGAACCAACCTGTCGTGTTCGTTCGTGTGTGCACTTACACGCTGACCCCACTGTACATGTATGTGACAACGACAGCCGCTATCCTGGCTTACCCTATGCAACCCGATACTATAAACACAAACACTCGTATTGGATCCACCGATGAATCTATGTACGGTTGTAAATTACACACAAATTACCGTTTCAAACGGCGTGGTACCATTTATGAATTGGAAATGATATAACCCAAATGTTCCGAATACCTGTGTAAGTTACGGTGGCACAGAGGGGACATGGAAATATTGTTTACTATTGCGTGCGCACGCGATAGCTATCGCTATCGCGTGCGCACGCAATAGTAAAAAATGTTTCCATGTCCCCTCTGTGCCACCGTAGTAAATCGCTCTGCTTTACAGATACAACAAAATCGGGTTATGATTTGTCGTGTTATTTTGCAATAGTATTATAGTGTGGGTTTTCCCCGGAACCATTAAGGGTCGTGTTATTTTGCAATAGTATCATAGTGTGGGTTTTCCCCGGAACCATTAAGGGTCGTGTTATTTTCCAATGACACCACGCTGTTGGCATGTTTCGTCTGTCTATTGATTGCTCGTTATTGGTGTTAACTAATATTGCCATTAACATTCCGTCAACGTATAATTAGGCCCCGTCTCTCGAATGACCGTCCTTGGCTTATTGTCCTATGTCGTCGATATAGATTCCAAAATCAATAAACTTTTACGTAACTGAGGTCGAACATTTACTATTGTTTATTGCGCTGAGCCCATGTACAGTGGAACCTCTCTAAACCGGACACCCTGGGGACCTCCGGCTTAGATAGGTTTCACTGTAAATGAGGCATTTGATCATTATGAGTCACATTTGTGTGCTATATGTATGCGATCACGAACATATATAACCCTGGGAGGCCCATAGGGTGTCCGGCTTAGAGAGGTTCAACTGTACAACTGACAGATGATTATTTCAATACACGAGTGGGTGCTTTGCGATCACGAACAGTCATTATCATCAGCGATATATGACAATGAACCCGATTATTCATAAGAACGGTGGAATCTCTCTAAACCGGACACGTCAGGATGTCTCCAGGGTGTCTGGTTTAGAGATATTCCACTGCAATTCCGGTAGATGAGCCCTTCAAAACATGTATGTGTCCTTAGGGAATGTATATGCAGTGAAACCTCTCTAAGCCGGACACTCAGGGAGGTCCCCATGGTGTTTGGTTTAGAGAGATTCCACAGCAATTCCGGTAGATGAGCCCTTCAAAACGTGTATGTATCCTTGGAAAGTTCCAAGTTATATACAGTGAAACCTCTCTAAACCAGACACCATGGGAGGTCCCCAGGGTGTCTGGTTTATAGAGATTCCACTGCAATTCATGATGTAGATGTGCGCTTCAAAACATGTATGTGTCCATGGTAAGTTATATACAGCGAAACCTCTCTAAACCCTGGGAAGTTTCTAGGCTGTCTGGTTTAGAGAAATTTCACTGCAATTCGGGTAGATGAGCTCTTCAGAGCATGTATGTATCCTTAGCGAATATATATACAGTGAAACCTCTCTAAACCTGACACCCTGGGTGGTCCCCAGGGTGTCCGGTTTAGAGAGGTTTCACCTTAACTGGGACACAGGATCACGCGCAAACAGAAATATGACAGGGGAACCTCTCTAAACCGGACACCAAGAAAACACATGTGATCTTAGTTTTGGACGAGATTCTTGGTCATTTATCTTAGGTGATAATGTCGGTTCGTGATCGCATACATGTAGCACACACTTGTGACTCAGAATGATCAAATGCCTGATTTATAGTGAAACCTCTCTAAGCCGGATACCCTGGAAACATCCCAGGGTGTCCGGTTGAGAGAGGTTTCACTGTACATTATAGATAGAGACAACCGACAATGAAACCCATTAACATTGAGCACGCTGAAATATTTGGTTGTCCGGTCTAGAGAGGTTGTACTGTAGGTCGCATATGAGACACGCCATGTGATTTTGTACCTTCGGACATCTACGTAATTTCATGAAATACGTTTACAAAATTTACAATATTTTCCGTACGTGGCGTCAAAGGTTGACAAATTTTGTCAACTTTTGACTTCACTTATAAAAAAGAATAGTAAATTTTGAAAACGTATTTAATGAAACTACGCAGATGTCCGAAGGTACCAAATTGCATGGCGTGTCTCATAATGATATGCCTATAAAATGTAGGTATAAGCGGGCGAAATAGCAGTTATTCGTAGAGTACTTTAGTCACTTTATAATTCTGACAAATTGAAGTACAGTGGACCCTGTCTAAACCTAAAACCATGATAACGTCTGTGTCTTATTTTTACTGGGTTTCTTTGTCATTTATCTCAGATTATATAGAGGATATTCATAGTTTTGCAACGAATATGACATATATTTCACGAGTGCCGTTTGCAACGAATATGACATATATGTTCATCGAGTGGTGTGGAATGTCCATATTTCACGAGTGCCGTTAGGCACTCGTGAAATATGGACATTTCACACCACGAGATGAACATTGTCATATTCGTTGCACAAATATTGTTTAGCTTATATTTAACGGCGGCACTGGCTCTAGGACCTTGCATGCCGTCTCCCAAGAATGGGAGAAAGAACAGAGGTAGAGATTGTTTAGAGAAGCCGGTAATTCGTATTTACAGAGCAACTACGAATTATCGGTACCCATTTACAGCTGGGTGAATTGGAGCAGTGTGGATAAAGTGTCTTGCTGAAGGACAAATATGAATATTCTATTTATTATATACCGCTCCATGGAAATTGGCAGTTTTTTAGACTGTAAACGGTAATGAATGTGTATTTGCAGCCTATTTGTAGTCTGGCACTGCAGGTGCGCGTTATGAATATAGATAGCGGAAGTAGTCGTATTTTCACCGGAAGATGTTTATTTCATCGATGAGAACATATGACTTTTATTTACATCGTATAACTATGTATTTCGTAGGTAGGTATATAATAAAATGTATTTTCATGATTGCCAAGCATCCAAATACGTACCGGAATGGTAAAATGTCTGCTTTAGAGTGGAACATCTCTAAGCCGGACACCCTGGTTAGAGAGGTTCCACTGTAGAAGAAACAGATTACACGTTATATTCCTTTATCGAGACACATGTTTGACAGTTGTCTACTAAACGAACATGCTCCGACAGCGACGTAATACAAATAATAATAAATCCGACGACTCTCAGACGAATGCAAAAAGCTATCATTTCGTCTCGGTCTTTGTACATGTATGTCGGTCGTTGTCCTACAACATGGACTACAACTTAGTGTACTGTATTGTTATTTCAAGTAACGTGTATATGTGTCTGTGTAAGAAAAGTTGGACAGATTCTCAGAGTCGAATTTTTCTTATGTTATTATAATAGTTGTAACATTTTCTTTGAGGCAAATCATGCCATATTCCATTGTTAAACACCGTAGTATTATATATCAGGAGCCCGTTTCACTAAGCTTCGTACGACTAAGAAGTGAATAAGTGCGAACTTGAAAGTTACAATAAAAACTGACCTGACAGTGGATATTGGCAAATCTTTCATGGAGGGGCTCTCATTTAATAATATACATGTAAGTAGAAAACGGTATCATTCGGGAACTAGGATAATATGAGAGATAAATTAATACAAATCTTCGTGCGAACTTTTTCATTGTACGAAGTTTAGTGAAACGGCCCCCAGTTGTTTAAACCGAGTGGCGAAATATGAAAAATAATTGGATCTGTCCATGCGAACAATCAGTTAAAATCTAAACATGGTAAACTGTAGACGGGGCGTACGCCGGACTGCCCCCCTACCCCACCTCCCCCTCCACCCCCCGCATTGATCCGCGCCTGTTGCACCATTTGTCAGACATCGTCGATAGTATCCCGCCAATATTTGCATGTAACGCTTGCTGACTTGAGTTCAAATATGCATTAACTCACGGCCTTTTCTCCATTAATAACATCATTGTGTGTCGCCACATTAACATCAATTCAATCCCATTCTTTTCCTGCTGACACGTTTAGGAATAACCAACACACGTATCTGCCGGCGACCGTGTTACAACATCGTTAATTAAAACATACAAACTGTGTGATATTTAGAATCGTCCCGTTGGGACGATTCTAAATACCACACAGTTTGTATGTCCGTTTTTTTATGTGGAACTAATATAAACCTTTATTATGTAAGCATTAACTAGGCTATACATTTGTGCATGTGGTGCTATAATGGTGTCGTCATGAACACGCCAGTGTGGTAAGCATAGAGTGGGAATTAATATAAATAATAAAAGCCACCACAGTTGTACAACCAATATAAATACGACACGTGGCAAAACTGGATTCGTTGCTTGTACATGCGCAGCACCACCATGTATTGAAATTACGCGGCGTTTGTAACGAACGCTGATGTTCGATACGTATGTTTTGACGTGCGTGTAGTTAACACTCTTGCAGTGACTTTTAAGCCGAGGGACTTCGAAGCAGTATGTCACCATTTCAACGGTAATAACAGCGTTCTATGGAGTGCATGGCGCGTTGCATACTTCGATAGACGATATTTCCATACACATAGCCGTATGTTAGCAAACCTTATTCAAAGCAATCCAATAAAACCATTCATTGACGGAGTGGGTGACGGGAGACATTACAGCTGGAATTCAAGACGAAACGTACAACTTGACTGACAACACATGGAGGGCTGTATTGTGGCTGTGACATGGGGCTTGTGGGTTTTGATCTGGATCTGCACTGTTCGCCATTCCACCAATGAAACTCCCTTTATGCTTGTAACAAGCAATGTGGACATCATCAGATCATGCTAGTGTGTTATTTGATGAGGCAAAATGCCTGCTTTAGAGTGGAACATCTCTAAGCCGGACACCCTGGGGACATCCCAGGGTGTCCGGGTTAGACAGGTTCCACTGTAGAAGAAACAGATTACACGTTATATTCCTTTATCGAAACACATGTTTGACAGTTGTCTACTAAACGAACATGCTCCGACAGCGACGTAATACAAATAATAATAAATCCGACGACTCTCAGACGAATGCAAAAAGCTAGCATTTCGTCTCGGTCTTTGTACATGTATGTCTGTCGTTGTCTTACAACACGGATTAGCTGGATTAGCTCAGTAGGTAGAGCGTCGGACTGCGGATCGAGAGACTCCGGGTTCGATTCGCACCGCTGTGAATGGCCGTTTCGGCGTGTCCTTGGGCAAGACAACTTCAAGCTAGCCTAGTCCTATATAGATGGATGGGGACTTAAATAGTCAGCATTTACATTTACTTGAATTACAAACGGAGGGTCGTATGTAACGTGAAACGTACAACTTGACTTGCAAATGGAGGGCCGTATTTAAGGTGAAACGTACAACTTGAATGATAACAACTTGAATGATAACAAATGGAGGGCAAAATTATAAATTTCACATTAACAATGTTTTCTTGTAAACAATTATTAGATTTACATTTATTGAGCATAGGCTGATGCAGCCTATGCTCAATACATGTAAATCCATCAATTGAAATTTCCAGACGTTCATACATTCCAGACGTACGAACATTTTAGTCGTACGAAGCTTAGTGAAACGGGCCCGGGAATGTACAAACCGTTTTAAAAACTTTGAAAGACAATGGTACGAACTATGTACCTTAAAGACAATTCACATTATTTAAAGGTTACTATTCTCATGAGTGAATCAACAAATGTATCTGTATTGAAACGAGAGAGAAAAACAGTTCCCTACCTGAAGAGTCCAACGTTACTTTATTGACTAGTTCGATAGGTAGATGTATGAAGCGTGACGAGAAACGAACACAACTGTTATTATTATTATTTGCCTATTGAGTGTGTATAACAATTAAATATGCATTATAATCTGAACTGGTCTAACATAACATAACCCAAAAGTGTTAGCCAGTCTGTCAATTATTATTGCTAAGTGCATTGATTCATGTTGGACAGAGAATCAACGTCAGTAACAGCGAACTCTGAACGATTCCTGTCTGATTTAAGAGCCCTTGACTATAAATGGATAAAGCCTGGCTATGCATATATGGTTAAACAAACACTGACGATCCGGCGGAATTAACTATGGTGTCTCATTGGTGATGTTTTGCTCCATCGCTCACAGAGGGCGAAACGGGGTATAATATATACCAATGCCAGCGCTAATCTTGCCAACATTTGAATTTATTTTTATTTCAAGATACTTGAATATTGTGCTTGGAATCACGCAGCTTGATTTGCTGAGCCTGCGCTGCGCTGTAGCTCAGGCTCAGCCAATCAAACTTCTTTGATTGCGACTTCAGATTGCCAACATTTGAATTTATTTTTATTTCAAAATACTTGACTATTGCGCTTGGAAGGCTACAGCTCATGCTCAGCCAAACAAGCTGCTTGATTGCGAGTTGAGATGGCCAATAGATGACATATTGGCAAGATTAACGCAGGCCGTTGTGTACGGTATCATCGCTGCTTCTCTTCGAATCACGACCAATGTAAATAAACCGGCGTAAATATTTATTTCTAACACTATCTGCTGGTTTCGGGACATAATTAGGAAATTGTTAGCCATGTTACCATCTCTGCCATGCTTTATCCACATGTGTAGAGTTAATGCCAGAAATGGATCTACTGTCTGTTCCACGTTTTGCTGCCGACGAACTTTTGGCTATTAAACACATTAAATCTAAAAGATATTTAATTGTAAGTAGTTTATCATCAATAACAAAAAAGTCACCCTCCACAAAAAACAATAGTTGATGAAATTCCATCAAATATTGATTGTATTGCCAAAAAATGATGGGAATTTAACATGGGGATTAAAAATATTTTTTTTTGTATTTGTTGACCGACTTTCAAAATATAACTTTTGTTTTCTTAATTACATCATTTTCAAGCTATCTCGTCTGGTTTCGGAGTCAATTTCCAAAACGTTTTGGAAATTGACTCCACATGTTAAATTCCCATAGGAAATTCGTTTTTTCGCAATAAAATCAATATTTCATGGAATTTGGGGAATGTGACTTTTTTGTTATTAATGAAAAAAGTACTTACTTTTAAATATTTCTTAGATTTAATGTGTTTAATAGCCAAAAGTTCATCGGCAGCAAATCATGGAACAGACAGTAGTGTTCCCATGGGCGGATTCAGGGGGGGGCGGACCCGGCGCACGCCCCCCCCCCCCCCCCTAAAATTCGCCGAGTAAAGTACAAGTTAAGGAAGATCGCTGGAAAAATGTCAACAATCCCATATACGATGTTAAATGTCAATGCACAAACTGTGGTGGCTAATTAAATTACCACTAAGGTTAGGTACGTCTCCTCACATGTAAGCCATGCGCCGTCGCCTAGGTTTAAGGCATCAATGTCGCAACTGAGTAATGAAGGTTCGAGCCTATACCGGACTCGGGACTCGGTTGGTGAGCCGACGGCGAGTTAAATAAATGATCCCCACCATCAAGTTAAATGGTACGCATACCCAGAAACATAGAAAAAAAACAAGAACCCACTCTTCCAACGTTTCGGCACCGATATAGATATATATATATAGATATATATAGATATATATATATATAGATCGATTTAACAGGAGTACGCAAATCGCACAATAATAGGGCAAACACGACACTATGCGTATCTAAGGAGTTGATATCCCAAGCTATTGTATACACCAATATGTTCGTCGTTCTGCATGGTAGCATCCAAGATGGCCGCCAATTTCTAACACTGAGAGATATATGTTGTGGGTATTGCAGAATATAGTAATTCTAAAGTATTATCTAACTATTACATGTATCCCCTTCACCGCATGTACTAAAACTTAAGAAGTAAAATTGTACAACCGTTAAGTGCAGGTCAATGTCAAAAGGTCCAATTTGTAGAAAAAAGTACTTTACCACTATATAACTTAATGTTTGCTATGTCATGCTCCAGATAAGGAATTAGTAATTGAGTATTGTTACTCCATCATTTCTGAAGCAATTTGGTATTTCAAAATTTTAATTGGGTAGAATAAAATCACACTACTGTTTACACATCAACAGACAGCAATTATTGAATAGTTTGTTTCTAAATGAAAACATGTCTTGGCATTTCATTAGAATTGTCTCCTTGGAGACAATTCTAATGAAATACCAAGACGTGTTTTCATGGAAAAATAAGAAAAATATTCTGTATTTGTGGTCTGTTTATTGTTTTCTGCAGCATGACAAAGGTACCACAATTGTTCTCATTGCTTTTTGATACTCACTACTTCTGATTTCAATTGGGTTTTTGGCAATTTTAATTGGGTATTTACGCAAATACGCAGCTTATCTGGAGCTATGTTTAGTATGAAAACGCCCCTTTACTCAATCGAGGGTCTGCTTGGCGTCGCAGAATGTATTCTCATACAAGTACGTGTAACTTGAATATTTCACATCAGAAATTATTCACCCCTCGATCAAACTTTTGAATGTTGTTTATAATGCACTCTATACATATCACGCAATCTGATTGGCTGATGGTCATACATTACAGGTATATCATTGTTGATGAACGGTCGCAAATTATTTCAATATGTATTCCTACGCCAGTAGTAAAGGAGTTCATTAGAAATAGGTTAACCGAATTGTAATTTTGAAATTTGCGGCGTATATCAGAAAATGATAGGTCGGAAAACATGTTTAATGGCTCCGCTGGCGCGTCGCCATTAAACAGATTTTCGGACCTTTCATTTTCTGATATACGCCGCAAATTTGAAAATTACAATACAGTTAACCCTATAATGAGGATAAATACAACAAATGCATGTGTCGTGTTCCATAACACAATGAGTGACAGCTGATAGCAATAATTATATCCAGCAACATCTCCATGTACTATGCTAATAGTTATGGTCGCTGATTCCGAATATTCAACTACGAACATGAACATTCAGCACGCCGCTAATATATTGTATTGCTAGAATGAAAGAAAAACATATTGATATTATTTCTACAGAAACGATAGGAGAGACAAATGTGTGTGTCTCGAAAGTATGTACAAATACAAAAAAAAAGCATGAGTTGATCATTGTACTGAATATTGGCAGTTTGTTAAATGATGTGCATTATCTCGTATGCCACCTACGTGTGGCCAGAGATTTTGGTATCAAGTAAAAGTATGTTCTGTTCTGTTCTGTTCTGGAAATATGAGTCACCTTTGAGTTGTTTATAGTGCTGATGCAGAGAAACGTGTCTACAATAGAATCGCCCCTGTTTGCGACAGCCTTTAAAGTACAGCCGACCCTCCCTCTAAAGCGGACACCATGTGAGCTCCCATAATGTCCGTATGAGAGAGGTTCCACTGCATATTGCGTTGTAATTCTTTTTATATGAAGATCGTTAGTGACCTGACACAAGATCCATTCATAATTCGTCTCGACTGTATTGTCCGTTCTCATACTTAGATTACAGTGAAACTTCTCGAAACCGGAAAAAACCGGTTTTTCGAGAGTTTCGACTGTACATAAGATATTTATACCCACTAATACAAGGTGTATGATCACGTGGTACTAACAACAACAACAAGTACTAAAACTTCCAGAATCCATCCGATTCAAAGTACGTATTATTTTATATTGTCCTTATTACGTAATGGATTTTGATGAAATATGTCGCATCAAACACGTCTTGTTAAGCTGCATTTGGTGGTCTCTGTACTTTGGCCCAAACTTCTGTCGTTGTTGCGAAGAATCGATTTCCGTGTCAGTAGACACGGAAATAGATTCTTCGCAAGAACGACAGACGTATTTGCCGAACTCCCTGGACGACCAAATGTTGCTCATGAAAACGCCTTTGCTGCGCCATATTTCATCAAAATCCGTTTCATATTAAGGAAAATATCAAATAATAATTACTTTGGAGTGGGCAAGATTTCAACACTTGCAGCCACTGCTGTTGTTGTTATAACCACGTGAGCATGCACCTTGTAATATCACGTGTCGACTATCATGACTACGTTGCTCCCGGTGAAACCTCTCTAAACCGGACACCCTGTTAGACTATCAGGGTGTCCGGTTAAGAGAGATTCCACTATACATAGGAAATCCGTATCCACTAATATTTAATCTCGACAATATAGCTCATATACACAGAGTGCAGTGAAACCTCTCTAAACCGGACACCATAAGGAGCTTCCAGGATGTCCAGTTTAGAGAAGTTCAATTGTACATAGGACATCTGTACCTATTCATGTGTCGACTCGACTATATTGCTCATATCGTAGGTTAGTGCCGTGAATGGGAAAAATATCCGGCAAGGCTCAAGAATTTCTTTATTTCTCATCAGAAGTATATGTTGTGACCACTCATTTGAACCGTCTCGCCGAGACTGCCGAGACGGTTCAAATGAGTGGTCACAACATATATTTTGGTTCAGAAATAAGGAAAATAGATAGAGAATAGTAGGTTAGTGCCGTGAATGGGAAAAAATATCTGGCAAGGCTCAGGAAACGGGATGGGCGAGGCTCTGCCGAGCACATCCCGTTTCCGTGCCGCACCAGATATTTTTTCCCATTCACGGCACTAATCTAATATTCTATTTATCCTGTCAACACCTACAAATGGCTGTAAAATGCAAAAATTGTATTGACTGGATATCAAAAATGTTTCACGGCACCGTGTTTCACGGCACATACGCACTGTGTTCACGGGATAAATCATATACATGTACTTAGATCACGGCCAAACCTCTCCAAACTGGACACCCTGGCGACTCCCAGCAAAAACCAGGAACCCACTTTTCCGACGTTTCGGCACAAGGCCTTTATGAAGGTATTAGTTTCTACTGAACGCTAAGTGGCACCCATTACATTTCCCAGGATTTCCGGTTCAGAGATGTTCAACTGTATGTCCATAAGACAACCATTCATATTGACTACCAAATATAGTGTTCATATACACAGTTAAACCTCTCTAAACCGGACACACTGGGGAACTCTATACAGTCATGTGACATTCATAGCACACATTTCTCGTCTCCACTACTTATATTGCTCATAGATTACCAGTGAAACCTCTCTAAACCGGACTCAGGGTGTCCGGCTTAGAGGGGTTCCAATATACAGTCATGTGACATTCATAACACACATATCTCATCTAGACTACTTATATTGCTCATATATGACAGTGAAACCTCTCTAAACCGGACTCAGTGTGTCCGGCTTAGAGGGGTTCCACTATATAGTCATGTGACATTCATAGCACACACATCTCGTCTGGACTACTTATATTGCTCATAAATTGCAGTGAAACCTCGCCAAACCGTACACCCTATGAAACTGTACGTTTGAGGAAATATATGACACGGTCACATTAAAAGCCGCTGGAGGCAGCATCAAGGTGTATGATCACGTGGTACTAACAACAACAACAAGTACCGATTCAAAGTACGTATTATTTTTATAGTGTCCTTATTACGTAACGGATTTTGATGAACTATGGCGCATCAAACGCGTATGGTTAAGCTGCATTTGGTGGTCTCTGTATGTTCGCCCAAACTTATGTCGTTTTTGCGAAGAATCGATTTCCGTGTCTCCGACACGAAATCGATTCTTCGCAAAAACGACATAAGTATGTGCCAAACTCCCTAGACCACCAAATGCAGCTCATGAAGACGCGTTTGCCGCGCCATATTTCATCAAAATATGTTGCATATTAAGAAAAATATCAAATAATACTTACTTTGGAGTGGGCGACGTTGTTGTTGTTGTTGTAACCACGTGATCATGCACCTTGAGCATACACTATCAACACCAGAGGGCTTTATTTCAGGTTGATGCCAATTTTATGAGTGTCAATAAAACCGTGATTGTGTGTCGCTTAGAAGTAACGTTGATGGAGCATCAGAATTGTATGGGTGATAATGCACTGTATTGGGTTCGCCTATTATAGTAACAGTATGTGCCACTGAATGATTTAAAGGACCTTACAGTCTGTTTCACGAAATCTGAACAAATTCTACGGCTATATAAACAATGAAAAAACAATATTTGCTTCGATAATATTAAATTTTAGCAAGATTTTAAGAATTTTTATTTTTATTTTATTACGAAAAATTGATTTGTGTATGATAATTTAACATGGGGGAACGGAGGTGGAGGAATTACGAGAGCAGTAAAAAAAAAATGAAATTGACTCCGAAACCTGGTTAGATAGCTTGGAAATGATTTAAGTAAGAAAACAAAAGTGTTTATTTTTGAAAATCGGTTTACTATTTCTGAAAGTATATAGAAAGATTGCTCCATGTATTCCCGCGACTTTTCCAAGTTTATACCCCGATAAATTCCACAAAAAGGCCATTAATTCCTATAGTATCAGCGGGCCGCCAGCTGAAAACAATAACCTTACTGTCAGTAATAAAAGAATAGTTAAAGGTTAACTCACCGACCGTCGTGAGGAGCATATTATCCAGGAAGATGGCAATAAACACAATTATTAACACAAGTTTCCGCGACCCCCGGCACGATTCGGCCGTGTCTTTGATCTTCTTGATGCCGCTGGTGAGAGTCAGGAACGTCATGATGAATTGAGATGATACTTCACCGGTGTCAAATCCTCATTCAGCACGAGTTATATTTTCTGAAAAAAATAAATATACTTTGCATGTATACTATTATAATTCCAGTACAAAAATATTTACACAATTCCCTAACATTTGATTGGCCCGTAACAAGTCTCTGTCCAAAATTTATATCCCAGTAAACTCCCACGCCGAACTACTTTCCGTAACTGTGAGGCGCAGTTAAAATAATTCTTAAGAAAACGGAAAATAAACACATTTTCTTGATGAATTATTTCAAATGCTGGAATTATAAGGAATGAATGGCCTTTTTGTGGAAATTATCGGGGATATAAACTTGGAAAAGTCGCGGGAATACTGGACGAGGCCTTCCGGCCTTCGTCCAGTATTCCCGCGACTTTTCCAAGTTTATACCCCGATAAATTCCACAAAAAGGCCATTCATTCCTATAGTATCAGCTGGCCGTTAGCTGAAAACAATAACCTTACTGTCTGTTTCACGAAACCTACGTACTAGGTTTTTCGTACTAAACCATGTTACGGCCAAATGCAAAAACAATATATTTTTCGATAATATGAAAATGTAGCAAAATTTAACATTTCGCAATAAAAGCAATATTGGACCACGAAATAAACAAGAAGGCTCATTCTTAATTTTTCAAAAAAGTATTAACTATAAAAAAAATATTGTTTTTGCATTGTTTATATTGCCGTAAAATTTGGGCAGCTTTCGTGAAACAGACAGTAAGCGAGTGTTGCTAGTGTGTGGTCAAACACTCGGAGATTCATCAGAACCTGGGGCCCCTTTTCACTAAACTTCGTACGACTAAAATGTTCATAAGTGCAAAATTATCATAGTCTGTAAATTTCACATTAACAATGTTTTCTTGTAAACAATTATCGGATTTACATTTATTGAGCATAGGCTGCTATGCTCAATAAATGTGACTCCATCAATTGAAATTTCCAGACGATCCTAAATTTTAACTTACGAACATTTTAGTCGTATGAAGTTCAGTGAAACGGGCCCCTGGTATCCATGAACATATGTAGCCAACGTCAGCTTGGCGGAATGGTGGCTGACATAAGCATTGACGTCGTTGCTACTATTGTACCACCGCAATATCCATGTATACTATATTTATTCATTCATTTATTTATTAGGTCCAGTTTATCTGGAAGAAAAATATGACAATTCGGCGAGTCCATACATTTTGATGCGCACATCGTAGATACACCTGGGCCCGGTTGCTCAAAGCTTCTGTTAGCTTAGCAGACTGTTAAATCCTTAGCATTGCTAAGGATTTAACAGTCTGTTAAGCTAACAGAGGTTTTGAGCAACCGGGCCCAGGGAATTTGTCTCATAACACCCGTCGATGTTGCATCGCTAATGGACGTAGCCGTTCCTATGTTGTTTGGAGAAAACTTACAGTTAAGAGTACGGCGCCATCTCAGAAACTCAGACATCTATCATTGTCTGCAACAAATCGTAGATTTCTCGTGGTAGCTACGCTTTGTTGCAAACAATAATGTGTACAGTGGAACCTCTCTAAACCGGACACCCTGGGATATGCCCATGGTGTCCTGTTTAGAGAGGCTCCACTGTAATTAAGCACTCCATGAACAGTGTTTGTCATTTTCACCAGGAACAGACACGACAATGACATAAATAGCAGTGAAACCCATCTAAATTAAACACAATGGGGTCGCCAGGGTGTCCGGTTTAGGGAGGTTATACTGCAGTATTATTTGCGAAAATATCGAAAACAATAATATCGTGCCAATACTTTCTGATTCGCGGGGATGTTTCACTTTCTCGCAAACAATTATATCGTGCCAATACTTTCTGATTCGCGGGGATGTTTCACTTTCTCGCAAACATATCGTGCCAATACTTTCTGATTCGCGGGGATGTTTCACTTTCTCGCAAACAATAATGTCGTGCCAATACTTTCTGATTCGCGGGGATGTTTCACTTTCTCGCAAACAATAATATCGTGCCAATACTTTCTGATTCGCGGGGATGTTTCACTTTCTCGCAAACAATAATGTCGTTATAAAAGTAAGCTTTCAGCAATAATACGATACGTTGAACAATTCCACAAAAAACAAGAAAAGCACTCTGTCCACGTTTCGGCAATTCAAGGAATTAGTTTCTACCAAACGCTAAGTGTCAGCCATTTTATATTTTACAACGAACATAAACATTGTTTTATCTCGTCAACACAGTGCGTATGTGCCGTGAAACACGGTGCCGTGAAACATTTTTGATATCCAGTCAATACTATTTTTGCATTTTAAAGCCATTTTTAGGTGTTGACGGGATAAATAGAATAGTAGGTTAGTGCCGTGAATGGGAAAAAAATATCTGGCGCGGCACGGAAATGGGATGTGCAATGAAAGATGTTAAAAACGTCACATACCTCGCTCAATCCGTATCCAAATCAAATAACGTCAAAATATCAGCTATTACAAATATCTCTAGCATTCAACTGCATATAGTTCGTCAACTCTTTGGTGTCACCAACAATTATGGACCAGGAGATTCAATACTGACTGTCAGATAGATCTGACGCACAATGGAAGGTGTCAGCTACATCCAGGTACTCGATGAATAATGCCATACGTCAATGGTCAATTGTCCAATGGCGCTAAGTGTCCACACTGATGGTCATTTGTTTGTTCTGTTTTGCCAGTTTGGTCAATGGAGAATCGCCGATGTTAACAGCAATTTAATTGTATCATCAGCATCAGTAGCTAAACATTATTCTGATGTAATCGGTATTGGCTAATTAATCATGGGGAAAGTCCGAGTACTTATTTTCTGTGGATAAAGCATCCGCCCCTCACTTTGGATACAGAAGATTCGAGCCTCCGCTCGGACTGTTTCAAGTGACAATACAATTGATGGATTTACATTTATTGAGCATAGGCTGCATCCAGCCTATGCTCAATAAATGTAAATCCATATAATAAACAGCACTTTCCTTTATGTTTGTCATAGATGGATGTGTTTTTTTCGAAGTTGCGTTTTGTGTGTCTATTTTTATACATTTTGTTTTACTAATCCATTCATCAAATTATTAGCATATCTTAATTGCAGTGCCTTTAAAGTCTACAATCCTTAGACTAGACTAGTAGTAATCTATACACGCTGCTATGGTTAGCTGGCACGCTGAATAATCCTATCTCCATAATAGATACCAACTGACTGGGTCTGCAGAGGTCACAGAGACCGCCTGACTTATTCCATCCTATAGTTCCTTTACCACAGTTTGGCACGCACTGTACACTCCGCTACATTTGTATGTACAACTCGTAAATCGTATCGTTGAAGACTATTGTCAGACCGCTGTACTCATATTTGTCTAACCACTCGGGAACCCTAGTGCAATTCCGAAAGTCGACGCCATTTTATTTTAGACGCCATTTTGGGTTTTATACTTCGCGGAACCCGGAATAATGAATATGTGGCCCGAATGAGTTACTCATGAATTTAAAAATTTGGACAACAGCGGGGTTCGGGGCGTACGTGACGACAGAGTCCCTCCTCTTGTGCAGAGGACGCTTGTCCTTTAAGTTGTCTGGCAACGAAATGACCATCACTACATTTGCAAGAGACGTATATCTGAATTGACTACAGGAATTATACAAAATTAACCCAAGCATTTGAACACCACTGTTCTCATGCGTGTACATTGTTCGTACCATTGTATGTGAATAATTTCCATTGATTGCACGGCGAACAGCGTAGCCCCTGGACAATCTGCGCGGACGCGCACACTGGCCATGGGCTACGCTGATCGCAAACGCCTCGTGGTCCCCCTTTCACAACTACTTCTCCTTTATCCATTCTCAGTGCCATCAATATAGCCTTGTTTTACATCCAATGCGGAATTTATTCATTGCTCAACCAAATCACTTCATTTTGTATTCAGATTTTCTCGGCAGGCGCATCGCATCAGTTCAGCAGCTATAGTCCTAGAAAAGGCTCCTAGTTGACCAAACAGGCCATCATTTAACAGAATTAACGTGTCGTTTCGAACCCAACAGTTAAAGAAAACATAAAATAGTAAATTAACCGTACGTCGCATGAATTGAAACGTGTTGCTGAGAATTGCTGCTGGAGTATGCGTTTACTTGAGAACCAAACGGCATACAATCATAAATCTACATCGTTATTGCTAAAATCTCTAAGCTAGCTTTGACAGCCTGTCAGAATAATTGCTTTTCGCCGCCATAGAGGCAGTGGACCGTGAAATGCTGAATATGCACAATGCGAACTTGGTGGTATATTTCTATTCCGTCTGTCATTGTGGGTTTATTTTTACCGCGGAGTCACATTATGCCAACCATCACATGGTAGACTGTAATTTGAGATTTATCCGTTGACAGAATCGTAATCTAAATATATAATACATTGCATAGACCTGGCATAGATGGTGCATCTGGTTCGGCTGAACTTTAATTTTCTTTTAAAATTTAATTTAAACATACATATTTTACAGTGATTACAAACAAGCACAATATGACACAGACAGCAGCGTAGGGGTGATGATGAAAACTGTTTGCGTGACTTGTCCAAGTATTATATATGTTCATGAATGCTCACAACACTGGGTTGAAGCATTTGTTAATACAAATTTACCTTCGTTTTTTGTTTGTTTTTCTTTTTCATGTTTTTTTTGTTGTTACCGGTTTTTGGTCAACTGGGTGGACGCTTAACATACCAATGAAAACCGAAACACGCCGAATGCCTGTGGCCCACAGGCATTCGGCGTGTTTCGGTTTTCATTGGTATAACTCTATACACGTGTATATATATATATATATGAACAAGGCTTCTAGCATTGGTCGGATGCGACCTCGTATCATAACATAATAAAATGTTTAAAATTGTAATGTTCTATGCATTCTATGTATTTCTGCAGGGTATCGGTATTTCTCAAATGATCATATGAACTTGACACTACAATATTGATGTTAGAGCCTTAAACACAGTATTTCATTTGTTATGACACGAGGTTGTGTGCGACCTATGAAAAGGAGCTGTAATTCGATAATATTTGCATAAATGTTCTAACTTTGTTATTTTAGCCAGATAACAATAATTCTCAAGTGAACCTCCAAAATATTCAAATTAGCGTTAATAAAATCGCGGAATGTGTTATGATACGAGGTCGTGTCCAACCAAAGTTAGAAGCCTTGTTCATATATAGAGAGTTATGCCGATGAAAGCCGAAACACGCCGAATGCCTGTGGTATGGCCTAATCGTCCGAACCGACTACCAGAAACATATACATTGCACCTGTGTCATATATTCACTTGCGTCACCGTCCCCGATACAGACGCAACATACATATATATCATGTAGCACTCAATCAATCCTTTAAATACTACAGACCGCTTTCCAAATACAGTGGAACCTCTCTACACCGGACACCAAGAAAACACATGTGATCTTATTTTGGATGATTTTCTTTTTTTATCTCAGGTGATAATGTCTGTTCGTGATCGCATATCACACAACCATGGCTAAGAATGATCAAATGCCTGATTTAAAGTGAAACCTCTCTAAGCCGGACACCCTGGGGGTGTCCGGATTAGAGACGTTTCACTTTCTTTGCAAACAGTGTAGATCCGCGTGATGCGGCCCGTAATGGGCCGTCTCATCAGGATCTGTAGGATTATAAGAGTATACCGGGTATGAAAGGTGTTCGAGCCAATTCCCTCCCTTAAATATAAGCCGAAAAGAAACTGTAGGACTGGAGTCAATGTGTATGATCACGTGGTACTAACAACAACAACTAGTACGGAAACTTCCAGAATTCATCCGATTCAAAGTACGTATTCTTTTATATTGTCCTTATTACGTAACGGATTTTGATGAAATATGGCACATCAAACGCGTATTGTTCAGCTGCATTTGGTCGTCTCTGTACTTTGGCACAAATTTCTGTGGTTTTTGCGAAGAATCGGTAGACACGGAAATAGATTCTTCGCAAAAACGACATAAGTCTGTGCCGAACTCCCTGGACCACCAAATGAAGCTCATGAAGACGCATTTGCTGCGCCATATTTCATCAAAATCCGTAGCATATTAGGGAAAATATCAAATAATACTTACTTTGGAGTGGGCAAGATTTCAACACTTTCAACCACTGTTGTTGTTGTTATAACCACGTGATCATGCACATTGTGAGTGAAAGAGACGGAATGCGAATGGGACGGACTAAACACCAAAACATGGGTAAACTGTGAACAACTGTCATTGTTAACAACCTCACGGATGGAAATCGTAGTTTAGCGAAAAATGATAGCTTAATGGTTAAGATGAAGAAGCAGGTGCTTATTGTACGGAGCCCAGCAGGGGACGTAGACTTGTTAAATTGAGGGAACGAATTGTCATTTCGTGGGAGGGAACGAATTGATATTTCGTGGGAACGAATTAATAAAAGAAATCCATGTCCCCTGCTGGGCTCCGTACTTATGAGTGTACAATGAGTGTCGAAATGGAAAACGGGACATAAAGTTGGAAAACTCGCTATCGTACTACATTGTATATAAAACATGTGAGGACTGTTTTCTATATATTGCATCCCGATTAAAGGGCACGTGGAAGAAGTACGTTAAGTTCATGCATGCAGGACATCAGACTCCAGATAAGCTGCGTATTTGCTTAAATACTCAATTAAAATTGCCAAAAACGACTAAAATGTTCGTAAGTGCAAACTTACGATAGTCTGTACATTTCACATTAACAATGTTTTCTTGTAAATAATTATTGGATTTACATTTATTGAGCATAGGCTGCATATGCAGCCTATGCTCAATAAATGTAAATCCATAAATTGAAATTTACAGACGATCTTAAATTTGCACTTACGAACATTGTAGTCGTAAGAAGTTTAGTAAAACGGTCCCCTGATATTTCCCCCGCACTCCTGAGGTCTGATAAACCTCACAACTATAAGTTAGACACATTACAGATGCTTCATAACGAAATGGCGAACAGTGTAGACTCTGATCAGACTGCGCGGAAGCGCAGGCTGATCAGAGTCTACACTGGCCGCAAAATCCATAAGCCCCAATTCTCCAGTCAGAGTCACAACCACAATATTATGCGTTGTATCGATGTCGGCAATACATCGCCATTCCAGCTCGCGTTATCCGCCGGTCTCTTAGAAAATCCCACAGCTTTATTGCTTGAATAACATGGAACCGTAATTAAGGAGCACCATACCCTCTGATGCATATCTCTCTCTGTCAATGTCGTCCCCGCGTGGGGAATTGTGCGCTTGCAACCCAAACTGCAACGTATACATATGTTTAAAACACTTGGTTTGATCAATTCAAATAATCAAGGGAAAGTAAGAAACATAGGAACGTTTGCAGAGATGAAATATTGTGACATCTATGAGAGACAATTTTTTATTATTATTATTATTTATATTATTGTTATTATTATTATTATTATTATCAAGGCTGCCAGCGAGGGATTAGCTTAGTGCCCTGTTTAATATTATAGAGTTAAGAGTTAAATTATTTATTTACGTCTCATCAACTGTACATCATAAAACACAGAATAATAATACAACACAGGCACACGTACAATTGCCATTGTAAAAGAATTACAAGAGACGGCTCGCTAAAACGTTGAGCAAACAGTAATACATTTCAACAAATACATAGATAACATTACATGTACTTGTTGCATAGTATGGAGCTGCATGCATACACACTCCGGACTATATATATACATATGCATGTTTGTTTATGCATGCATATGCATATATACTCGTGTTATATCATAAACGCATTCTTCCCATGGTGTCACAAAACTGCTGCGCCCCAATCGACACATTTCACAGGATCGCTATTAACTGCGATGCCATGCTACAACATGTTTGTGACACGGGACTCGTGTGGATATATGAATCAATCCCATACTGGCATCAAATTAATATTTTTCGATTTTTTTTTTAATAAAAAGGACTCCGCGCAAATCAGCAAGAAAACAATAAGCCATTGAAGTTGCTTTAACCCTTCCTACGCTGTTGACGGAAATTGCCGTCTGCTGTTTTTCATTTTTGCTTTAATTCTTAACAAAAAACTGGTTTTGAACAGCACATGAGAATCGTCTCCACTGGAGACGATTCTCTTGTGCTGTCAAAACCAGGTTTTTGTCGAGAAATATTGAAAATAAAACATTTCCAGCAGACGACAACATTTAATTCAGCGTAGTAAGGGTTAAGTTAATTTGCCGATTCGTTTCATATAAGAACATATGCATAGCCTCGTTTCTTATGAAAGCAAAACTGACTGAAGCTATAATAAGGACAGTTTGTCTATTGGCGAATTACATATGAGACACACCGATAGCTTCCGTAAATTACGTCGAAAGTTAATGAAATCGAATTCCGCATTTGCAATTAGAATTACGTCAACTTTGGACGTCATTTACAGATGGATTTCGTTAAAATGTTCTTCGGTACAAAATCACTGAGACAAGCCATGAATTTTGTACCAAAGGGCAAGTGCGATTTTTTCACAAAATAAATTGATATAACGTCATTTACAGATGGTTTTCATTAAAATGTTTTTCGGTACAAAATCACTGAGACAAGCCATGAATTTAGTTCCAAAGGGCAAGTGCGATTTTTCACGAAATAAATTGATAGAAACGGTGATATTTTCTGTAAATGACGTTGAAAGATGACGGAATTTTCACAACAAATGTGAAAATGTCGTCAACTCGTCGACATAATTTACGAAAAATATCGTGTGTATTTTTGTAAATAATTGTCATGAAAAATCTCTTGGGTACAAAATCACATGGCGTGCCTCATAATGGGCCACGGTTAGATCTGTAGCCGATTTCATCAAAATGTCAAAGTATACTTATCTAGCAAAGTATACTTTGAGGGAGTAATCATTTATTTTTGCCAAAAGGCATTATTTTATATACATGTATAACTAACCACTGCATATATTTGATGATTAAAAGTATGCAGAATTATCATACTGAATTTATTACATTATCACAGCCAAAATGGCTGTGATAAAGTAATAAATTCAGTATAATAAAAATTAATAAATTTATCCTAAAATTGAAATATTTCTCCCTCAAAGTATACTTTGCTAGAAAAGTATACTTTGCAATGTTGGTGAAATAGGCTACTGAGCAACTTTATGTCAGTGTATATCCTGATCAACTGAAGCAATCAGCAGATCGAGTATTCCACAGTGTCATGGTGCATGATCACGTGGTTACAACAACAAAAACGTCACCCACTCTTAAGTAAGTATTATTCGATATTTTCCTTAATATGCAACGAATTTCGATGACATATGGCACAGCAAACGCGTCTTCATGAGCTGCATTTGGTGGTCTATGGAGTTTGGCACAGACTTATGTAGTTTTTGCGACAGAAGTTTGGGCGAAAATACAGAGACCACCAAATGCAGCTTAATAAAACGCGTTTGGTGCGCCATATTTCATCAAAATCCGTTACGTAATAAGGACACTATAAAATAATAAGTACTTTTTATCGGTACTTGTTGTTGTCGTTAGTACCACGTGATCATACACCTTGAGTGTTGTCAGCGCAACGAACGGTTTCCAACTTCGTTCGATCACTGTCGAATGGTGTTGGTCATGGCTGATCTTGATCTACTCTGTTTGCAAAGATATTACGCCCGATTTTGTCATATCTTATCCTGAATGTACATGAATGTTAATAGCCCGCACTTTAGTGTTTAAATATTGCAGAATTGACAAACTGTCTATTATCTAAAAGCCGCGATCCTCTATCGGGCATACGTGATTTGTTTTCTCCAACAGAATACAGCAAAAATCAACAATTTCCAGATGACTGAACAATGTGAAATGCGTGTTTAGACAACTGTTGTCTGGGCGCATTTGAATTTCACAATTATTCACAAAAACAACAATTGAAGTGCAATTATACTGGTTTGCACAGAACAAAGCCATCAAGGATATATGTGACATGCACGCTTTGTTGTATTTGCGATAACTGTTATTTGAATATTGGCGCCATGGAATAATTTGTAAACACACTTGCATTACATGGTAAAACAAATAACTGTTCGAATGTGCAATCTTGCATTTATTAACCAAGTGTAATACTAATTGCCCGTATTGATGTTAATTTATGGGCCTGTTTTATTAGTTTTGTATAATTGTTTTAGGAATGCCATTGAAACGATTCAAAAATACGTAGTCTAGTAATTTGCTTTACTTTTATCTCCTTTGTATATCACTTATTATTGCCTAACTCCCTATATGAGTTGATTTTCCATAGTTTTTACTAATTCCATGGGTTTTGACGTGCCTGGGCAATAATTCCGCGTGCCCCCTCCATAGTTCCACGTGCCCCGTCAATAGTTCCGCGTTCCCGGTTAATAGCCTGCGGCCTCGGGCAATAGTTCATCGGGTCGTCCACAGCATCTCGGGGCAATAGTTTTGACTGTTTCCCGAATGGCAATGAAATAGTTGTATACTAGTTCACCCCTGAAAATTACGTCATAAAATTCAACGTAATTGAGATCGGTCAGTCGACGCGCCCGACACCAAATTTACTTCCATTGTGTCACATACACTGTTTACAGGATGAGTAATAAAACAGTTATTCCATGGTCATTCAGCGAACAGTCAAACATATTGCCCCTCGGTGCTGTAGACGACCCGAGCCACTATTGCCCGGAGGCCACCCGGTGGCTCGGGTCGTCCACAGCACCTCGGAGCAATAGTTTTGACTGTTCACCGAAACACCATGAAATAACTGTATACTAACATGTTGCTGTATTGATAATTGTATCTTGCCCCACACGTGTGTACTGTACGCACCCATCACTGTTTCTAATTGGAGTAAGAAGGAACTATGTGCCATTGTAACTGTACTTGTTAATTGTGAAGGGATCGACTGCCAATTTATCGGTTACGGCTGTGAAGCGGTACGAATTTTCAAGGCTCACCTCGGAAGTTCTACTCGCTTCCTAGCCTTGCCTGGTGGACTTCTTATCAAAAGGTATTAACTAGTGTTTATAATCAGACTCGGCTTGTCTTGGTAACGGTAGGCGAACCTCGGAATTCCTACGCGTTTCCTGGACTTGGAAACTAGTACTAGTACTCGTAAAGAAATGGGGCATATGTCATTTGTACCAGTGCAGCTCCTGATCAAATAGCACACTCATTTAGCCTGATAAAATGATTTATATGTGTTGCTAGAAGCATGACGGGTGTTTCATTGATGTAATGGCGTAAAGTGCAGATTATGATCAGACTGTGCGGATGCACAGGCTGATCTGAATCTACACTGGTCGCAAAACCCATAAGCCCCATTTCTCCAGTCACAGCTACATGGCTGGCCTGTTATGCTCCACATATCGCCACGGTACATAGAAATGTACACGAATCTTAATGCACCGATCCACACACTAAACCATCTTAGCTTTCTCGGGACGAAATTAGAAGTGGCGAACACGACAGAGGGCGTGCTCGTGTCAGCTGCAAACCACTTCATCATACTTGTGTCATCTTCACCAGATTAACTTGTTCGCGTCGGTAGACGAGAGCCGGATCTCACTCGCCTGTCATTTTTATATTTCCACTAGTCTCTATGTTAAAGAGGTCAAAAACCCCTCCGTTGAACATTCGCAGACTGGTATTTTGGATGTATTTTATATTTGTCTAATTTCTCTGAATAATAAATATGTTGTGGCGTCATATTTGAATATTCGCGCCAACACAATCCCTACATACAACACAATGCAAGCATAATTTCTGAGAATATATATAATTATATTAAAATGATATGTTCAGAAAGAATAGCGTATTAAAAGGTGTCACTACGCTTGTTTTCTCTCTTAAAAATATTATAATATAGATATTTCCAATAACCTCCGAAGGGAAGCACATTTAATACACATTGTTTTAAAGTCACTCTTTTTATTAAATTTTCGACCACATGGTCTTTATCAAAATACTAATATAATACAATGTATATGTTTCGATAATACAATGGTTGAAGTTCGCGGATTATCTCCTCGTACATACGGACGAACCGTGCTCTAAGTATTACTTAGAGACAATTCTTATCTGGTGCTCTGACACTGACATTATTGGTATGACTGGCTTAGAGATGTTCTAATACTGAAGACCCTCTAAACCGGACACACATGCAGTATCGGTATCCTTCGTTTTATAGGTTCCATTGCCATCTATCTCTGACGATGATGCCTGTAGCCGATTTCATCAACATTGCAAAGTATACTTTAGTAGCAAAGTATACTTTGAGGGAGAAATTTTCAATTTTATGATAAATTTATTAATTTTTATTATACTGAATTTATTACATTATCACAGCCATTTTGGCTGTGATAATGTAATAAATTCAGTATAATAATTATGCATACGTTTAATCATCAAATATATGCAGTTGTTAGTTTTATCTGAAATAATGAATTTCAAAGTATACTTTTCTACTAAAGTATGCTTTGCAATGTTGATGAAATCGGCTACTGATCATGTTCGCAAAGCACACCCGCATGCATTGACATATTAATATGTCTAATTTACAATAGACCCTCTCTAAACCGGACACACATGCAGTATCGGTATCCTTCGTTTTATAGGTTCCATTGCCATCTATCTCTGACGATGATGCCTGTAGCCGATTTCATCAACATCGCAAAGTATACTTATCTAACAAAGTATACTTTGAGGGAGTAATCATTTATTTTTCCCAAAATGCATTATTTCATATAGAACTAACCGTTGCATATAGTTGATGATTAAAAGTATGCAGAATTATTATACTGAATTTATTACATTATCACAGCCAAATTAGTTGTGATAATGTAATAAATTCAGTATAATAAAAATTAATAAATTTATCATAAAATTGAAAATTTCTCCCTCAAAGTATACTTTGCTACTAAAGTATACTTTGCAATGTTGATGAAATCGGCTACTGATCATGTTCGCAAAGCACACCTGCATGCATTGACACATTCATATGTCTAATTTACAGTGGAACCTCTCTAAATCGGACACCCTGGGAGGGTGTCCGGTTTAGAGAGGTTCCACTGTATATGTTAAAGAATCGATGTTTGCACCGCCGTGAAAAGAAAGGACAACAAACGACTTTTAATGGAACCAATGCGACCATCAATGTAAATTGATTACAGGCTTAATTCTATTAACAACATAGACAGTACCACGTGACACGATATTTGTTCTGTTTAACAATAGAAGATCCCACATGAGTAATGATATATTGTGTTATTTATTAAACGAGGTTACTGATTTCATAAGAAACTCGGCTATGCCTCGTTCCTTATAAAATCAATTAATATTTGTTAGATGCAATATTAAAGGTACATGCCCACTCAGTAGGCACAAAATGATCTTTATAGGACTTAAATTATATTCTGTAGATATGACATTTTCTGGTAAAATAACATTCATTAACCATTGATTGTCATTATTATAAATTGTATATCAGACGTAAATTTTCACACTGATATCAGGGGCGATAACCGTGTTTCCTTAAAATGTTAACGGACATTGCTATTTATTCTCTGTATAAATACTGTTTGATGTGCAATGATTATACTCTATAATCTGTCCAAAATGCTATTTTTTCAGGTGACGCATTTAATTAGTATAAATACTTAAGAAATATAATTCCTCATTTGCATATGAAAATAGCCTGACACCACCGCGAGTCACTATCAGTAAAATAAATGTTATTAAATGATTATACCTGTATAGTGGGCACTCGCAATATTTAGAACTGGTGGAATAGTGACACATTATACACTTTGTTTAATTCCTATAAAGAATATTGTGTGCCTTCTCAGTGTGCATGTACCTTTAATGCTGATGTGCTGACCAGTAGCCTATTTCATCAACATTGCAAAGTATACTTTAGTAGCAAAGTATACTTTGAGGGAGAAATTTTCAATTTTATGATAAATATATTAATTTTTATTATACTGAATTTATTACATTATCACAGCCAATTTGGCTGTGATAATGTAATAAATTCAGTATAATAATTATGCATACTTTTAATCATGAAATATATGCATTTGTTAGTTCTATATGAAATAATGCATTTCAGGAAAAATAAATGATTACTCCCTCAAAGTATACTTTGCTAGTAAAGTATACTTTGCAATGTTGATGAAATAGGCTACTGGGGCTACACTGGTCGCAAAGCACATCAGCCCCATTTTCTCAATCACAGACTCGTATAGTAATCACAACATATTCCTGTGTAATAGCATGAACACTCCAATGCTGATAAAGCAATACATTTATCACTGTAAAAAATACTGCTTAACATAATTGATTATTCCGTCATTAGAATTGGCGGCCCAGGTAAAACTCGTTTTGTAAGAGGAACCATGTACCCGTAGCAAGGACGAGTTTGATTCTTCCGGAATAAAATTAACGGATTTTAATTCGATTCATGTTCTATACGCAATATATGCATACAACAAATATTACCAAATGGGACATTTGAATTATATACTCAAATTACGTGTTGCGTTGTCAAAGCCGAGCATAGAACTGACCACTTAAATGTAGCTCTTACAATCAGTCATGTGACCATCTCACTGGCCGTTACGCATCATTAACGGGCACAATGTATTTTGTCATGTTAAGACAACGTTATAAGCTGTATTACGTAACTCTTCCAAGTTCTTGCAGCTATTGTTGTGCCCGGTTCTCTTGTGTATATTTATACCAGTATAAACTGACCAGTAGCCGATTTCACCGAAATTGCTAAGCATACTTATCTAGCTAACTACACTTTAACTGAGAAATCTTTTATTATTCTCGAAATGCATTATTTCATATAGAATTACCGACTACATATGTTTGATGATTAAAAGTATGCAGAATTATTATACTAAATGTATTACATTATCACAGCCAAAATGGCTGTGATAATGTAATAAATTCAGTACAATAATTTGGTCAGAAAATATTTTATTTCATTAAATAAAAAATAAAAAATGTATCCTTAAATTGAAAATTTCTCCCAAAAAGTGTACTTTGCAAGATAAGTATACTTTACAATGTTGGTGGAATCGGCTACAGGAACTAACTAACGTTCCTGTTGGTGGCTATATCAATAGTATTAGATCTGAGGCTACGCTGGACGCAGATATCACAAGGTCCCATTTCTCAGGCACCGTCCCGTGTATGCAAATATGGCAATGCGTGTTCTCTTTGTGATTTATTATTTGACAATACCACCGGACAACATGTACAATGCATTCATTTTCGTTAATTTCTCCTCGTTAGTTCGCTCGTTATATCTGGTCCCCAGTTGATACAGTTTATATATCCAGAATATTGAGAGCTTAAACTGAGTCTACTTTTATGAACGTTACATGTCGAAAATTACATGTCCCGAAAATTGTGGTGCCTTGTATGTGCGTGTTGGTTATTTTTCGCATGATAGACAATAATGTATTCTGTTGTTTTGTTTTGTTTTTTTTCACACAAAACCATGTACAAACAATAAATATTTCTAGCAACATGCATGTGCATAATTCCTTTCCACTCCATACAACTCCATACTTTGGAACATATGGCGAACGAATCGCGGACTCATACCAGTTAGCGAATAAATCCGTACATACATGTGCATGCATCTGAATTAATTAGCTATGGTCTCACGGGACAGTAGGCCGCTAGCTTTACAAATTGGGTGGACGATTTTCTATATACTTCACCATCGACCCTGAAAGTTACACCAGTGTGTCTAGAAAAATAGGTTTATGAATATTTCTTGACTTTCGGAGGCTTGACTAGGTGTTTTTTTTAGAGTATTTCATAATTCTACGAAACTGAATGTTAGCTCCGGTTGATTTTGACATCTTGGAAAATAGCGCATGCTATGCTGTCTCGCCGGTACGGTTTCGCGTCAGAATTTAAGGTATTCAAGTTCGGGCATTTGTAGCGAAAATTTGAGGTGGTTATGACCCCGCTTTGGGATCATTTTCAGGAAATGGTGTGGTGTTACAAGTGATAGAACAAGACATAACAAAGTCTCTGTGCCTCATGTTTTCATGAAAACAATTCCGACAAATTCAGTCGTGTTTAAATTTGTGGCCAAAAATAGGTGGGTGCGGTAACTTTGTAAAAAATTAATTGAACACATCTGATGCGGTTACTGCATTTTTATTGTGGCGCGCGATTTGTACTTCATTTGCGAGTATTTTTCAATATTTGTCGCAAGAGTCTCCTTAACTGATTGTGAGAGGCGGTGATTTTTATAAGTCACCCGCCGCCCTCAGAAAAGCAGTACATTTTGGCTATTTTCAACCGTCCCGTGATGCCTGAGTGCCTTATACTTCAAGGTGTATAATCACGTGGTATTAATGACAACAACAAGTACTGAAACTTCCAGAATCCATCCGATTCAAAGTACGCATTATTTTATATTGTCCTTATTACGTAACAGATTTTGATGAAATAGGCGCATCAAACGCGTCATGTTAAGCTGCATCGGTAGACACGGGAATCGATTCTTCGCAAAAACGACATAAGTCTGTGCCGAACTCCCTGGACGACCAAATGCAGCTCATGAAAACGCGTTTGTTGCGCTATGTTTCATCAAAATCCGTTTCATATTAAGGAAAATAAAATAATACTTACTTTGGAGTGTGCAAGATTTCAATACTTTTAGTCACTGTTGTTGTTGTTATAACCACGTGATCATGCACCTTATACTTGGATTAACTCCCGTAACCACATATTCGTATTTCGCCGATATTTATTTAAAAAATATGCCGTAAATGACGTCGAACCTTGGAAAAAATACGAGAGCACATGCGGGATTTAATTCCGCATGTGCTCTGAAGTTTTCGCCAAGTTTAGATTTAAAATTCGGTAATTGTCATATTTTTCCGAAATCAATCTCGGCGAAATACGGAGATCTGACAAGATCTGACAAGGGAGCTAATTCCGGAATCCCATTTTATTACAGGATTACGGATACTATGCAAATCCAGTATAGAGGATATGAGCGTGAGCATAGTGTTACCGAACGACGGTAGTAAATCTGACATTGCAAACGCTAAGTGCTTCTGTAGATTTCCGTAGCGCAATATCTGGCATATGTATGTTTGTATCCATGTCATGATTTAATGTTTTTGGCGAACGTCCCCACGCATTATGTGTATTAATGTCAAAGTGACCTATCAGTCTGGCCTTGCATTTAAATATTATTTCGCAGTCTGCTGTTATTGTTTATGAGAAGTACCTTTAGATGTGTAGTATATATTTTGTAATGTGCACGTCATGATAATGCTATATCAGCGCGTATATTACCATTTTATATGTAATGGTTATAACTCATATATTGAATTTTTTATAAATTAATTTCGAACGAGTGCAAGGTGCAAGATCACGTGGTTACAGCAACAATGGCTGAAAGTGTTGAAAGCGCACCCACTCCAAAGTAAGTATTGTTTGATATTTTCCTTAATAGGCAACGGATTTTGATGAAATATGGCGCAGCAAATGCGTCTTTTCGTGAGCTGCATTTGGTGTTCGGCACATACTTATGTCGTTTTTGCGAAGAATCGATTTCCGCGTCAGTAGACACGGAAATCGATTCTTCGCAAAAACGATATAATTTTGGGCCAAGCTACCGAGACCACCAAATGCAGCTTAGCAAGACACGCTGGGTGTTTCATTGATGTAATTGCGAACGGTGCAGATCCAGACCAGACTGTGCGGATGCACAGTCTGATCTGGATCTACACAGGTCGCAAAACACATAAGCCGCATTATCCAGTCACAGCCACATATCTGTTTACAGCTCATTTTGTGCAAGGACGTGCCGATACGAACACCAAAGCTTTATCTAAACGCGTCAGTGTCAGTATTTTCATGAGATGTGTGACAAACACGGCTTATTTATTCATCGAAACCATCTCAAACATCTTAAAGCTTTACGAGATGTTGATTTTACGACAGTTTGATGCAAGTATGACGCATGAGGCGCTGATTTAAGCGATTTTGCTGAGGACATCGATTGCACAAGCAAAGTTGTCCAGAAAACATGGACACAAACTTTCGAAATTAGTACACTCACACAGAGTCTCAGATATACCTGTGATGAAACAGAATCAGGAACGAAATCGTTTAATTGCAGATTGCTATCGTATTTCTGAACCTAATGGTACATAGAAGTTGCCTGTAAAAATATAACTTGGTAATATCCAATTATAATACCGAAAAATAACTATTCGATTTCGATTCGATTCGGTTTATATTTAAGGGTGTGAATTGGCTCTAACACCTTCCATACCGGTAAATAGAATAACGCTAATCGACATGTTTTTCAATCGATGGTTTCTAAATAATTGTATTTAAATTAATTACACTAGCGTCTATAATGGAAACTTCTAAATGTGGTATAGTATTATCATTTCACAACAAAAAAAAATAAAGAATGTTCACAATATTTCCTTACTCTGGTATATGTGTAGCAACAATTCTAAAGTGTGCCAACCCCAATTATCTCCCCTGCTCATCGCCGTTCCAGATAGTATATACTTGAGAGAAAAAAAACGCATGGTTTTGGGACTGTGATAAAATAAAAGTGTGCGATTGCGTTATATATGTTCAGGGGCGGATCTGGAGGGCGGGGGGGGGGTCCGTGGTTGCACCCCCACCCCGTTCAGCCACGGAGTTTACATAGATCACAGTTTACCACCAGGATGTCCGGTTTAGAGAGGATCCACTGCAATTCAGCAAAATGTTCGCAATATTATCAATGTAAGAGATGCATGTTTGATTTTCAATCATGAACACACATCGTTACCAGAGATAAATTACCGTTACACCGATGAAAGCATTAAGATAATGCTGTAATTCGGTTCTCCTGTTAAAGGTACATACCCACTCAGTAGGCACAAAATGTTCTTTATAGGAATTAAATAAGTGTATAATTGTGTCACTATTCCACAGTTCTAAACATTACGAGTCGCCGCTATACAGATATAATCATTTAGTAATATTTATTTTACAGATAGTGGCGCGCGTTGGTATCAGGCTATTTTCATATGCAAATGAGGCATGGTATTTTTTAGTTATTTATACTAATTAAATGCGTCACCTGAAAAAATAATATGTTCGACAGATTATATAGTATGATAATTGCACATCAAAGAATAAATACACAGTACAAATAGTAATGTCCGTCAACATTTTAAGGAAACACGGTTATCGCCCCTGATATTAGTGTGGAAAGTTACGTCTGATATAAAATGTATAATAATGTCAATCAATACGTGGGGTAATGGTGAGTGAATGTTTATTTTGCCAGAAAATGTCTCAGATGATGTCTCTGATATAAAGAACAGTTTGTGCCTACTGAGTGGACATGTACCTTTAAAAGAGGATATAATGTATTTTGTTATTACGAAAATTGTTACGTTACTCTCCGGATTTTTTAGATAGATACATTTTCCGAATCGTTGGACTGTCGATTCTTGTGCTGAAAATTTGGATTACCGATTCGCATTCTTGAATTTATTTTATTGGTTGAAGATAGCACAATAAAACGTCACTGTATTCAAGTTCAAATGTTCAGTATATGCAAACGAACATTTATGAAGGGGCTAATGTTTCGACGTGGTCGATGGAGCATTAAAACACAATTGTGTGAATAAACCAATCAGAGTCCACGACAACAGCTACTCTGCTTAGCCATATGCATCCCGATAATACAAACACGAATGTTCGTGTTTCTAGTATCCGGTTGTATAAGGAGATGTAGATGCACGTTATCAGCTTTATAGGCAATACGTTCCACTATACACCACAGTCAACGGTATAAGTTTGCGGACATTTCCATTCCAACATTAGCATAAACTCACATAATAAAGTGTGTATCAGCAAAATTATTAGGTCACTCTCCACGAAGAAGTAAGAAAACAAAGAACGCTCAAACGCAACGTTGGAAACACTTCTCCGTCATAACGCTAATGTAATGTAATGTAATGTAATGTAATGTAATGTAATGTAAAATGCAATGTAATGTAATGTAATGTAATGTAATGTAAGAATAATGTAATATAATGCAATGTAATGTAATGATGTAATGTAATGCAATGAATGTAATAAAAAATGTAATGTAATAATGCAATGTAATGTAATGTAATGTAATGTAATTAGCGCTATGTACTCAGAGCGAAGGAAGATGATGATGACTGACGTGTATTACACTATCGCATGGGCTAATTTTTCCAATGCTTAATATTTAATTTATTTCAAAACACTTTAACGGTACATACCCACTCAGTAGTCACTAAATGTTCTTTATATCAGAGACATCATCTGATACATTGTGTGCTTACTGAGTGGGCACGTACCTTTAATGTTGTTCTTGGAGTCAAGCAGCTTGATTGGCTGAGCCTGAGATGTAGCACATCTCAGGCTCGGCCAATCAAACTGTCTGATTTCGAGCTGGCATTGCCGATACATGTTTAGAAACGTTGATCACCTGGGTAAGATTAACCCTTACACCGCTTTCTTATTTCTTTTGTCGTCTGCTGTTTATTTTCTATTTTCCATTTTTATCATCAAAAACATGCTTTGACAGCACTTTAGAATAATTTACAATATGCTTTGACAGCACTTCAGAATCATTTCCATTGGAAATGATTCTGAAGTGCTTTCAAACCGTGTTTTTATTGTGAAATAAGGCAAGATATAAAAGCAACAGCAGACGACAATTGTTGTGAGTAGCAGTCTAAGGGTTAACGCAGACGGTGTGGTATGTAAGGCACGGCTATATTTGTCACGTATTCCAGTATATTTATAGCCGACTGGCGACGGCAAGAATCGCTCGGTAGGAGGACACGAATTACCATTTAAATAGAATATGGTTATTTGCTAAATGAATCGGCTGCCTTGTTTGCTTGCTCTCTTCAAATATCTATTTCTCTCGATATCGGGGAAACATCCCTTGTTAGAAATGTAAGCTGAATTTCATCTCCTTCTTCGTCGAGTACATGCATCTGATCAGGCTGCAACTACACGTCTCCTCCCCGCACATACCGTTGCAACGATACGCATGTTAATACCGCAGCAAAGTATGCATTCATGTACCGTTGCTATCTCAGTGACTTAGCCAAGTAGCGAACAAGGCTGGGCGCGAAAGACGGGTCATTTGTCGCAATACACAACGGTCCGGATGCGTTTGCATTGATAGCTATCAGGACAAGCCAAGCTACAAATGCCAAATTTATCCTTTGATGATTTTGAGGCTTATGGGAGAGCAAGCATTTAGAATGAGATTATTGACCACCGACAATCCTACTGTCTGTTCCACGTGACATCAGCCGATGTGGTTTGACAAATTACACATTTTACGTCTGAGGTATTCGGTTTCAAGTAAATATTTCAAGTAAATCACCGACGATAGAACGGGGGAGGGGGGGGGGCGTGTTGCAACCCGGACCACCCGCCCCTCCCTCCAGATCCGCCCCTGCTACATAGCAGTTTAACCACACTAAATCATAAGATCAAACGTAGGACGTTAAAAAAAATTAATCCAGGTTCGTTATACCATAGACACCATTTCCTTGCGGAAACCGGTCAATTGATGTACTCATCTACTTCACAGGCATGTTAATGTATCATTTACATCAGTTTCAAGAACATATATGCTTTGGGATTATTTTGTAATTCGCAACATGTTTGTCATGTGAGGCGGTTTCAATTCGAGCCGCTGACTTTTGCACCACCACCAAGGTGGTCACAGGAGATTGAATTTATATTTATTATAGGAATGAATGGCCTTTTTGTGGAATTCATCGGGGTATAAACTTGGAAAAGTCGCGGGAATACTGGACGAAGGCCGGAAGGCCTCGTCCAGTATTCCCGCGACTTTTCCAAGTTTATATCCCCGATAAATTCCACAAAAAGGCCATTAATTCCTTATAATTCCAGCATTTGAAATAAATTCATCAAGAAAATGTGTTTATTTTCCGTTTTCTTAAGAATTATTTTAAGTGCGCCTGGCGGTTACGGAAAGTAGTTCAGCATGGAGTTTACTGGGATATACATTCTGGACAGAGACTTGCTACGGACCAATCAAATGTTAGGGAATTGTGTAAATATTTTTGTGCTGGAACTATTTAACAATAATTAAACTTAGATTTTAATTAGTGAATATCCAATGCAGACTGGGTGCAAATTATGGGAAAATGGGTCCCACAACTTCCACACGAAAAATGAAAGTAGCAGAGACTGACTGCAGATATTTGTAGACATCTCTGAATCCCCACTAGACATATTGTTTAGTTGTCTAATTGTCGGCCGGATTTATGCATTTCTTGGCTGTCTAATTTAGTTTGCGTATCTATCGCATCAAGTAAATGGGTCAGTGGAAGACAGGTGCTAAATCCATAAGGGACATAGCCCCCTTCTTCCACTGACCCCTTCAATTTATATCTTGCATTAACACATGTTCTGTCTGCGATAATTGTGTTTGCCTCAAAGTCTTGGGATTAAAGCTATATCATTCTGGTTGTATTTATGGTAACTTATTTTGCATGCCCATCGCGTCAAGTGAATCGGTCAGTGGAACAATGGGATTTTATCCCGTCAACACAGTGCGTATGTGCCGTGAAACACGGTGCCGTGAAACATTTCTGATATCCAGTCAATACAATTTTTGCATTTTACAGCAATTTGAAGGTGTTGACGGGATAAATAGAATAGTAAGTTAGTGCCGTGAATGGGAAAAAATATCTGGCGCGGCACGTGTCGGCCGGATTTATGCATTTCTTGGCTGTCTAATTTAGTTTGCGTATCTATCGCATCAAGTAAATGGGTCAGTGGAAGACAGGTGCTAAATCCATAAGGGACATAGCCCCCTTCTTCCACTGACCCCTTCAATTTATATCTTGCATTAACACATGTTCTGTCTGCGATAATTGTGTTTGCCTCAAAGTCTTGGGATTAAAGCTATATCATTCTGGTTGTATTTATGGTAACTTATTTTGCATGCCCATCGCGTCAAGTGAATCGGTCAGTGGAACAATGGGATTTTATCCCGTCAACACAGTGCGTATGTGCCGTGAAACACGGTGCCGTGAAACATTTCTGATATCCAGTCAATACTATTTTTGCATTTTACAGCAATTTGAAGGTGTTGACGGGATAAATAGAATAGTAAGTAAGTGCCGTGAATGGGAAAAAATATCTGGCGCGGCACGGAAACGGGATGTGCTCGGCAGAGCCTCGCCCATCCCGTTTCCTGAGCCTTGCCATATATTTTTTCCTATTCACGGCACTAACCTACTATTCTCTATCTATTTTCCTTATTTCTGAACCAAAATATATGTTGTGACCACTCATTTGAACCGTCTCGGCGAGACGGTTCAAATGAGTGGTCACAACATATACTTCTGATGAGAAATAAAGAAATTCTTGAGCCTTACCGGATATTTTTTCCCATTCACGGCACTAACCTACTATTCTCTATTAAAGTCCATAAGCACCCTTCTTCTGCCGATCTCTTCAATTTACTTCTTGCTTTAACACATGTTCTGTCCGCTATTATGTTTGTATCATGGTCTTAGGATTACACTTGAATTAACCTGGGGGCCGTTTAACTAAACTTCGTACGACTAAAATGTTCGTAAGTGTAAAACTATGATAGTCTGTAAATTTCACCGTAACAATGTTGTTTTGTGTAAACAAGTATTGGATTTACATGTATTTAGCATAGGCTGCATATGCAGCCTATGCTCAATAAATGTAAATCCATCAATTGCAATTGCAATTTCCAGACGATCCTAAATTTGCACTGTCTTACGAACATTTTAGTCATACGAAGTTTAGTGAAACGGCCCCAGGTGGTTAGAACACACCAACTAGTTTTACTATATAATTTAACCGAACCCACCAAGTACGGCCAGGCTCCTACCTTCAGTATTCGAATGTAAGCTGTGAGACCTATTTGTAGATGACCTGCAACCGGTCTGTACTGGTTCTGCATGAATAAAACAATAGGTTCACTTACTCCTAAGAAAGAAACAGTCAACCTCGCCATGTCCCCCAATATTGTTTACATAATTTGGCCACTGAAACTTTGTTTACATCACGTGACCAACAGGTTCGTTGTTTTCTCTGATACAATTAAAAAGACCCCCAACAAAATTTCGCAAGTAACATTTAGTAGTAATGGATCAGGATTTGCAAGCAAATTATGTTTGTGGCTCCAAAAAATGCTCAATACATGTAAATGCAATAAGTGTTTGCAAGAAAATATTGCTAATGTGAAATTTACAGACCATTATAAGTTTGCACTTATGGACACTTTTAAATTTTAGTCGTACGAAGTTGAACTGAAACGGGCCCCCGGATTATATTTTCATATAGACTAACCATCTATCATACAGTTGTCCATTCTTTATTATTATATGGCTGTTGTGGCACCACTTTTTCTATAACCTGCTCTTGCTCTATGCTATAGCTACTTAAAATCCATGTTTAATTAATGTTGAGAAAAACTAATTCAATCTCCTATAACCAAACGTGGTATTTGCTTAAAATTAAGTTGCTGGATTCGAAAATACATGTACCTCACATGAAAACATAATTTTACTTGAAAATGGTGTAAAAGAAAAAGTGTACATTAACACGACGGTGAACTAGATTAGTACACCAACTGACCATTATCTGCAAGAAAACATTGTCTATCATCTAACCATCTGGATTATTAGTTTTTTTACGGACTGCTTTTCGCTACACCGCGCATGAATATCTACTTGATTTATTGTGGTTAGACCTCAATGCGGCGCGGCACTGAAGTTTTTGTACCGGCTAATTTCGACCACCGTGGTTTGGATTACTTTTACTTGCATCGGTATTGCTATATAAATAGACAACACCAGACTAGTGTCTGCTGATAGCAAGTTTAGCAGGTAAGACTAGGTAACGCGTACGAATTCCGAGGCATGCCGAGGAATTCCACCGTTTCCGAGCCGAGCCTGATAAATTTGATATCAAAAGATGCTAGCATGGTATTCTATTTATCAGGTAACGTTGTTGGCTACATAATGAGCCACTATGACATTGTTGTCGTTGAAAACGGAGCGGACTTGTTTCCACTCCATTCCACTGACGTAATGCGGTTACGCCAAGTGACGCCGTTCGACCAATGAAATGTCAGCTTTCAATTCGTTATAACCCGGATATTCGTATCAGGTCGATGCCTGATACAGCAATATGTTATCAGTCAGTATGTTTTCGACCAATACAAAGCTCGTTACCTGATAAAACTACAGCCGCCTCCACTTGCATCAATATTACAATACCGGGTCAGCATAAGCAATCCCGTGATGTCGACGCAATTACGAAGGCCATTTTCTTTTGCCGCCATTATCCGTAGTGTCCGCTTGATTGCATCATTCTATGCGGGTCAAAAGACCGGAAGCACCGGATGTGGGCAGCTGAATCAAGCACACCCCGTCTAACAACAGCGCACGTGTGGTTGCGTGTAACCTTTTAGCTCTGGCACGGCGCCCGGAAGTTCATTATCGGTATTCTCAATAATGACATTGTACTAAATATGGCGAGGGCTCCGGTGTAATAAATGAATCAACTGACGCGGAATAAATTTACAAGTGGTCGCGAATATAAATAAATATTGATGACTTGAAGAATACTGTTATTATACCGCGAGTTATAGAAAAACATACAGGCTATATTGTTAACATCTCTTCTCGACAATCCTGGGCCCGCTTGCTCAAAGCATCTGTTAGAGGATTTAACAGGCCGTTAAGCTACCATAGGTTTTGAGTAAGGGGTCCGGGCCTCGCGGTCGGGTATGGGTCCACGTGGTCTATTGTTTTGCCTGTAGTAATGGCGGCGCCCATGAGGTCTCATGTAAATCATATTTTTCATCAATACGACTGCTGTTTTAATGAACCAAGTCCCAATCGTACCAAGTTTTAAAAAAGTTCGATTCCGTCCGATTCAAATTTCTCTGCAGAATGTTCAGACTAACTACATAAGTAATGCAGCTAAATTTGGTATTGGCGGACTGGTAGGTAGTGTTGACGACTGGAACATGATCATCATTAAAAGGAGAAACCGCAGTCGTATAGACGAACCTTTTTTTTTACCTGAGGCCTCATTGGTGACGCTATTACTCCAGACAAAACGAACAACCACGTAATTACATACCATGAATAACATTAATACAGTTGTATGTGAGCAGGTTATATGTTCTGATCATGGCATGTCAAACTACAATGTCTTGACTTTCCATGCAAACTGCTGATTCAGGAAATCATGTGAACTTTCGTCATTCTTTGTTATGAAACGATCAAATTATGCCACATGTAGACAGACGTTTCCATCATAGACGCTGGTGTAATTAATATTAATACAATAAATTATTAACCATTGATTGTAAAACATGTTTTTAATAATGAAAAATAACTAGCGTTTGAAAACGCTAGTTATTTTGCAGTATTAAAAACATATTTTCTACACATAAATACCCAATTTTACAACGGCGACTTGCAATTGGTTTCAGAAATGCGATACAAAAATAAAATCAATTATTACTTCCTACTGTATCATCACATTTAGGCATATCTCAGATCCAGTGTCATTAACAAGCATGTATGTGTTTTAATACAACATACATGTATTTATTAACTTACTTTATGTTTTAGACTTCCGAATGTCATTCCCCATCGATGGCAAACAAGCTAACTTTATGCAAATGACCCTGGATTATTCCGTATTCGGGATGTATGGACAACGATCGGGCGCCAATTTAGAATTAATCTTGGCTGTAAAGACATGTCCTTAATCAATAAACAATCTCTTACTCACGACGATAGCCATCATCCATTAATTACAACTTCCTGCATATAAAGGTCGTGGACAATATGTTCTACATTTGTTCTTTATACAATGACACGACGATAAACGAAATAATTGATATTTCGTTAGTGTGTGGGGCTGGAGAATGTACATGTGTGAAATTATTTAACAATTTCAGAAAAGTACTGTAGCATCATTGCAAATGGATGTGCCCATAAAGCGGGTTCGACCGACCTCATGCAAATTTTGGGCATAAAATACCAGTTCCGGTAGCGCAAAATTGAGATGGTTATGACCCCATGCATACTCAGTACTACTCACATAACGGTTCATATTTGAGCTTGCGTGTCTGGTATTTTCATGAATGGCACTCGCGAAATGTCGGGCAGTTCGCGAGAAATTTCGCACCCAAAAATAGGTCGGTGATGTAATTTCTAAAAAATTTAATAAACGAAGTCAAGGAGCTTGTATATTTGTCTTGTCTCACGTGTTTTGAATTTCTATTCACAATGCCTTTAGACATTTATCACAAGGGACACATGACATATTTGCGTCAGCGGTGGTTAGCACGCGAAAACCGCCACATACCACCACAAAGACCGCAATTTCAACTGTCCCGTGATGCCACAGTACCTACATGTACATATCAAGTGCAGCTTCTTTTGTTCGTGGTATCAGTATGAACAGAATATGCATGTTTTCTTTTTCATATGACATTCGTATGGAATTTAAAATAATTTCATCGGCTATAAACACGAAATTATTAACCATTACAGTTCTATGTTATGTTAAAACAGTATCGTCTGCTTATTTAGGCAAATACTAATTATGAAGCACAAAGACTGCAAGCCTGTATACAGCAGGTATATATATTTCACGTACACCACCACCATATTTCCAGACGTCAACGTTTCTGAACAACATCTTTTGGCAATATTATAGGAATGAATGGCATTTTTGTTGAATTTATCGGGGTATAAACTTGGAAAAGTCGCGGGAATACTGGACGAAGGCCGAAGGCCTCGTCCAGTATTCCCGCGACTTTTCCAAGTTTATATCCCCGATAAATTCAACAAAAAAGGCCAGGCCTTCGTCCAGTATTCCCGCGACTTTTCCAAGTTTATACCCCGATAAATTCAACAAAAATGCCATTCATTCCTTATAATTCCAGCATTTGAAATAAATTCATCAAGAAAATGTGTTTATTTTCCGTTTTCTTCAGAATTATTTTAACTGCGACTCACGGTTACGGAAAGTAGTTCGGCGTGGGAGTTTACTGGGAGATCAATTTTGGACAGAGACTTGCTACTGGCTAATGAAATGTTAGGGAATTGTGTAAATATTTTTGTGCTGGAATTATCAACTCGCAATCAAGCAATTCACTTTCAAACGCAATATTCAAGTACATATATTTTGTAATAATTCCATCACAAAAATATTTACACAATTCCCTAACATTTGATTGGTCCGTTGCAAGTCTCCGTCCAAAATTTATATCCCAGTAAACTCCATGCCGAACTACTTTCCGTAACCGTCAGGCGCCGTTAAAATAATTATTAAGAAAACGGAAAATAAACACATTTTCTTAATGAATTTATTTAAAATGCTGGAATTATAAGGAATGAATGGCCTTTTTGTTGAATTTATCGGGGATATAAACTTGGAAAAGTCGCGGGAATACTGGACGAGGCCTTCCGGCCTTCGTCCAGTATTCCCGCGACTTTTCCAAGTTTATACCCCGATAAATTCCACAAAAAAAGGCCATTCATTCCTATAATAAACACATTTACAAATATAAGCAAGATTAGCGCAATGGTTCATGCCTTATGAGATTTATATATGAACAAAACATATCTCATATTGATTTTCGTATATGAAACTTGCTCATATCAAATTCATATCAATGATATTCATATGAATGCGGCAGCTTGATTTTGCAGTTAATGTTTTTGTTCGTGTTGTTGTTGTTTTGTCCGCGGAGCTAATAAACAGCACCCACGAAGATCGAATCAAAACACCCAGCGTGCATACACGTAAATGAACTATGATACTGGTCGATTATCGATGTGTCATTTACTGGTCAATACCACATGATCTGATACTGAAAAAGATTAATGCATTTGCAGTTATTTATATTTAATCAAAGACAAAATGGTTGCGTGTGTGCCTGAACATTGCGTGCCATCTTCGAATCTTTAAAGGTCCTCGGCTCAGGAATGCGTAGAAAATTGTTAATCAAAACAGCAGAAAATAGGCTATATGTTGATTGTATTATGTCTTTTTTGTCGTGCTTCGAACAAGCGACATAATATTATGTCGTTATGCCACAGGAGTGTGCTGTTTGATCAGGTGCTACACTGGTCACAAATCCCAAAAACCCCATTTCTCCAGCCACATCCCGATATGTGGTTTTGCGACCAGTGTAGATCCTGATCAGTCTGTGCATCCGCACAGTAATATATCTCCCTCAAAGTGTACTTAGCAAGATTTTGGTGAAATCGGCTACAGGATGAGCGGTTTGAGTCACTACGACTTGCAATAACATCTACTGTCAACGTTAATCCTATGTTGTCAAACAATTAATTGATCTTGTATTGATTCTCCCAATATACAACACAGCACTCTGGCCCGGATTAGCATGAATTATCTGGGAAGGTCCCGAGTGCAGTATTGGCCCGGTTATGTCGTTATGAGTTCAAAAGGCATACACACAGGTGCGGTTATATACAGTGGGAGTGGGTGTTTACCTGTTTACTGGAAGTTTCGTGTAGTTACCATGGTTACTTCCTGATTCTTCGACTTTTGAGTGTCCAGTATTCCTGTTTCTCACACTTTTGATTTGTACAGGATTGTGATGCATGACTGCAGGGCTATAGTCTGTATCAAGTTTACGGTGCTTATTAAGTCAATACTTTAACAGACAATTAAATGTGTGTAGGTTTAAAATCGTTTAACTCTTCCCCTTCTAAGTATCCGGAATGGAACACTCCAATGTCATTGTTCAGACCATTCCCTTTATCAGAGAATGGTATTGTTTTTAAAGGTGCATGCCCACTCAGTAAGCACAAACTGTTAATTATATCAGAGACATCATCTGAGACAGTTTCTGGCAAAATAAATATCCATTCACCATTAGCCAACGTATTGATTGACATTATTATACATGTTATATCAGACGTACATGTCCACACTGATATCAGGGGCGATAACCGTGTTTCCTTAAAATGTTAACAGACATTACCATTTATTCTCTGTATTTATTTTTTGATGTGCAATGATCCTACTTTATAATCTGTCGAACATATTATTTTTTTCAGGAGACGCATTTAATTAGTATAAATAATTAAAAAATATCATGTCTCATTTGCATATGAAAATAGCCTGATACCACCGCAAGTTACTGTCAGTAAAATCAATATTACTAAATGATTATACATGTACATGCTCGTTACGAGCCGGTTCGTCTGGCTCTATACTGTTTGCAAACATTGCGATATAGATATGTGGTGTTGAAAGTAGTTTTATCCCGTCAACACAGTGCGTATGTGCCGTGAAACACGGTGCCGTGAAACATTTTTGATATCCAGTCAATACTATTTTTGCATTTTACAGCCATTTGTAGGTGTTGACGGGATAAATAGAATAGTAGGTTAGTGCCGTGAATGGGAAAAAATATCTGGCGCGGCACGGAAACGGGATGTGCTCGGCAGAGCCTCGCCCATCCCGTTTCCTGAGCCTTGCCATATATTTTTTCCCATTCACGGCACTAACCTACTATTCTCTATCTATTTTCCTTATTTCTGAACCAAAATATATGTTGTGACCACTCATTTGAACCGTCTCGGCGAGACGGTTCAAATGAGTGGTCACAACATATACTTCTGATGAGAAATAAAGAAATTCTTGAGCCTTGCCGGATATTTTTTCCCATTCACGGCACTAACCTACTATTCTCTATATACGCATATAAAATAGGCGAGAAAATACGCAACAGTGTTTCCGACTGACCAACATTGGGACAAACTGACCAAGTGTCCATTGCATTTCAACGTAGTATTTACATGTTGACGTCATTGTGATTATGACGTCATTGATAATGTGTAAAATGTCAAACTGATGCACAGTGTATTATTACAGTTACATCTGCCACAGGTAGCGCCTATTTACTGGCATAGTAGGAACATAAGAGAACAGAACATATCATTTATGTTGGCATCAATCACATACCGCGCAGTGGTATATGAGTGCATACATGAATACATATAATAACTTTAAAATGTTATAGGCAAGTAGACAATGGTGTCAGTACACTCAGAAAACTGTGCTTACAAATCACTGGATGCAATATATAAGTTTGGTAATACATATATATATATTTACAGCACTGTGTATTTACTTACTGTTACACAGCTATAACTGCGTCTCAAATATTTTAACAGAGGCCGAAAGGGTCAACAAAGCACCTTTTGCATATAAATGTGATGAAAACAATACAGTGTACTCATGCTGTACTCTGGTATCTTTGGATCAGTTTGCACAACAACGTTTCATTCATGTGTTTGTCATATTCTTAGTGGTATGTGTCAAACGCCATAATAACTAAAACTGGCCTATGACCTTATGCATAGTAAGATGGCCGAGATGGCAACTCCATGGGCAGCATGGGATACAGTAAGAAGACATGTATGTTATGCATATATCCCACCACATTTACGAAACAATTATGCATGAATCAACTGATGATCCGAGGTCCTACTTGTCCTTAAAACTGAGTAACTGAATGTTCAACTTGACACTAATGCCACCAATTCGTATTTTAACAAAATGGAGACTTCCTGACAGCATATAATGTATAATGTGCATGGCAGGCCCGTACGCAGGAATTGTTATAGGGGGAGGGGGGGGGTGCGTTATCGACGGCGCGAAGGGCTAAACATTGTTTTTGTTTGCACATTCACGGACAGACCTCGGCAGATTAACCATTTCACCCCTAAATAACTAGAATGGATTTTGATATATTCATTTTGCAACCCATTCCAATCATCACAAAATGATTTTGAGACCAGTCCATTTATGAACATGAGGTGTTTTTGTTCTCAAAATTATGAAAATTACTTTCAAAAAGTGCAGATCTTGCCAATACCACTATACATGCCTGTGGTGTTGAAGGGGTTAAGGGCACCGTCGCACCCCCTCTGCGCACGGGCCTGCATGGTATATGCATGTCTTTAATTGTACATGTATATTATCACTCTATGATAGGCACGATACAGTGGCGGATCCAGGATTTCGCCGAAGGGGATAGAGGGGCAGTCGAAATTCGAACGACTAATTTCAGTACATAATGCTCATGTGAAAGGCACATTGTGGTAATATCTTCTGAATTGACTCTCTATAATGCATGGACCTTGATCCGATACAAGTACCCTTATTTGTCAGCGCTTGCTATTTTTCTTACAGACTCAGATAGCTTCTCAATTGCCAATACAAAATCTGGAATCCCAGAAAAGGGGGCCCGCCCCCCCCCCCCTCCCTCCCCTAAATCCATAAATCCGCCACTGCGATATCGCAAATTCATTTTCTTTGGCAGCAGGAAAACGGTTTAGTACACTTTTAAATCAGTTTCACGGCGCTACGTACAACTGATTGTTTCGATTTCGATCTTATGACGTCATAATCGTCATGGTAACAGTACGCGTGTATTTTCGATAAAATAGATGTAAAGTTAATATGCCAAAGGTACATATAATAACCAATACGCACATCAACGTGTGTGAAGATTAAACAGCTATATGTATAAGTTATTGTTCACATATTGGATTTTTAAGGAATTAAATGTGAGGGAGCGCTAGCGACCGCAGCATTTAGTTCCTGAAAAAACTCAATATGTGAATAATAAATGACTTATAGTTCATCCAAGTGTACAATGCAATGTCCCATTCGAGTATTGATTTTACATTTCCTGTCGAACATTTAAAACAGTTAATAAGTAATCAGTCGAACAGTTAATCATTAAATCTGGTAATAAGTAATTGGGGTTATACGTTGCAATTTGTTAAATAAATAGGGCGAACTATAAATGGAGATTTTCAATAACCTCCGAAGGGAAGCACATTTAATACACATTGTTTTAAAGTCACTCTTTTTATTAAATTTTCGACCATGTGGTCGAAAATTTAATAAAAAGAGTGACTTTAAAACAATGTGTATAAATGGATGTATATGTGTGAATGATAAAACGTGTCAAAGTTTTCTTGGCCTTTCAGTACATAATATTTGTTTTGCTGCATCAAAATACCCCCAACACCCACCCCTACCCCTTCTAATTTATGTCAACTGCGTTATTTCATGAAATACATTTTCAAGTCAGAAGTTGACAAAAATTTGTGTCAACTTCTGTAGTCATTATATTTCATGAAAAATCGCAGATGTCCGTAGGTACAAACTCACATGGCTTGTCTCAAACATCTTGGAAATATCCTATAATTACCTCTACCACACACTTTCGCATCGCCGTATTTCGCAGATATTGATTTTGAAAATCATTTACATCTTTCCGAAAATGACGTTGAAAGTTGACATTATATTCCACAAGAGCTCTCTTCAGTTTATGTCTATTTTTGACGGTGTTTACGGAAAATATTACATTGCTATACCAGCGAAAAAAACAACGATAATTTAAAGAAGGCAATACCAGGACGCCGTTACACTAAACATGTTTGTACGAAGATTTCTATGAATTTGCTTCTCACATTAACGTGTTTCTCTAATGCTACCATTTTGTACCTACGGGTTCATGTCATTAAATGTAGCAAATCCATGCGCGGACTGGCCTATGGTAGTGCTCAGGTCGGAATGAGAAATGTCATCGTTCATTAACCAATAAAATGCGGGAAACGAAAATTGTCGTCTGTTGTTGTTTCATATTTTACATTTATTCTCAATAAAAAACATTGTTTGGCAGCACTTTAGAATTATTTCCGTTGGAAATGATTCTAAAGAGCCGCCAAACTATGTTTTGTTGATAAAAAAATGAAATTAAAAATAAACAGCAGACGAGAAAATTTAATTCAGGATTGTAAGTGTTAATCTGTCGTTCACTATCGATACTGACAACACAACTACATTAACTTACAAATAATGCAACTGGCACTGGTCCATGTTGCACGCTGTTTTGTACGTAGTTGATGTGAACACGTATAATATAAATTAATAACCATTCCGAGCTGCATTGTCCGACTGCTTATGTTCTAAACTTTGTTTCGTTCCATTAAATATATTTGCAAATGAAGTGGAATACTTTTGAAAAAATAACCGCTAAATTAGATGCATTTTATATCATGGGAAAACCCACGCTGTTCTAAATGGTTATCGTGCCAATACCGCTGGTGCTGCACTCCGGACCGGCGTAACATGATTCACGCCAATAAAGGAACCGGTTTCCTGACGAGATTCTACTCAGCTCTACTTATGGCTATCGCATAAACGCATGTTTCGTCTAGTAACCGGCGTATTTCTTTTTGCGCCAGTTACTAGCCGAAACTATGTTTATGCAGTAGCATTTGCATCTTGCTGAATGGGAATTTGTCAGGAATCCGGCGTGTATTTCGATGTGAAACATTTACGCTGGCGCGGATTGCGGCACCAATGGATACGGTAACTGTAAGTACGCGCAATAGTAAGTTTCGTAAATGAACCGAAAAAAAACTACTTTGTTTTCATTTCCTCTAAAGTGGTTTTACACAACAATCGCATGATTTATGGAAATGTAGCAAATACAGTTAGACATAGCATTGTCGAAATAACTTTGGACAGAAATATATTCATAGAGACGATAATATATATCTACTGGAAATTGTATTAACTAAACAGAAGTAAAAAATAATTTGCCATTCCACTGAGACTTTTTATGATTTTGTTGATGAAAAAAAGTAATATGTGTACAATGCATTTTTTTTTCATTTAACACAACTTTTATAAATGTTATACGTGGTTTCATTAGATGTTTAAGTTAAAGCTAAATTCATGCGTTTTGTAAGCGCAATATGAAAATAATGTATACGGGCATACATGATGATTTGTTCACATATACGTATTATTCATTTAAAATACACCACTAAAACGTGGACAGCCGCGTGACTAGCAATGCTAAAACAATGACAACATATCGATTAACTTACCTTTAAATCACTTTGTAATGTAATATTTCCGTTTTAATTACACTAGTCACTAGTTGGCGTGCAAGCTTCCGTGAATACCTGTTTCTGACTAAAGTTTTCTCTCTTCTCAAGCTCTTAAAGCGGAATGACAGAGCGCGCGGAAGTTGCGACAACGTCACGTGACGTTTGGTAAGAAGATAAAAGGCCGCCTTCCGGTTTCAGCAAAAGTCTGCGTTAATTGGCTGCGCAGAACATCAATATTGACAGAGCGCTAACAAAAACGAGAAATCGCGAGAATTGAGACAGGAATAATGGAAATAAATCTATATACCGATTGGATTTCAATTGGAAATCCGGATTTGTCACGTGAGAGGTCGCCACTAATTTCTGATGCTCATCAGCTCTCCCACGTGGAGGCGCTGAGCGCGTGCTTTATGATCCAGCAGACGACATCTGCTCCGGCCGAATTTTGCACGTCATCAGTAACGTATAGGTTTTATTTTTATTCGTTCAGCTGCCGACACCTTTCAAGTAATAAAGACGTTTGACCTTCTACTCATTAACGACAATTTCCCGTTCGACTGCCGACGACCAGTCGATACATTGTCGTAAACGTTCACTTTGTATGCTAAATCAGCCATTTGTGGATAACTGGGAGAATACCAGCCTACCGTTTCTGAGCCGAGCCTGATAAACTTGGTATCAGCGGGTGGGTTTTCCGGTTTGCTAAATCGGTAATGAGCACGCTTCTCACCAATGCGACCCGGGTTCGATCCTCGACCTGGGTAGTATGTGTGAAGGTACGGTGTTCGCGAGATCGGACAAATTGGTTTTCTCCGGGTACTCCGGTTCCTCCCACATTAAGAACCACCATTACATCCGTGCCAACGAAGATATTTGTATAAGTGCTCTCCCGCTTGACTGTAATCGTTGTAAAATAAATAAGGTTTAATTTAATATACATGTACACTACACTATACTAGCTGGGTGTTATATTTATCAGGAAACATTTTATGCAATGAAATGTGGCTGTGACTGGAGAAAAGTGCCTTATGGGATTTATGACAAGTACAGCTCCTGATCAAATAGCGCACGTCTGTAGCCTGATAACGATATATGTTGCATGTTAGAAGCATGACGTGCGTTTCATTGATGGCATGGCGAACAGTGCAGCTTCTGATCACAGGCTGATCGGAAAACCTATAAATGAGAAGTACAATATGGCTTTCTCTGAAAATATCTCACATAAAGGTACATGACCACACAGTAGGCACAAAGTATGAAAATTACTTTCAAACAGTGCAGATCCTGATGAGACGGCTCGTTACGAGCCGGCTCATCTGGATCTGCACTGTTTGCATAAACCGATATAGCGGGCTTTCGGGTTCAAAGGGTTAAAGGCACATGCCCACTCAGTAGGCACAAAGTGTTCTTTATAGGACTTAAATAAGTGTATAATTGTGTCACTATTTCACCAGTTCTAAAAATTACGAGTGCCCGCTATACAGATATAATCATTTAGTAATATTTAGTTTACTGATAGTGACTCGCGGTGGTATCATGCTATTTTCATATGCAAATGAGGCAGGATATTTATTAATTATTTATATTAATTAAATACGTCACCTGAAAAATAAAATAATGCTTTCGACAGATTATAAAGTATGATCATTGCGCATCAAAAAATAAATACAGAGAATAAATAGTAATGTCCGTTTTTAAGGAAACACGGTTACCGCCCCTGATATCATTAAGGAAATACGTCTGATATAAAATGTATAATAATGCTAATCAATACGTGGGGTAATTGTGAATGAATGTTTATTTTACCAGAAATGATGTATCTGATATAAAGAACAGTTTGTGCCTACTGAGTGGGTATGTACATTCAATATGTTCTATCATCACACACTGACGTGAGTCGGTACAAGTCATAAAGTGATGTCAGTTTACTAATGAAACGTCAGCCTGATATAGTAGTTAAAGGTACATGCCCACTCAGTAGACACAAATTTATCTTTATATTAGAGACCTTATCTGAGACATTTTCTGGCAAAATAAACATTCATTCACCATTACCCCGCGTATTAACTGGTAGTATTACACATTTTATATCAGACGTACATTTGCACACTGAGATCAGGGGCGATAACCGTGTTTCCTTAAAATGTTAACGGACATTACTATTTATTACCTGTATTGATTTTTTGATGTGCAATGATCATACTATATAATCTGTCGAATATTTTCAGGTGACGCATTAATTAGTATAAACAATTATAAAAATATCATGCCTCATTTGCATATGAAAATAGTCCGATACCACCGCGCGTCACTATCAGTCAACTAAATATTACTAAATGATTATACATGTATCTGTATAGCGGGCACAAGTAATTTTTAGAAGTGGTGGAATAGTGACACAATTATACACTTATACTAGAAAAAGTCGATGGCGCGCCATCGCAATATACCCACTTTCCCCAAATGCTTTAGTCCGAAAGGGGGAGATAATCCATGATGGAGGGTCGGATGAAAAATCCGAATTCACTTTGCGCATCTGCACATGATAACGAAGCTACATACCAAATATCAGGCGCGTAGGTATGAAGGTGAACAAGTTTTTCAAGTTACAAGAAACGTGACGGACGTACGAACGTACGGACATACGGACGGACGGACACTCGTGACGAAAACAATATACCGATTTTATCCCAAAAAAGTGGGTATAATAATTCATATAAAAAACATTTTGTGCCTACTGAGTGGTCATGTACATTTAACAGTCAGTGTGTGTTTGTACGGAGCCCCGCAGGGGACGTATACTTATTTTTATTTATTAATTCGTTCCCACGAAATAACAATTCGTTCCCACAAAATAACAATTCGTTCCCTCAATTTAATTGGAACGAATAGTTATTTCGTGGGAACGAATTGTTAAATTGAGGGAACAAATTGTTATTTCGTGGGAACGAACTAATAAAAAAAAGAACTATATGTCCCCTGCGGGGCTCCTAGGTACCAGGGGGCCGTTTCACTAAACTTCGTAGGATTAAAATGTTCGTAAGTGCAAACTTAGGATCGTCTGGAAATTTCACATTAGCAATGTTTTCTTGAAAACAATTATTGGATTTACATTTATTGAGCATAGGCTGCATATGCAGCCTATGCTCAATACATGTAAATCCATCAATTGACATTTACAGACGATCTTAAATTTGCAATTACAAACATTTTAGTCGTACGAAGTTTAGTGAAACGGGCCCCAGATACAATGGACACTGACTGTACACGCCCACGGGAACGAGTTTCTACCAATTTTTGTTTTATTACATTTTATTACATGAATTTGATGATCTATGATGGAATAAACGGAAAAATATTTTTATTTTCACTAAAACTTATTGTATTGTGATTGGATTGTATATAATGTACAGATATGAATACGTGCATAACTTTTGATTGGATCAGACTTTTTGATGATGTGTTCTGCCTGTGGGTTGTATTGTCATAGAGTCGCTTTTTTAAAATTAATTTACAAACTTCTGCTCTGAAATGTGTGCCAACTTTCGACTTCATTTACAGAAACTATTCATGAAATTGTAACTCAGTTACGAGAAAATGTGATAATATAATTATCCCGTCAACACAGTGCGTATATGCCGTGAAACACGGTGCCGTGAAACATTTTTGATATCCTATCAACACGACCTAATCACTGCGTATGATGGCTGGGGTTATTTGTATTTCATTTTAAAGCTATTTGTAGGTGTTAACGGGATAAATAGAATAGTAGGTTAGTGCCGTGAATGGGAAAAAATATCTGGCGCGGCACGGAAACGGAATGTGCTCGGCAGAGCCTCGCCCATCCCATTTCCTAAGCCTTGCCATATATATTTGTTCCCATTCACGGCACTAACCTACTATTCTCTATAACATGAGCAACAGTCTGACACAGCCGGACCACCAGCTAATTACATGTAGATACAATTAATACAAAGAATAGAAAATATCCCATGTCCCTTGGATATACATGTACATGTAACTGTTTGTCTAATTCCCAACCGGTCTCAGGGAGATAATTATTTGTCTCATTCCCATCATGCCGAATAATCCATATCCCTTGGAGATAACTGTTTGTCTAATTCATTCCCAATTGGCTACCTGATCCCTGTCACTTGGAGATAAGTGTTTGTTTAATTCCGCACCGGCCATATAATTCATGTCCCATGGAGAGAACAGTTTGTCTAATTCCCAATCGGCCACATAATCACTGTTCCATGGAGATAACTGTTTGTCACATTCCCAACCGACCATATGTTCCCTCGCCCATGCAGATAATTGTTTGTCTAATTCCCAACCAGCCGCATAATCATTATCACATGGAGATAGTGGTTGTCTAATTCCCAACCGGCCGCATAATCCGTGTCCGATTGCGATAAATGTGTGTATAATTCCCTTCCGGCCTCATATGCCATGTCCTTTGGAAATAATTGTTTGTCTAATTTCAAACAGGACGCATACGACATGTTATTTGGAGATAACTGTTTGTTGAATTACCAACCGGTCGAATAGTCCCGTCGAATTCCCAACCGGCCGCATAAAACATGTCCTTTGGAGATAACTGTTTATCTAATTCCCAACCGGTCGCATAAGCTATGCCCCATGGAGATAACCGTTTGTCTAATTCCCATTCGGCTGTAAGCTGTGAGAGCAACGTTTTCTTAGGATCATATTAATGATATGACGGTCACAATTGTGAACATCTATCACAGTCCAAAGGATTTCTTTGGCAATCTAATTCCCGAACGCAGAGCGTTTTTCTGCTCTCTAATTCCTGCAGGTTGAGAGTTGTATGCGGTCTAATTCCCCGCCTACTTGAATTCACTCACATCCCTACTTGTGACACGTCATGACAAAATGGGTTTATTTGTGACTGTGACTGGAGATATGGGATTTATGGGATTTGTGACCCGTGTAGCTCCTGATCAAATAGCACGCTCGTGCAGCCTGATAACGATATATTATAAATATTGCTAGCTAGATGCACGGCGGGTGTTCCATTGATGGAATGGCGAACACAGTGCAGATCATGATCAGACTGCACGGATGTGCTGGCTGATCTGGATCTACACTGGTCGCAGATCTCATAAGCCACATTTGTGATGGTTCTTAAAAGTATTTCCAAATTTGCGTTTGAAGCGTTGTTTGTTTACTATCTACTTCGTGGAGAGTGACCTACGAAATTTGCTAACAAACTTTATTAGGCGAGTTTATGATAATATTTGTGTCTCATATTGTAGAATTGTCTCTCAATAACAATATAGCTAAGTATGAACGTCAACGCCCCGCAGGTTATTGCTATATTTTAGTGCGCAAAGTGAAAAGTTATTCCGCAATTTTTAACCGTTGATTGTGGTGTAGCGATATAGTGCAACCTACAAAGCGGAAAACGTGCAGCTACATTTGTGACTGTGACTGGAAAGATTTGACATTGGTGTCAGTCTAACGATTGATCAGAAACTGGGAAAAAGTAGCTGTTGTCATATCAACCAGCATATCAAACATATTAATTATATTGGTCATTTCCCAGGATTCCGTCACTAAAATTGTATTTTTATTGTTGATTTGTGTACTCCTATGAATTTTTCCAAATGATGGGAACTTTTATTAAAGCACAACATTCAAATTGTTTAAATATATAAATAAATTATCCATGCATTGCGATAGGCAATCCTCATTTGTGTTTCTTGTTTTAATACATCATTTATACAGAGTAATGCATTTTATATATTTTAAAATTGCATTGGAGGCCATTTTGAATTTTAAAAAAAAACGCATAGGAGGTAATTTAAAATGGTTCAAATTGAGAAATCAATAATAAAAAGAGGTAGGAACATTTTAGTCACGGAATCCTCGGAAATAACCGTACTAAATATCATCCGTTTGTCAGCCTGTGACTGGGCGCAGACTTGATAAGTTCTATAGTACATTTTCTCGTTACGACTTTTCCAAGGTGGTTACAACAACAACAACAGTGGCTGAAAGTGTTGAAATCTTGCCCACACAAAAGTAAGTATTATTTTATATTTTCCTTAATATATAACGTATTTTGATGAAATATGGCGCAGCAAACGCGTCTTCACGAGATGCATTTGTTTCTCCAGGGAGTTCGGCACAGACTTATGTCGTTTTTGCGAAGAATCGATTTCCGTGTCTACCGAGAGAACAGAAGTTTGGGCCAAAGTACAGAGACCACCAAATGCAGCACCAAATGCGTCTTGCATTTGATGCGCCATATTTCATCAAAATCCGTTACGTAATAAGGACAATATAAAAGAATACGTACTTTGAATCTGATGGATTCTGGAAGTTTCAGTACTTGTTGTTGTTGTTAGTACCACGTGATCATACACCTTGTTTTCGTCTTATAGCTGCAATAATTCGCCTCCAATATTTTATCGACGTGAGAGGTATGGAGCGGGGTAGCCATTTTATTTCTAGCCTTCTTACAGACACGCGTTTATTTTCAAAGCAGAAATCGCGAAAAGTCACAAGGCGAATAGTTTCAGTTAATGACTGGCGACTAACGTATGCCCTGATCAGGCTACGCGGATGCGCAGCCTGATCCGGGACTACACTGGTCGCAAACGCCGTAAGATCATGTTTGCCGCTTTACGACGTATGTTTATTACAGCAGTACAAGACAAGGAATCGCTTTATATGCATATTATGTGCCAGAATAAATACGAAGTGAATATAGTTTACGGTTGACAACGTCCCGACTGGCAACGAGCCCCATAAACTTTCATGAAATTACGCAGATGTCCGTAGGTACAAAATCATATGACATTAATCATATGACAACAATCAATGGTGTCGGACCACCAGCACATTAGTCGTCTACCAAATGTACAATATTGTTCTTAAATGGCGTCAAAAGTTGACAAAATGTTCAAAGTACATGCGGAAAGTTTTGTCAACTTTTGACTTATTTATGCGAAATATTGTAAATTTTGTAAATGTATTTCATGAAATTACGCAGATGACCGAAGGTACAAAATCATATGTCGTGTCTCATATGTGGCTGTGACTGGATAAATGGGGCTTATACCATTTGTGAGCAGTGTAGTTCCTGATCAAATAGCAAACTCATGTAGCCTGATAACGATCTATATTGCTCGATAAAACCCCGATGGGCGTTTCATTGGTGGAATGGCGAACAGTGTATATACTGATTACTGATCGGACTGTGCGGATGCGCAGCCAGATCTGGATCTACACTAGCCGTACAACCCATAAGTCTCATTTCTCCAGCCATATAATCATTGCCCGTGGATGGATTGTGACTTAACGGTTAGAACACTGGGGCCCATTTCACTAAACTTCGTACGACTAAGAAGTTCGTAAGTGCAAAACTAAAATTGACAGCAACATTGGTATTACTAACGATGTTGAGAACTCTTTGGTGGAATGGTTCAGACTTTATGACCTCTCAGGGGCGGATCCAGCATTTGGGCAACGGGGGTGTTTGTCTAGTTGCGAAGGTAACTCTTGCAATCTACTCCCGTACCGTCCGTATCATTGCAAGAGTTATCGTTCGCAACTAGGGGGTTGTCCTATTTTTGAGCTCTTCGAAATGCACTTTCCTGTGTTTAACGGTATTTAATTCAGACTCCAACTGGTGGTAAACTGTGATAATTCCAGCACAAAAATATTTACACAATTCCCTAACATTTGGTCCGTAGCAAGTCTCTGTCCAACATTTATATCCCAGTAAACTCCCATGCCGAACTACTTTCCGTAACCGTCAGGCGCAGTTAAAATAATTCTTAAGAAAACGGAAAATAAACACATTTTCTTGATGAATTTATTTCAAATGCTGGAATTATAAGGAATGAATGGCCTTTTTGTGGAATTTATCGGGGATATAAACTTGGAAAAGTCGCGGGAATACTGGACGAGGCCTTCCGGCCTTCGTCCAGTATTCCTGCGACTTTTCCAAGTTTATACCCCGATAAATTCCACAAAAAGGCCATTCATTCCTATAATAGCCAATAGGATAAAAATAAACAATTGGCGATAAAAAATAATAATTTTCGAGAAATAAAATGTTGTTTTTTTTTTTTCGAAAATTGTAATTTTTTATCACCAATTGTTTATTTTTATCGCCAATTGCGAAAGTGGCTTTTCCAAGTTTATACCCCGATAAATTCCACAAAAAGGCCATTCATTCCTATAATATATGTAACATCGTAGGTAGTGTGGAACATGGTAGCATTAATGAATGACATTAGTGTGTGACGTCAATTTATAGAAGTCTATGTACGAATATTTGTATCGTACGATGTTTATATAATATGTAAGGAATATACTTAGTACGGTTGATAAATCTGAACATTTATAAAATTTAAAGAAACTTAGATAAAAAAATCAGTACCGACATTAGATTCAGATCAAAATGCATTTGTTTCAATCTCCGATACTGTGCATATAATTGTCATTTTCACCAGTAGCCTATTTCACGAACCTCCGTTAGTCGGCTAAACTGTTAGCCGACTAAACTAAGTTCAGTCGACTAACAATAGTCGGCTAACCTTTTTGACATGTTTTCATTTCACGAACGATTTTGTTAGCCGACTATGATTAGTCGACTAAACTTAGTCGGCTAACTTCATTCGAAGGGCAAGGTCGGGGAATCCTCGGGGAAACCCCTCCTGCTTCCGTTAGAAAATGCAAGTGTTTCATAAAAAGTGTTACAAATACATGTAGGCTAACAGACAAACGTCGACAACTAATGCGTGTATTACAACAGAAATAAGTCGTCCCGCGCCCCTCCCCACAACACACCCAATTACATTGATAATAATGTTTATGCTCACTATGCAACTGATGTAAATTGTGTTCCCCTATATAACCGATTATTTGACGTCATCTTCTATTTCGGTTAGTCGGCTAACCAAACGTTTAGCCGACTAACGAGGAGGCTAAGCAAATGCGACTTTGCTTAGTCGGCTAACGTATTCGTGAAACGCGTTTTTTCCCCGTTAGTCGACTAACGGCCTGAAGTTTAGCCGACTAACGGACGTTCGTGAAATAGGCTACAGGAATGTCGTTTCGTTGGTTGTTTGGTTTTTGATGAGTGACGTAATGTCTACATCAATAAATGACGTCACAATTAACTTTTACGTAAATGACGTCAATTATATTCTGAACTAAATTATCAAATAATTAAAATGTATCTTTCTGACGGTACATGCATATGCATAATGTATGATAGTTGGCGATGGTAGCAAATTACGAAGTCACAGGTCGGCTAATTACAGATTTAACATCGATAGTGGTGCGTTTGGTTTGTTCACTACATGTACATATCATAGTTTTATTGATACTTCTGTTCAATGTTCGATAGTATACATTATACTGACACTTGTAGATACATTTACTGTCTGTTTCACGAAACCTGCCCAAATGTTACGGCTATATAAACAATGCAAAAACAATATTTGTTGTGATAATATTAAATTAAAGAAAAATTTAAGAACGAGCCTTCTTTTTGTTTCGTGAAATTTGGTCAAATATTGATTTTATTGCAAAAAAAAAAATTTCCATCACAGAGTGAAGATGTCTATGGGGATTTAACATTGGGATTTTTTTTTTAAATTTCAGAAATACTGGACCGATTTTCAAAATTTAACTTTTGTTTTCTTAGTTAGATCATTTCCAAGATATCTAGCCAGGTTTCGGAGTCAATTTCCAATTTTTTTCATTTTTTGACTCCTCCCACAGCTCCCTCCACTTCCTTTTCCCCCATGTTAAATTCCCATAGACAAATTAATTTTCGTAATAAAATCAATATTTGACCGAATTTCACGAAATAAAAAGAAGGCTCATTCTTAAATGTTCCTTTAATTTAATATTATCGAAAAGAAATCTTGTTTTGAATTGTTTATATAGCCGTAAAATTTGGACAGCTTTCGTGAAACAAATACAGTTTACAGCAAGCACATTCGATGCGTCTATGAACATGCATATCTACTGTAGGCTGTCGTGGTGCATTTTACAAACGTCGGCGTTTCAATAACGTCATTTTGTTTTTCCTTGCGTGATTCACATGGTGCTACAAAAAATGAGATAAAACAAAAACTATGAAACATATTTGCATTCTCTTTTCAGCATATTGTTTTTGAAAGGTGTCCGCATCAAAAAATTTAAAAAAAAAGTGCAAATCGAAAATGTTATCATTAAGGCTGGTTTTCACAGAGAGCGGCTCATATATATTAAAACATGCGACTGTTTCAGATCAAGTACACGCATGGAACTCGATCGATTTCAGACAGGCAGACGGACGCGAGTATGATACAGTTTATGTCGGCTAACTTTCCACTGAGTTGCGGGTTGGTCACGTAACAGTGACGACGTATAAACATTTATCCCGTGAAACACGGTGCCGTGAAACATTTTTTAAATCCTGTCAATACGACCTAATCAATGCGTATGAATATGTGCGATTGTCATAGTCGATTCTCCGATTTTGAGGGTGCGGCTGGATTTATTTTGTTTTGCCTTTTAGAGCTATTTGTAGGTGTTGACGGGATAAATATAATAGTAGGTTAGTGCCGTGAATGGGGAAAATATCTGGTGCGGCACGGAAACGGGATATGCTCGGCCCATTCCGTTTCCTAAGCGTTGCCAGATAGTTTTCCCATTCACGGCACTAACCTACTATTTTCTATATATTAAGAGAAGCGAGTATGATGCAAGTACGTTAGCTAACTTTCACGGAGCTGTGGGTTTGTCAAGTGACACTGGCGAGGGAAAGAGATGCGAGTATGATACACTCTATGTGGACTAACTTCCATTGAGCTGTGGGTTGGTCACGTGACACTGGCGAGGTAAAGAGAAGCTAGTATGATACACTCTATGTGGGCTAACTTCCATTGAGCTGTGAGTTGATCACGTGACACTGGCGAGGTAAAGAGAAGCGAGTATGATACACTCTATGTGGGCTAACTTCCATTGAGCTGTGGGTTGGTCACGTGACACTGGCGAGGTAAAGAGAAGCGAGTATGATACACTCTATGTGGACTAATTTCCAGTGAGCTGTGGGTTGGTCACGTGACACTGGCAAGGTAAAGAAAAATGAGTATGATACAGTATATGTGGGCTAACTTCCAGTGAGCTGTGGGTTGGTCACGTGACACTGGCAAGGTAAAGAGAAGTGAGTATGGTACAGTCTATGTGGGCTAACTTCCATTGAGCTGTGGGTTGGTCACGTGACACTGGCGAGGTAAAGAGAAGCGAGTATGATACACTCTATGTGGGCTAACTTCCATTGAGCTGTGGGTTGGTCACGTGATACTGGCGAGATAAAGAGAAGCTAGTATGATACACTCTATGTGGGCTAACTTCCATTGAGCTGTGTGTTGGTCACGTGACATTGGCAAGGTAAAGAGAAGTGAGTATGATACAGTCTATGTGGGCTAACTTCCATTGAGCTGTGGGTTGGTCACGTGACACTGGCGAGGTAAAGAGAAGCGAGTATGATACACTCTATGTGGGCTAACTTCCATTGAGCTGTAGTTGGTCACGTGACACTGGCGAGGTAAAGAGAAGCGAGTATGATACACTCTATGTGGGCTAACTTCCACTGAGCTGTAGGTGGTCATGTGACACTGACGTCAGTTGGCATCCCCGGTGATGATTCCATCAATAAGTCATTGTTTGTCTTAGAAATAAAACAATTAAGCTATGTTGACTTAACGTAGTGGAATTCAATGGTTCTACGAAGTACTACTCTAATGTATGTATTCTTCCACGAGAAGGTGTTTAATGAGTTTGCGACCAGTGTAGACCCAGATCAGTCTGCGCATCCGCGCAGGCTGATCAGAGTCTAAACCGTTCGCTATTGAGTAACGGAGCCTTATCTCGCTCTCGAACAAACAGACCGAATAAGTCTGCAAGCATGTACTGTCGGATCAGCAGCTCGACTGGTCAAACACGCAATAAGCCCCTTTTTGTCGTTATGCAATATTTTTATTAATACGTGGCGCGCTATTGCCTTTGGACTAAACAGGAGAACAATTGTTGGCTTCTTGAGAATATGGGGTTTGTTAATAGCGCGACCACTGTTGCTCCCAATTGACCTCATATGTGACCAGCCACGATAAAAGCGTTTTATTAGTATAGCTTATGTAGCCTATTTCATTCTAAGTACACTTTGAGGGAGAAACTTTCAATTTAAGGATAATATTTTTTATTTTTATTATACTGAATTTATTACATTATCACAACCATTATGGCTGTGATAATGTAATAAATTCAGTGTAATAATTATGCATACTTTTAATCATCAAATATATGCAGTCGTTAGTTCTATATAAAATAATGCATTTTGGGAAAAATAAATGATTACTCGTTCAAAGTACACTTTGCTAGATAAGATTGCTTTGCAATGTTGGTGAAATAGGCTACTGATAAATTGAAACACATGAATTATAAAACAGATTTCAATGGCTCGTTAAAGGCAGCAGAAGGGTTTCAACCGAGAACATTATTATAAAACATGCGTATACATGAACAAATACCGTTGACGAAGAGTATAGAGTCTGACCAGAATGTGCGAATACACATGCTGATCTGGGGTTACATTGGTCGCAATGTAAATACATAGAGGATATTATATCGTACATTTTGAATAGCGGGGAATAATACACAAGTGCGCGTCGGCTTCCGCGTAAGCAACGAGTGAGCGTAGCACGGACGCCGACGGACACGAGTGTATTATTTACGCTATTCAAACATGTACGATGGAATATCCTATTTAGTACACGTCCACGGCGGATATATATGCACATTTAGTCTATTTTTGAGTCTATAAACAATGAATTGTGATGTGCTCATGAATAGTAACGCACTGACGTGTTTTCCCGCGTTTTGACTTACGTTGTGTGACGCCAAATGTGACGTCATATAAACTTTTTGAAATCCAAATTACACAGCTGTTTCTATTAACCAGATTTATTACACTCTTGCAAATTATTTGCACGGGTTTCGCTGTGAGAGAAAACTCGTAATCAACACCTTATAAATAATACACCGTGAAGAAAACACCCGTAATTGCGCGCCTGTTTTCTTGGAAACCACGAGCTATCATGCAAAATGTTTAATTTGCATTACAGTCAAAATAAAGTTATTTGAAAGTTTGGAAAGGGTCTCGACTAATCTAGAATGTTAATGTGACTGAACACATTCCAAACATGCACTAAAATATATCTGGCTCATAGAAACAGCTGAGTAATTTGGATTTCAAAAAGTTTACATGACGTCACATTTGACGTCACAGAACGTGACGTCAAAACGCGGGAAAACGTCATTGTATATCTCTTCATGCGCACAACACAATGTATTGATTATAATCTAAAAACTAAACTAAATGTGCATACATATCCGCCGTGGAAGTGTAATAAATAGGAAATTCCGTCATACATGTTTGAATAGCGGAAATAATACACTCGTGTCCGTCGTCGTCCGTGCAAGCAACTCGTTCGCTACGCTCACTCATTGCTTGCGCGGAAGCGGACGCACCCTCGTGTATTATTTCCCGCTATTCAAAATGTACGATGGCATATCCTCTATATACTTGACTGCATGTTTGGAATGTGTTCAATCACATTAACATTCTAGATTAGTCGAAACCCTTTCCAAGTTTTCAAATAACTTTATTTTGACTGTAATAAAAAGTAAACATTTTGCATGGTAGCTCGTGGTTTCCAAGAAAACAGGCGCGCAATTACGGGTGTTCTCTTCACGTGTATTATTTGTAAGGAGTTGATTACGGGTTTTTATTTCACAGCGAAACCCGTGCAAATAACTCGCAAGAGTGTAATAAATACCACTGCATGTACTTTATTAGGACGGGACATATATTAATGTGCAGTATGCCTGTAGCCTATTTCATCAACATTGCAAAGTATACTTTAGTAGCAAAGTATACTTTGAGGGAGAAATTTTCAATTTTATGATAAATTTATTAATTTTTATTATACTGAATTTATTACATTATCACAGCCATTATGGCTGTGATAATGTAATACATTCAGTATAATAATTCTGCATACTTTTAATCACGAAATACATGCATTTGTTAGTCCTATATGAAATAATGCATTTCAGGAAAAATAAATGATTACTCCCTCAAAGTATACTTTGCTAGTAAAGTATACTTTGCAATGTTGATGAAATAGGTAATGGTCTGATTGATCAAGTGTTGATAGGTTGATGAAATAGGCACGTCTGAATTGATCAAGTGTTTTGATAGGTTGTGAAATAGGCTACTGGTCCTTGATTGATCAAGTGTTGATAGCTGATGAATAGGCATGTCCTGATTGAATCAAGTGTTTTGATAGGGTTGATGAAATAGGCTAGGTCATGATTGATCAAGTGTTGATAGGTTGATGAAATAGGCTACTGGTCCTGATTGATCAAGTGTTGATAGGTTGATGAAATAGGCTACTGGTCCTGATTGATCAAGTGTTGATAGGTTGATGAAATAGGCTACTGTCCGATTGATCAAGTGATAGGTTATGAAATACTACTGGTCCTGATTGATCAAGTGTTTGATAGGTTGATAAATAGGCTACTGGTCCTGATTGATCAAGTGTTGATAGGTTGATGAAATAGGCTACTGGTCATTGTCTACACTCACGGAGGGGTACAGAGCTGCATGCAAACGGGAACGTGTAAGACAAAACAAATGCACACTAATTTACATGTAAATGCAAGTCTAGTGTGAATCCCTTCACTTAGGATGTTAAGTGTCCACATGGTAAGCCACTGTTTACTGGGGCCACCACTAGTGACTTTGTCCTATATAAACTAACCAAATACAACACATTTTGCTATTCTCTTCTACTTTCAGTTTTCTATGGATGTTGTGGGACCTATTTTTCCATAACCTGCAATAATAAAAATATTATTATTATGCACCCATTCCGCTCTGGATATTCACTGATTAAAATATAGGCTTAATATAGGCAAAAAGTCAGTGGCTGTAACTGAAACCACCTCATTGCAATTTCTAGGCATTGCATTGGTCAATTTCATATCACGTGATAAAATAGTCTACAGTGTCGTCCGCTTCTGATCGCAGCGGGTAATACTATCAGAGGGGAATATTACAATAGTACCATCCCGTCCAATTAAATTAGTAACCATCGCTGACGACTTAAAATTGTTGATTTTTGTTGTTGTTTTTTTATTTTCGAGCCCGCTTGCGGAAAGTGAGACATAGTGATCACAATGACGCCCGTGTGTCCGTGCGTCCGTGCGTGCGTCCGTCCGTCCGAAATCTGCGTTAAAGTTTTTAAAAATACCATCAAATGCCTCGACGGGCTCGACATGCGGGCCGCGGCCATCTGGTTATTATCAAGGCTGCCAGCGAGGGGATTAGCTTCGTAATAACGATGCCCTTGTGTCTCTGACTTTCTGCTGGATTCTAAACATACTTATGAATTGTGTTTAACCATTCTACGAACCCACCTTGTACCACGCTTTATCTACGTGAGGTTTGTAGTTTTCTTTCTCTTGGCAAAATACGGAGATACGATACGGTAGGTTTTCACAGGACCGGATGCCATATATCATGCCCTGGTGAAGGCAATAAAACAAAAATATGCCCAGGTGACAATGTGTGGCCCGGCTTCAAACTGGACGTACACATACAGTATCATATAAGCGTATCGCAGTGCTGGGAACCAGGAGTAATGCACATACGCGATACTGAGTGAGAAATACGACTGGATGCATTTGCGATCAGTGTAGCCCCAGATCAGACTGCGCGATCGCGAAGTCTGACCTGGGGCTACACTGTTCGCCAGTTAGTACATGGATAATACATTCCAGGTTCGAGCGAAGAATTTTCATCGGTATATGACTACAAATGGCAGTAGTTGGTCATGATAAGAGATGGGCAATACTGAAATAAGTCACCATTTCTCATGACTTGTCACATATGTGCAATTTTCATTAGCGGTTGTTAATTAGTGGGGTTTCACTACCTACCGTTTACATTTGGGATATCATTGTTACGGTTTGTTATGTTTTATTTGTTTGTATAGTCCCGTACGAGGTTTGTAAAAGTATTTATGTATGGCATTAGTTTGTCCGTCCGTTCGTTATGTGTCAATATAAAAATATGTAGCAACAGCCACAACTTTTTTTTTTATTGAGATAATGTACACAGGGGCGGATCCAGCATTTTGGAAGGGGGGTGTCTAGTTGCGAATGTAATTCTTGCAATCTCCTCCCGTACCGTCCGTAGCTAGCTACGCACGGTACGGGAGTAATTGCAAGAGTTGCAGTTCGTAACTAGGGGGTTATCCTATTTTCGAGCTCTTCGAAATGTACTTTCCTGTGTTTTACGGCATTTAAATTCAGACTCCAAATGGTGGTAAACTGTGATATATGTAAACTCAGTGGCTGAACGGGGGGGGGGGGGGTGCGACCCCGGAAACCTCACCCCCACCCCCCTCTATAATTTATTTTTAGCACCCTAAGTATTATCTGAAATGATTATTCCTCGTATTTGTATACAACTGGGGGCCGTTTCATTATACTTCGTACGACTAAAATGTTCGTAAGTGCAAACTTAAGATAATCTGTAAATACCACATTAACAACATGTTCTTGTAAACAATTATTGGATATCCATAAATTACCAGACGATTCTAAATTTGCGCTTACGAACATTTTAGTGGTACGAAGTTCAGTGAAACGGGCCCCTGTAATACAGTGGAATCTCTCTAAACCGGACGCCAAGAAAACACCTTGGATCGTATGTTTTTATGAGTTGCTTGGTCATTTATCTGTGGTGATAATGTCTTTTCGTCATATTATAGCACACAGCTATGGCTCAGAATGATAAAATGCCAGATTTACAGTGAAACCTCTCTAAGCCGGACACACTGGGGACCTCCCAGGGTGTCCGGTTTAGAGAGGTTTCACTGCCGTTGCATAAAATACGAATTTAAGTTACAGCCTTCAAAACCGTGGCTTGTTTTAGGCTCAGTCGGTATTGCGTTAGTGTGTGTGTGTCACTGTGGTGTACATCACTAAATAGATTCTTCAAATTGGTGGAGACTGTCGACTCGTAAATCCAGAGAATCCACATATGAGACACGCCATGCGATTTTGTACCTTCGGACATTTGCGTAATTTCATGAAATGCGTTTACAAACGTATTATAGTTTCCGTAAATGTCGTAGTAAATACGCATATTCCGCATGTACAGTGGAACCTCTCTAAACCGGACACCCTGGGGACCTCCCCAGGGTGTCCGGTTTAGAGAGGTTCCACTGTATTAAGTAAACACTCCATGAACAGTCTTTGTCATTTTCAATCATGAAAAGACACGACAATGGCATACATGACAGTGAAACACATCTAAATTAAAGACAGTGGGGTCGCCAGGGTGTCCGGTTTAGAGGGGTTCTACAGTACTCTGAAAATTTTGTCAACTTTTGACTTTATTTATGAAAGATATAGTAAATTTTGTGAACGTATTTAATTACGCAGATGACAGAAGGTACAAAATCACATGACGTGTCTCATATGTGTCTACCTGTAGGCACAGGTGTATCTGCCATACACTTAAATTTTACATACATCCGTTGCATGACTGTCTGTAGAAAATCGTGTTGATATGTATTTAGTATGTGTGACTGGATGGTGTGTATTTGTAAGCGTATTTCACAATTTCAGAACACACTCAGCACGTTAATTATCCCGTCAACACAGTGTGTGCCGTGAAACACGGTGCCGTGAAACATTTTTGATATCCAGTCAATACAATTTTTGCATTTTACAGCCATTTGAAGGTGTTGACGGGATAAATAGAATAGTAAGTTAGTGCCGTGAATGGGAAAAAATATCTGGCGCGGCACTGAAACGGGATGTGCTCGGCAGAGCCTCGCCCATCCCGTTTCCTGAGCCTTGCCAGATATTTTTTCCCATTCACGGCACTAACCTACTATTCTCTATTTCTTGTGATGGCAAGAGGTGATATAGCGTTAGTCCATGTACGTACACGTGCGTACGTGCGTGCGTTAGTAACACCAACATTGTTCAATAACTCATGAACCGCTTCACAGATTTTGATGATATTTGGCCACAATGTGTGTCTAGTTACACCCTCTTTTCATAAATGGTCTAGTCTGAAAATCAGTTTGTGACGATTGGATTGGTTCGGAAATTAACATATACAAATGTATTCCAATTACTTAGGGGTGAAAGGGTTAATGTCTGATATTTTCATGAGTTGGCATGGTCTCAGCAGCATATTTTGGCAACATTTTATGTAGACACTACACAAGGAATTATCAGAAAACGAAAACACACAAAATCTGTGTTTATCTGTACTTTTACCACGTTATGATGCCAAGTATACAGAATACGCACCAAAGACCAAGGTGGCCACCAAATATGCAAGGTGGTGGCAAATATGGCGCATACTTCTGTCCTGATAACCGACATGGAATACATAATAATCCCTACGATTACGGTATGTCGAGCTGAATATATCGTACAAAGTATGGACAGTTGCGGGCAGCAACTCCGCAAGCCTCCCGTACCGGTTCGGGAGTTTTACAGAGTTACTTACCTGCAACTACTAGTATAGGTTGATTTGTTTGTTTGTTTGTTTATTGGGGTTTAACGGCCTATCAACAGCTGAGGTCATTTAAGGCCGGGTCAATGGGTTTAGTACTAAATCCCATATATTACCTGTACAAGTACATGTACATGTTCAAGTACATGTACAAATGGGGGGAAAATACCAAAGTCAGAACTGAATATTTACAATAAAATAAACTATATATTCAGCCCTGAAATCAGAATAATCCTGATCTGATGCCAGGTCCTCGCCATACCAGAATCACTTGGCCCGCTCACAAAAGCGGTAGGATCAGTAATAATATTACTACTTTTATAATGGGCAATAACCCAATTCAACTCCCAGGTAACACAAAGAGCCAAAGATAAAAACCTACCTGAGGGCCAAACCAGGCAAATCGTGATTCCTATAAGGAGGAACCCCACCGTTAATTTACCCACTAATTTACCCACTAGTATAGGTTGAGTATAAGGGACAACAAAAATATGAAAATCGATTGTTTTCATCGTTTCGATTTTTCTATTCCAGTAGTATAACTGGCGGTTGTCACTGCGCCACGATGACGAGGATTGTCATCTGCTGCCTGCTGGCTGTCGTCTACTCGGCAATAGGACACGTGGTCGCCGGGCCTGTTGTACCACCGGCGCCTATAGTCGTGTTGGATACCGGGACCTCAAGTATGGTGGCTCGTTGGGACATCTCGTTTCTTCGTTCCTTCACCGTCTGTTTCTCGAAACTTGTCCAAAATGTACAGCTATATAAACAATGCAAACACTTTTTTTTTTCAAATGTTTTCAGCGTTCGGCGTTCATGAAAGAATGAGCCTTCTTTTTATTACGTAAAATGTGTTCAAAGAACCAGCTCTTTTTCCACATGTTAAATTCCCAAATCATTTTCGTAATAAAATCAATGTTTGAACACATTTTACGTAAAAAAAAGAAGGCTCATTCTTTCATTTTGATAAAATTTCATAATATGAAACAAATCCTGGCAGGTTTCGTGAAACAGACACAAGTCTCGTCGGTGCTCCGCGCTTAGAAACGAAGATTAAGAACTTTACACATGTTACATTTCGTTCCTTTCGTTTCTACGTCGCGTAAAGGTGAAAATTAAAGTGGTCAATGGAAGAAGTGGTACTTAGACTCTTTCTTATACTGACCACTTTACTTAAAATATTAACCTTAAATATCTCGTTTCTAAGCCGCGGAAAGACAAAATATATCGACCTTAAACTTCTTTCCTTCGTTCAAACGCGGTGTAGAGACGAACATTTACGGAACCTTCGATTTCGTTTCATCAACGCGCATGCGTTACATGTTCCTAGTATTTGTCACAATTGCGTAAGGACTCACGCACACACACCCGGAATAATAGTGAAAGGGCTCGACCAAAACTATTCAGTTATTATTTTTACAGGTAACTGCGTGAAATTTCTGGCGGACGGCAAAGGCGATTTCCGAATAGGGACGAAAATGTACGCCGCACGAACAGCGGATTTCTTCATCCAATCAGTTTCGCTGAAGGAACGGAAGTCATTTTATAGGTGCACACCGTCGAATATAAAATATGGAATCTCTGCAGACGATAAGACGTGGTGGGTGGACAAAGGATGTGAAGCCATTTTCGAAATCACCGAATGCCCTAAGAGGAATACTAATCGTGAACACAGGTACGCATGTACGAATTGAAGGGATCATGCAGTGGCAGAAGCCCCCATCTTCAACTGACCTCTTCAATGTATATGTGACTTAGTCCAACACAGGTGTGCCTTTTATGAGGGTTGTAAAATACGTATGTGGACTTTTGTAACCGTTATAAAAGTCCATATGCGTATTTTACAACCCTCATAAAATGGCATTGTAATGTATTTAAGCACAGCACATGAATGAAGCTAATACACTCCGCCTGCGTAAATCTTGCCCAAATGTTAACGTTTCTGAACATCTATTGGTATTATCAACTAGCAAGCAAGCACTTTGATTGGCTGTGCCTATGGTGTAGTACAGCCCAGTAGCCTATTTCACCAACATTGCAAAGTATTCTTATCTAGCAAAGTATACTTTGAGTGAGTAATCATTTATTTTTCCCGAAATGCATTATATCATATAGAACTAACGACTGCATATATTTGATGATTAAAAGTATGCAGAATTATTATGCTGAATCTATTACCTTATCGTGATAATGTAATAAATTCAGTATAATAAAAATTAATAAATTTATCCTTAAATTGAAAATGTGTCCCTCAGAGTATACTTTGCTAGATAAGTATACTTTGCAATGTTGGTGAAATATGCTACTGGTTCAGCCAATCAAGCTGCTTACTTTCAAGTTTTATCCCGTCAGCACAGTGAGTATGTGCCGTGAAACATTTTTGATATCCAGTCAATACTATTTTTGCATTTTAAAGCCATTTTTAGGTGTTGACGGGATAAATAGAATAGTAGGTTAGTGCCGTGAATGGGAAAAAATATCTGGCGCGGCACGGAAACGGGATGTGCTCGGCAGAGCCTCGCCATCCCGTTTCCTGAGCCTTGCCAGATATTTTTTCCCATTCACGGCACTAACCTACTATTCTCTATCTATTTTCCTTATTTCTGAACCAAAATATATGTTGTGACCACTCATTTGAACCGTCTCGGCGAGATGGTTCAAATGGTGGTCACTACATATACTTCTGATGAGAAATAAAGAAATTCCTGAGCCTTGCCAGATATTTTTTCCCATTCACGGTACTAACCTACTATTCTCTATTTTTTTGGTAGAAAACACATTTACAAATGTTGGCAAGATCGGCGCATGTGGTGGTGTATTTGTGAACTATTTTCACATTTTCTGTATTCAACTGACAAGTCCATTGTGAAATTGAAATTGAGTCTCATTCATTACATTAATTGCGGCAAGCAGCAGTGTCTCTGATTGGTTTGGCTTTCATATTCCCGCCTCTGTGGATTATGTTCTGTTTTAGTCTAATTCTCTATATATGCAATCCCTCCACTCTGGGTGCGAGCAATGCAGTTAGTAGGTTTATTAATGTACTGACACATGAAATTGAATATTGCTTAACTGCCCATCAACACAAAATAGTATCATTTAGGGCAAAGCAATTTAGATGAAGAAGAAATAATAGTAAAATAGTACGTTAGATGTGGTAGGCAATCAAATAATTAGGGTAAGCATAACACTATGATGAACAATATAAATGAGCAGCATGTATACAATGATAAAATTATATTTTACGATACAAGTTGGTTTCATGGAGAAAGCTAAGCAAACCTTCAATGTTATCCACCTGGAATAACACACGATACATATTTTCACTTGCAGATCCCTAGAGTAGCCAGCCCATGACGGACGACACAACCTCGTAGACTGCAGTGCCGCAGCTTATTTTCATCCTTCTTAACCCTTTCAATAATTATCTGGAATGAACTGTGATATGATAATTGTCCGACCAATTCAATCGTCACAAAATGATTTTCGGACTGGTCCATTTATGAAAAGGAGATGTTTATGTTCTAAAGAATATGAAAATTACTTGCAAACAGTGTAGATCCTGATGAGACGGCTCGTTACGAGCCGGCTCATCTGGATCTGCACTGTTTGCATAAACCGCTGTAGCGGGAGGCCGTACTTCATGTATCGATGGCTTGAAAGCTATATGTACACAATAGAGCTGAACATTGTATTGTTAGTTTAGGTTAGACACCACCAAATAGTTTTACTATATAATTTAACCGAATGCCATCCAATAAGGCCAGTCTCTCCTACTTTCACTATTCGTATTGATGCTGTGTGACCCACTTGTACATGACCTGCAGCCAGTCTGTACTGGTTCTGCATGAACTAAACAATAGGTTCACTTACTCCTAAGAAGGAACAATCCAACCTTGTCATATCCTCCAATATTTGGAGTTTGGAGCAAATATCTCAAATGGTTGTCACACAGCAGCTGTGTAACTCCACCATGTGACTGTCCACATTCTGCCTTAAATTGAGCTACTACAGAACTATGGAGAATTTTAATAGATGATGAATTAAAAGCACAAATCTCCATAAAATCACATAACATTACCCTAAATAGTGTTAGAGCTAACCATTCTACATATAAAGACTCATCACTGAAACTATACCAACATGTATGCCACTCTGGAATGGTCGACAGACAAAAGAGTACTGGCTTGGAACGGTCAGTCAAGAAATTTGCTTTATGCCACAGGAGGAAAGGAAAAACAATGTTTTCTGAATACTAGTGTATTGGTACTATACCGATATGTGGAAACAATACACTTACGCCTAAATTTGGCAAATTTTGGAACAGCGTCGCGATAGAGCGCCACTTTCCCGAACTTCTTAATTGTCCATCAGGAAGCCAATATCAATGGGAAAAAAAAGAAAAACACACTATAATGACTGTTTTGGTGTATATTACTGTCACATTCCAAGCCCAATCACCTACAGGTAATTTACATACACTGGTTTATTATATTTGACAAATAAAGCTGAGAAATCAAGATTTTAGAAGATTCTGAAGCCGATAACTGTCTGTCTGCGATACAAAAAGAACAAATGTGTTGCATCGCGGAGTCCGCTCGATTACTCTTGTCGCAGTAACTTTAAATTATGTTCCCAGAGACATAGCTACAAGAAACATAAACTTCCCAACTTCAAATTCTACAAAAAAAACATATCTCACATAGGGCCTAGGCACACCTTCACTTATAGGTTAGACACCACCAAATAGTTTTACTATATAATTTAACCGAATGCCATCCAATAAGACCAGTCTCTCCTACTTTCACTATTCGTATGGATGCTGTGGGACCCACTTGTACATGACCTGCAGCCAGTCTGTACTGGTTCTGCATGAACTAAACAATAGGTTCACTTACTCCTAAGAAAGAAAAATCCAACCTTGTCATATCCTCCAATATTGTGTACATGTTTTGCCCACGGAAGCTCCGTTTACATCAAGTGACCAACAGGTTCAGTGTTTTCTTTTAAATGCTACAAATATGCTGAAAACTGGTGTTAAAGGCACCCCAAAATGTTCCTCAAGTGAAACTGGATAGTAATGGATCAAGATTTGCAAGCAAACGGTGTCTGTGACCTCAAGACACCCGCACTTTTTGTTTATACCGGACTACTTTTGCATACACCCTGGGCGATTTCGCACCATTTGGTGTTTTCTAACCTTTATACTGCACGGCGCATTGCAATTGTGTTACCTATGGTGGCATGTTTCTGCCATCCACATAGCGTGATAATGTTATAGCTAAGTCGTCTTACTACACATGATAAGTCCTCTTAACTACATAATTATCCCGTCATGACCTCTTACTAACTGGTAAAACCGAGATGAATTGGAGACGATAACTAACACGAAATATTGTCAAAAACGTGATACTGCCCAATAGTGAAATCGATTTTTATTTTCATTTCTACACATTTACTCGTCGAATAAAGATAATAAAACGACTGAACACAGTTTATCTCGTCTTGACCAGTTAGTAAGACACGCGTCAAGTCGACTTACTAACCGATAAAGACGAGATAAACTGTCATGAAATCAATGTCATTAGTTTGCAGTATCACGTTTTTTGACAAGATTTTGTGTTTGTTATCGCTTATCGCGTCCAATTTATCTGGTCTGGACGTGATAATTATGTAGTTAAGACGACTTATAAGGTGTATTAAGACGACTTAGCTATCACATTATCACGTTATGTAGATGGTAGAAATATGCCACCATCGTTACAATTTCGCCAATCTTAGAATATACATGATATCGGTAAATTTTACCCATTCATAGTAGCATTGGACACACACAGCACAGAATACGACATATACAGTAATACACGTTGGTGTAGCTTGTTCCAAATAAAACAAATACAACGTCCCATCATTTATAGTTAGCCGGTTTACGTTTCCATACTATTATGTTTCAGATAACAGCTTCTGGACATTGTTTAGTTATCGCAATGTAATTGGTAGGAGTCAAAATAAAAATTCACAAATTGACAGGTTTCCCTGTATACCATTTGGATGGGCCATCTCCATTATTTTCGCAAAATAGTGATGCATGGACGCATGAAATGATCTGCATGTTGCTCAGTTCCATAATAATGGCTAAGGTCTATAACGATAGTTATATATTAATGTACATTGGCCAAGGTTACCAGTTCTGGTGTAGATTATATGTGAACAATTTGCACTTATAATATATTCAATATGACGGTTGCATACTGCAGCCAATGCTAGATACGATACACAATCATTACTATTTTGAAAATTATAGTTTTATTTAACACGTACATTATACGTAGTCGTATTGTCCAAATTTGCCAAAGGAATGTATGTACTAGGGTAGGTGTACCTTCCAGTGAGCATGTGTAACGCTAATTCAATTAGTAAATTAGTAAATTTTGGCTATTTCAGGCTGTCCATTCACTTTCGGTTCCAAATATATAGGAATATAGGAATTTTTTTCCAAAAATATAGGGATAAATATAGGGATTTTTTCCAAAAAAATAGGGATTTATAGGGCAAAAACCCAATATTTCCCAATTTTATGGCATGTATATGTGTACGTAAAGGATTTTTGTTCAAGATTTCTTTTTTAAAATCAAGAATAATGGCCTCCTCCTCCCCTCATAGCCATTCCGTATCCTCTCCTCTGATTTTTAAATGGTTTACAACTATTAACTTGATTTTTTTTCTCAAACAGGTTGAGCCACTGCCTGACAAAAGGTACCGCTTCACCTTGTATACCAAGTTCACTGAGCTCAGGCTGACTATCTATCATGGTATACCATGTCATACCATGATTTCTTGGGGACAATATAATAAGTATGCTAATCCTGACAGTGTGCATTAAAAAAAATTGGACCTATTCAAATTTCTATGTGTTCAAAGATAATTTCAATTCTGTGGGAGGAAGATATGTCACATAATAATGTGCAAATATATGGCCCACACATTACTCATGAAAATTATGTGGGGGTCGGGCAAAAATTATTTAAATTCTACAGGTGAGTGCTCTACAAAAGCCATGCCCTCGCTCAGCTTACATTTTTCCAGAAAAGCAATAATCATGATCATATCAGTGAATGATATCAGACAATTCACAAAGACTGGCCAAGGCCCAGTGGTACATTTTCTTCATGCAATAGCTCATAACAAACTATTTAACAGAAACTTGTTAACTGTGCATGTATACATATCAGAATGTTTAAAAAATAAGATTGTGGTGGAGGTGGAAAATAGAACAAGGATTGATTGATCATTGGTGTTCAACAGCCTATCAACAGACATGGTCATGTAAGGCCGGGCCAACAGAATGGACTATCCCACATAATTATTCAACATGCAAAATTGAGAGAAATTCCAAAAATCAGAGCTCAATACATAAACTATATATTCAGCTCTGAAATTAGAATATCCTGACCCGGTGTCAGGTTCATGCCATACCAGTCACTTAGCTCTTGTCCCGAAGTAACATGATTAGATATAAGCTTATTACTCAGTGGAGCGTAACAGGATTTAGCTCTCAAGTACTAGAGAGCAAAAATTATGTAAGAGTGCCAAACCATGTAGGTCGGCCTTCCAATAAGGATGAATGCCAATCGTTGAATTACCCTTCGCTGATCCCTCCTACTATGCATGAACAGAACATTGAATAATAATTAAACATAACACATTGGGCTGGCACATACGGTACAATAGGTTAATGACTAGATTGTTACTAGCAGCAAGCTGCAATTACATTTAAAGCACAAAATACAGTCGAACCTGTCTACAACGGCCAGCCATGAGAGGACTCTAGGGCTGTTGTAGAGAGGTGGCTGTTGAAGAGAGGTAAATCATTATAGTAATGACACTTACACTTAGGGTGTGTAAGTTGATATATTTTTTAATTTCTCCACCAAAACTGGCAAGTTGTGAGTGCTTTAGAATCGTCTCATTGAAATGATTCTAAAGCACTCCCAACTTGACAGTTTTGATGAAGAATAAACAAAATTCCCCACAAATTGCTCTCGTATTTCATCAGATTTCTCAGATTTTAGGCTGTTAAAAAGAGATGGCCGTTGTAGAGAGGTGGCCGTTGTAGAGAGGTGACCGTTCATGGAGGTTCGACTGTAGAGTAAAAAATAGCCGCAATTATATGTCTCTACATCTGGACAATGTATACATGTTGTCCAGATTACAGGGTGTCCCAGAATACATGTCCCCACTGTCTGTCCATCACCACATTCCAATATTATCCATATGTGAACCAGTCTATGAGGAAACACATGTAGAATCAAAGTCAAACAAGGATATGAAGTTAATAAATGTCTCGCAGAACGGAAGAGCACTTACACTCACAAAAAACCTAGTATAAAACCCGAAACGGTGTATATTTCTCATCACATTTTATACAGACAAAATGTTATTTGGTTATGTGTTCCTCTGATATGAAACTTGTAGTTGTCTCATGTCCGTACTAGTAAATATTAGCATGTAAAATGGGGACAAAAATTCTGGGACACCGTGTATATATGTACAAGGGTCTAAGCAAACGTTAAAGTCAACCTGATAATATCTGGGTGGCATTTTATCCTGTAGTGTATTTCACAGGAATCAGTTAAGGCACACATCTTGGTTAGAAGACTAAGGATGGCAAGAGTCATTCTAGAATGTTTGGCAACTAATTAAAAAAAATAGTATACTGAAATACAGCTTTAGCTGAATATGCAGTTGACAACAATGCTGGAAAGGAATTAATCAATAATTTGAACAAAGTTCATAACTTTCTTTCAGCAACTAAAATCAATTTAATTATATGTTTAAAATCTGGTTTAGTCAGAATGAATCTACTAACCTCCATAACTGATACTTGTGAAACCGGTAAACTAAGGATGACAATTTTTTTTAATGTTTGCTGAAATACAAAATTAAACATCTCAAAATAAGATAAAAAAATGATCCAAACAAAGATAACTGGTGAATACATTCATAATTTAGTCAAGTGTATCTCTAACCCTGCACTGTGTTAAGAATAAACCAGTAAGTGGACTTGATTTTGAGCATTTTACAAGAATTAGTTACTGATTTTTGAAAAATATAGGGATTTATAGGGATTTTGGGAAAATATAGTGAAAATATAGGGATTGCCAAATTTATAGGAATTTATAGGAATTTATAGGAATTTATAGGAAATGGACAGCCTGCTATTTTCAACCGTCCCGTGATGACTTAAGGGGAAAGTCTGATTTTTCAAGGTGTCATATTTCACCTCTAACTAGTATAGTTTGACAGAAGAACATGTCCCAAGATAACATCCAGCAGTTTTAGTTTACTGCACTCAAATATGCAGGGTTCAACAGGGCTAGAGGTAAGCATGGTATTTGGCAGTCGATACCGAAAGGAAACTTCGCGTTTCGCCATTTTGGGGGTGGGCGATATCCCCGCCCCATTTCGACAGCAGCTATCATTTCGTACATTTTACTTTGGTTGCGTTTGATGTAAAATTGATGAAATTATAAATATAGAGCGAGACGAGCAGTTTCGGGGAAAAAACATTTTTCCTTAATTAAGGTCTCACGGGACAGTGGGCGATTAGTTTTAAAAAGGGGGTGGACGATTTTCTATATACAATGTACTTCACTACCGACCCTGTAAGTTGCACCAGTGTGTCTAGAACAATAGGTTTATGAATATTTCTTGACTTTGGGAGGCTTGACTAGGTGTATTTTTTAGAGTATTTCATAATTCTACGAAACTGAATGTTAGCTCCGGTTGATTTTGACATCTGGGAAAATGGCGCATGCTATGCTGTCTCGCCGGTACGGTTTCGCGTCAGAATTTAAGGTATTTTTCGGGCATTTGTAGCGAAAATTTGAGGTGGTTACGACCCAGCTTTGGAATCATTTTCAGGAAGTGGTGTGGCGTTACAAGTGATAGTACAAAACATAAAAAAGTCTCTGTGCCTCATGTTTTCATGAGAACAATTCCAACAAATTCAGTCGTGTTGAAATTTCTGGCCAAAAATAGGTGGGTGGGGTAACTTTGTAAACAATTAATTAAACACATCTGATGCGGTTAATGCATTTTTATTGTGGGCGCGATTTGTACTTAATTTGCGAGTATTTTTCAATACTTGTCGCAAGTGCCTTCTTAACTGATTGTGAGAGGCGTTGATTTTTATAAGTCACCCGCCGCCCTCAGAAAAACAGTCAATTTTGGCTATTTTCAACCATCCCGTGATGCCATAGTATCTAAAGTTATAGGACATTTTGCTTGGTACCAATGCAAAGGTGACATTGCTGGGAACTGGGAAATGTTCTGAAACTGCTAAATTTTCACATCTTGTTGAGCATTTAGGGGAGGGGGGGTCTATGCATAACGCAGAAAATAACAATATTTTTCATTCTATCATCTTTTTCTTTGTTTGCATTTCGCTCAAAATTGAAAAAAATAAGTGGATACAGTGTACTAGGCCAATTATTTAAGAAAAAAAATGTCCTTAATGTCTCACGGGACAGTGGTTGAGCTAGTATCAAAAAGGGGGTGGAAGATTTCCTTCATATTTCACTACAGACCCTGCAATGTACACCAGTGTGTCTAGACAAATATGTTTATGAATATTTCTTGACTTTGGGAGGCTTGACTAGGTGTATTTTTTAGAGTATTTCATAATTTTACGAAACTGAATGTTAGCTCCGGTTGATTTTGACATCTTGGAAAATGGCGCATGCTATGCTGTCTCGCCGGTACGGTTTCGCGTCAGAATTTAAAGTATTTTTCGGGCATATGTAGCGAAAATTTGAGGTGGTTATGACCCTCTTTGGAATCATTTTCAGGAAATGATGTGGTGTTACAAGAGATAGAACAATACATAACAAAGTCTCTGTGCCTCATGTTTTCATGAGAACAATTCTAACAAATTCAGTCGTGTTGAAATTTCTGGCCAAAAATAGGTGGGTGGGGTAACTTTGTAAAAAAATAATTAAACACATCTGGTGCGGTTAATGCATTTTTATTGTGGCGCGCGATTTGTACTTCATATGCAAGTATTTTTCAATACTTGTCGCAAGAGCCTCCTTAACTGATTGTGAGAGGCGCTTATTTTTATAAGTCACCCGCTGCCCTCAGAAAAGCAATCAATTTTGGCTATTTTCAACCGTCCCGTGATGCCATAGTATCTAAAGTTATATTACATTTTGCTTGGTACCAATGCAAAGGTGGCTGCTACATGGACATTGCTGGGAACTGGGAAATGTTCTGAAACTGCTCAATTTTCACATCTTGTTGAGCATTTGGGGGTGGGGGGGTCTCTGCATAACGCATAAAATAACAATATTTTTTTTTTTCATTCTATCCACTTTTTCTTTGTTTGCGCTTCATTCAAAATTGCAAAAAGTAAGTGGATACAGTGTACTAGGCCAATTATTGGAAACAATAATTTCCTTAAGGTCTCACGGGATAGTGGTGGAGCTAGTATCAAAAAGGGGGTGAACGATTTCCTTCATATTTCACTACAGACCCTGCAAGTTACACCAGTGTGTCTAGAGAAATAGGTTTATGAATATTTCTGGACTTTGTAAGGCTTGACTAGGTGTATTTCTTAGAGTATTTCATAATTCTACGAAACTCCAGGTCAGCTCTGCTTGATTTTGACATCTTGTAAAATGGTGCCCTCCATGCTGTTTTGAAGGTACTGTTTTGAGCCAAAATTTGAGGTATTTTTCGGGCATTTGTAGCGAAAAATTGAGGTGGTTATGACCCCGCTTTGAAATCATTTTCAGGCAATGGTGTGGTCATGCAAATGATATAACAAATCGTAGTAAAACGTCTGTGCCTCATATTTTCGTGAAAACAAATCCAGGAAATTCAGTCACGTTTACATTTCTGGTCAAAATTAGGTGGGTGGGATAATTAAATAAAATAAATGTTATACGCATATGAAGCGTTGACTGCATTTGTATTGTGGCATGTGATTTGTACTCTTGTTGCGAATATTTTTTAATATTTGTCGCAAGAGCCTCCTTAAATAATTGCGAGAGGCAAGTCGTTTTATTCATTCGCCCGCCGCCTTCAGAAAAATGGTAAATTTTGCCTCTTTGGAACTGTCCCGTGATGCCTTAGGTTCAAAATAACGTTACGTCGGAAATCCCTGTTTTCTGACGTCACCATGTGGAGTAGACGAGGACGTTTCAGAATGGAGTCGCTCAACGTCTAACGTCAATTTATGTGACACACTTACAGCAGCGCTTTTCTGCAGGTCAACTATACGTACTATACCAATACTATACGTATACTATACCAATACGATATGTTTTCTATACGATATGCACATAATATAAACGTACGGTATGTTTTTACCGTACATACCAACCTATATCGTATAGATATACCATTCAAATCGTACGTTTATACGATTTTTATACATGTGTATAATTCTGGTACGTTTGTATCGTACAAACATACCAGATTTGTGTACGGTATAAATGTACCAGAATACCGTAAATGTATACGATATATTAATGGTGTTGCCGTGTACTATTTGCCCTAATATTTGGTCCGCCCCTAATATTTGGTCCTCTTTGTAGTCGAGAATTTCTTTAAAATGAGAGGTGTTTTCAGTAGAATGAAAAGCCACACTTCGGGTATGGTATATTCATACCATATCCGTACGGATATATCGTATATACGAACGGATATCGTATGTTTGTATAATATTCGTATAGTACGTTTGTACTATACGATGATACGGTACAAACATAACAATATTATTTGATCATACGATATGCTGATTAAATATACCAATACTATACGATTACGATATGTATACGATATTAGTATATACAAATAGGTAAGGATCAGAAAAGCGCTACTGTAGCTGTGAAACCGAGAGTGGACGATTTCGATCTAATATAAACTTTACATATAGTTTGATCATTGAATTTAGTATAATTCATGAGCTCTTGTGTCTTTATATAATTGATGAATACTGACTACATAACTGAGACTGAGTATGCCTACCAAATCGTTTCTATGTTTGACAAACGTTTTGAATTCATGAAGGAACATAAACAACGTAGGCATACATAGTGTTTCTGTCCCCACATACTAGTTTAGCATATTTATCATGTTTATTTTGTGACAACGTGAAAATAAACTGTTAACTAATTAATATGTTGTCTGAAAATTCAATCTGAGGCAGATTTCACAAGGTTGTTTACACGTTACTACAGTAACCGAGAGGAGTTGCTTCCCATAATTATGCAATACGAGCTGCTTCCCTAGCCGATCGATAAAAGTAAACAGTTTATCGATGAAGCCATGCTATGTCGGCTTTGGTGGCCGAGTGGTTTGTGCTGGATTAATACACGAACGACCCCGAGTTCAAACCGCGGTAACTGCAAATATTTGTTTCTGTTTATTACCCAATTTAAATGTAACATGAATGTTCACACCAGGTCCTGTAGTTTTAAGAGTTGTGCCTTCTAATTTAAAAATAAAAACAATAAATTATGTACACAATTCACATATACATTAAATGGCCGGAGCAATGGGATAATTATCACTCGGACCTGGCATTGACAACAGTGTAGACGCAGACCAACTGCCGCCGCATTTCCAACGAGTCGACACTGTTTGTCACTCATTCGCAGCTACATTTAGAGGAGTTATGACCACTTGGCCGAGTTCCGTGAAATATTTATGAAAATTAATGATGATTTGAAGTATAACAGAGAAGTATTTGTACGCCGGGACAAGAGAAAATGTGTCATCAGATATTGCAAACAGTGTTGACCAAGATCAACTGCGCCGCCTTCAATACGGGAATTTGCCGCCCTCTCAATGGCAATTAATGATTTTTTTCTATTCTTGGAAAAAATACTCGTGACAGGTTTGGAACTGTTTCATTATGCTGCATTACGGTCATTTTTTTGGTATAAATAAAGTACGTACGAATGGCGTAGATTCTGAGGAGACGGCTCGTGAATTATAAGTCGGCTCATCGGGATCTACAGTTTGCAAACATTTTGATAAAGGAAAAAGGTACTTCGGCCATGTTAAAAGCGTTTATCTGCAATCAAAAATAATACAATCAGCATTATGATTTGTCTGTCGCTTCGCAATTTTTCCATCTTGCATGAGAATCGTCTCGCATTTTTCACCATCTCGCCTTCCGCTTTTGTAATTACACTTTGCTGTAACCCGAATTATAAAACGCAGTTGCGTTACACAGAAAAGTCTGGTTAGTTTTGCTCATGCGTGTGGATGCGAGATCATGAAGCAAACATACTGTATTGCGCGGCCAGGTTGCAAAAACGCAATATTGAATATGATATAATCGCGTGTTTTCGTCTCGCAATCTCGCGATCATACCTAAAGGAAACAGGCAACCAATTTATTTCCCATATTTATTTTCCCACATTCACACAAACATGACAATCGCAAACTACCTGCGACAAAATCATTCCTGGAGTCAGTAACCTAAGCCGGTTCTAGATCCATGCCAAACACGGGGTCATGCGGGTTTATTCGGGATTTCTATGAGTTATTTACCCTTTTTTGACGGAACCATCTACTTTCACTTTCGAAATTTCTATCTCACCCCCACATCAAGTCGCACCCAGAAAATGTAAACTGCATGTGTAGAGCATGCAATTAATATAATCAAATGTTTGGCACAGACATACCTTTCCTGCAGCATCTATTTTATTTATCTGTCTGTCATAATAATAACAATCAATGCCGTTGTCCTGAGAATTTACTTCTTGTTGCTAAGCTGGACCAGGACTGGTTTACGGTCACATTATTTTGGACCAGGACTGGTTTACGGTCACATTATTTATTGGCCGACTGGTTCCTAAAGCGTTTTTTCCGATCAACCTATGCGCGAGATTGCAACATGTCCCCAACAGGAAAGGATTATGCACCTACTCTCCGACTTGTAACTGTCGACATCGTAAATTTACGGAATAATTATGTGCGAAAGATAATTCCAGAGCCAAATCTTACTAAATAAAGTTTTATTTTATTCCACGTGTGATAGTGTCGCGAAATGGATAAATATGTGTTGAGTAATTGATCGTGAATGTGCGTCTCTGTTGACATCGCGTCGGCGTGTATCAAAGGTCAGATCGGCACTATTTAACATTAGACGGTGGTTCTGTAAACCTTTGATGTTACTCTCCTACACGTCACAGTCGGTAATGATTACGTGCACGTGCATATTATGTACGACGTGATCGGACAAAACCGGGCTAATTGGATATGCGACTAGAGAAGACCAAAATGTGTTCACCATCAATAATAAAAAAATGCGAGGTGTAATCGTCATAGCAGACGATTCGCATATGCCGCCAAAACATGTGTATTAGAATAAAAAAAACAACAAAAAACAACAAAACATGAGAATCGCCTCCTAACACATGTGAATCGCACGGTGTCCTGTCAGGACCATGTTACAATTTGTATGTATACTTCGACCTATACACGAGTGAGATCGCGAAAATGCGAGGGAGGGGTGGGGGGAGGGCACTAATCGTACCGGCTCTTTTGGGCCGACAGTTACGTCTGGACCGATTGGCATTCTGAAATGTTAGAAGCCCTGCACCAGATATACAGAAATAACCGATAAAACACCGAAATATGAACCGTTCTTCAAGAACTTGTGTCTCTTGGTGCTTGAATTGTCAATCAGCTAATATAAATGTTAGTCACTTATTTGAATCGTCAGTTTAAAGTAAGTCGTAAAAACCAATGCATGTATTTGAATATTTTATTTATGTGTCAAAGTCGCCAACTAAATCTGTCGCTGGTCCACAAATGACAGGTCCCGAAACTGATACATATAGATGGCGATGGTGCTGTGGGTGTTCTGCAATTTATTTGTTCTGAATAAACGTATATGTACACATGATCATATACTATTTATATTGTGGAAATATAATTATTGTTATATACATACTGTGTTTTATAGCCACACCACCTCCTCCCCCCGTCATACGATACGGCCGTGGTTAATTCATGGAGGCGGTGGACTTTTGGTATTAGCGTTGACTCTTAAGTTAGCCAATTTAAAGACAATTATTATATTTCCACAAATATTTTTGGTTTGATCATACTTATATAATACGTTTATGCAGGGTAAAACATTGTAGAAAATGCGATAATTGTCATTTCCATATACAGCCGGACCGCCGCGTACCGCCCGGACACACCCGCGGCCTTTACATCTGGCCCACTGGGACAAAGCTTTCATGTCCCGGACTGGCTCCGTACACTTGTTTAATGTCAACTTGCGTACGTTATCCTTTGTTTAATAGGAACTTGCACCATTTTTATATTTCTCACGTTTATTGTTACGCTATGTTTTATTTTAAATTGCGTTTTTCTATTATTGTGTTTTCTACTTACTCCTTATCTGGATAACTGGATACCATAATTATGCTACATGTGAATTGTGGAACATAATACAGTGTATGTACTTCATCACAAATAAAGGTACTGATATTTTATAATGCAATTTTATGAACTATTAAATTAAGTGATTCCTCATAGACAGTGTATTGAAATTTAAACCATTATTTTTCTCTGTTAATTTATGATGACGTCAACGACGATGCGTTTGCGTAAAAACTTACGCCAACACGCTGTTGTTTGTGACATCATAGCAACTTAACTAGATGGAATATTTACAAAATTCAATGTTTTTTTGGAAAGTACATTGTCTGTGCTACAAAACAACTGTCAAAAAGTAAAAATGTGAAATGTTGACCCTATGGTTGGAAATTGCACAGCAGAGCTCACATATATATAGAGCAGACAACACTTTCACACACGCTCTGCCACTACACGTTGAATGTTATTGCACACTTTAGGCATAGACATAACATACTATGTCTATGCTTTGGGTAACCAGCAGTCGTGAAATATAAATCATCTCCGATTGTCAAGTGGTTTTGTGAGATATTTCACTGAAGGGTTATGTGCTTTGTCATGACATGCTGTACGTTATCGCATACTCGGGGTAAGCAGCAGAGTCGTGAAATATAACAACCTCCATCGGATTGGTCATGTCATCGACGGCCGAATCATACTTCTCCATTGGGTTACTTGGGTTCTTTGGGGGTAGGAATCTCATATTATTCGTGCCCTGGCAGTATTCTCCAGTCAAGGCCTTCACCATGAATATATAGCCTTTGAACCCCGGGGCCTGTGGCCTCGCTGTGTATGCCGAGAGCCAAGATTGGACCGAGTATGACGCGTCCACAGCGAAGTAGGCGCCCAGACCGTAGTAGTTAACACCTGTAACATGTACAACCAGACCAGTGAATTGGATCAATGTCCCAGCAACAGCTGAGTCACGCTGTTTGATTTTGAACTTAAGAACATGTACGATTTTCCACCATTTGGGTGAGACAAAAGGTATAGGTCAATGTCACTTAAATGTACTAGGGTGGTTAGGTATCAATGTAAGGAAGCAACTGACAGTGAACATCCTTCTACAGTTTCACGACATTCAGAATTATTGACACGATTAATGTCACAAAGGTGAACGTGAAGGTCACCCAGATGTTTGTTGGTGTTTAACGGCCTATCAACAGCTAAGGTCATTTAAGGCTGGGCCAGCAGGTTCAATCTCGTATTCAACCTGCTGCATTGGGGGGGGGGTCCCAAAATCAGAACGGAATATTTACATCGAAAACAAGAAAATGTGGCCTATCGGCACACGAATTCCCCCAGTGGCAGATAGGAGAAACTGTGGCAAACTAAATTGACCAAAAGTGATACGTATTCATAAGCACAGTTGTGAAGATCAAATTGCGAAGGTCATCATAAGGGCAGCATGACTGTGTGACTTTTGTGCACAAGTTGGATGTATTGAAAAAAATTATTAAAGTAATACTTCAAGGGCTATAGAAGATATATGGCAGAATTGAGAAACTCCGGCAAAGTTCTTAGTGTGTGAAAAAGTTAAAAGTTGTGAAGTTCAAACGGTCAAGGTCATATTAAGGGCAGCATTTGTGCACACATATGATGCATTACAATATTAAAGTAATACATCAAGAGATATAGAAGTTATGACAGAATTAAGAAACTGTGGCGAACTTATTAATGTGTAAAAAGGTAAAAAGGTCAAGGTCGTATTAAGGGTAGCATGGGTGTGTGGCATTTGTCCGCAAATATGATGTATTGAACTATTAAAGTAATCCTTCAAGGAATATATAATTAATGACAGAATTGAGAAACTTGTCAATGTGGAAAAAAGTTCAAGGTTGTGAAGGTCCAAAGGTCAAGGTCATATTAAGGGCAGCATGGATGTGTAGCACTGTGACTGGAGAAATGAGGCTTGTGGAAATTGTGACCAGTATAACTCAAGGTCAAATAGCACACTCCTGACGCCTGATAACGATCTACATTGATGGAAAGGCAAACACTACAGAACCTGATCAGACTGCGAATGCACAGGATGATCTGGATCTACACTGATTGCAAAACCCATAAGCCCCATTTATCCAGTCACAGCCACATATGAGCATCAGGATGCACACTTGGGGGCCGTTTCACTAAACTTCGTACCACTAAAATGTTCGTAAGTGCAAATTTATGATAGTCTAATTTCACATTAACAATGTTTTCTTGTACACAATTATTGGATTTACATGTATTGAGCATATATGCTATGCTTAATAAATGTAACTCCATCAATTTAAATTTCCAGACGATCTTAAATTTGCACTTACGAACATTTTAGTCGTACGAAGTTTAGTGAAACGGCCCCATGAGCATCAGAATGCACATTTGATGTTTCACAAGTGTTGTAATGACAGCCGGAAAACCAGCGTGCAATGTGATCAGGGTCTACACTGTTTGCCGGAAACCTACACCTGTTGACCTCGCAGTAGCTCCTGTTGAAGCCATATAACATGATGCTGCTGAGCACGTCTTGCTGCGTGCCGTGCCACACCGTGCGTTCTATCGGCATGTTTGTCGAGCGTTTCGTCTTCGCGTTTGTAAGCTTTTTTTTCTGTGCAGCATACTGCTGGTACAGTGTGCGGTTCTGTATTCGTTCGATCTACAAACACGAACACATAGAGGATACCAGGCTAGTGTTTTTTGATATCAAGTTTATAAGGTAAGGCTAGGCAATGCTTATGAATTTCGAGGCTTGCTGGGAATTCCTACCGTTTCCGAGCCGAGCCTGATCCACTTGATATCAAACAAGAGTGCCGAAGGTCACAATATACACCCGTCGAGGCAAGGCCAGTCAACAAGGGGAGATGACTCATATTGACGTGATAAACATGTAAACCAAATTTGGTTACGATCCGTCAAGTAGAACTTGAGTTATTGCGTGGACAAGAATAGAGTGGAAAAATTAAAAATGGCCGCCAAGGGGAGATAAGTCATCGGAAATTTTTCAAAATCAAAAATTTTCTTCGTCTTGCCATGATAAACATGTATACCGAATTTGGTTATGATCGGTCAAGTATAACTTGAGTTATTGCGTGGACAAGGATACAGAGTGCGAAAATTAAAAATGCCTGCCAAGGGGAGATAAGTATGGGAAATTTTTCAAAATCAATAGGCTTCTTTGTCTTGCCATGATAAACATGTGTACCGAATTTGGTTTCGAGCGGTGAAGTAGAACTTGAGTTATTGCGTGGACAAGGATACATAGTGGGAAAAATAAAAATGGCAGCCAAGGGGAGATAAGTCATCGGAAAGTTTTCAAAATCAATAGGCTTCTTTGGCTTGCCGTGATAAACATGTTTCTCAAATTTGGTTACAATCCGTCAAATATGCTTTTCTAGCAAAGTATACTTTGAGGGAGTAATCATTTATTTTTCCTGAAATTCATTATTTCATATAGAACTAACGACTGCATATATTTGATGATTAAAAGTATGCAGAATTATTAAACTGAATTTATTACATTATCACAGCCAAAATGGCTGTGATAATGTAATAAATTCAGTATAATAAAAATTAATAAATTTATCCTAAAATTTAAAAATTTCTCCCTCAAAGTATACTTTGCTAGAAAAGTATACTTTGCAATGTTGGTGAAACAGGCTACAGATGGCAGCGGCCTGCATGTCGAGCCCGCCAATGCATCTGGTGATCTCAGGGTAAGATATATATAACAGATACATTGAAAAACATGAACTGGCATCATTAAAAGGTTCTGTATTCGGTCGATCTACAAACACGAACATAATGGCAGAGTTCCAGATAAGCTGCGTATTGGCGGCGTGTTTTACACATTTATTTTAGCGGAATACCGTACGCATTGATTATCAAAAGTGGGAGTACAAAATAATCACAACAATGCGAAAATATGCATTGATTTACAAATCGAGTAGTGAAAATACTGCATTTACTTAGTTGAGTGCTTTTTGCAGATCAAATAAGTGAATTTTTGATTTTGTTATATTTTTTTTCCCGTTAATTTAATTTAAGGAAGAACATCAATAATACATTTGTAAAAGTATTTTTGATATGAAACTTATCTGGAGCTCTGTAATGGCGCGGGTTTATAAGGGTCGCCAGATATTGTTATTTTGTGGAAATTATTCAAAGAACATGTCGCATGATGTGGTTTATTGCATAGGTAGCCAGTGTAAATGTTCACAGTGGGATTCGTACGCCAAACGCACATGGTTTTTAGTTAAGGAATAAAACCATGGGCTATTGCGTTTACTGCGGTACATAATGCATTTGGTCTGTTTAAAGTACGTGGAGTCTGAAGGACTCCTCGCAAACTTTAAACAAACCAAATGTATTGTCACCACAGTAAACGCAACAGCTCATGGTTTTATTACTTATATTTAGACAGCATTTTCTGATCGATTCAAAAATGTAAATAGGCAAATATGGCGTTAAAATTAAGACTAATCTTGTTTTACGTCATTTTGTCGCTATTGCTGGAACGTTGCCGGTCAATAGCGTGACAGTATTGACAATGTCGATGAATGTCATGTATTTTAATTACGTCAAACAAACTTTCACGAAGCAACAACGTCGCGTGACGTCACGTGGGGCTAATGTATTGTACTGTGATATAAACACAATACGTTGAATGGGCGTTTCAATCATGAATGTAAGGAAGGATTAATAGCCCGTGAGCCAGATACCGAAACCCTCCTCCCCCTGTGGGATTTTTGCAGACATATTTTTCCTAAAACTACATTCAATTGCGAGTGTTATGCCGTATGTCTGCGCTCTGTAACCCGCTGGATGAACATATGGCGCCATTTTGAAGTAGGTCACCCTCGGACTTTTTCCCATCTTCATAAATCACATTTTTAACTAAAAATTGACCAAATTATATCATTTTAATTACATAAAGTAGTATTTTTGCACTTTTTCAGAGATGTTGGACAATATGGAATCTAATAAGGTACACTTAAACAAAATCTGATAATCCAGAAGTCAAATTTTACGTGTTTGATTACCCCACCCACCCAATTTCAATGGTAAAATATACATGTTAATAACTTTATGCAAACGTGGTATTTTTTCATATTATCAATGTTAATGTAAGCTAGGAGTGTCTATTAAACATATCCAATGCAAATACGCCCAATTTTTTTGTGTCTACTGCAACATATACAAAGTGAAAAACAACACATTTTTACCATTCCCCACCCACTAATTTTACAATGGTTATTTCACCGGTATTCAATATTATGCAACGTCAGATCCTTAAAACCGGTTGCTATGGACAGACAACTAGTTACATATTTATTAGTATTGTCTATGCAGACTGCAGATACTATTTGTCGAATGTTCGTCCGTCTGTACGCACGCTTCTTAGCTTCTTAAATATTAATTGACTGCATCGATTGGGAATAATGTACACATATTAATATAGTTCGAGGCATGTGATCATTATCGTCAACAGGAGTTAATATACGATAATAGTTATCCATTTGTACATAGATTTCTTCTCCTTTTTTACAATATTCAGTAATGGTGTTAATATCGTGCATCAAATATGCCTGACGGAGGAAGAAAATTCTGAAAGCTAAAAACAATTTTTTAAGATAAAATAATAAAACCATGTTTTGTTTTCACTTCGCTATCCGACATAAGATGAAACCATACATATAATGGATGAAGTTGGATCAATTTGTTAATTATGCAATTTCAAAATGGCCGCCACATTGATAATTTATATATATGTATACAGCAATATATCGCTCGATATGATTGTGGAGATGGACATAATGGTCTATATCATTTGTAACTTCCTTATTATTATATTGAGGTGGCGGAGCAGCCTTATAATCTGGTGGAACATCCTTATGTCGTGCTGATACATCCTTATACATGTAGTGTGATGCAACTGCCTTATATTGTGATGGAACATCATTATTGTGTGGTGGAACCACATTATGTTGTGGTGAAACTGCCGTATAATGTGATGAAAATGCATTATAGTGTGACGAAACTGCCTTATATTGTGGTGGAACTGCCTTATTTTGTGAGGAAAAATATGTATAATGTGATGGAGCATCATTATATCGTGGTGGAACATCCTTTGAGAGTGGTGGAACATTCTTATATTGTAATGGAACTGCCGTATACTGCGTGATAACTGCCTTATAGTGTGGCTGAACATCCCTATAGTATGGTGAAACTGCCTTATAATGTGGTAGAACGGTCTTATATTGTAATTAATTTGCCTTATATTGTCATTAAACATCATTATACTGTGGTGGAACGTCCTTATAGTGTGGTGGAACATCATTATATGGTGGTGAAGCCGCCTTATAATGTGGTGGCACTGCCATATAGCGTGACGACACTGTCTTATATTGTGGTGGAACTGCCTTATATTGTGACAAAATATCTTTATATGGTGGTGATGTATCCTTATATCGTGATGCAACATCATTATATAGTGGTGGAACTGTCTTATATTGTAATTAATTTGCCTTATAGTGTGGTGGAAGTGCCTTATATTGTTATGAAACACCATTATAATGTGGTGAAACATCCTTATAGTGTGGTGGAACATCATTATCTTGTGGTGAAACCGCCTTATAATGTGGTGGCACTGCCGTATATTGTGACGAAAATGTATTATAGTGTGGTGAAAACTGTCTTATAGTGTGAGGAAACATAATATTCTGTGGTGGAGCATCCTTATATTGTGATGGAACAGCCTTATATTGTGACGGAACATCCTTATAGTGTGACGGAACATCCTTATATTGCGATGGAACTGTATTATAATGTGTTGGAACTGCATTATAGTGTGGTGGTACATCCTTATATTGTGGTGAACTGTCTTACAGTGCAAGTAATGTTCCTGATATTGTGATGGAACATCTTTATGTGGTGAAACTGCCTTATAATGTGTTTTATCTGCCTTATATTGTGATGAAACTGCTTTATATTGTTGGTGGCACTGCCTTATAGTTTGAATAAACATATTTATATCGTGTAGAACTGCACTATAGTGTGATTAAACAGTATTATGTTGTGATGGAGCATCCGTATATTGTGGTGGAACACCCTCATATCGTGATGGAACAAGCTTATGTTGTGATGGAAAAGGCTTGTAGTGTGATGTAACATCCGTATAGTGTAATGGAACATCTTATATTGTACCGGAACTGTCTTATAATGTGGTGGAATATCACTACACTGTGGTGGAACGTTACATTGTGGCAGAACATCTTTATATCTGATTGATATAAAAGTGTGATGCTCCATGCAAGTCTTAATTTAGTTAGATCAAACATGACGCAAGAGACCCTAACATTTTATCACATGTTTGTACTGCTACACGTCGATACTCTATGGAGATACATCTATCTTAACTTAACCATCATGATATCAATATAGCCCTCTCTTCAAATAGTAGTAGCTGCATCATTTATTTGGCCAGTGTGAATTATTTTATTGCATACATCCAAATAATGTAGCACGAGTGTAACATCAAATTAAATGAAGTACAATATATGCCTCCTCACTTCATATACTGTACATTTAATTTAATATAACAATGGTGTTACTATTTATACACATAGCTGTGGTTTTGTTAACTAATCAATGTTGAATGATACAAATGCTAATAATCAACATAATTAACTGATAATAGACAGATGTCCCGGATTACGTAATACCTTGATTTCATTTGCAACCATGAATCATCAATCTGTTCACTTACAAGTAACAGGGTCGTACTATTACCATATATTTCAGAGTATTAATAAGATTAAAAATGGTTCTGTAAGTATTAATTAGACAACTGGTGCAGACAGTGAAAATTCCTACTACTATGCGAACCTAATTTGATTTGCAATTGTCACTACACATGCCTGATGATCATATACATGATTCACATGTATACTGTATTTAAATGTTATTAATACTACCTAATGGTGACTATTGTGATTGTCACTGATTGTGTCAATCAATCAACCAATATAATAGATTCTTTCAATCATCACAACCAGTCAGCAAATGTTTTAAACATGTTTTTGTGCATTTTTATACAATTTGAATTGCTGAGAAAAACATGATTTTTTATTGTGATTTATGAAAATAAACATATTAGGCGGCCATTTTGAATGTATAACAACATTATTGTATCATGGAACATGACTGTGAATGCTAAGCAAACTATATTTAGGTCAATTTGTATTATAATATATGACCATTGCGTGTTTTATAGCATCTTCGAAATTCCAGACAGTAGTAAATATGTAGTTTATGGCGGCCATTTTGAAATATTTTGAGAGTTATGATATTTAAGGGATTAACATGTTCCTTTCACAGGTATATATAAGTAATGCAATGAAAAATAAGTGCATTTTAACATCATTACAGTTTTGTAATAGTTCTCAATAATAGTTATATTGAAAATAATGTTGAAAAATGCCAATTTTGGCGGCCATTTTGGAAATTATTGGTATAGTATGATGTAATGATGTATAATGTCCATTGTATACCATTCAGTAACCAATTTGGCAAAACATCGTAGCTATTTACAGGGTTTGTACTTGCCTAAATATCAATTAACAGTCATAATATAAACGGCTCAAAATGGCATGGCGGCCATCTTGGAAAATGGCCGCCATTTGTTCATCCAGCGGCTTTTTGAGCGCAGACATTCAGGATTAATAGACAATAGGCTACTGAATCTGAAAATCATAGTCACCAAAAATCCCACAGGGGGGGGGAGGGGGGGTTATTGGTGGCTCAAGGTCCATAAGGATAGTGTAAATATTTCCACTTCAATCTAAATTTTTCAATTGATCTGTAGCCTATTTCATCAACATTGCAAAGTATACTTATCTAGCAAAGTATACTTTGAGGGAGAAATTTTCAATTTTAGGATAAATTTATTCATTTTTATTATACTGAATTTATTACATTATCACAGCCATTTGGCTGTGATAATGTAATAAATTCAGTATAATAATTCTGCATACTTTTAATTATCAAATATATGCAGTGGTTAGTTCTATATGAAATAATGCATTTCGGGAAAAATAAATGATTACTCCCTCAAAGTATACTTTGCAATTTTGATGAACTCGGCTACTGATTGATGTATTCATGTTTAATGGCCTAACAACAGCTAATGTCATTTAAGGCTGGGACAATGGGGTTCATCGCGCATTTAACCTGCTACAGTTGGGGAGGGTGGGGGGGGGGGGTCTAGGGGTTTATCCCTAAATCGGAACAGAATATTTACATGGAAATAAATATATATTCAGCCCTAAAATTAGAATAACCTGACCTGGTCCATACCACACCAAAGTCACAACCAGGTATCCGGTGGGGATTTTCAGGTATTAAAGGATGAATCCCGATCGTTGAATTACCCATCGCATGCTCCCAAGGCTGGAATGAATACGTACCTTGGTCATTTTTAGGTTCGAATAATTACGTACCTTGGTCACTTTAAGGCTGGAATAATTACGTACATTTGTAACTTTAAGGCTGGAACGATTACGTACCTTGGTCACTTTATGGCTGGAATGATTACGTACCTTGGTCTATTTATGGCTGGAATAATTGCGTACCTTGGTCACTTTATGGCTGGAATGATTACGTACCTCGGTCACTTTAAGGTTGGAATGAGTACGTACCTTGGTTACTTTAAGGCTGGAATAATTACGTACCTTGGCACCTTTAAGGTTGGAATTATTACGTACATTGGTCACTTTATGGTTGGTATGATTACGTACCTTGGTCACTTTAAGGTTGGAATTATTACGTAGCTTGGTCACTTTAAGGCTGGAATGATTACGTACCTTGGTCACTTTAAGGCTGAAATAATTTTATGTACCATGGTCACTTTAAGATTGGAATTATTACGTACCTTGGTCAGTTTAAGGTTTCAATAATCACGTATCTGGGTCACTTTAAGGTTGGAATAATTACGTACCTTGGCAACTGTAAGGTAGGAATGATTACGTACCTTGGTCACTTTAAGGTTGGTATGATTACGTACCTTGGTCACTTTAAGGCTAGAATGATTACGTAGCTTGGTCACTTTAAGGTTGGAATTATTACGTACCTTGGTCACTTTAAGGCTAAAAATAGTATGTACCTTGGTCACTTTAAGATTGGAATTATTACATACCTTGGTCACTTTAAGGTTGGTATGATTACGTACCTTGATCGTTTTAATGCTGGAATAATTACGTACCTTGGCAACTGTCAGGTAGGAATGATTGGGTACCTTGGTCACTTTAAGGTTGGTATAATTACGTACCTTGGTCACTTTAAGGCTATAATGATAATGAACAAATTATGTACCTTGGTCATTTTAAGATTGGAATTATTACATACCTTGGTCACTTTAAGGTTGGTATGATTACGTACCTTGATCATATTAAGGCTGGAATGACTACGTACCTTGGTCACATTAAGGCTGGATTAATTATGTACCTTGGTCACTTTCAGGATGGAATAATTACGTGCCTTTCTCACTTAAAGGTTGGAACGATTACGTACCATGGTCACTTTAAGGTTGGAATAATGACGTACCTTGGTCATTTTAAGGTTGGAATAATGACGTAACTGGGTCACTTTAAGGTAGGAATGATAACGTACCTTGGTCACTTTAAGGTTGGAATAAGTACGTACCTTGGTCACTTTGAGGCTGGAACGATTACGTACCTTCGTCACTTTAACGTTGGAATGATTACGTACCTTGGTTACTTTAAGGTTGGAATAATTAAGTACCATGGTCATTTTAAGGATGGAATAAGTACGTGCCTTTGTCACTTTAAGGTTGGAATGATTACGTACCTTGGTCACTTTAAGGTTGGAAAAATTAAGTACCATGGTCACTTTAAGGATGGAATAATTACGTACCTTGGTCACTTTAAGGTTGGAATAATTATGTACCTTGGTCACTTTAAGGTTGGAATGATTACGTACCAGGGTCACTTTGAGGCTGGAATAATTACGTACCTTGGTCACTTTAAGGTTGGAATGATTACGTACCAGGGTCACTTTGAGGCTGGAATAATTACGTACCTTGGACACTTTAAGGTTGGAATGATTACGTACCTTCGTCACTTTAACGTTGGAATGATTACGTACCTTGGTTACTTTAAGGTTGGAATAATTAAGTACCATGGTCATTTTAAGGATGGAATAAGTACGTGCCTTTGTCACTTTAAGGTTGGAATGATTACGTACCTTGGTCACTTTAAGGTTGGAAAAATTAAGTACCATGGTCACTTTAAGGATGGAATAATTACGTACCTTGGTCACTTTAAGGTTGGAATAATTATGTACCTTGGTCACTTTAAGGTTGGAATGATTACGTACCAGGGTCACTTTGAGGCTGGAATAATTACGTACCTTGGACACTTTAAGGTTGGAATGATTACGTACCTTGGACACTTTAAGTTTGTAATGATCACGTACCTGGGTCACTTTAAGGCTGCACTAATTACGTACCTTGATTACTTTAATGTTGGAATGATTACGTACCTTGAACACATTACAGTTGGAATTATTACGTACCTCGGTCACTTTAAGGTTGGAATAATTACATACCTTGGTCACTTTAAGGTTGGAATAATTACGCACCTTGGTCACCTTGAGGATGGAATAATTACGTGCCTTTGTCAGTTTAAAGTTGGAATTATTACAAACCTTGGTCACTTTAAGGATGGAATAAGTACGTACCTTTGTCACTTTAAGGTTGGAATGATTACGTACCTTGGTCACTTTAAGGTTGGAAAAATTAAGTACCATGGTCACTTTAAGGATGGAATAATTACGTACCTTGGTCACTTTAAGGTTGGAATAATCATGTACCTTGGTCACTCACTTTAAGGTTGGAATGATTACGTACCAGGGTCACTTTGAGGCTGGAATAATTACGTACTTGGTCACTTTAAGGTTGGAATAATTACGCACCTTGGTCACTTTAAGGTTGGAATAATTATGTACCTTGGTCACTTTAAGGTTGGAATGATTACGTACCAGGGTCACTTTGAGGCTGGAATAATTACGTACCTTGGACACTTTAATGTTGGAATGATTACGTACCTTGAACACATTACAGTTGGAATTATTACGTACCTCGGTCACCTAAAGGTTGGAATAATTACATACCTTGGTCACTTTAAGGTTGGAATAATTACGCACCTTGGTCACCTTGAGGATGGAATAATTACGTGCCTTTGTCAGTTTAAAGTTGGAATGATTACAAACCTTGGTCACTTTAAGGTTGGAATAATTACGTACCTTGGTCACTTTGAGGCTGGAATAATTACGTATTTTGATCACTTTAAGGTTGGAATGATTACGTACCTTGGTCACTTTATTAAGGTTGGAATAATTACGTACCTTGGAAACTTTGAGGCTGGAATAATTACGTACCTTGGTCACTTTAAGGTTGGAATGATTACGTACCTTGGACACTTTGAGGTTGGAATGATTACGTACCTTGGACACTTTAAGGTAGGAATAATTACGTACCTTGGTCACTTTAAGGTTGGTATGGTCACGTACCTTGGTCACTTTAAGGATGCAATACTTACGTACCTTGATCATTTTAAAGTTTGAATGATTACGTACCTTGGACTCTTTAAGGTTGGTATAATTACGTACCTGGATCACTTTAAGGCTGAAACAATTACGTACCTGGGTCACTTTAAGGTTGGTATGATTACGTAGCTTGGACACTTTAAGGTTGGAATGATTACGTACGTTGGTCACTTTAAGGTTGGAATGATTAATTACCTTGGACACATTAAGGTTGGAATGATTACGTACCTTGGTCACTTTAAGTATGAAATAATTACGTACCTTGGTCACATGAAGGTTGGTATGAGTACGTAGCTTGGACACTTTCAGGCTTTCAGGTTGTCAGTTTAAAGTTGGAATGATTACAAACCTTGGTCACTTTAAGGTTGGAATGATTACGTACCAGGGTCACTTTGAGGCTGGAATAATTACGTACCTTGGACACTTTAATGTTGGAATGATTACGTACCTTGAACACATTACAGTTGGAATTATTACGTACCTCGGTCACCTAAAGGTTGGAATAATTACATACCTTGGTCACTTTAAGGTTGGAATAATTACGCACCTTGGTCACCTTGAGGATGGAATAATTACGTGCCTTTGTCAGTTTAAAGTTGGAATGATTACAAACCTTGGTCACTTTAAGGTTGGAATAATTACGTACCTTGGTCACTTTGAGGCTGGAATAATTACGTATTTTGATCACTTTAAGGTTGGAATGATTACGTACCTTGGTCACTTTAAGGTTGGAATAATTACGTACCTTGGAAACTTTGAGGCTGGAATAATTACGTACCTTGGTCACTTTAAGGTTGGAATGATTACGTACCTTGGACACTTTGAGGTTGGAATGATTACGTACCTTGGACACTTTAAGGTAGGAATAATTACGTACCTTGGTCACTTTAAGGTTGGTATGGTCACGTACCTTGGTCACTTTAAGGATGCAATACTTACGTACCTTGATCATTTTAAAGTTTGAATGATTACGTACCTTGGACTCTTTAAGGTTGGTATAATTACGTACCTGGATCACTTTAAGGCTGAAACAATTACGTACCTGGGTCACTTTAAGGTTGGTATGATTACGTAGCTTGGACACTTTAATTGGTTGGAATGATTACGTACGTTGGTCACTTTAAGGTTGGAATGATTAATTACCTTGGACACATTAAGGTTGGAATGATTACGTACCTTGGTCACTTTAAGTATGAAATAATTACGTACCTTGGTCACATGAAGGTTGGTATGAGTACGTAGCTTGGACACTTTCAGGCTTTCAGGTTGTCAGTTTAAAGTTGGAATGATTACAAACCTTGGTGACTTTAAGGTTGGAATAATTACGTACCTTGGCCACTTTGAGGCTGGAATAATTACGTACCTTGGACACTTTAAGGCTGCAATAATTACGTACCTGGGTCACTTTAAGGTTGGAATAATTATGTACCTTGGACACATCAAGGTTGGAATGTTTACGTACCTTGGACACTTTAAGGTTGGAATGATTATGTACCTTGGACACATTAAGGTTGGAATGATTACGTACCTTGTACACTTTAAGGTTGGAATAATTCGTACCTTGGTCACTTTAAGGCTGGAATGATTACGTACCTTGGTCACTTTAAGGCTGAAATAATTTTATGTACCATGGTCACTTTAAGATTGGAATTATTACGTACCTTGGTCAGTTTAAGGTTTCAATAATCACGTATCTGGGTCACTTTAAGGTTGGAATAATTACGTACCTTGGCAACTGTAAGGTAGGAATGATTACGTACCTTGGTCACTTTAAGGTTGGTATGATTACGTACCTTGGTCACTTTAAGGCTAGAATGATTACGTAGCTTGGTCACTTTAAGGTTGGAATGATTACGTACCTTGGTCACTTTAAGGCTAAAAATAGTATGTACCTTGGTCACTTTAAGATTGGAATTATTACATACCTTGGTCACTTTAAGGTTGGTATGATTACGTACCTTGATCGTTTTAATGCTGAAATAATTACGTACCTTGGCAACTGTCAGGTAGGAATGATTAGGTACCTTGGTCACTTTAAGGTTGGTATAATTACGTACCTTGGTCACTTTAAGGCTGAACAAATTATGTACCTTGGTCACATTAAGATTGGAATTATTACATACCTTGGTCACTTTAAGGTTGGTATGATTACGTACCTTGATCATATTAAGGCTGGAATGACTACGTACCTTGGTCACATTAAGGCTGGATTAATTATGTACCTTGGTCACTTTCAGGATGGAATAATTACGTGCCTTTCTCACTTAAAGGTTGGAACGATTACGTACCATGGTCACTTTAATGTTGGAATAATGACGTACCTTGGTCATTTTAAGGTTGGAATAATGACGTACCTGGGTCACTTTAAGGTAGGAATGATAACGTACCTTGGTCACTTTAAGGTTGGAATAATTACGTACCTTGGTCACTTTGAGGCTGGAACGATTACGTACCTTCGTCACTTTAACGTTGGAATAATTACGTGCCTTTGTCACTTTAAGGTTGGAATGATTATGTACCTTGGTTACTTTAAGGTTGGAATAATTAAGTACCATGGTCATTTTAAGGATGGAATAAGTACGTGCTTTTGTCACTTTAAGGTTGGAATGATTACGTACCTTGGTCACTTTAAGGTTGGAAAAATTAAGTACCATGGTCACTTTAAGGATGGAATAATTACGTACCTTGGTCACTTTAAGGTTGGAATAATTATGTACCTTGGTCACTTTAAGGTTGGAATGATTACGTACCAGGGTCACTTTGAGGCTGAAATAATTACGTACCTTGGTCACTTTAAGGTTGGAATAATTACGCACCTTGGTCACTTTGAGGATGGAATAATTACGTGCCTTTGTCAGTTTAATGTTGGAATGATTACGAACCTTGGTCACTTTCAGGTTGGAATAATTACGTACCTTGGTCGCTTTGAGGCTGGAATAATTACGTACCTTGGACACTTTAAGGTTGGAATGATTACGTACCTGGGTCACTTTAAGGCTGCACTAATTACGTACTTTGATTACTTTAATGTTGGAATGATTACGTACCTTGGACACTTTAAGTTTGTAATGATTATGTACCTTGGACACTTTAATGTTGGAATGATTACGTACCTTGGTCACTTTAAGGTTGGAATAATTACGCACCTTGGTCACCTTGAGGATGGAATAATTATGTGCCTTTGTCAGTTTAAAGTTGGAATGATTACAAACCTTGGTCACTTTAAGGTTGGAATAATTACGTACCTTGGTCACTTTGAGGCTGGAATAATTACGTATTTTGATCACTTTAAGGTTGGAATGATTACGTACCTTGGACACTTTAAGTTTGTAATGATCACGTACCTTGGTCACTTTAAGGCTGCAATAATTACGTACCTTGATTACTTTAATGTTGGAATGATTACGTACCTTGGACACATTACAGTTGGAATGATTACGTACCTTGGTCACTTTAAGGTTGGAATAATTACGTACCTTGGAAACTTTGAGGCTGGAATAACTACGTACCTTGGTCACTTTAAGGTTGGAATGATTACGTACCTTGGACACTTTGAGGTTGGAATGATTACGTACCTTGGACACTTTAAGGTAGGAATAATTACGTACCTTGGTCACTTTAAGGTTGGAATGGTCACGTACCTTGGTCACTTTAAGGATGCAATAATTACGTACCTTGATCACTTTAATGTTTGAATGATTACGTACCTTAGACACTTTAAAGTTTGAATGATTACGTACCTTGGACTCTTTAAGGTTGGTATAATTACGTACCTGGATCACTTTAAGGCTGAAACAATTACGTACCTGGGTCACTTTAAGGTTGGTATGATTACGTAGCTTGGACACTTTAAGGTTGGAATGATTACGCACCTTGGTCACTTTAAGGTTGGAATGATTAATTACCTTGGACACATTAAGGTTGGAATGATTACGTACCTTGGTCACTTTAAGTATGAAATAATTACGTAACTTGGTCACATGAAGGTTGGTATGAGTACGTAGCTTGGACACTTTCAGGCTTTCAGGTTGTCAGTTTAAAGTTGGAATGATTACAAACCTTGGTCACTTTAAGGTTGGAATAATTACGTACCTTGGCCACTTTGAGGCTGGAATAATTACGTACCTTGGGCAATTTAAGGTTGGAATGATTACGTACCTTGGTCACTTTAAGGCTGGAATAATTACGTACCTTGGTCACATGAAGGTTTGTATGAGTACGTAGCTTGGACACTTTCAGGCTTTCAGGTTGGAATGAGTACGTACCTTGGACACTTTAAGGCTGCAATAATTACGTACCTGGGTCACTTTAAGGTTGGAATAATTATGTACCTTGGACACATTAAGGTTGGAATGTTTACTTACCTTGGTCGCTTTAAGGTTGGAATGATTACGTACCTTGGACACTTTAAGGTTGGAATGATTATGTACCTTGTACACTTTAAGGTTGGAATAATTCGTACCTTGGACACTTTAATGCTGGAATAATTACGTACCTTTGTCCCTTTAAGGTTTGAATGATTACGTACCTTGGTGACTTTAAGGATGGAATGATTACGTACCTTGGACACTTTAATGGCTTTGGAATGATTACGTACCTTTGTCCCTTTAAGGTTTGAATGATTACGTACCTTGGTCACTTTAAGGATGGAATGATTACGTACCTGGGTCAGTTTAAGGTTGGAATAATTACGTACCTTGGTCACTTTAAGGTTGGAATGATTACGTACCCCGGTCACTTTAAGGTTGGAATGATTACGTACCTGTGTCACTTTAAGGTTGGAATAATTACGTACCATTTTCACTTTAAGGTTGGAATGATTACGTACCTGTGTCACTTTAAGGTTGGAATAATTACGTACCATTTTCACTTTAAGGTTGGAATGATTACCTACCTTGGTCACTTTAAGGTTGGAATGATTACGTACCTGGGTCACTTTAAGGTTGGAATAATTACATACCTGGGTCAATTTAAGGTTGGAATGATTACGTACCTTGGTCACTTTAAGGCTGTAATAATTACGTACCTTGGTCACTTTAAGTTTGGAATGATTACGTACCTGTGTCACTTTAAGGTTGGAATAATTACGTACCATTTTCACTTTAAGGTTGGAATGATTACCTACCTTGGTCACTTTAAGGTTGGAATGATTACGTACCTGGGTCACTTTAAGGTTGGAATAATTACATACCTGGGTCAATTTAAGGTTGGAATGATTACGTACCTGGGTCAGTTTAAGGTTGGAATAATTACGTACCTTGGTCACTTTAAGGTTGGAATGTTTACGTACCCCGGTCACTTTAAGGTTGGAATGATTACGTACCTGTGTCACTTTAAGGTTGGAATAATTACGTACCATTTTCACTTTAAGGTTGGAATGATTACGTACCTGTGTCACTTTAAGGTTGGAATAATTACGTACCATTTTCACTTTAAGGTTGGAATGATTACCTACCTTGGTCACTTTAAGGTTGGAATGATTACGTACCTGGGTCACTTTAAGGTTGGAATAATTACATACCTGGGTCAATTAAAGGTTGGAATGATTACGTACCTTGGTCACTTTAAGGCTGTAATAATTACGTACCTTGGTCACTTTAAGTTTGGAATTATTATGTACCTTGGTCACTTTAAGGATGGAATAATTACATACCTTGGTCACTTTAAGGTTGGAATAATTATGAACGTACCTGGGTCACTTTAAGGTTGGTATGATTACGTACCTTAAGCAACTTTAAGGTTGGAATAATTACGTACCTCGGTTACTTTAAGGTTGGAATGATCGTATCTGTCACTGAATTGCCCGGTGGTCACCTCCTTAACAAATACAGACTCCACATATTTATACTCTGCATCCGTTGGCTGCAAGGTCAAGAGCTTGATGTGGTCACTGGCAGCCATCCTGACCCAAGTCGCTGGCAGTGGCATGGTCATGGCTGTAAGAAAAGTGGCTGTGACTGGAGAAACGGGGCTTATTGGATGTGTAACCAGTGATCAAATAACACATTTGTGTAACTTGATAATGATATAAATATTATTCGGTAGACAAGAAGAATGGCGGGCCTTTCATTGATGGAATGGCGAACAGTCTAGGAGAAGAATGTACACAAGTGTAAAAGCTTGTTTTCTAATCCTGTTTCAAACTGATATTGTTTAACCAAATTTAACTATTTTGGAGATTTCAGATTATATTTACTGTCGAACATGTGCTATAGCAAGACACACTTTTGCCTTCCCAATTACTAAACTACTACATAAATGACCCTGCGAATAAAGACCACATGTGAACAAAGGCCATATTTACTCTTCCCATGGCTGGCCTTTATCCACCGGTTTGACTGTACTTACACGAGAGGATGTTTTTCCTCAACACCTTCAACACATTCGTTTGATCATATTTCGGGTATTCCACTAACGAACCAAAGTCAATCACGTAGACATGTCCCGTGTTGCTGTCCGACAGCTCGACGTAGCCGCGGTTGTGTTTGTACGCCTTTTCAATCGTTCGGTTAGTCATCTTATCGTAGGGCACGTGATCTAGGCCGCTCGCCTGTCTATTCTCGTGGTGCCAAATTATCACCTACATATACAAACACAGTTACAAATACTTATTACGTATTTCATGTCATATCGTAATAACCCTAAATACCGTATTCGGACACCATTTATTTGGGGAAACACATAAAAATATATGGTTTCCCTACGACAGTAAGCGTGCCAATATTTAGGGTTATTATGGCATTTATTGGTTTCATCACAATAACAATGTATTTGGATATAATTTGTTTTGGGAAACCCCTATTATTATGGTATTCTAGTCGCTTTGTTGTGAATTATTTTTCGTCACCTTATCGTAGGGCACGTGATCTATGCCGCTCGCCTGTATACTCTCATGGTGCCAACTTATCACCGACATATAGAAACACACATCATGGGTAGATCCAGGATATAAGTCTGGGCGGGGCATGGATTCACAATTGTACATGAAACACAAATGATCAACTTAACCTAAAATATGAAGAAGCCATTTTGTTTCTTATCTCTTTCTGCATCCGCACAGTCTGATCATAATCTTCACTTTTCGCCACTCCATCAATGAAACACCCGCCATGCTTCTAACAAACAATGTAGATCACTGTCAGGCTACAGCAGAATGCTATATGATCAGGACCTACACTGGTCACAAAACCCATAAGCCCCATTTTTCCAATGACAGCCACAAATAATGTGTACAAAAGTAGGAAGGAAGCTTATTTTAATTATAATTTTACCTTGTACATATGGGATTTGTGACCTTGACTGACCTTCAAAGATGGGATTTGTGACCTTGACTAACCATGAACAGAAGGGATTTGTGATCTTGACTGACTTTCAAAGATGTGATTTGTGACCTTGACGGACCATAGACAGATGTGATTTGTGACCTTAACTTATCTTGAAATATGGGATTTGTGACCTTAATGGACCATGCCCAGAAGGGATTTGTGACATTGACTTATCTTGAAAGATGAGATTTGTGACCTTGACTGACCATGTACAGATGGGACTTGTGACCTTGACTGACCCTGAACAGATAGGATTAGTGACAATGACTGACCTTGTACATATTGGATTTGTGACGTTGACTGACCATGCACAGATGGGATTTGTGACCTTGACTGACCGTGAAAGATGGGATTTGGGACCTCGACTGACCTTGAAAGATGGGATTTGTGACCTTGACTGACCATGAACAGATGGGATTTGTGACCTTGACTGACCATGAACAGATGGGATTTGTGACCTTAATTGACCTTGAAAGATGGGATGTGCGACCTTGACTGACCTTGAAAGATGGGATTTGTGACCTAGACTGACCATGGACAGATGGGATTTGTGACCTTGATTGACCTTGTGTGATGGGATGTGTGACCCGGACTGACCTTGTTCAGGTGGGATTTGTGACCTTGACTGACCTTGAAAGATGGGATTTGTGACCTTGCCTGATGATGAACAGATGGGATTTGTGACCTTGATTGACCTTCAACAGATTGGATTTTTGACCTCGACAGACCTTGAAATATGGGATGTGTGACCTTGACTGACCCTGAACAGATGGGATTAGCGACCTTGACTGACCTTGTACAGGACGTCAGCTTCCTTGACGTGCTGTGCTTGCTTCTCGATGGCTCTCAGTCTATGATGGAGGCAATCGTGAGCATCCATCACATCCGTCTTGGGGCCTTTCATCGTGAAGATTCCCGCCGACAAGTCCATGTTTATGTCAACCAGATACGGCATGTCACTCAGCTTATCGGCCTGCATGGAGAATTCCAGGTTAGTGACATTTGTGGCTGTGACTGGAGAAATGGGCTTATGGGTTTTGTGACCAGTGTTCTATATCAAATAGCAAACACCTGATAGCGATCCATTTTGCTTGTTTGAAGCATGACAGATATTTCATTGATGGAATGGCGAACAGTTCATATCCTGATCAGACTGTGATGATGCACAGGCTGATCTGGATCTACACTGGTCGTATAACCCATAAGCCCCATTTCTCCAGTCACAGCCACATTTTATATCAAGTTTATCAGGTAAGGCTAGCAGAGCTCCAGATAAGGTGCGGATTGGCGTATTTTACGCATTTATTTGAGCAGAATACGCATTGATTAACAAAAGTTGGAGTACAAATTCCTCACAGCAATGTGATAATACGCATTGATTTCAAATCGAGTAGTGAAAATATTGTAATAAAGATGAAAATGTACTTAGTTGAGCTGCAAAACAGTGTTTGCTTTTGCCAGTTCAAATAAGTGAACTTTTAAATTTGTTTTATTTGTTATCATTTGTTCCATATTTGATAAGGAAGACAATCAAATAATACATTTGTTTAACAAAAGACAGTTTAAGAAACCATTATGTAGGAATTCCTGCGGTTTCCGAGCAGAACCTGATGAACTTAATATAGAGAATACCAAGCTGGCATAGTTTGATATCAAGTTCGTTCATGAGCAGGCCCGTACGCACCCCCTTAATCCGCCGAGGTACGTCCGTGGATGTGTTTGTTTGTTTGTTGTTTGTTTATTGGTGTGTAATTGCCTATCAACAGCTAAGGTCATGTAAGGCCGGGCAAATGGGTTCGACCCTGTTTTAACCTGTTGCATTGCGGGGGGGGGGGGGGTCCATAACACACCAAAGTCACTTGGCCCCTTCCCATAAAATAGGATTACGAATAATCGAAATACTCACATAAGGGGTATAACGATATTTAGCTGTCACATACAAAATGCCAAAGATGTATGTGAGGGTCAAACCAGGTCTCCAGTCGGAATTCCAGTAAGAATGAACCCCGATCGTTAACTTACCCATCGCATTCTCCCACCTGCCTTTTTTAACAACTACGGCCCTTTGCACCGTCGATAACGCACGCACCTATACAAATGTCTGCGCACTGGCCTAATCAGGCAAGGCTAGGAAACGGAGGGGGGCCGTTTCACTAAACTTCTTATGACTAAAATGCTCGTAAATGCAAATTTAGGATCGTATGGAAATTTCAATTGATGGATTTACATTTATTGATCATAGGCTGCATATGTAAATCCAATAATTGTTTACACTAACACCTTGCTTTAGATGTAAGATCGTCTGGAAATTTCAATTGATGGATTTATATTTATTGATGAAATGCTCAATAAATGTAAATCCAATAATTGTTTAAACGAAAACCTTGTTAATGTTAAATTTACAGACTATCATCATTTTGCATTTACGAACATTTTAGTCGTACGAAGTTTAGTGAAACGGCACTCAGGCTAGGATTCCTGCAGTTTCCGAGCCGAGCATAATAAACCATATAGAGGATACCAGCTAGTGTCATTTGATATTAAGTTCATCGTGCTAGGAAACAGAATTCCGAGGCTCGTCAAGGAATTCCTGCAGTTTCTGAGCCGATCTGATAAACTTGATATATAGATTAACGGGCTTGTGTCCTTTGATATGAAGTTTATCATGCTAGGCTAGGAAACGTGTAGGAATTCCGAGGCGTGACGTCATTCGGTAATGTCATATGACGCCGTTATGTGACGCCGTTCGACCAATGAAACGTCAGTTTTCAATTCGTTGTAACTCGTATATTCGTATAAGGTCAATGCCGGATATGACATTATGTTATAAGTCGGTATTGGGTTATAAAGCCTGTTACCTGATAAATGTACATATGTAGTCAGTGCAGGGCATGACAACATTGTATTACCCTCTGTTTCACGAAAGCTTCCCAAATGTTACGGTCATATAAACAATGCAAAAACTATTTGTTTTTTCGATAATATTGAAATATAGCCATATTTAAGAATGGTCCAATATTGATGTTATTGCAAAAAAACAATTTCCACATGTTAAATCCCCATAGAGATCTTCACAGAGTGAAAATGTCTATGAGGATTTAACATCGGGAAATTTTTCTAATTTCAGAAATAGTGGACCGATTTTCAAAATGTAACTTTTCTTTTCTTAGTTAGATCATTACCAAGCTATCTAGCTAGGTTTCAGAATCAATTTCCAAATATATTTTTGTTCGACTCCTCCTCCAGGTTCTCCGCCTCTGCACCCCCCCCCCCCCCCCGCCCACCCCATGTTAAATTTTCATAGAGAACTCATTTTTCGTAATAAAACCAATATTTGACAAAATTTCACGAAATAAAAAGAAGGCATATTCTTAAATTTTGATAAAAGTTAATATTATCAAAAAAACTATCGTTTTTGCATTGTTTATATGGCCGTAAAATTTGGGCAGGCAGACAGAAACCTATAATGGTTTTAACTCACATGGATCCGTTCTTACTCTGACGCATCACGTACATTGTAACATAATGTAAAAACCTGACTGCAAATACAACGCATACCGAGGGGAGACAATACATGTATGGCATACCAGTGAAAACAGGTGTAGACGCAGATGAGCACGTGAATGTAAACCGTTTGATATCGATTAATTAATGTATCACAAAGAATTTAGTTATATAAGTATTATACGCATACTGATCTGGATCTACACTGTTTGAGATGCTCCTCCTCATGGTCATGTAAATTAAAGAGTATCGCTTTTATAAGAACATGTATATAATGTAAATATGCCCATGCAATACAAAGTGGCTGGCATGTACGCTACGTAGACAAATGCATCTCGGTAAAAATATTTTTGATACACTATTTGATGTACATACAGACTAATCCGGTCTACATTGTTGTCCAGCAAAGATGCATGTCCTCCTGATATATTAATGTTGTTTTCCAAAAAAAGAAAACACACGTAGGCACGTATCAAGACGATGTACTAGTCGGGTTCACACTGTCCACCATTAGTAAGTAAAATATATCCGTTTTTAACAACATATCCGACTCTTATTCAGCGGCAGGTAATTACTGCTGATTTGGAAATATAATAGTAAACCATCTACTTAATAACTGTTCCCAAACCATGCCCCCATACTTATTGCTATATACATGTATACTGTATGTATGCACACATGTACCTGTAACCTTAATCATCGGTTAGTTTACAACTAACTGAATAGCGAACAACTCTGTGACTAGAGCGGCAGTATCGTGGTCACACACCGTTTGAAACTTCATGAACACCTTTATTTCTCCATCTAATCAATATGACTCAACGAATAGATTTTGTCATCACAGAAACGCAGTACTGCATATCAACTATCTGAAGCTGTTCTCCCGCATTAACATTTCCTTTACAGAAAGTCTAAAATTATACATGCACCTATTATTAATACTATTATATCTAAAATGCAGTTCACGTGAAATGAAAAATTACACGAATTTCACCAAAACCTATGGATCTAAACATATGTAGTTTTAATGTAAACGGACTTGGTCACAAAATCAAACGTGAAAAGGTTTTCTGTTGGTTAAAACAAAACATGTTCTCTGTATGTCTTCTGCAAGAACTACATTGCACCCACGCAAACTATGATCAATGGAAAAACTAGTGGGGCAATGAAATATGTTTTAGTGGAAATAGCTCAAATAGCACAGGCATTGGTATATTTCTAAATGTATCAGCAACATACGAAATCATAGATTATAAATAAATAATTTCTGGGTGACTTCAAATGCTTAAAATAAAAGTATGGACCTAACACAGATGATATTACCTTTTTCAAAACAGTTGAGAAACTTGTATCTGATAACAACAGCGAAACATGAATCATTGGTGGAGATTTTAATAAAACGATTTTGATATAGATAAATTGAATGGAAGAACCGATACAAACACAAAATGTTCTGAAAAAATAAATCATATAATAGCCAATAATGAACTGTACGATATATATAGAATAAAATACCCAGAGTCTAAACGATTTACCTGGCACACAAACCTCAGACCACCAATATATTGTAGACTAGATTATTTTTTAATATCTTCGAATTTATTAAACACAGTAACCAGCTGCAATATAATGCCAGGTTTCTTATCAGATCTTTCTGGAATTACACTCGATTTAAACCTAAGCAATCCAATAAAGGGACCGGGACACTATAAAATTAATAACATTATTCTACTGCACGATTCATATAAAACAAATATAACGAAGACCATTCAAGACACAGTTCAAGATAATAGAGGATGCAATCCAAACACTATGTGGAAATTAATAAAAAGACCCATAAGAAATGAATCAATAAGATATTTAAGTAAATTAAAAAAGGAACAACGTAGCAACGAAATTAAAATAACGATGGAAATTAAAAATCTAGAAAAGTAGATCAGCTAAAAATCGAAAAAAAATAAACTTGATGAAATAAATGAAGGAAAAACGAGAGGAATTATACTTAGATCAAAAGCAGAATAGGTTGAGGTGGCCGAAAAAAATCACAAAATACTTCTCCACTTTAGAAAAAAGGCGATCAGAAGAACGTACAATTAATGATCGACAACAATATTGAAATGGATCAAAATAATATCCTTAAAAAATTAATACGCTAAACAATATTACAAACACATATATAGTGAAGATGTTAACCTAGATTATGATGATAACTCTTTTTTTCAAAACGCAAATAACCCACTAAATAATAATGACAAAGAATCATGCGAAGGTATTATTACCGAATTTGAATGTAAAACAGCATTAAAAGATATGAAAAACATAAAAAGCCCGGGCTCAGACGGACTTACTGCAGAATTTTACAAATTATACTGGAATAACATAAAATAAATACTATATTGAATATATTAACTACTCGTATGAACCTGGCTCACTAACAGAACTACAAACTCAAGGAAGTATAACACTTATACCAAAGAAAGAAAAAGATACACTATCCATTAACAACTGGAGACCTATTTCACTTTTAAATGTAGATTATAAGACGCAAAAATTTGCATTTCAAATAACGGCAATTTCCTCAAATTTCATCAAAATAAAAGAGGTGTAAGACAAGGCTGTCCTATTTTATCAATTATTTTTATTTTATGTTTATAAATACTATCTCGAAAGATCGATAATAACGAAAATATTGAAGGTCGAAATCTTGGTGGCAGCCATATAAAACAAACACTTTTTGCAGATGACGCCAGCTTTATACATAACAGTTCCGAAAAATCATTTAATGAGTTAGTAAAAACCTTAGATTTTTTTTCTGTTATATCCTACCTAAAACTAAATAAATCAAAATGCCATTTACTAAAAATAGGATCCCTTATAAATAACGCAAATGCGTGGTGCAACAGTAAACACTACACATGGACATCAAACCAAGCCTCCACTTTAGAAATAACTTTTACAAACACGAAATCAGAACTGCATGGACTAAAGTTAGATAAAATATAAAAGTACTGAAAGTACTGAGCTGCGGGCCCAACTGAAATGGGTGGTAAACAGTGTTTTAGTATATTCACCTTTAAATATTTCAAATAGAGTAATTATAGTAAATGGTGTTATGGGAAACTGTATAACACTCGACATATTTTGCATGTGGAGAGGGGAAGGCGCTGTATAGAAACATGAAGAATCCAGTAAGGCTTAGCATTTGTTTTTTTATGCATTACATACACACCCGCATGAGCTCTGAAATTTTTATCAATTTTCGACATCATTTAAGGAAAATTTGATTTTTCGAAATCAATATCGGCGAAATACGGCGATGCGATAAGGGTGGTAAGTCCATATCCGGGCTCAATTATTGTAAATGAAAGTGTACGATATTACCACTCATTCGAAACATGCCGACGCGACGATTCAAATGAGTGAACCATCTAGACGACACGGTTTAAATGAGTGGCAACAGTATATTTTTATCAATTGTCGACATCATTTAAGGAAAATATGACTGATTTTCGAAATCAATATCGGCTAAATACGGCGATGAGATAAGGGTGGTAATTCCATATCCGGATTCACTCTTCGTTATAGTGTTGTTTTATGGAAATTTGTACACGCCATAGTTGTGAAGGAAAAAATCCAGACAGGTGCCAGACAGGTGTAATTCGGGTTTACACACCATTAATGTGCGACCAAAATAGTCCGTTTTATTTGTGGAAATGAACGGCTAAATCTGAGGTTCCATTGGTTTTTCTTCAATTAATTATGTACCAAAGATATACATTCTAAAAAATTTGAAATGTAAAATAGCATAAAATGAGTCGTTAACAATGACGTAGATACAAGATGTATACATACGCGCCACAAGAAAAAATGCCGTGATATCTGACTGTATTTTGAGAACCGGTTACATAAGCTGAGAAGGGCTCGCAGCTAAAAATAAAATCGTTCCAACATGTGTTAAACAACAGGGATAAATGGAACCTTACACTAATCGGAAAATAGCGGTTCTTAAAACTTTCGCTTTCCCAAAGCTTGTATATCCTTTAACAGTCGTCACACAATCACCAGACAAAACAATATCCGAAATAAATAGCATAATGTTCGAGTTTTTATGGGATGGAAAACCAGACAGAATATCAAGAAAAAATATTATTCAAAACTACAAGGATTACGGTTTAAAAATGATTGATATACACTCATTTGTTCATTCACTAAAAGCCTCCTGGATAAAGCGTATTCAAGAATCACACAGTAATTGGAGCAAAGCCTATAAGGCCGAACTAAATAAATACGGCGGAGAATTACTCTTTAAATGTAACATTAATCAGTATGATGCAAAACATATGTGTAGAAAATGTACTTTTTTGAATGAACTAATTATTTCATGGAGTAAAATCAACTTTGAAATGTTATCTGAAGATTCGTATAAATCAAATGAAATTATATGCAATAATTCAAATATAAAGAATTCAACGGAAATACCATATTTTACAATGATTGGTTTAACAAATGAATAATGTTTATTAAAAATATATATGATTTCAGAAAAAAATACTTTTACACATTTCAAGAAATAAAACAATTGTTCAATTTAAATACCTGTGATTTCCTAAAATATTATTCGCTACTAGGAAGCATTAAACATGATTGGAAAACTAAAAATAAGTCTGAAAAAATAGATTACAATACACCGTAATTCCTTTTTCAAATAATGACATCAAAGGATAAAATAAGTAAACTATTATACAAAAAGCAAATAGAACAATATAACACAACAACTAATAAACCTCTCGTTAAATGGGAAAATGAGTTTAACAATCAAAATATACAATGGAAACAGATATTCACCATACCATTTAAATATACCATAAGTACAAAACTGAGAGCGTTTCAATACAAATATTTAATGCGAATTATTCGAAACAACGCATTTCTATTTAAATGTAAAATAAAACCATCCGATTTGTGTGAATTTTGCAATATGTCTATTGATTCAAACAAGCATATGTTCTGGAAATGCATACACATACAAGCTTTCTGGTCAGATATAAACGAATTGCTCAACCGAACAATACAGTATAATACTTCATTAACATATGAAACCATTTCATTCTGTATTATTCGGGACACATGTAAGAAGAACATACCAATTATTGGGTTCATAATTCTTTTGGCAAAATACTTTATTTTCAAATGTAAATGTAGCACATCTCTACCACTAATCCAATCTTTTAAATTATATATCACAAACACAATCAACATAGAAGAAACAATTGCCTTCATGAAGAATAAAATGAATATATTCAACCAAAATAGAATGGTTTTATATTAACTATCTAATACTATCAGTACATTATTACATAGTCATTAACACACCTTTTTTAAGAACCATAGACTTAAGTTACACTGGTGTAATTAGTGCCAATTACCCTGACAGTCAGGAACTTTTAAAAACATCTAATCGTACAACTCTGACATACTTGAAGAATATACTGGCGTTGTAATTAACATCACTATATTCTAGCTACAACTATGTTTCAAACAAAATACATCACTCCATTTATCTGTCTCCATTTTCCATTATCTCCATTTATCTGTTATGTTTTTCTTTCATTGAATCACATTCCCAAAAACATCATTGACGCATGAACTATAGTATCATGAAACTGGTGTAGATATTTATATCATTTAGTTTAGTCTTGTAATATGATACTGTGTTCGGACATATCACCTCAAAATAGCAAATGATATTTCTAGTATTTTCTTTTGCACAATTAAATCAGTAGGTGGAATGTTACAAATGATCTACTTTACGTTTATCATCCAAGTGCATTTAGAAACTCTTATTTGTGTTGATATTATGCTACGATACGTTCTTTAATATATGTCCGACAACAGTATCCATTCATGTTTGACATTTTTCCATGTATATCGTGTCTATTTCCTGTTCAATGCGATATAATACATGCACGCATGGTGACGCCAGACTTCTGCTCTACCCCCGTTCAGGACGAGATTCACTCGGACTTCGGTAGTAGCATGTCCGTTAAAGTTGACAGAGCAGATTGACATTCGCAGAACCGTCCCAGACCCTGCCATGGTGTATCCCGTATATCTGTTGCTCGCGTTGGCGTCAAATGAATATTCGTGGTCCCCCCCCCCGCGCACCCCCACACCTCCTCCTCCCGCGCAGTGTGCCCCGCTCCTCGGCCCAAGATGTTATGACGGTCTTTAGAGCTTGCAATCGCTACATGTGTGGCAGGCGCCGTAACCGCCTCTATGCGGGCCTGCGCTTGCAATCGCTGCATGTGTGCAAGCGCCGTAGCCGCCTCTATGCTGGCCTGCGCTACCCTCCCCTCTATCCTTACGACCCCATCATTGATGTCTGTGTCCGCGTCCTGTTCTGCGCTTGCGCTAGAACTGCCTGGGCCGTATATGCTTATTATTCTGTCATTTTCAGAACGTCTGCAATTGGGTAATTGTTCTTTAATTCTTGCACTTTATCATCGAGAATAGAGATCTGCAATTCGTGGATGTGCCCCGATTCCAAACGTTTCAACTCGGATGTTGGAAAGTGTAAGGTCAGGGTCTCACCATAGAAACGATCGCGGGCGAGCACAACCTTAAGGAGAGTACTGGGGGCCCCGTCTAACGTGTAGTATGATGTGTTCAGTTGATCCAGGTGCACTCTGAGCGTTTTCGTAAGGGCGAAGCCCACGGGGCCGTCGCCGACGTGCTCGCCCGGGCAAAACCATCCGTTGTTGCTGGAGTATGTTGTTGTAAAACGGCGGGGTGATCGTTACCCGGTTGGCGGGCTCGACGGTCAAGGTCGCAAGTCCGATGGTTTTCGTGGTTGTGAGGCTGGCTCGGCCATCAAGCTCTGACACGACAAAAGCTTGGAGGGCTCTCGAATTCTCGTAGCCAAAAGCCTCATTCTCCCCCATGTTTCGCCATCCAACCGAGAAGGTGATCGATCTGAGGCCGACGCCTCTCGTCCCGCAGCAGTTATCGATCGGCTTCTAGCGTGCAAGCCCCGCTTTGAACATTGGTAAGCGTGGCAAACATGATATTACTCTATGGACAAATGATGGATACCAAGGCGTTTGGCTTCAATTCTGCTGCTAAGTACCAGCCCGGCGAATTCTACGCCGTAAAGGCGGCCGCCCCCAGCTGGTACACCACACCATCCAAGTTTGCAGCTCCACTGTTGGGACAACAGGAACAGGCTTTCAAACCAACTCCCCCAACGTGTTTGAAAAATATAGGCTGCCCAAGATACAGGCCAACCAGGTCGTGAATATGTGGGAAATGGTGTCAATGCAGTTTTGGCAAAACTAGTTGAACTGCGCCGTTTGGTGCGCCACGGGTGGGTGTGGGGTTGCCGCAGAGGACCATCTGGCCGCGGAGGACCCCTTCCAGTGGGCAGTTTACAACGTTCACGTGTACTACACCCCTAGAACAGAAAATCGCTCAACCGCAAGGGGGCGCATGTAATCCCGTTTCCAAAGCCTACGACCGTCGGGCGTTTGAAAGACTGGGGTCTCAAAAGATACGGACTTGCGCCAGAAAGCATTTCCGAGCAGCACTGGCCTTGTGGATGTTCTCATTCCGGGTCACGGGGCTTGGACGCAGACGAAATTTAGGCATGATAATTCCGGCAACCACATCGACAGTCGGAAAGCTGGGAATTTTGACCCTGCAACGATGACCTTCGGGCCGGAAGTGTCTGGCGGCCAGGAATGTGGTGTCTCGTCCTGCGATTGGCTTCCCCCAAATCAAGTCCATGTTGATTATATTCAGCAAGCTGCTTGGGCCCAGGACGCTTGGGGCACATTTATGTTAGACAAGGGTCTGGGGTTCACGCAGGCCGGGGTTCCTCACATCTACGACTCCATTCGCACATACGCCATCCTCGGCGCACAGGCGCAAGCGCGTAGTGCTATAATGGGGTCAGGGACAGCGTTTGATACTCAGAATCAGTTCTTGACACATGTCGAGGACGCCATTACTTCTCCGGTAGACCTCCCGACGGCGATCCAGTGGTATCAAGACGTTGTACAGTATGCTGGCACCCCAGTGGACTATTTATTTGGAATAGGTCTGTATATGGCGCCGAGCAATATGATACTACGAGACGGCCGGGTTGACGGTTACAATAATCAGATTGTAATTGCCACCGCCCAACAAAAGATCGGCACATGGAACCGACACCGATTTCATAAAACCGCAAGCATCGCAAAGTGCCACAGCACTAAGTGCCCCAACGCAAAGTACCCTAGCGCAAAGTACCCCAGCATTTGATGCCAACGAGGTCGAACAATTAGGGCTCGTCGTCGCCCTCGTGGCGATCGGGCTATTCGCGCTTTAGGTTTGACCTAATCCACTCTCAGGCGGCGAATAGTAGGAGACCAGCGACCGCGACGATTATAGCCCAAGCATTCTCGGCAAGCCATCCATCGGTTTTTGACAAGTTGGATAGCAGGAAGGAGACGAGCCCGCCTATCAGCTCATGCAGTGCGGCAGCCCCTTTTCCAGCTAATTTAGCCAGGAGACAAGCGAGGGCATTTATCTGCTTTTTTACCCACTCCTTGGCTCCACCGGCTGGCGCGGGTGCTGGCGCACCAGCTGCACCGCCACCCATGAGAGCTAGAACTAGGGTCGATATAGTCATGCCGAGCGCGGTGAGTGCGAAGATATGCAGGACCCGCGAGATTGTTTCACGGATCCGGCTGATTTGGGTGCGGAGCACATCACGGTTAGCCGAGGCAGCCTCCAAGCGAACTTCTCTTTCATCCTGCAACGACCGCAGGCGTTCAGTGATCCGCCACTTATCTTCGTCATTATGGGCTTTTTCCAATTTTATTTTTTCTTGCGCGATATGTTCATCCAGCGCCGTGAGCTTAGCGAGGTTGTTCGGTAGCTCGCCCCGGACCGTTTGTATAGCCTTATCGAGTCCCCGGAGTTAGCGAAGGTTTAACGGTGGGTCATACATCGTGCTGAGTATTTTGTCTATCTCAGTTTCGTTGAGCACATTAATAGCATCGGTGGCTACGCGTGGGATCTCGCAGAGCTCGACTGTTTCTATTTTGTCGCTAGCCTCGTCTACCTTGGTGTCGATCGCCTGTAAGGCCTCTACAGCACGGGCATTGCTCTTTGTTTACCCCGCTTCCAATCCGTGAATCAGAGTTCGTCCTTTATGATTTGGCCACCACCCTGGGCTTCCGGCAATGGTACTCAGCGCTAGGGGTTCCCAGGTTGTCATGTTCATGATTGGGACATCTGATGTTTTTAGTTGTAACCTACCGGACATATCCAGTTCCAACTTGAAGTAGTCACGGCCAATAGATGGGATCATACCTTTTTCTACCCAATAGTTGTAGTAGTCACTTACAACTGACTCGAGTAATTCCTGGCTTAGAGCACTGGTATTGGTAGCGCCGCCTATACCAATTTCCTCGCCGCACGCGGCTGAAGTTCCTGGCATCTCTATGAAGGGCGTTTCGGCGACCGCGTCTTCGATGTTATCATCATCGAGGTAATATTGAACAAAAAAACCGGGGGGTTCAATAGTATTATTCGAAGATGTCTTCAAGTCAATACGGGCTCAAACTCAATCCATACCGCAGACTGTGGGAGCCCCTCGGGGCAAAATGCATGAGACAGAGCGTGGCCATTACGAACAACCCCTCGACGATCGACCAGAACCAGCAGCTCTTGGTACGCTTCCCCAACCTCGGAGCTAACGATGGCATTGTGCCAGGGACTGTCCGCCTCGCTTTCACTATCTCACTGACACGGACCGAACCATTGTTCAGAACATGGGCGCGCCATAGTCAGGAAGACAACGATAAACATGTCTGGTAATGAGGTGATGTCAATCGATGATAGCGACGTCTACTATTGCTACCAAGACCTGTGGAATACCGCGCAAGAGCGTGAAATGCTGCCCATCAGGGTATTTATACCAGCAACCGGCATAACATAAGCAGGATTAGAATCGGGGCTGGTAACGCGGCAACCAATGTTGCGAGCGACAACGCAATTGCGACTGCTTACGGCAAACGCTTCTACATCCCACTCGACTTTGAGCTGCTGAAGAGCCACATGCCATACTATCAGAGCGCTTTGGCGGACCGCCTTGTATACTAACTAACATTCAACAACTATGGCCGATTTCTTATATCCTCTGACACGGGTTCGACGTATGCCATACTTTATGACCGAGTTCTTCGCCATCGCAAGATGACGAAAGACAAAAGCGACACATTATGGAATATTGATATCAACGTCCCTGCCCGCTCGATGAAAGACATAATGATGCCGTTCGAGGATGCCCGGGTCACGCTCGGGGTTGGAAAAAGCGACAATTTTATAACCCCAAAATCACCAAAAAAGGTCGAGGTGACAATTGAGGGAGTCCCCAATCAGCTCTACAGCCAGGGCATTCGCACACACTAGCAGTGGAACGACACCAATAAGCAGTTTGCTGCCGGTTCTAAGCGCGCCCCAGAGGCTGCCACAGTGGCCAAAGACCTGCAGTTCTCGGACGTCTCTCTTGCAGAATTCCTGACTTCGAAGTACGCGCTATGGCTACACATGCGATGACGGCCAACTCCACGGTAGTGGGCGCCGAGTGGAGACCGCGAGCGAGGGTGTGACGATCCAGATAGCCAAAGAGGCAGACGGCGATGAGTCATTGAACGTGTACCTATATATCATCACAGATGCGCAACTCAACTTCGAAGATGGCCGATTCGTCTCAGCTTTATATTGATGATGCCCACTCCGCTATAATATGTGGGCAGACTGGATGCGGAAAAACGGTCTTCATCCTGCACTTGCTCGAGGGCCTCTACCGCGATGTCGTATGACACAATTTGATCCTGTGTCCTACTGTGCGGCACAACAAGACTTATCAGCAACGCCCATGGATCTGGGCTGACCCTGACGTCTACGCTGTTGACCCCGGTGACAGGCTCCATGACTACCTACGGGCATTCTACCAACTATTCAGGGCGAGCCCACCCTGTACGTGATTGACGACTGCTCAGCATTTTTGGGCCGGCATGCGGAGCAAAGCGTATGAATCTCCACTCAGAAGTACAACGCCGTCCTCAATGATCTGCACGAGCAAACGAAATGGGTCGCTCTCTTTCACTACAAGGACCGAGACTCCTTCTCGAGACTCCTTCCGTGGCGGCTAAAATAAATAAAATATGTATGAATCAATGTGTTGCTCTGCTGCAAGCATAACACAAAACAGTGATCATAATGTTCAGGTGGTGAACTGTGGCGAACGTCTCGATCGGCTGCTGGAAGATGCTGTTCCGACTGCCGGAACAGCTGTCGAAACGACTGTCGATGGTGATGACAAAACACCTAGGGGCGGCAGCCATTCAGCTCTACACGGCAGCAGCATGTATGTTTCTACCAATCCAGAATCAATCGGGATTGGTTGACGACCTCGACTGACTCCTTTGTTGGACATGCACTAAGATCAGCTTGCTGCGCAATTTACTACAAGTTTTGCATGTTCTTAGCACCGCTGACAACTGCGTTAGGCACAGCTAAGCACTGCCATTTTGGACACGTATGCCCACGTCAAGCTCAGAAAATGTCGACGCACGACGCACCAGCGGGAGTGACGGAGTTGGAACCGCTGCAGCAGCGGGAACCGAAACGACATACAGACCCAAAAAGACAGGCAGCAGGGCGGGCAGGGGCTGCTGCCCGGAAAGCTGAACAAGATAAAATACTCGCTAGCTTCGAGAGGCCAAACAGTTGTAAGTTGTTCCTTCTGAAGAACACCCGAAGGCAGTTCACACCCGAAGGCAGTTCACACCCGAAGGCAGTTCCGAAGGCAGTTCCGAAGGAACAGACGCCGACCTGGATCATCCCGTGGGTTGTTGGTGGGCTTGTAGTTGCATGTGCTCTATGGGTGAGTCTTTCGCGACAACCAGTTGCCACAGCTGTGGTTTCGAAGCCGGTTGCGACCCATTTAAACACTGCTCGTGATCCCTTTCATATGCAATAACTGGCAATGGCTGAATACGATGGTAAACTGGTAGTGAGTGCGGCATATCATGCCGTGGTGATAGCGGCCCTTAGTATCGGGTTTGCTCGACTATCAAAGATGGCATTAGGGGGGCCCATCTCCAAGTTAGACATGACGGCGAGAGACGCGGGTCTTGTGACCTTATATATAGTGGCCGCAGTTGGGACCCGAGATTATCTAGTTAAAGCTGGAATTCTACCGGCTAATATATGGAAGTAACTTTATTAACGTAGCTTAATTAACAAAGTGATATAAGAAATTAGTTGTGACTTCGATTGCAAATGCTAGTAGGTACAGCAGTGGTGAACGTATTGGCATTCAGTGGTTTGCAACTTTCTATTCTCAAATCTGCGAAGCTCCAACGTAGATGAGGAGTGTAAGCGTCACGATTTAGCTGTAGAACAATTCCAGAACGCCCAGGCAGCATGGTCCCGAAAAAGAACTGCCCGCCTGGACTGGATCAACGAGGATCTTCGCAGCGAGAATCACGCCGAGCAAACTTTCCAGAACGTTGACGTGCGGGCATATCCGCAGAAAAACAAAAATCCCGCGCCGCTGGATCCTGAGCGTCCCAGCTTTCAGACTTCTATGTGCCGTCAGATGCCCGAAAAGACCATGAGATCGCGTTCGTCGTCATGGGAATGGCTGCGACAGGCATTGTCGGCTACTATATTGCGAAGCATTAATTGTTAAGCAATAATAAAAGTTCAACACTTTTGGCAGGCCCTTATATAGCACGATGTTAGTTGATTAGCTTTATTTCGCTCTGCTTGAAGTAGGCTACTCGGCCCTTACATACAGTTTAGCTGGCGCAAAGGCACTGATCCATTTGCACTGATCCATTTTGCCTACGATTATCTCGAGATATGGCGCGAGGAAGAAAAAACGGCCGCCCTTTTCGCAAAGCGGGTGATGGTGGAGCCGCCCCAAGATCGCGCGCGGGCATGTATAGTGTCTACGATGCAGTTGCCAGACGATCTGGCAAAGGCATGTTGGAGACTGTTCGATCTGCTTGAATATCTTGCCGACAATGGACAGCAGACTTGCGCGCAAGCTTAGCTCGATATACAACAGCCCCCGCGGCTACTGGAAGGGGCTCGCAGTCATCAAGAACCTCGCCGCAGCGGCCAAGGTTTCTGAAAACGCTGCCAATTAATGGCTCAAGAAGCAGGCCATCTGGCAGATCTACTTGCCCGCGGTGCACCGTATTCCACGCCCGAAATTCGACGTGCCGGTGCCGAACGAAGTCCACCAAGCCGACCTCCTATTTCTCCCTCACGATCGCGTCGGTCGCAAGACGTACAAGTACGCCCTGACAGTCGTTGACGTGGCCTCCCGCGATAAGGAGGCTGAGCCACTGACCACGAAGGAAGCCAAGGAGGTGGCTAACGCTCTTTCCCGCATATATAAGCAGAGCCCCCTTAGATGGTCAAAGCTTCTCCAGGTAGACCCGGGCGCGAATTCATGGGCGCAGTCTCTCAGATGTTGGCCAAGCACGGGGTCTCGGTAAGACGCGGCAGTGTGGATGTCCATCGGGATCAGGGGATCGTAGAGCACTTTAACAGGGCCCTGGCTGAGCAGCTATTCGGACACTAATATGCCCAACACCCTCATATACGCGATCAACTGAGTGGGTGGCCAGGCTGCCCGCCGTGGTTTCTGCACTGAACGGCGAGGTGACCAGATTGATCGGCAAGAAGCCCTCTGACGCCATCAAGGTCAAAACGTTGCCCCGCAATCCCTCCTCTTGGTTTGGAGGAGCGGAAACTCCACTCGCTGTTGGTGTTCGGTATTTCTACTAGCCTGGAGAGCTAGAGGATGGCCGCCGACGCGCTATGGACCCCGTGTGGTCCCTCCAGGTACATCGATTTGGACGCTCGGTGACCAAGCCTGACGAGCCCTATTATTTGGATTCTGGACCTATCGCGGATTCGTCCGGGAAGAGCAGTGCTACCACCAGATGGAGTTCTACAGCGCTAGAAGCTCTTCGATATAGGCAACCATCTGTGACTTTGCATTCTCGTGGCCATATGCCAGGCTGTCCACCCCTTCTCATTGATCCAGCTTGCTGTCAAAGAGCAAAGAGGGACAAGGAAACCTTGTTCAGTCGCTGGGCGTAGACGCGATGGCGGTCTTTCCGAATTTCATCAGCTTGTACAGGTCCTTTTCGAAGTGGCTGGTTGCTTCTCTCCGGAGCTCAGTGTTCATCCTGATGTAGGGCTCCATCCAAGGGCTCTGATCGAAGCGGAGCACTCGGTGAATCTTCTTCAGACGCATTCCCAGGGATAAGTAGAACTACAGGTTCCAGTAGTGGAGCACATAGCGTTCCTTGTCGCGGAGTTTGGGGACCAGCTTTTCAACCTCTGTCGGTGCAACCCCAACACATAGAACGTAACACAACACATAAAACCAATATATTAACGATAGTGTATAAAATTGATATAATTATTCTGTAAACAACGAACATCTCATTATAGATAGATTTACTACATGTCACGTTTTTTTAAATAATACTCTCGTATTGTACAGCTATATTTTAAACTGGTGCTGGTGTGGTGGGCGGGCGGGCGGGCGGGCGGGCGGGCGGGCGGGCGGGCGGGCGGGCGGGCGGGCGGGGCGGGCGGGCGGGCGGGCTTCAGGGGGTGAAGTGGTCCAGATGTTTATCATGGGTAGTCCAGGCCTCGATCAATGAAGTAGTATATCCAGACCCCGTGTAGTATGAACAAGGTTGAGTCTGGTGTATTGCGTGGGGTGTGGCCCGCCCTGTGGGGGTGGGGGCGGGCTCCAGGAAGTGAAATGGTCCAGTCCAGGTGGTGAAGTTGTCCAGTCCAGGAGGTGTAGTATTCCATCATTTGTATTACTACTCCATTGGAGCAATGCGTGTGTTTCAATTGTGAATTTCAAGATAGCGGCCATATGGATTATAGAAAGAAATGGAATAAACCCCAGTTTTGTTGTATGTGGTCTATAGATGAAAAAAAACATGATTCAAACAATGGATCAAAAAATTTCACAAACCCTAATATAACGACATAACAGTATACACTACACAGACACATCTGTCAAGTTTAGAGAGGTTCGGCTGTAATTAATCAATCTATAAACACATGAACAATATTCGTAAATTTCAATCATGAACAGACATGACAGCAAAATAAAGAATGGTGAAACCCATCTAAATTAAACACAAAGGGTCCCAAGGGTGTCGAGTTTAGAGAGCTTTCGCTGTAATTAAGCACTCCATGTACAATTTTCGTCATTTTCAATCATGAACAGACACAACATTGTAATAAGACACAATGGGGACCCAAGGGTGTCTGATTGAGAAAAGTTCACTGTACCTTGGCTGGAGAAAGCTTCTTCACGATTTCGCGGTAATTATCCAACTTCTTTGTTGTGTACTCTCCCTGCAGTTTACTGTCCAGCTCTGCCTTACAGCGCTGTATATTGGCGGTGCTGTCTGAGTACATCTGCACCGTTGTCGACGACATATCCTCGCGCAGCTTCCGCAGTTCCTCAGGGGACTTCAAGCCGGCTTCGTCGTCGTGGTATCCCAGGAGTGACGCACCAAATTCTTCAAAATTAATGAAGAAATAGAGAATACCTGGCCAGTGTCGTTTGATATCAAGTGTATCATTTATAAAAATAAAAAAATAAACATTTTGCTAACTTTAATATCAGCAGAGGATATTACATGAGTGATGATTTAATATGATATTTATTAAACAAGTTTATTGATTTCATAACAAACAAGGCTATGCCGAATTTCTTAGGAAGTCAGTCAACGAGTTTACAAGTGTGACCTTAACCTTGGACATAGGGACCAGTTTCTTGCATGTGTTGGCAAACTCTTTTTGAGTATTCATTTGAAAATCATTTGTAATGTTTTGGATATAATTATGGCCCCTGATGCACAGTTTGTTCCCATGTTTTATCTTTGACCTCTAAATGTGACATTGAACTTGGACATAGGGACCTGGGTCTTATGCGTGGTTGGTCCGCTGATGATAAAAGACATTTGTCGAAAATCCACAAACCGGTTTTCAACATATGGTCCCAGATAGACATTTTGAACCCAATTTTGATCATTGACTTCTAACTGTGACATTGACATTGGACCTGCGTCTTACGCATCATTCGTCATCTGATAATGACAAATATGTGTGCATAGTTTAGAAAATTTACCAAAACGGTTTTGTAGATACGGCTCCGGACGGACAGACAGACTGACACGCGGACGGACAAAGCCAATACTATATCCGTCCGATTTCAATGGAGGGATAATTATGTGGGTGGTGGGTGGAAAACTCAAATCAACAAATGCAAATATGCCCTCAATAGTCATTAACCCTTAAAAGCGGAACGAAAAATTGTCGTCTGCTGTTGTTTCATATTGTGTATTTGTTCTCAATAAAAACATGGTTTAACGACAGACAGACAGACAGACAGACACGTTTATTTGTCGGTGATAGTTTCAGTTTTTGCTATAAGACGCTAAATTTGTTCGTGCCTGAAACAGGGTTACACGGTCGCTCAACTCCACAAGACCAATTTTATCATGGCAAATCAAACACGCGGTCAATGTAAACTATATACCATACATCGTACGTTCTTGATTAGTGACGCTGGCGGGGGGCACAATTTACAATGTTATATTAATTGATTATACCGCTACTTCAGCCGCTATCGACCCTTCGTCCAGTTAAGACAATTACGGAAAATGTATTTAACGACGTGGAACGTCTTATTGCAATTGGACTACTATTCCAGATCAGCGCGCATGAGTATGAAAAGCTGTGTTTAAATAGATTATGTTTAGGTTTGGGAACTTCGTAATTCATATCTGTTTCAGACCTTAATACCATACTCGTATTTTGCAAGTGATTAGTGCGCATTTCAAATAATTCACATAAATATTGGGGGGCCATTTTATAAGTTATTTTATACATAGCCTTCGCTTTTTGGAGAAATACGCGTTCGTCAAAGGACAAAATGTTGAGTAATTCTAATGAGTTCAGTTATATGTCTGTCTATATTTGCAGCATCATTACCGCCACAATATATCACTACATTGGAGAATGAATTCGAATCATACATGTCAATTTTCTTTGATACTGTCCGGATTGTCGCACCACCAATTGCATGTTTGTGAATTCCCCCTTTAAGCCCTTTCTTGTTCATACCACTTAACAGGGAATCACCAATTAGCAGGGTTTTGTTTCCTGAGTGTGGTACTGTGGGGGGGGGGGGGGGGGAAGTCGCGCCTGGCTGGACGGGATCTGGTTGACATTTCTAGATGGCACGTTTCATGGCGAGAAGTTCACTGAACAAGGCGTAAGGTGGTCATTTGAAACGACGTGTAATACGTGTAACAACGGTGTCTTTTACAACTGGCCTATTTTCCGTACAGCTACTGGGCATAATGTCCACTCTGCTGGCGGTATATTCCCTCCGTTCAACGACAGGCTGTGCTGCAACTTCAGAATATAACCGAGAAGGCGTTAATTTGTCCATACAGCTGATCAAAGTAGCTTTCAGTTGGGATAGCTCCTTTGTCCATTCTGCCAATTGTTTCCACCAGTGACCGGAGCATCCGTCCATTTGATACGCTGTGATCCGTATGGGTAATATCCTCACGCGCGAGGAACGGCGTGCCAGCGGCCGGTGGTGATGTCGTATTTGACATAATTGGAGTATCCACTACCACCTCTTGTAACTGCTGGCTTTCTTCGAAGATGATGTGTTAACTGTCTGCGTTTTCTACAAAACGCCTGTATAGAGAAGTTGCAATTTTGTTAAATTGACACTCTCTCCACAGTTTGTGGCCTGCCCCATATGACCGTTACAGTTCTCTGATGTGTGTCCATCACAATCTCACAACACATGCAACTGACGTGCGTATGGTATTTAGTAATGCCCGATGTGTTTTCAGGATCTACACTGCTGGAGAAATGTTAGTTGCGTCCTGTGGTTGTCATGTGTCGTGCTATAGAACACGTCCTCAAATTGGTCGGCTGGCGACGGGTCCACACACACATTTTCGATGTCTCCGGTATTACACGACATCAGTGTACTCGAGCAACTGGCGTAATTAAAGCTGACGTCTTGGTTGGCGGCCTCATGTATACTTTCCTCGCATGTTTCAGTTATCACAGAATCATCATGAAGATGTTGTACTTCCATGGTTGTCTTGTATAAAGAAATACGGTATAAATCCGGTAGTTAGTTTTACATACACGTGGTCAGGATCACGCTTTTCAAAAATCAGTATTTCTTAGTTTCTAACTTAAAGAAGAATATAATCCAATTTCTTTTAATTTTCCCAGCAGAAAACACGTTCTGACGGTATCAAATTAATTTAAAACACGTTAATCCACGATTAATTCCTAAAATTAAGATATAACAGAGAGCTCCGTAAACACGTGTTATCAGTACCTTCAATTCAGTCTGTAGAATGCTATACCGAGTCCTTTGTGCATGGTACGAATTTGTATCGGTACGGATAGGTTATTGTCACATGACTGCCGTTGTTTGACACCGCTCACAGCCGTGTTCAAACGTACATCGCATGCTTTTTTACCATGACTGTAGACGATGCTCAAGACAAAACCTACGTGATGCATGTGTCTCATGACGTTACTAGAACGCGCCATTACGTCACTAGACCAGTTCACAACAGTCGCACTGAACTTTTGAAATTTATGCGGCTGAATAACGTGTACTGCGGCCCCGGAATATGCATAAATCAGCTTTTTGAATGGAACTGATTATCAAAGTACCGAAAATACTGCATATATGCTCAAATTGCATAATATTTCCGACGGAAATGTTACAATAGCGTTCGACCATGTTCAGCCGTGGGTGTGGCACTCGGGAACCGTTTGAATCCACAGCCTACGGCCTTGGAGTTTCAAACAGTTCCCTCGTGCCAAGCAACGTTACCCACAGCTGGACATTATATTTGACTTATATGTGGATATATGCACGAAATCCGTAGCATGAGATATTGTGCGACATATGCACATGTGATCAGTGTAAATGTTTATCCCTTGATCTATAGAGTTTATTCAGAATTTAGAATTTTTTAAATTCCGGATTTATTTCTTTGTCTGATTAGCAAAGGGAAATAAATGGTAGTTGAATAAATTGCATTTAAATGTGAAATTTGCTCTTATACCAGTTTATAACGTTGTCAAAATTGACAGTTTTGACGTTACCGTTAGCGTATGAATTGTTTCTGTACAGTTAATGATATTACAACACCATAAAACAGATATGAGTTTTGATAACTATGTTTTATGTACAGTTAAGTATATTACAGCACCGTAAAACATATATGAGTGTTGATAACTATGCCTTCGGTACAGTTAACGATATTACAACACTTTAAAATATATATGAGTTTTGATAACTATGCTTTCGGTACAATTAACGATATTACAACACCATAAAGCAGACATGAGTTTTGATGACTATGTTTTCGGTACAGTTAATGATATTACAACACCGTAAAACAGATATGAGTTTTTAGAACCATGTTTTCGGTACATTTAACGATATTACAACACCATAAAACAGATTTATAATGCACTCTATAAATGTCACGCAATCTGATTGGTTGATGGTCATACATTACAGGTATATCATTGTTGATGAACGGTCGCAAATTATTTCAATATGTATTCCTACGCCAATACTAATTTTGAGGTCGGTCAATTTACTCTGCCGCATACATGTAATGACCGACAAAAACATGGGGTAACTCGCATGAAATGTCCGAAGTGGTATTCTGGTATTATTGTTAAAGACACAGCTGTCTTGCATCTGAAACGTCCAGTAGCCTATTTCATCAACATTGCAAAGTATACTTTACTAGCAAAGTATACTTTGAGGGAGTAATCATTTATTTTTCCTGAAATGCATTATTTCATATAAAACTAACAAATGCATATATTTCATGATTAAAAGTATGCAGAATTATTATACTGAATTTATTACATTATCACAGCCAAATTGGCTGTGATAATGTAATAAATTCAGTATAATAAAAATTAATAAATTTATCCTAAAATTGAAAATTTCTCCCTCAAAGTATACTTTGCAAGTAAATAATGAAATCAGCAACATAAACGTATATACATTCATGCAAACATTGCTAATATCTTGTAATAGTGTTGAAACTATTTTCTTCATAGAAAACATTATTTGTGTGATCCGTCCGGTATGACCTGCTCAACCAGATTGCAATCCGGTACGATTTTCAACTAGACTCGATAATGTTAGCATAATAGTAAATATGGTAAAGAAGTGCATTAGAAATAGGTTAACGGCATTGTAATTTTGAAATTTGCAGCTTATATCTGAAAATGATAGGTCGGAAAACATGATTAATGGCTCCGCTAGTGCGTCGCCATTAAACAGATTTTCTGACCTATCATTTTCTGATATACGCTGCGAATTAAAAACATTACAGTAGTTAAACCTATAATGAGTTTTGAGAACCATGTTTTATGTACAGTTAACGATATTACACCATAAAACAGATATGAGTTTTGAAAACTATATTTTATGTACAGTTAACTGTGTCAAAAGAGTACAAAAGGCTCACACCAATGTGAATATATGCATTGATTTTCAAATTGAGAAGTGGAAATACTTTAATAAACCAGTGAAAATTTACTTAGTTGAGCTGCAAAAAGTAAATTTTCAACTGTTTTACAGAATAAATAAGTGAATAATAATACTACACTCAAATAAGTGAATTGTTAAATTTGTTTTGATCATTTGTTCCCTATTTAATCATATAGAAAATCAATAATCCATTTGTAAAAAATTGAAATCAGCGGGTACAATACTCTTTAGACACAAAGCTTATCTGGAGCGCTGCGTATACAGACATGCGCTGAATCACTAGTACCGTGATATGTATGTTCCTCCTCGTCTGTATAACGTCCTAGCCCCGCCACACGGCCATCCGAGTCGCCATGCTGCTGTATGAGACATTTAGTGGACACCTCTGTGCTCCGTATTGTACCCTTGTCCAGCTCCGAATTGTGAACGGCCAGCATTTTCACGTTGTGAGGTTGCGTGATGATAGCATCCATTTGCGACGTTAGCTCCGTCTCCGCCTTCTGGGTCCCAGCACGGGTTCCTGATACCTCATTTCCGGAATCTGTAAACAATAATAATTACCAGAGCTGGTGCGTATTGGCGTATTTTACGCACGTATTTTACCAGAATACGCATTGATTATTAAAAGTGGGAGTACAAAATACTCACAGCAATGCGAAAATATGCATTTGATTTTCAAATTCAGAAGAGAAAATACTGAATTTCAGAAGTTTAAAATTTACTTAGTTGAGCTGCAAAAAGCAAACACTTTTGCAGCTCAAATAACAAGGTGTGGGATCACGTTATTTCCGAACGGCATGACGTCATGTTTTTTAGATGTGTTTACAGTAGATTTCCTTATTTTTATGAAATATACCGCAGAAAATGCGGTACACGTTGTCCTTTATTGCATAGGCGGATTTAATCTCATAATTATGTCGTTTGGACGAAGAATCGGTTACCTTAAATGTAAATAACAAGAGTTGTCAGAAGACAACGAAGCTCGCCTGTTTGCAGCCTTCACTCAAACTTGGCACAGTTGCTTAAAAAAACATGAATATTATATATAATTGACCTTGGGTTAAGGGGCGTGCGGTGGACCTTGACATTGGGGTCAGTGGTGCAAGGTGGGTCGTGGGTTTGCTATAGCATAATATAGCATATTAAGGTGAATGCATGTATGAAATATCAATGCGCTCCCTGAAAACAGAAGTAAAACAAAATTTAACCCAACGTTAAGTTTATGAACGCACTAAGTTGGTGATTTTCTACAGCATGATAGCTATTCACATGAGGAATGCATGTATGAATGTGCTAAGTTTGTGACCTTGGGGAAAGGGGTGGGGTGGGGATGGGTCGTGGATTTGCTGTAGCACAATAGAGGATCATTAGATGAATGCATGTATGAACTATCAAAGCGTTCCCTGTAAAGAAACAGAAGTTACACAACATTTACCCCAACGTTAAGTTTATGAACATGCTAAGTTTGTGACCTTGACCTTGGGGTAAAGGTTGGGTGGTGGGTTGTGAATTTGCTACAGCTTGATAGAGGGTCATCTGAGGAATGCATGTATGAAATATCAAGGTGTTCCATGAAAGGAAACAGATGTTATAAGACATTTGGGGTGGGCGGTGGGTCATGGATTCGCTATAGCACGATAGAGTTTCATCAGATGAATGCATGTTTGAAATATCAAGGTGTTCCATGAAAGGAAACAGATGTTATAAGACATTTGTGGTGGGCGGTGGGTCATGGATTCGCTATAGCACGATAGAGTTTCATCAGATGAATGCATGTATGAAATATCAAGGCGTTCCATGAAAGGAAACAGATGTTAAGACATTTACCCCAACATTAAGTTTATGAATGTGCTATGTTTGTGACCTCGACCTTGGGGAAAGGGGTGTGTCATGGATTTGCTATAGCACAATAAAGTATCATCAGATGAATGCATGTATGAAATATCAAGGCGTTCCCTGTAAAGAAACAGAAGTTATAAAAAGACATTTACTCCAACGTTAAGTTTATGATGTTGATCTTGGGGAAAGGGGTGGGGCGGGGGGCGGGGGGGGTGTGGATTTTCTACATGTATGAAATATCAAAGTGTTCCCTGTACCGAAACAGAAGTTACACAACATTTACCCCAACGTTAAGTTTATGAACATGCTAAGTTTGTGACCTTGACCTTGGGGTAAAGGTTGGGTGGTGGGTTGTGGATTTGCTGCAGCATGATAGAGGGTCATCTGAGGAATGCATGTATGAAATATCAAGGCGTTCCATGAAAGGAAACAGATGTTATAAGACATTTACCCCAACGGTATTTTTAAGTTTATGAATGTGCTAAGTTTGTGACCTTGACCTTGGGGAAAGGGGTGGGAGGTGGGTCATGGATTTGCTATAATACGATAGAGTTTCATCAGATGAATGCATGTATGAAATATGAAGGCGTTCCCTGTAAATAAACAGAAGTCACACAACAGTTACCCCAACGTTAAGTTTATGAACATGCTAAATTTGTGACCTTGACCTTGGGGTAAGGGTTGGGTGGTGGATTGTGGATTTGCTACAGCATTATAGATGGTCAGCAGATGAATGCATGTATGAAATATGAAGGCATTCCCTGTAAATAAAAATAAGTTACACAACATTTACCCTAACGTTAAGTTTATGAACATGCTAAGTTTGTGACCTTGACCTTGGGATAAGGGTTGGGTGGTGGGTCGTGGATGTGCTACAGCATGATAGAGGGTCATCTGAGGAATGCATGTATGAAATATCAAGGTGTTTCATGAAAGGAAACAGATGTTATAAGACATTTACCCCAACGTTAAGTTTATGAATGTGCCAAGTTTGTGACCTTGACCTTGGGGTAAGTGTTGGGTGGTGGGTCATGGATTTGCTACAGAATGATAGAGGGTCATCTGAGAAATGCATGTATGAAATATCAAGGCGTTCCATGAAAGGAAACAGATGTTATGAGAAATTTACCCCAACGTTAAGTTTATGAATATGCTAAGTTTGTGAAATTGACCTTGGGGTAAGGGTTGGATGGTGGGTCATGGATTTGCTACAGAATGATAGAGGGTCATCTGAGGAATGCATGTATGAAATATCAAGGCGTTCCATGATAGGAAACAGATGTTATCAGAAAGAAATTTACCCCAACGTTAAGTTTATGAATGTGCTAAGTTTGTGACCTTGACCTTGGGGTAAGGGTTGGATGGTGGGTCATGGATTTGCTACAGCATAATAGAGGGTCATCTGAGGAATGCATGTATGAAATAACAAGGTGTTCCATGAAAGGAAACAGAAGTTATAAGACGTTTACCCAACGTTAAGTTTGTGGACGCCGACGCCGACGCCGACGCCGACGCCGAAGCCGACGCCGACGCCGACGCCGGGGGTATGCCATAAGCTCTTATGCACTTCGTGCAGGCGAGCTAAAAACTAGAGCACGTGAATGTAAGAAATAAACGGTAATCGATTCTTTGTGAAATTTATAAGTTATTATAAATAACTTTCAGAGCACCCATAAAACACATATGCCATCGTATTTGGTGCGGTACATATCAAAGTCCGTCCATTTGTTAGGAAGATTTTAATGAAAATCTACAGTAAAAATGACGTCACAGATTACGTCACGTCGGAAAATCGGGTTCGGAAACCACGTGATCCCACACCTTGAATAAGTGAATTTTTAAATTTGTTTTATTGTTTATCATTTGTTCCCTATTTAATAAGGAAGAAAATCAATAATACATTGTGAAAGTAAAGTACACATTTCATTTGAAATATGGGGGTGTAATACTCTTTAGATACAAAACCTATCTGGAGCTCTCAATAATTACACTGTCCATGAATTCATAATGGAAACGTTCATTCAACGTATTGTATTTATATCCCAGTACATTGCATAAGCCCCACGTGACGTCGCGCGACGTCGATTCGTTAAAGTTTGTGTGACGTCATTAACTTCCCGCTATTGATCGGCGTTCTCTGAATTGCGACACAATGACGTAAAACAATATGGTTCTTAATGTCAACGCTGTTTCTAATGCACTCTATAAATATCACGCAATCTGATTGGCTGATGGTCATACATTATAGGTATATCATTGTTGATGAACGGTCGCAAATTATTTAATTAATAAATTATGTATTCCTACACCAGTACTAAGTTTGAGGTCGGTCAATTTACTCTGCCACATAATGACCGACCAAAACATGGGGTAACTCACATAAAATGTCCCAAGTGGTATTCTGGTATTATTGTCAAAGAGACAGCTGGCTTGCATATGAAACGTCCTGGTCCGAAACCTCCTGGTGACCTGGTCCGAAAGTTGCATGGTCCGAAGCGTACGGCGAAAAAAAAATACAAATATCTCACCGTTGATCAAGTTTCATATGTTTTGGCAGCAATAGATCGTTCACACAAAGAGAAAGTATGTATCCTGTGTAACCATGCATCTCAAATGGTAGTATATCACGAATGATTAGACGAGTTATCACAATAAGTATACCAACATCAGGGAAGATTGACAGGTGGCCGCCATTGAAATATTGTTGCTAAGAGATCGCACTGGAGTGACATTAAATGCGAAAAGTAGTAAATAACGCAATTATAATGAAATCAGCAACATAAACGAACATTCATGCAAAAATCGCTAATATCTTGTAATTGTGTTGGAACTATTTTCTTCTTAGAAAATATTAGTTGTGTGATCCGTCCGGTATGACCTGCTCAACCAGCTCCAACGAGACTCAATAAAGTTTGCAAAACAGTAAAGGAGTGCATTAGAAATAGGTTAACCGCATTGTAATTTTGAAATTTGAGGCGTATATCAGAAAATGATAGGTCGGAAAACATGTTTAATGGCTCCGCTAGTGCGTCGCCATTAAACAGATTTTCCGACCTATCATTTTCTGATATACGTCGCAAATTTCAAAATTACAATACAGTTAACCCTATAATTTACATTTTTGAAACTGTCCGAAAATGCCATGTGAATATAACTAATAAAAACATGGGCAGTTGCGTTTACTGTGGAATGAAAAAAATTTGGTCTGTTTGCGTGCAGTCCTTCGGCCTCCACATACTTTAAAAAGACCAAATGCTTTTCTTCCACAGTAAACACAACAGCTCATGATTTTATTCCTTAGCCCTATCAAAACCACAGGCATGGATAGTGGTATTGACAAAACAGTGTAGTTTCAGATGAACCGGCTCGTGACGACTTTTTGCAAGTAATTTTCATATTTTTGAAGAGTAAAAACACCCGTTAATACAGAGAAATTCCCCGTTTACGGTGCATTTCATTACGCAAAATATAGGGTTAACTGTATTGTAATTTTGAAATTTGCGGCGTATATCAGAAAATGATACGTCGGAAAATCTATTTAATGGCGACGCGCTAGCGACCTATCATTTTCTGATATACGTCGCAAATTTCAAAATGACAATGCGGTTAACCTATTTCTAATGCACTCCTTTACTGTTTTGCAAACTTTATCGAGTCTCGTTGGAAAATCGTACCGGATTGCAAGCTAGTTGAGCAATACCGGACGGATCACACAAATAATATTTTCTACGAAGAAAATAGTTCCAACACAATTACAAGATATTAGCGATTTTTGCATGAATGTATATAAGTTTATGTTGCTGATTTCATTATTTTCAATAATAAAAGCAATAAATTCGTCGTTAGAATTATAATTGCCATATTTACTACTTTGCGGTTTTAATGTCACTCCAGTGCGATATCTTAGCAACAATATTTCAATGGCGGCCACCTGTCAAACTATTCTGATGTTGATGAATAGTGTAATAACTCGTCTAATCATTAGTGATATACTACCATTTGAGATGCAAGATTACACAGAATACATACTTTCTGTTTCTGTGAACGATCTAGTACTGCCAAAACATATGAAACTTGATCAACGATGAGATATTTGCAATATGTTTTCGCCGCACGCTTCGGACCATGCAACTTTCGGACCAGGTCACCAGGACGTGTCGGACCAGGACGTTTCAGATGGAAGCGAGCTGTGGCTTTGACAATAATACCAGAATACCACATGGGACATTTTATGTCAGTTACCCCATGTTTATGTGACAGAGTAAATTGACCGACCTCAAACTTAGTATTGGCGTAAAAATACATATTGAAATAATTTGCGACCGTTCATCAACAATAATATACCTGTAATGTGTGACCACCAGCCAATCAGATTGCGTGATATTTATAATAGAGTGCATTAGAATCATTGTTAACTATAACTAGAGTAGTATAAAGGGAGTCAAAATGATACCACCTGCGGTGGCATCATTTATAACCCTTTATACTACCCCCACCACCCCCGAAAAATCAAAAATTGGTTAACGAGGAAATTGTCTCCCACCAACCACGAAAAATTGGTCGTGAAAAAAAAAACATAATGTTTTCCCGACAGTAAATTTATGATAAAATAATTATTTCAATGTGCCCACGAGTGATAGTTTATATTCCTCCAACACCCCATTTTTTCTCTCCAATATAGCTAATTTATTTCGCAGATCAGCAACTAATTCTACCAGCTTCTAGTCTACCACGTTCACCTGTAGCCACCTGACAGTGTAGTTGCTTATGTCTACAAAGAGTTTGGGCACTAATGAATTTACAAGGGCATCTGGGGCATTGAAATTGCGGGGGGACACAAGGAATTTTTCTACGTCTCGCTAGATGCCTTCGTAGATATTCTTTACGCGTAAACGTCTTACAACAAGTCTCACACTCCATTATATATGTATAGTTTATGTTTATATTCAATTAGAAGTGAAAAAACATAATGTTTTCAAGACCAATTGAACAGATAAATTTCATAGGTTATACAAAAGTATATTACAGAAAATATGATAACGTCAGAAACTAGAGCAGAAATAGAAAGTTTGAGAAGAGAAGCCGAATCTCTAGGGATTACTTATAGTAAACGGTTGAGAGTTAGGGGGTTGACAAAGCTGATAAATGCCACAAAGAATGAGGCGTTTATGAAGCGGTTTACCCGCGCCCACAAACGAGGAGCCTTTAAAGATATATCCAAAGCGGAGGAAGTAGGTAACAGAATTCAAAAAGAAAGTATTGCGGGGTTAAGGGCTAGTGTAATCAAACCTTCAAGCACAAATAATTTGTCCCAAATTAGACGCCAAAATAATAATAAGAAAAAATCTATCGTTAGCGCGATAGTGGAAAAAGGTGAAGAAATATTGGGGGCTCACGATGAAACATTGGAAAAGGTAGAAAATGGAAGACGGGTAGTTACATTATCCTTTCGTAAAAACATTAACATTAACGAGTCTGAAACGCATGTCCGATAAACTCGCTCCGTATCTAACAACCAATTTTTATTTGAGATATTCATATTCTTACAAGCTAGAACATATGGAGGAAATTAAAAATGGAAAACCTAAAACTATAATATTTCACAAAAATCTCGGTGGTAGCGAACCACTATCATCAATGAAAACCGTTAAAAAATGGCTGTCAGATAAGGAGCAAACACGAATAATGTCGATAAAATAGACAGACCAAATACAAAGTGGAAGTTTGTAAGATGGGTAGAGGTTTTTGTAAAGCTAATACAGGGTGGTAGGGGAATAGATTTGGGACTACAATCCAAAGAAGCAGCAGGAGGAGAACTTCCAGAATGGTTGAGGAATAGAAAAGGTATGTATTCTTTAGATAAGTATAATGACGATCTTTGTCTGTTCCAGGTGTCTTAGCTATGCACCTTGATAAAAAGATACAGACCTGACAGATGTACAGAAAAGGCGAAAGAACTTAGTAAGCAATATTTCGGTAGTAATGTGGTTTCACCAATTTCTTTTTTCAGACTGAAAAAGGTTGAAGAGTTTTTTAAAATCGGTATAGAAGTATATCAACCCACTGAATGTAATGTATGGTGGTTGAAAAACGGTACCAGCGCACTATAAGGCAATAGGTAATAAACCAATGACAATAGGACTGTTTAATAATCACGCATTTCTGATAAAAAACCTTAAAAACCTATCTAAAATTTACGCCTGCGATAATTGCAAGCAGAAATTCACGAAAGCGAGTAATATGAACAGACACGGACCAACATGTATGAGAGGTGAGACAAAAGTAATATGTGATGGTAATTATTTAGAGCGCCCGCGTTCGTCGTTCGAGAAAGCGTTTTACCCAAAAGGTTCTAACAGCTATGGGGCGATCGATTGGATGTATTCTGTGGAAAAACGGGAGGGAATTCACATTCACCACGAACAGTGCGGACACGGAGGTGAAAGATGGATTTTAGGAGCTCCGGTAGATGGATACTGTCCAGAAACCAATACCGTATATCAATATCACGGCTGTTACTGGCACGGGTGTGAGATTCATGCAAAGCATAGAAAAGAAGAACGCACATCCACTATGAGAAGAGATAAAGTTATTAGAAAAAGCAAAGAATTCAACCTAGTAGTTATGTGGGAATGCGAATTTCAAAGAACGGGTAAAAGATATAAAGATCGGTTGTGACACTACTCTTTATCCATATCAGATAGTATACGATTTTGAGGCGTATCTCCAACCAGAAGTTGAAACTACCGGTAATAGTTTAGAGTACGAAGCTGAGCACGTTCCGGCAAGCCGTTAGTATAGGAGATAATTTCTCAGGAACAGTAACTCATATTTGTGATAAAGATCCCGTAAAACTTATAGAAAAATTCGTAGAAGATTTGAAAGTCGGGGGAGGGAAAAGTTATAAGAGAAGAAGTGTGGTCAAGATATAGGTTAATACAGAATCATTTACGTAAAAACCAAATCGCCAAGATCGAACAGTGGATAGAGCAAGTACCGGTTATAGGTTTTAACAGCAGTAAGTACGATATAAACTTAATAAAGAAATACCTAGTAGGCGAACTGGCATCAACAACAAAGAAAGTAATGGTCGGAAAACGTGCAAACGCAACAATATTTCTATTTACTCCAGAGTTTAGATTTCTTGATGTAATACTTTATCTAGGACCCGGTGTAAGTTACGATAGTTGGATAAAAGCCTACGAATGCAAAGGACAGAAATCTTTCTTTCCTTATGAGTGGTTCGATTCTCCAGACAAACTGGATTACCCAGGACTACCGGATATAGAGAATTGGTATTCCAAACTATCTGGGAAATGTTAATAGACGAAACAGAATTAAGTAAATGTCGTAGAATTTTCGAAGAAAATAATATGAAAACTTTCAGAGATTGGTTGAAATATTATAACGATTTAGATGTAGCACCGTTCCTAGAAGCGGTGGAAAAAATGTGTGAATTTTATAAACACAGAGGTGTGGATGTTTTCAAAGATGCGGTAACACTACCTGGAGTAGCTATACAATATTTATTGAGAGGAACCATTAAAGAACAAAAAAAATCTTCAAAGACGATTATACCGGAGGATGCTCTATATGCACCAAAAGAAGAAACTATGAAATGATGAAGGACGCTCTAGTTGGCGGTCCATCAATAGTATTTACACGATATGCAGAAGCTGGTGTTTCAAATATTAGATCTAATTCCTCAAATGAAATTAACAAACCTTGCAAGGCTGTTTTGGTGTACGATGCAAACGCGTTATATTTATCTACGTTAAATAAAGAGATGCCGTGTGGGAGAGAAACTATACACCATATAGATACCCCACATAACCCTAAATTTATTAAAAAGTTTTGTAAAAGAGTTTTTATCTGGAGACTGGTTTGGGTTTGCGGAGGTGGATATAGAAGTTCCACACAACTTAAAACATAAGTTTTCTGAAATGTCCCCAATATTTATAAACAGAGAAGTAGAGGTTGATGAAGTTCCCACACACATGTTAAAATATTTGGAAGATACTGGAAGAACTAGAGGAAATGGAAGAAAATTGGTGGGATCTATGACCGCCACTAAAGTATTGCTGTACGCGCCACTGTGAAATGGTATTTAAAACACGGCCTAGAAATAACTGGAGTTCATCGTGTTATAGATTATATTAGTGGAAAACCATTCGAATGGTTCGCAAAAGAAGTTACAGCCGCAAGACGAACAGGCGATGTAGAACCAAATAAGAAACCAGTAGCCGACATAATGAAATTATTAGGAAACTCGTGTTGTGGAAAAATGATAGAGGCAACGGAGAGACATTTAAATACGACATATACACAAAACGAAACCTGTGTTGACAAAGCATTAAGATCTGCATTCTTTGACGATTTGGAAGAGATAGGAGATGCGTACGAAATATCTTCAAGAAAACCCAGGTGTGCGGTAAAGAGACCATTCCATTGTGGAATAGCGGTTTATCAACTAGCTAAATTGAGAATGTTGGAATTTTACTACGAATTTCTAGATAAAATACGTAAAAAGAGAAGACTTTTGAATTAATACAGATGGATACAGATAGTATGTATATAGAGTTAGTGGAAAAAACGATAGAGGAATTGATTAGACCTAACTTACTAGACGAGTTTGAAAAAGAAAAAAATAAATGGTTGGCTTGGGATAAATGGAGCGAAAGAGAGCCAGGACTTTTCAAAATGGAATTCAGCGGAGATAGGGCGATAGCGTTATCTAGTAAGTGTTATTTCGTAGAAAAAATTAATTCTAAAGATAATTTGGAACAAATTAAAATTAATAAAAACTCTGCGAAAGGAATGTCCAAGAGAACTAACAATTTAAATTGGGATAGATATATAAAAACGAGTACTAAGTGAAACTACAGAAGATGGAAAACACATTAATAGATGTAAGCACAAAATAGAGGATTTAAAATGAAAGACGGCGTTATGAAAACGTACTGTCAACAAAAATTAGGACTCTCGGCATACTACGATAAAAAAAGACGCGTGTTACCAGACGGAATACATACAGAACATCTCTAGTGATCCGGGGGTAGCTGGGTGTCAGAAGGCACTATAAGAAGTTCTTCGCGAACAAACCCTCGAGATGGCCCATCATCCAAATAGTAGAGCACGGGCTCATCGGGTTTGGTAATAGATCGATCTAGATGATATACATTGAGAGACCACACTGGATCAGTCGCGCGGCGGCTGCCACCTTCGAGCTCTCCCGGTTGATAGAGGTACCGGACGTCAATATCTGATGGAAGTGCAATCGGCGATTGCTGCTCCTCTAAACCAACGGGTCGCCCGCGCGAGACGGCAGATGGCTTGCTCGTCACCCTTTTAAACTTGATAGCATCTACAGGCTTCTTACCTATCAATCTGGTCACCTCTCCGTTCAGTGCGGAGACCACGGCGGGCAGTCTGGCCACCCACTCGGTCGATCGCGAATGAGGGTCTACAAGTTCTTTAGCGTATTGGTGTCCGAACAGTCTCTCAGCCAGGGTTCGATTGAAGCGTTCCACGATCCCCTGGTCCCGGTGGATATTGACGCGGCCGCGTCTGATAGAAACTTTATGCTTAGACAATAGATGAGAGACCGCGCCATGAACTCGCGGCCGGGATCGACCTGGAGAAGATTCGGCCATTTGAGAGGACTCCTCTTATATATTAGGGAAAGAGCCTCAGCCACTTCCTTAGACTCTTTAGTGGCCAACGGCTCAGCCCCCTTATAACGACTCGCTACGTCAACGATTGTCAGTGCGTATTTGTACGTCTTGCGACCGACGCGATCGTGAGGTAGAAACAGGAGGTCCGCTTGGTGAACTTGGTTCGGCACCGGCACGTCGAATTTCGGCCGCGGAATATTGTGAGGCGCGGGTAAATAGATCTGCCAGATGGCCTGCTTTTTGAGCCATTCCTTGACAGCGTTATCTGAAACCTTGGTCGCCGCCGCGAGGTTCTTGATGGCCGTGAGTCCCTTCCAGTAGCCGCGTGGGCTATAGTATGTATTCGACAGCTTGCGCGTTAGTTTGGTATCAAGTTTGCGCGTGTTCATCGTATGCGAAGTATTCTAATATATCGGACAATCTCCAACATGCCTTCGCCAGTTCGTCCGGTAACTGCGTCGTTAATAATAAACCTTTGTTGGAAGTTTCGCTGCAGCCCCAATCGCGTTTGGGTTGGAACAGGAGAGGGGAATCTAATTCATTCAATCTCGATTGGGAGTCCAATCCCCCAGGATTGGTGGAGGAATCTAACATCCGCTTTGCGAAAAGGGTGGCCGCTTTTTCGTCCTCGCGCCACGTCTCGAGAGAATCTCGGGCCAGACGAATCATACTCTTTGCACCAGGTAAACAATGTTTTTGGGCAGTGTAACCTACATCGATCATAGCGTCATAAAGTTCGTCAACTAACATCGTTCTATATATATATATATTTATAAAAAAAAATTGTTTTAATTAATTAATTTAAAATCTCGATTGAATATATAGCCGACGAGACCCACCACACCCATTCCCACGACGATGAACGCGATCTCGCGGTCCTTTTGGGCCTCTGACGGTACATAGAAATCTGAAAGTTGGGGCTCGGGATCCATTGGATCGAGACTTTTGATGCGGATATGCCAGCGCGTACTCGCGGTTGGCTTCTTCAACGTTCTGAAAAGTTTGTGCGGCGTGATTTTCGCGGCGAAGCTCTTCGTTGACCCAGTCCAGATGGGCGGTTCGTTTTTTCGACCACGCTTCCTTTGCACTATTGAGTTTGTTCTACAGCTAAATCATGACGCTTACGCTCCTCATCCACGTTCGAGCTTTTCATTTTAGAGAATATAAAGTTGCTACCGCTGAACGCCAATGCGTTTACAAGGCGCACCACCTACTATTACTGCGATTGAAGCCATTTATTTCCATATATTAACTGGTAGAAGAATTCCAGAGCTTTAACTAGATAATCTCGGGTCCAAACTGCGGCCGCTACATCTAAGGTCGCGAGCCCTACGTCTCTCACATTAAAGTCCAATTTGGGAGCGGTTACCTCCTAGGGCCATCTTTGATAGTCGAGCATACCCGATACTGAAACCCGATATCACCACGGCGTGATAAAGCGCATTCACTAACATTTTACCATCTTGTTCAGCCATTGTTATAATTATTGCATATAAAAGGGGTCGCGATCAATGTTTAAATGGGGGGACATCCCAAATTCAAACATTGTGATGATTGGTGTTTAGTAACTTTCTTCTGAACACTGGCTGGTTGTTTTTTCGGGTATTTCCACACGCACAGGGCACCAACAACTGCCAGACTACCACCAACAAACCAACTCCAATTCGTGAATTGGGGTTCAGTCCAACTCCAACGGGAGTTGGTATTGGGTGACAAATTCAATGAATTTGGGTGTGCTTCTAATTCGTGAATTTGGGGTGAAGTTGAACCCGATTGCTCTGTCTTCAGATGTTTTGCTGTCTCCGTCCCCATCAATTCAGGAATTTGCTGCAACCCCAATCTCGATTGGAGTTTAGCCTCTCGAAGCTCGGCGAGTATTTTATCTTGTTTAACTTTTCGGGTGGCAGCCGCCGCCCTCCCAGCTGCCTGTCTTTTAGGATTTTTTATATGCGGTATGTCATCCAGTGGCGGAGTTGGAGCAATCTGGTTCAACTCCGTCACTCTCGTGGGTGTGTCTTGTGTCATCATTTTCAGGGCTTATAGTTCGTGGGCATATATGTCCAAATTGACAGTGGTCAACGCGGTTGTCAGCGGAGCTAAGTACATTCCAAACTTGTGATAAATTGAGCAGCATGCCGTTCTAAGAGTGTGTCCTATAAAAGGGTCAGTCTCTAGATCGTGAATCAACCCTTCGATGTTTGGTATAGGGAGAAGTCTACTAACGGCGGTAGCGTACAAATGAATAGCCGCCGATCCAAGAGTTTTTGTCATCTCTGCTCCCAATTTGGATTCGTATCGCGCATACATTTTATCGATCTCCGCATCTGACATCTTATCCACCTGACAAACTGAGAGACGCCTACCTAGATAATGCTCCGATTGTCCCCCAGCAACCAGCGCAACTAGACGCTCGCGTCGCGCCGCATTTTCATTCGGAGTCGTTGCACTCAACCCAATACCAACTGCCGTTGGAGTTGGTGTTGGAGTTGGAGTTGGAGTTGGAGTTGGAGTTGATCCCGATTGCTCTGTCGGATCATTATTGTTGGCAGTCGGAGTTGAGGTTTCTTCTATTAGCTGATCGAGAAGTTCGTCGCAGTTCATTTTTCTTAAAATTAATTTAACTATTCTAACAACTCTCATCACTTTAACATATTGCCAAGCGCACCACCCGATACTTATGATCACCATTATGCTCGCAACAAAGCTAGCAGCGGAGCACCAAATTGTTAACATTGTTAACCATTGTTCAGCATTTGTTCAGTATTTGTTCAGCATTGTTCAGCAATTGCTAAGCATTGTTCAGCAATTGCTAAGCATTGCAATAGCTTATTACTTTGTAATTTTCCTAATTTTTTCAAAATTATTAATTAATTGATAACTTTATAAGCAGTTGGTTGATCAGTCTTTAGCAGAAGCTTGGCATGCTTAGTTTCGGAAAGCATCTGTCGAACCTCCAGGCGCTCCTCGCGCGTTGGGATAACGTCATTCTCTCGAAGACAGTCATCGAATGAGTCTCGGTCCTTGCAGTGAAAGAGGGCGACCCATTTCGTTTGCTCGCGCAGATCCTTGAGGACGGCGTTGTATTTTTGAGTGGAGATCCATACGCTTTGCCTCGCATGGCGGCCAGAAAATGCGAGCTCGGAGAGCATGTCCTTCTTTTTGGTCATCGCCGCCTTGGCCGAGCAATCGTCAATCACGTATAGGGTGGGCTCGCCCTGAAATATTTGGTATAAACCACGTAACCAATCGTGAAGCCTATCACCCGGGTCAATAACGTATACCTCAGGGTCGGGTCCATATCCACGGGCGCCGCTGATAAGTATCGTTGTGCCGCACAGTGGGACACAGGATCACAATGTGACGAAAGGCATCGCGGTAGGACTCCTCGAGCAAGTCGAGGATGAAAACCGTTTTTCCACATCCTGTCTGCCCACATATTATGGCAGAGTGAGCATCTCCAATCGTGAATTGGTATTGATTGATAGATTTCTTAATTTTTTCTTTAGAATTATGTATTAATAAATCGTTAGATGATTTTTTTATTAAATCAGTAGATCGCTGATACGTATCGACCATCTTCGATATTGAGTTGTGCGTCTGTAATTATATAATAAGTACACGTTCAATGGCCCGGCTCCGTCCGCCTCTTTGGTTATCTGGATCGTCACACCCTCACTAGCGTTCTCAACTTGGCGTCCGCTACCGTGTATTTGGTCATCGTCGCTGGCTCGCATGTCTAGCCATAACGCGTATTTGGTATTCAGGAACTCCGCGAGGGAGACGGCCGAGAGATGCAGGTCTTTGGCAACTGCTGCAACCTCCGCGGAGAGCGCTTAGAGCCGGCAGCAAATGCTTTCTTACTTCGTCCCACTGCTGGTGCGCGCGAAGACCCGCGCTGTAGAGTTGATTGGGGACTCCCTCGATCGTCACCTCTACCTTCGTGATTTTGGGGTTATAGAATCTGTCGGTTTTTCTAACACCGAGCGCTACCCGAGCCTCCTCGAACAACATCAGTATACCTTTCATCGAGCGGGCGGGTACGTTGACGTTAATATTCCACAATGTGTCGCCTTTGTCTTTCGTCATCTTGCGATGGCGAAGAACTCTCGGTCGTAAAGTATGGCAACGCGCCCGGCGTACTGGGTTCTCATCAATCGCGCGAGTTCGGGCATCGTGACCATGTCGTACTCCAGCGAAACATTATCGATCGTATACGTCGATAACATGTCGCTGGCTATGATAACTCGGCCGTAGTCGTTGAACGTTAGTTCGTATTCGAGGCGGTCAGCCAAAGCGCTCTGATAGTAGGGCATGTGACTCTCCAGCAACTCAAAGTCGAGCGGGATGTAGAAGCGGTTGCCGTAAGCGCCCGCGACCGCGTTGTCACTAGCGTTGTTATCTACCTTGTTAGCAGCCCCGATTCTAAGTTTGGTTACGTTCTTATTTTTGCTGGTGTCAATACCTTGATAGACAGCGTTTTCAAGCTCGTGTGACGTCTTCCACAGGTCCTGATAGCAATGGTAGACGTCGCTGTCGTCGATCGACATCACCTCATTACCAGAAATCTTTATCATGGTCTTCTTGACGATGGCGCGACCCAGGTTCTGAACGACGGTTCGGTCCGCGTCCGTCGACGTTAGCGAAATAGTGAAAGCGAGGCGAACAGTACCCGGCACAATGACGTCGTGAGTTCCGAGGTTGGGGAAGCGGACTACGAGCTGCTGGTTCTGGTCGATCGTCGATGGGTTGTTCGTAATAACGACACTCTGTCTCACGCCTTTTGCCCCGAGGGGCTCACGCAGTCTGCGGTATGGATTGAGTTTGCGACCGTATTGACTCGAAGACATAATTAATTTTTTCAAAATTATTGAAACTATTAAACCCGTATGGTTTTGTCTTTAATACATAATTAATTTTAAGAAAATTATAAATATGGCTGATTACGATGTTGAAATGGATGAAATCGGCAAAGGCGATTACCTCGATGGTGATGATAATTTCGAGGATTCCCTCGAGACTCCAGTTCCAATCCAATCACAATTGGGTGGCGCTACTACTAGTCAAAGTCGGGAATTACTCGAGGGAGCTGTAAAACGCTATACAACAGTTTGGCAGAAAAAAGGTCTGGTCCCCTCTGTCGGTCGCGACTACTCCAAGTTCAAATTTGATATGAACGGTAGATTGCGACTAAAAGCAGCATAAAATATTCCAATAGTCAACACGAGGACCGGTAAACCCCTAGCGATTGTCACCATTGCCGGAAACCCGGGCGGTGGCCGATTCATAAGGGACGAACTAGGATTCACGGATTGGAAGAGGGGTAAAACAATTATACCGGCCCGCGCTGTAGAGGCCCTAAAGTCTACCGACGAAACTATAGCGAAGACGGCCACCGCGATAGAAACGGTTGAGCTCAGCGAGGTCCCTCAAATAGCCACCGACGTTATTAACACGATGGAGACCACGTTCAGCGTGCAATCACAATTGGGGAAAATACTCAACGATGACCCACCGTTACCTCTTCGAGAACTCCGTGGACTCGATAAGGCTCTACAAACGGTCCGGGGCGAACTGGTCCTTAATCTCTCAAAACTCACGGCGCTGGATGAACATATCGCGCTAGAAGAAAGAAAACTGGAGGAAGCCGGTGACGATAGAGAATCTACCGAGCGGATCGCCGAACGACTGCGGTCTTTGCGGGACGAAAGAGAAGCTCGCTTGGAGGCCGCCTCGGTTAACCGTGAGGCTCTCCGCACACAAATAAGTCGGATCCGCGAATCAATCTCGAGGGTCCTGCACGAGGAGACGACACTCGGTGAGCGTCTTCGCACTCTGTTCAGAGAGCAGGGCGTCACGATAGCAAGCATCCTCGTTGCTATCGGCATGACTATATCGACCATAGTTCTAGCTTTCACTGGTGGTGCGGCGCCACCACCCGCTCCAGCACCAGCACCCGCTCCATCCGGTGGAGCCAAGGAGTGGGTAAAAAAACAACTAAAAGCCCTCGCCAATCTTCTAGCTAAATTAGCTGGAAAGGCGGCTGCCGCTCTACCTGGACTGATCGGAAGTATCGTTTCTTACTTGCTATCTATATTATCAAAAACGGCCGGATGGCTAGCCAAAAATACCTGGGCTTTAATCGTGGCAATCGCCGGTCTCCTACTATTCTTCGCCAGAGAGTTCCTACAACCAAAGCGTAAATAATCCGATCGCCACGAGGGTGATGACGAGCCCTAATTTCTCCTCCTCGTGTGTTGTGCTTCCAATTTCACCCAATCTGCGATTGGTGTTGATGATTGGTGTTTCTCCAATCGCGATTGGTCTGTTGATGGAACTCGATGGTGCATCCAATTTACGAATTGGGGGTACTGGGTTCGATTTACGAATTGGGGGAGGTGTATCCATTTTGTGTTTTATGAAATCGGTTCCACTGTTGGGGGTGCGCTTGATGATATCCGTGTTCACGTTACCGTTGTGGCCTATTTTTTGATTGGCGGTGGCGATTACGATCTGATTATTGTAACCGTCAACCGGATCGTCTCGTAGTATCATATTGCTCGGCGCATATAAAGACCTATTCCAAATACATAGTCTACTGGGGTGCTGGCATTCTGCAAAACGTCTTGATAATTTCTGGATCGCCTTCTCCAGGTCCACCCTAGCTGAGATGGCGTCCTACAAGTGCCAAGAATTGTTTTTGTGCATCAAACGCTGTTCCCATGCCCAGTATAGAACTCGAGTTTGCTTCTGTGCGCCGAGGATGGCCCAGGACGTACGTGCGAATGGAGTCGTTGACGCGCAGTAACCCCGGCCTGCGTGAACCCTAGACCCGTATCTAACATAAATGTACCCCACGCGTTCTGAACCTCAGCAGCCTGCTGTATGTAATCGACGTGAGCCCGTTTCGGAGGTAACATTTTACAAGAAAACACGCCACAGTGCCGACCTCCAGACACTTCCGGCCCGAATGTCATAGTCGCGGGGTCAAAATTCCCGGCGTTCCGACTGACGATGTGGTCACCGGAGTGATCGTGTCTAAAATCAGTCTGTGTCCAATTCCCGGACTGGCCGTGAATGAGAACGTCCCCGAGGCCGGTGCTGGTAGGAAATGCTTTCTGTCTCCAGTCCGCGTCTTTTGAAACGTTAAATTCGTTACACAGTCTTTCAAAGGCCATACGGTCGTATGCGTTGGAAATGGGATCCCAGGGCGTCGTCTTGAGGTAGTGAAATACCTAGTTCTTTGAGAATCCTCCTAATAGTATAATACACGTGAAAGTTGTAGACACTTTGGAGCATGACATTCTTGGATGTCAGATGGTCTTTATATGAAACTCCACACCCGGCTGTTGCGCACCATACAGCGAAATTTATTTGGTTCTGCCAAAACTGCATCGGTGTTGCTTTCCACCTGTTTACCACCTCCATTGAGTAATCTTGGGCAGCCTATATTGTTCAAAGATATTAGGGAAATTGGTGACAAAGCCGCTGTCCGGTCTAACCGTTACGGTTGGGTGTACAAGGGGGTTAACAACGTCTTTTTGTGTGTATTTACCTCCGACCGCGTACTTTACATTAGAGTTAAAGCTAAATGCTTTGGTATCCATTGAAAGATATTATTATGTTTGCTACTATAACTAATGTTCAAAAAGGGAGTTGTGAACTTCAAAAATTAATAATAGACAACTGCTGCGGAAAACGCCGGGTAGGCCTTAGATCAATCACCTTCACGGTTGGATGGCAGAATGTGGGGAAGAGCGAAGGGTTTTACTATGTGAATGATGGACAACAATTAGGTGTAAAGCTGCCTCACGGATTGTGGGGAATAAGACAGCTCAAAGATTTTGTCAACTCAGAGCTTGACGGTATAATCAACCTCACAGTATCGAAGGCTACCGGGCTCGCAACAATGACCATCATCACTGATAATAAGGTAGTGGTCCCCCCGGGGTTGGGTATTCAACTCGGTTTTAGAGAGACATACTCCTCAAACAAAGGAGTGTTTACCCCGGGTGAGTACGTCGGTGATAATCCGGTGGACTTCACCTTCACGAAAACTCTCGGGGTGCACCTTGATCGGGTGAACACATCATACAACACGGTAGACGGATCCCCCAGCACATTACTGAAAACTGTGCCCGCCAGCGACTGTTTCTATGGCGAGACTGTGACCTTAGATTTCCCACACCCCGAGATGAAAGTTTTGGAATCGGGACACATCCACGAGTTGAAGATTTCTATTCTTGATGATAAAGGGAGAGAGTTGAAGAACGATTACCCGATTTCGGTCGTCCTAGAAATTTCAAATTAATTAATTAATTTTAATAAAATTATTTAGAATTAAACGTATGTTCGTAATATATATTATCAACATTATGAGCATATACGGATCAGGTAGTTCTTCCGATTGGGTGACAAATTCAAATAATTTGGAACCGGCAGAAGGGGGATTCATCCCGACAGAGGGCGACTTTTTAACTACCCAAAAAACAAAGGCCTTGATCAATAGAACTATATCGAGGGCCACGGACGAGATTCACAAAAGTCTACTATCACAACTTAGATAATATGCCCTGGCTGTGAATACACAAAGTCGTGAAGAAACGCATACGGAACTAAACGAACTAGGTAAAAAAATAACCAAATTTAGAAAAGAGGCCCGGTTGGGGATTGATAAAGCCCGAGAAGACCGCCAGATTGACATTACGGCGGTTTATGATGCGTTGCGCTTAGAAGACTCTCTCAACAAAGAAGCTACACTTGCTGAATTAGACGGGAAAATAAATAATCGAAAAGAGGCCACGTCGGGTATTGAGAAAGCCCGAGAAGACCACCAGGCGGACCTTACGAAGGCTTATGAGGTGTTGCGCTCAGAAGACTCTCTCATCAGAGAAGCGGCACTTACTGAACTAGATAAAAAAATAACCAAATTTCGAAAAGAGACCCGGTCGGTATTGATAAAGTCCGAGAAGACCACCAGTCGAACCTTGAGGAGGCCATTGCGGAGGCTTATGATGCGTTGCGCTTAGAGAACTCTCATAGTAAAGAAGCGACACTTACCGAACTAGACGGTAAATAGCCGAATTTCTGAAAGAGACCAGATCGGGGGTTGAGGGGGTCCGAGAAGACCACAAAGAGGCTATTGCGGAGGCTTATGGGGCGTTACGCTCAGAGGACTCTCTCAACAGAGAAGCGGCACTTACTGACATATACGAAAAAATAACCGAATTTAAAAAAGAGACCCGGTTTGATCTTGATGGAGTCCGAACGGGTATTGAGAAAGCCCTAGAAGACCACCAGGTGGATATTACGGAAGCTTATAGGGTGTTGCTCTTAGAGGACTCTATCAACAGAGAAGCGACACTTACCGAACTAGATGGAAAAATAACAAAATTTCAAAAAGAGGCCCGGTCGGGTATTGATAAAGCCTTAGAAGGCCACCAGGCGACCATTACGGAGGCTTATGATGCGTTGCGCTTAGAGGACTCTCTCAGTAGAGAAGCGGCACTTACCGAACTAGATGGAAAAATAACCGAAGTTTCTGATAAACTGAAACATGATCGTATAGCCGCGACCAAAGCTCTTGAGGAGGCCTCTTATGAGATTCGTACTGAGGCATATAACGCAAACAGGGCGCTTGCCGGAATAGTGAAAACAATGAAAACACCAAAACGTGTCATAACAGTTTGGGCTGAGAAGCGGGGCCCATTGGTTGTGGGGCACTATGAATATTCGTTCGGTGCCAAAAGCGAGTAATAAATATGGGGGGGGATACACTATGACAGCTGGCAGGTGAAGTTATCCAAATGGCGGTCTGCTCGGTTAATGCTAATGGTAAACCTGTGGGCGCGGTCGCGATAAATATTGTAGTAGATGGGGAAGAACGGGGGGTTGGAGTCACTAAAATCTCTAGAGTAGTTCGACGATTGTTTCGTTCGCCGGTAATGATCGAATTAGACTTTCCAAAGGTAGTGTTATTAACTTTGTTACGAAAATCGGTGACTCAGAGAGTTCTTCCACTATTGTCTCATTGTTAATTGAACTTATTGTGTAAATACTAATATATTGAAATAAATTTAACTATGAACGAATCACCATATCCAACTCTCAATACCACTCCACCAACACTGTATCCAATTGTTAATACCACTCTCCACCAACACTATATCCAATTAACGAAAGAAGTTCAGATTTTAGGTTGAATAATATCGTCGCTATGCAGGATATTTTAGTTAGAGAATGTGCAAATAGAAAAAGACACGCTAAAAAATATAAGCGCGCGGCAAACATAGCTGAAGCATCTAGTACGGTTCTGGCAAGTGTTTCTGTGTTGTGTGGGGCGGGGACTGCTGCAACGCTATCTACAATTGTAATGATTCCACTTGCAGGGGTTTTGAGTGGAATTACCGTTTTATCTGGAACACTTTGTATGGTAATTAGGGCGGTGGGTGGAAAACTCGAGAAAAAAAGTAGAAAACATGATAGAATATCCGTTCTCGCCTAGGTCTAAGAAAAATAGCATCGACGTTATGGTGTCCAAAGCGTTGGCCGATAAGAAAATATCAAATTTAGAGTTTGAATCCGTGGTGGAAGAAATGGGGAGATATGAAGAATTAAAAAATGATATAAGGATCAAGGCGCGCGCCACCATGCCCAAAATTGAGTGTACTGATTGGGATAAATTTAGGGTAAAACTTGGAAATAAAGTCGGAGGAAATGTTACAGCACCATTATAAAATAATTTAAAAAAAAAAAAAAAAAAAAAAATTCTTAATTTTATAATTTTCCTAATTTTTTCAAAATTATATTGATGCAGTAAACAAATTTACATACCTATACAACATGTGTTTTTCACTGAGAATTACAAATTCAGTCGAGTATTACACTGTACACACCGTCTGTGTAATTGATACACTCGGCTCTGTTTACCTTGACTATCAATTACACATGGTTCATAACCCGTGTAATTTATACACTCGGCTCTGTTTACCTCGGTTATCAATTTACGCATGGGCCATAACCCGTGTAATTGAAACATTGTCGTTACAACATAAATTAATTACTATGTAATAATAGGGGTGTTCAGCTTTAAATTATTAAAAAAAAATATAAAATAATTATTAAAATTAACAAAATAACGAACCATCACATGTTTTCTTTCGCCAATAGGTATTAATAAATAATAATAATATGCACACCATTTGTATGTTTTGTATAGGAAACTGATGAGTATATATATGTTTGTTGACCTTACAACAATTGGTCTCATCTCGTGTGTGCTATGTTGTTGATCCGGTATGACGTCCGTCTCGTCTGTTTAATGGTAGCAGTCTATGCATATGTGTGTATTTGGCGATGTAAATTGTTGTAGCTCAAAGGTGCCGGCCTAACTAAAAGATTTCCTGCCTAAGAGCTTTGCAATTTCGGAAACCAAATTCACACATAGGCTCGCCTTACTTCGCTGGTTTCTCTTAATAGAGGAATTGGCAATGGGGTTCAAGGCGACCCAGAATGTGAGCCAACAGATGCGTGGGCTTAAGAAAGGTCCCAACAACCCAGTGGCTGGGTGCCGGCTAGAAATCTGCCAGTCGCTGGGGTGTTGTGCACGAGTGGAGGCTTTTGCTATTTTTTTTTTTAATTTTTACAAATTATTAATATCTTTATAAGCGATATCGCAGAAATGTATATTCGTAAACGAATCGTTGGGTTTTAACAATTTTATATAATACACCTTAGTTTCATATCCGATACGCATTATCCGTCTTAATGTTTGTATTTGCCTCTTGTACAGTTGACATAATTGCCGGTATAATATTGTAAATGTAACGTTTTTATCGGAGCGTAATAAATTACGCTGGTATTTCATGTATTCGATATCGCCTAGTGTTCTCATTTTATAGAATTTATATACAGGATTATAACCCCCGTAAGCTTCGTAAACTTCTTCAACACAGACATTAAAAACTTTCAATTCCAATTGTATTGTATTATCCATTTTCTCTAATAGTTGTTTTTTTTCTGTTCAATTTCCAATTTCTTCTAATAATTTTCCAATTTCTTCGTTAAAAAAGCGATATTGTAGAAACGCATATCCGTAAACGAATCTTTGATTTTAAACTGTTTTATAAAATTAGTTTGATAATATTTCGGTAGTGTTTCTACGATCCTATTGATCCTATTTAGTCGCTTCATTACATAAATTTGAGACTTATACCGGCGACATAATTGCCGGTTTAATATTGTAAATGCAACGTTTTTATCGCAGCGTAATAAATTACGCTGATATTTCATGTATTCGATACCACATAGTATTGTCATTTTACCGTGTTTTAATACTGTAGAAACAGCGGCGTAAAATTCTTCAGCAAGGTCATTATACAATTCCAATTCGTTGCGTATTTTATTATCCATTTTGTTATAATATTTTTATTATAACCTATTAAATTTATATGTTCAATTGGACGTGAAAAAAACATAAGGTATTTATGACACCAATATAATTGGACTACAATTCGACATCGTCGAAATAAATTAGCTATATTGGAGGAGAAAAATGGGGTGTTGGAATATAAACTATCACTCGTGGGCACATTGAAATAATTATTTTATCATAAATTTACTGTCGGGAAAACATTATGTTTTTTTTTTCACGACCAATTTTTCGTGGTTGGTGGGAGACAATTTCCTCGTTAACCAATTTTTGATTTTTCGGGGGTGGTGGGGGTAGTATAAAGGGTTATAAATGATGCCACCGCAGGTGGTATCATTTTGACTCCCTTTATACTACTACTAGTGTTCAAACTAGCCTTGACAAATAGGGCGTAATTTGGTCCATTGACATTGAAATAGGACATGTTAGCTAATTAGCTCAAGTTTCCATCCTTTCATTATTCATACAATGTAGATATTTGTAGAAAATGTAGTTGTATTTAACCCTTTAAACACCACAGACCCGTATAGTGGTATTGGCAAACAGTGTAGATCCAGATGAGCCGGCTCGTGACGAGCCGTCACATGTGGATCTGCACTTTTTGCAAGTAATTTTCATACTTTTGAAAGCAAAAACACCCCCTTTTCATAAATGGACTAGTCTGAAAATTATTGTGTGACCATTGGATTGGTTGCAAAATAAACATGTCAAAATCCATTCCAGTTATTTAGGGGTATAAGGGTTAAAATAAAAAAAACATGTTTCAATAAGTGTCGTATCATAATAAATTCTGCTTTCCCCCCATAACAACTGTCAGAATAAACAATGTTACAAATGACAATATGAGACACGACATGTGACTTTGTACCTTCGGACATCTGCGAATTTCATGAAATATGTTTTCAAAATTTACAATATTTTCCGCAAATGGCGTCAAAAGTTGATAAAATTTTCAGACAACATGCGGAATTATATTACTTGTGGACTTGTGACTATATTTATGAAAAATATTGTAAATTTTGTAAACGTATTTAATGAAATTACGCAGATATCTGAAGGTACAAAATCACATGGCGTGCCTCATATGTGGATTTGCGTAGCCATGTTTTGGTTGTTACTAACCTCGGACCACCAACTTGACTCGGCCTGTTTGCAGCTGGTTCATATCAGATGCGTGCATGTTGACAAACTTTAACTTCATCCTGTCGCTCTTAACCAACTCGTGTCTAATTGTGTTCTCTTCCACGAATGCTTCAATTTGTTTCCTTACTTCATGCATTGATTTCGTCAAACCAAACACCAATAACCAGTTAGTAGTCGGAAGGGACAGTTTAACCTCGCCTTTAAATTGTATACTGATGTCCTTATCGAGGTTCTTCCATTGTTCCTCGGAGAACAACTCCACTGCTTCATCCTGAATGGTTATCTTTTGTTCAGTGACGCATTCCTCAATGGCTTCAGCCACACTTCGCTGACTAACATTGGGTGGCGTGACAACATTAATTCCCCACATGGTCACTTCCCACTCTGCCTGCAGGTCATTATTCATGAGCTTCTTGTTAATAAAGCACACCACTGTTGGCTCATTCATGATAAAGTCGACACAATTGCTCGAATATCTGTGTGGATATGTGGCCTCCTTATTGGCACTGTCTCGTTGCAGCACCAGCAGGAACGCCTCCCGAATATCCTCAGGCACCCCTTCTATGGTCACAATTCTGTCGTCAGTCTGTATTGTTAAATCGTCAATCTTGCTGTTGATATCCTTGAAAACATTCATACTTTCTAGAAGTCGCATTCTTAGTGACGATCGTATGGTTTGTTTTTTAGTTGTTCTGCAATTTTTACGATCAAGTTCAACAGCCTTTTTATCCAAAATGGCAAATGTTTTCATTACTGGTTGGGGAAAGCCAGTGATGACAAACTTCCCGTTATCCATGTCTTCTTTAATCATGACCTTTTTGTTATCGACTCCACCTACAACAGACATTTAAACCATCCGATTGATTCATGACTTAAACGGTTGAGAAACTAATTAAACTCTGTGTGTATATTCCCTCATTAGTGGCTGTGACTGATAATTTACAATTTAAGGTACTTCGTGAAACACGGGATATTTCTCCAAAATGGTTGAAAATGTACGTACCTGATTTGAGAAACTTGGCCAGGTCGGACCAGACACTCGGTTGAATAGCCAGCTCCATGTTACACACATTGACGTCCAGGTAGGCCTGTGTAAATGAGGGGCTATATGATATCACATATACAAATGGGTGATATCATGTTGAATTTAGTGATATCAACTACATGAATTGTTGATATCACCAATGCAAATGAGTGATATCACATATTCAAAACCAAAGAAAGCGGTAATTACACGTTGTTCAGTAGCCGATTTCATCAAAATTGCAAAGTATACTTATCTAGCAAAGGACACTTTGAGGGAGTAATCATTTATTTTTCCCGAAATGCATTATTTCATATAGAACTAACGACTGCATATATTTGATGATTAACAGTATGCATAATTATTATACTGAATTTATTACATTATCACAGACAAAATGACTGTGATAATGTAATAAATTCAGCATAATAAAAATTTGAAAATTTCTCCCTCAAAGTATACTTTGCTAGATAAGTATACTTTGCAATTTTGGTGAAATAGGCTACTGGTCAATTGTCCACATTTAACGATTCGTCAGTTAGTGATTGTCATGAAACAATCCAAACATGGTCAATGTGAGACTGTCACTATGGTAAATGTGTTTGTATCAAATTACCGATAGGGCAAAATGACCGACATCAATATACAGGTAGGTATTTTTATCCCTTACACCGCTATCTTAATTTTAATTTGTCGTCTGCTGTTTATTATTCATTTTTATCATCAAAAACATGCTTTGACAGCACTTTAGAATACTTTACAACATGATTTGACAGCACTTTAGAATCATGATTATGAAGTGCTGTCACACCATGTTTTTATTGAGAAATAAGGCAAGATATAAAGCATCAGCAGACGAGAATTGTTGTGTGTGGCGGTCCAAGGGTTAATTAAATCAATAATTCCGCACTATAAAACATATTTGATATAATTTAGAATTTAATATTTATTTACGTCTCACCAATTGTACATATCAAAAACATCATACAATATATTTACATACAGATGTTGCACAATTGCCATTCTATCAAGAATTACGAGAGACGATATATGTACAAATAAAAAACACATTCACTGCATTCCAATACAGTATGAATTTGTAAAGCAACTGTTGTCAGTCAATGCTGAATATTGCAGCGGTTATCTCCCATGCACTTGCCGTTGTATCTGCGCTTAGACTGGTTGAAATAATAGATGACGACGGGAAGTGGTATGGGACATACGACCTGACACGAATCATGTACATAATAAAAATAAAAGTTGAGATGCCGGTACTGATCGTGACAAGGTGTCTAAAACTGAATTAAGATTGAAATAATAATATGTGAGGATGAAAATAACTGCAAAATTAACTGATACTTCCCATGTAAAAAATGTCTTAAAGAATCGATTATCAACCCAGATCAGATATAAGGTGAACTGATCAGTACCAACATCTCCCGAATATAATGAACACACAAACCAACTGATTTAAACATAACAATTACATTATTTATATAAAAATGCAATTCTATTTTTGTAAAATATTAAAGCAGGTTTTGGCACTAATTCGTATCATTTCTTTACAGGAAAACACAAATGTAATCTTTTCCGTCTCAGTGAAGTTTACAAAATTCGGAAAGAATTGACATGCTGCATCGATTAAGTTTGTCCTAATTGATTCATAAAGATTACAGTGAAGAATAACATTTGATTCATTTTCAACTTGCTGAGTAGTACAAAACGGACAGAATCTCTCACTTTCTATTACATTTTCATATCGACCGGTTTCTATCCGCAATGGAGCTACACCGCATCGGAATCTTGCAAAAGCAGATCTATGCTGTAATGGTGGAGTTAGTTTACAATATTCTTCAACCATGTAGTCTTGTTTAAAAAGCCTATACGTTCTTAGTTTATTTCGACCATTACCGCTTATGCCGTCAACTCTATTCACACAATCCGGCCACTTTGAGACATATTGATATAGAGGTGGTCCTCGTTATTAGTATTGCTTGTTACTGAGCTCCAGATAAGGTGCGTATTGGCGTATTTTACGCACTTACTTTAGCAGAAAACGCATTGATTAGCAAAGGTGGGAGTACAAGACACTCACCGTAATACGCATTGAGTTTCAAATTGGGTAGTGCTTTTGGCAGCTAAAATAAGTGAATTTTTAATTTTGTTTTATTTTGTATCATTTGTTCCCTATTTAATAAGGAAGAAAATCTATAATACATTTGCAAAAGAAAATACGCAATGAATTTTAAATATTGGGATATAATACTCTTTAGATACACAACTTATCTGGAGCCCCGTCGTTATATCGGTGGGATATATAAAAGTATGTAGCCTTGTGCCAGTGAATAAACTAATACTTCATTATATGCCATGTACTCGTTATTTCCGAGTCCGCAATACTGAACAGAACAGAATAGAACAGAACAGAACAGAACAGAACAGAACAGAACAGAATATATATCCTTTATTTCGGCATCAGTCTCAGACCACGCAGTAGTATATGAGAGCATACATGTATACATATACATTGTAATAAATGGTATTTTCAACAACATGACGGACGGCATACATGTATATGAGGGGGGGGGGGGTGGGGGGGGTGAGTGTTGTTAATTATTGGTGCATACATAGTATTCGTCGGTGTTTGGCATCAATAATACATTATCAGTAGCTTAAACGTCAGGTTGGTTGCAAAACAAAAATAGTTACTACTTGAACAATAACTGTAATTGTAATTGTATAAATGATCAATAAAATGGAGTATATCCTGGGAGAAATTTCGAGCATTGACAATACAAGTAGCATTAATACGTCGAGACAGGGACTGGAAAGTGAACATTTGATAGCTGCGACAATTGAGACTAGTGCAACGTGAGAATACCACGTACATGATAGGCTAAGGCGTTGTGCTGGTCACGTTCTTTATTTTTTTTTGCTTATATTTAACGGCGGCACTGGCTCTAGGACCTTGCATGCCGTCTCCCAAGAATGGGAGAAAGAACGGAGGTAGAGATTTTTGAGAGAAGCCGGTAATTCGTATTTACAGAGCAACTACGAACTTATCGGTACCCATTTACAGCTGGGTGAACTGGAGCAGTGTGGATAAAGTGTCTTGCTCAAGGACACAACGCACGCCGCTAGTCAGGCTCGAACCCACGACCCTTGGATCAGTAGTCCGACACACTAACCATTACGCCACGGCGCTCCTCCACGTTCTTTATTAGACTTCATTATAAACATGATTTATAAATTAAGATCCAAATAAATGGACATAGAGACCGAGTTAACTAACCAAACTAATGTTTGGTAACATGTGGCGTGCCCTCACACAAATGGTCGAAACTCGAAAGCAGGTGAGAGCACATAATGTCACTCAGCAATATGTTATTACGTGATTTTCATCTCTTTTAACGAACGATCGTAGAAGAGTCAAAAAAAGGTAACCGCTAGTGTGATCATATCTTCTTTAAACAATATTGGAAATGTTCACTATAAGATCAAAGATAATAGCCAGTAGAAATAACAGTCACAGGACGTCATCAAAAACATGTGAATGGCATACATGGATATACTAGAAGCATATGCTTACATATACGAACATGTATCGGAACAACTATTGTATTAATGATGTATAGATATCAATCCACAGCATAGGTAATAGTCACGAATCGATGAATTCGGCGATTGCAGACGGACACCAGAACAGAACAAAGCGTTTATTTGCAATATTCTCAGACCACACAGTGGTATATGAGTGCATACAAGTACAGAATAATTTGTATTATCAACAACAACAACATGGCGGACAATAAATAAGCATGCAAATATGTTGAAAACAGAATATATCAATACATGTACTTAATTTTGGCTAGAATAAATCGTGTGTTCTCACCAATATTGAGCATGACTTTTGTAGAAAGAACGTAGTTGGGGACAAATTTGCAAGAATTGAAACTATGTGATTATCACGCAATTGTACAATTCAAGGATTAGACATAGTAAACATGTGATTATGTAAGCTAAACAAAATACTACGTCTACCAATAATAATAATAGTGATAATAATAATGATGATAATAGCAGAATGCAGTCAGTAATTGCTGAAAAACAATATAATTTCAGCAATAAATAAGCTTAGCGTTTTTAACATTGACTCAGATGTTGTGTTAAGAAGTTCCTTGAATTTAATAACTTTTGGATGTAGATAATAGTATTTCTTTAAGAATTTCTTACGTAATTCCAAAAATACTGGGCAAACAAAAAGATAATGAAACTCATCACCCAAGTCGTTAGTGTTACATATAGTACATTTGCGATCTGAATGTTGATATGCCCGACGATCTACCGGTTTCAATCGACAATCGATGATTTCCGGTTCTAAAACGAACCATGTTTAGATAACATAGATTTCTGTAAGATATTAAAATATGTTTCTATCTTCGTATTTTCCTTGAAAAGGGTGTATAACTTACCCTTGTTGGACTCGGTTACCTGAGAATGCCGACCATGAATAAATTGGTCGATTAGATCCAGTGTCATTTAATATTTGCTGGATAAACTGTAACCACTTAAAACGTTCGCTATTTGGAATAGAAATATACACCAACATTAAGAATGACAACTTAGTATGGCTGCCTTTAATACTTCTATTCCAGAATCCTAGCATCCGAGTTTAAATTATGATCGAAATTGGATACCGACCAAGTTCAGCATATAGCATGTATAATGGTGTAGATTTGCGACATCTGATTATTTTCCTTAAAAAGTCGGTATGTATACGTTCAAGTATGGAAATATTTTCATAGCCCCAGACGTCACATCCATATGTTAATATAGGTAACACTGTATGATCGAACAGTTTTAATTATAAATCGATCGGTAAATCTAGGTTGCTGATACGAGTGTATAACAAGTGAGTGTCTTTTCTGGCTTGCTGTGCTATATGCTTACGGGAATTTAGAAAGCTGCCACTCCTAGAAAAGTATACACCTAGGTATTTGTATTAATTTACTATCTCTAATATTTAATTACCTAATTTAAATGAGTATTTGCTGTTGTTTTTTGTACCAAACGCTGTTACTTTTGTTTTCTTCGTATTTATATTTAATTTCCATTCATCACAATACGTAAGGAAGTCAATAAGACATTTTATTGAGATCCCACTGTATGTGATATCACCTATTCAAACGGACGAGATCACTCATTCTATTTGTGATATAACTCATTGAACAGGTGATATCACATATTTGAGTAGGTGTTGATATCACAAACTGCTATTTAAATCCATAGGGACAGGGTTCAGTACTGGGTTGTGGATATTACCTTTTACTCTTCGACTTAAAATGGTAGTATCAATCAAGTTTTTAAAGACGAGAAATGTGTCTTGTCGGCACATAAATGCCCCTGCCGGCAGCCAAAGAAACCGAAGACACATTTGAAAACACAAAAAAAAATTCCTGACGATTATGAATTTGTTACAGCACGATAGAAAAAGAAATGAAAGTGAATGGGTTTAACGTCCCACCAACAGCTAGGGTCATATAGAGATGGGACCACAGTTTAACGTGTCATCCGACATACCAGTGGGATCGAAATACTATGCAAGTATTTTGATGCTTAAGGCGAGGTTAGAACCCACAATCTGCATAACATATCAGGTGTTCTAGACCGTCGACTATAACCCATCCCGAATTTATAGCAAATGTACAGCACTGAATGCACTAAGTATGTGACTTTGACATTGGGCACACATTTACACTGTTAAATGATTCTAAAGTGCTGTCAAACCATGATTTTATTGAGAAAGAAGGAAAAAAATATAAAGAAACAGCAGATGATATTTTTCATCTGCAGCAGTGTAAGGGTTAATACCTGAATCTTTTTCTTGGCGTCCGACTTCCATGTTTGTACGAGAGTCCTCAGGTCCTTCATTTTAGGGGTCAACGTGCAGATCAAGGTCACGCTGTCATCGGTGAACACGATGTCCACATTGTTCTTCTTCATCTGTGACTGCAGGTCGCCACAACAGGGCCTGACAATGATCAATGTTGATATGAGACAAGCAAAGGGATTTTGTACCTTCCGACTTCTGCGTAATTTCATGAAATACGTTTACAAAATTTACAATATTTTCTGTAAATTTCGTCAAAAGTTGACAAAATTTTCAGATTACATGCGGAATTATCTATCTGAAAATTTTGTCAACTGAATTTATGAAAAATATGTCCAGAGTTCAGGATAAGGCGCATATTGATGTTTTTACGCATTTATTTTAGCAGAATACGCATTGATTATCAAAAGTGGGTGTACAAAATACACACAGCAATGTGAAACTATGCATTGATTTTCAAATTGAGTAGTGAAAATGCTGTAATAATGTTTAATAAGGAAGACAATCAATAATACATTTGTAAACGTAAAATACGCATTGAATTTGAAATCTGGGGATATAATGCTCTTTAGATACAAAACTTATCTGGAGCCCTGCATGTCACAACATGAACCCATTGCACCCACGATGCCCACTCACAGGTATCTAAATTAACACATTGTTCCCTATTTTCCTCATCTCTCAATGAAAGATAATGTTGTTACCACTCATATTATTATAAGCAATTATGACACATTCCATACAGCATTGAATATTGGTGATAATTGTCTGGTGACGTAATGGCGCGTTCCAGCAACGTCATGAGACACGTGCATTACGTGGATGCTGGCTTTGTAGCATTGTCTACAGCCATGGTCAAACAATATTTCCACAAACCCTTGTAAAAGCTGCACGACTGCAGTAGTCAGGTCTAGATGTACCACTATTTAACTTCATATTCAATTCTGACACATTCCATATGACACAAACCATTTTAAAAACTGCACGACGGCAGCCGTCAGGTCTATGTGCACGGAATCGGGGATTGCTATCGCGTGTAGCTTCGTGTCCCATATCACGCCCGCTATACAGGAGAAGTAGGGCGACACCCGCAACACCACATCGTCCAAGACATGCCGATGCTCCCCGGAACACAGCCGCCGTACCACTGGAATAATACCATAATTATAGGGTTAACTGTACTGTAATTTTGAAATTTACGGCGTATATCAGAAAATGACGGGTCGGAAAATATGTTTAATGACAACGCGCTAGCGGAGCCATTAAAAATGTTTTCCGACCTATCATTTTCTGATATTCAAATTTCAAAATGACAATGCGGTTAACCTAGTCTAATGCACTCCTTTACTGTTTTGCAAACATTATCGAGTCTAGTTGGGAAATCGCAGGTTGAACCTGCTGGTTGAGCAGGTCATACCGGACGGATCACACAAATAATATTTTCTACGAAGAAAATAGTTCCAACACTATTACAAGATATTAGCAATTGTTGCCTCAATGTATATACGTTTATGTTGCTGATTTCATTATTTTTCAATAATAAAACAAATAAATTTGTCTTGCCTTATTTACTACTTTGCGCGTATAATGTCACTCCGGTGCGATCTCTTGGCAACAATATTTCAATGGCGGCTGCCTGTCAAACTTCCTGATTTTGATAAATATTGTGATAACTCGTCTAATCATTCGTGATATACTACCATTTGAGATGAAAGCTTACACAGGATACATACTTTCTGTTTGTGTGAATGATAAATTACTGCCAAAACATATGAAACGTGATTTTTTCCGCCGTATGCTTCGGACCATGCAACTTTCGGACCAGATCGCCAGGACGTTTCGGACCAGGACGTTTCAGAAACAGGATAGCTGTGTCTTTGACAATAATACCAGAATATCACTTGTGACATTATGTGAGTTACCCCATGTTTTGGTTGGTCATTATGTGGCAGAGTAAATTGACCGACCTCAAACTTAGTATAGGCGTAGGAATACATATTGAAATATTTTGCGACCGTTCATCAACAATTATATACCTGTAATATATGACCATCAGCCAATCAGATTGCTTGATATTTATAGAGTTCGTTAGAACACCAATATATTAACCAATTCCCTATATAGCTTGATGTTTCATAGTTTTGACTAATTCCCTGTGTTTTGAAGTGCCTGGGCAATAATTCCGCGCGCTCGGCCAATAGTTCCGCGTGCACGGTCAATAGTCAAAACTAGTTCACCCCTGAAAACCATGACGTCATGATTTCTTTCGAAGATTACGTAATAAAATTCAACGTACATCGGTCCGTCGACGTGCCCCGCCAATTTATGTTCATTACGTCACATACACTGTTACATGTTTAGTAATAAAACAGTTATTTCATGGTCATTCGGGGAACAGTCAGAACATATTGCCCCCGAGGTGCTATGGACGACCCGATGCACTATTGTCCTCACTATTCGGCCTCAGGGAAATAGTGCATCGTGTCGTCCACAGCACTTCGGGGCAATAGTTTTGACTGTTCCCCGAATGACCATGAAATAACTGTGTTATAGAGAATAGTAGGTTAGTGCCGTGAATGGAAAAAAATATCTGGCAAGGCCCATGAAACGGGATGGGCGAGGCTCTGCCGAGCATATCCCGTTTCCGTGCCGCGCCAGATATGTTTTCCCATTCACGGCACTAACCTACTATTCTATTTATCCCGTCAACACCTACAAATGGCTGTACAGTGCAATAAAAATAACCCCAGCCACCGCACATATTCATACGCAGTGATTAGGTCGTATTGAATGGATATCAAAAATGTTTCACGGCACCGTGTTTCACGGCACATACGCATTGTGTTAACGGGATAAATATTCATACACCATATGGCCGTGACTGCGGAAATGAGGCTTATGGGATTTGTGATTAAATAGCACACTTTAGGTATGAATAATGTGTTTCCCAGAATAAATTGTCCGAATAGTTAGGGTTATTATTAAGATACATAGAAAATGCCAGGTAGAGTATTTTTATGTCAAGTTTATCAGACAAGGCTAGGACATGCGTAGGAATTCGGCTAGGAAACATGTAGGAACTCTGATGCTCTCCGAGGAATTTTTACCGTTTCTGAGTCAAGCTTGATAATTTTTTGTTTGTTTGTTGGGGTTTAACGGCCAATCAACAGATAAGGTCAGTTAAGGCCGGGTCAATGGGTTTAGTACTAAATCCCATATATTACCTGTACAAGTACATGTACATGTTCAAGTACATGTACAGATGGGGAGAAAATCCCAAAAATCACAACTGAATATTTACAATAAAAAAACTATATATTCAGTCCTGATATCAGAATAATCTTGATCTGATACCAGGTCCTCGCCACACAAGAATCACTTGGCCCCCTTAAGCAGTAGGATCCGTAATAATCTACTACTTTTATAATAGGCAATAGCATAATTCAACTCCCAAGATAAAAACGTAACTGAAAGCCAAAACCAAGCAAATCGTGATTCCTATAAGGAGGAATCCCTACCGTTAATTTACGCCGTCGCGTTTGCAGACAAACCACCCACTTCGAGCCTGATAAACATGATATCAACATACTGATAACGTCAATGTTTTATCAGGTATTGAGTTATATGTAATTGAAAACTTACGTTTCATTGGTCAAACGGCTTCACATGACGTTACAGAATGACGTCATAGTAATGATACAACATAAACAAGTCTGCGTTATTTTCAACGAAAACTATTTTATATTTGATCATCGGCTAGCATAAATTGTTACCTGATAAATAGAATACAAGGTTAATAGTGTAATATAAGTTTTGACTGTTCCCAGAATGACCATGAAATAATATAATATTTTATATTCAGACACCATGTGGCTGTGACTGCAGAAATAAGGCGTATGAGATTTGTGATTAAATAGCACACTTCAGATATAAATAATGTGTTTCCCAGAATAAATTGTCTGAATAGTTAGGGTTATTACGATACATAGAAAATACCAGTTAGAGTATTTTGATGTCAAATTTATCAGGCAAGGCTAGGAAATGCGTAGGAATTTGGCTAGGAAACATGTAGGAATTCCGAGGAATTTTTACAGTTTCTGAGCCGAGCCTGATAAACATGTTATCAAGAGACTGATTACACAATGTTTTATCAGGTATCGAGTTACAGTTATAAAGAATTGAAAACTGACGTTTCATTGGTCAAACGGCTTCACATGACGTTACAGAATGACGTCATATCAATGATACAACATAAACAAGACTGCGTTATTTTCAACGAAAACTATTTTATATTTGATCATCGGCTAGCATAAATTGTTACCTGATAAAAAGAATACAAGGTTAATAGTGTATGTAATTAATGTTGACATCAAGTTTATTCAAATTCTATTCCGCATTTGCTCTGTACGTTTCAACTATCGACGCCATTTACGGAAAATATAATTTTGCAAATATTTTTCATCAGATATTGCCCAACTTCTGACAAGGCTCGTCTCATATCATCATCATCGACATACGAGACACGCCATGTAATTGTGCACCTAAGAACATGTGCGATATCTCAAGAAAAACATCTAGAACAGTTATGATATTTTCCGTAAATTATGTCGAAAGTTGACGAAATAGTCATAGCAAATGCGGATTAGAATATCCACATTTGCTATGAAATTTCGTCATCTTTCGACGTCATTTACAGAAAACATCACAGTTTCTGTAAATATATCTCATCACATGATTGGCACGCACTCACCATCTGGATCCTTAAACTCTATGACATAACAGCTGCCGTCTTCTGATTGGATGACTTTCCCTTTAGTTTCCCCACCTACAAAAATATGTTTTACACAAAATTATTCATGTGTTTTCCGACTAAGTTTTCCGTCAATGATACTTCTAACCATTTCATACTATTGAAGGAATTTAAACTCTATAGTTCTAGTATTTTACCTTTTACCAAATACAGCTGATTATCATTTACTCGAACAGGTCTTCGTCAAAGAGTCCGGACATTTTTAACTCGCCCCGCAGTTCCGAAAAAGGTGTGAATTTCGCGATTGGTGGTCTCTTGGAATTGTTTCTCTCGTGTAAAGACAGGCGGGTTACGTAAAAACATAAATTTAACAAGAGTTGTCAGAGGACAACGAAGCGCGTCCGGTGGCAGCAAAGGAACCGAGGGCACATTTGAAAACACAACGTGCTGGAAAAGGGAAACAAAATGTATGAGCCATTTACCAGAGCGTGTTAAGGTTTCGAGCGAACAAAGTATTTGACCTTGACCCTGGTTTAGCAGAGGTAGAGGACCCTTGGAGCAATGCGTGTGTGAAATATGAAGCAAATCCAAGCAAGGAAACAGAAAATATAGGCCATTTACCCGAGCGTTAAGGTTTCGGGATGCACAATGTATGTAACCTTGACCCTGGGCTTAGAAGGGGTGGCACGGAAGTGGATATGCAACAGCGCAGTAGAGGACCTTTGGAGCAATGCGTGTGTGACATATGAAGCAAATTCAAGCAAGGGAACAGAAAATATAGGCCATTTACCCGAGCGTCCAAGCGTTAAGGTTTCGAAATGCACAAAGTATGTGACATTGACCCTGGGCTTAGAAGGGGCGGCACGGACGTGGAGTTGCGACAGCGCAGTAGAGGACCCTTGGAGCAATGCGTGTGTGAAATATGAAGCAAATCCAAGCAAGGAAACAGAAAATATAGGCCATTTACCCGAGCGTCCGAGCGTTAAGGTTTCGAGATGCACAAAATATGTGACCTTGACCCTGGGCTTAGAAGGGGCGGCACGGACGTGGATTTGCCACAGCGCAGTAGAGAACCCTTGGAGCAACGCGTGTGTGAAATATGAAGCAAATACAAGCAAGGAAACAGAAAATATAGGTAATTTACTAGAGCGTCAGAGCGTTCAGGTTTCGAGATGCACAAAGTATGTGACCTTGACCCTGGGCTTAGAAGTGGCGGTACGGACGTGGATTTGCCACAGCGCAGTAGATGACCCTTGGAGCAAGGCGTGTGTGAAATGTGAAGCAAATCCAAGCAAGGAAACAGAAAATATAGGCCATTTACCCGAGCGTCCGAGCGTTAAGGTTTCGGGATGCACAAAGTATGTGACCTTGACCCTGTGCTTAGAAGGGGCGGCACGGACGTGTATTTGCCACATCGCAGTAGAGGACCCTTGGAGCAATGCGTGTGTGAAATATGAAGCAAATTCAAGCAAGGAAACAGAAAATATAGGCCATTATAATGTTTGAAGACAGACGGACGGACGGACGGACGGACGGACTAACGCCTACGACGCCGAGGGTATGCCATAAGCACTTCTTTCTTCGGAAGGCGCGCTAATAATTAAGTAGTGTTAACTCGGCGCGTCAAGATAACCTCGTTAATACATTAATTTGAACAACATTCAAAGTGAATGGGACATGTTTGCATTCACGACTGACAAATGTTTCTTCCAAAAGACTTCACAGACGTCAAACAGAGGTGGCATTCCTAGATTACATTAAATCATTGACTATTATTTAATGTTTCTTTCCCTCGAACTACGCAAGACTCGAATATTTTTTCCAGTCTGTTGCCGGTTCGAGAGATCAAACTTCTACTGTAATTGCCATTGTTTGAATATGTTTAATAGAAAGTTACAAAAAAGAACAGAAACCCATAATATGGCATATTTATAATAGTTTAATTGCATGTATTTTCACCTAGATATAAAAAGAGCAGGCCTCGACAAACTATTAATTTTCCATTCGTCCAGATTGGACTTCAACTCTTACATACAAGCATATGTTTTAATGTTTATGTCACACTGTCTCTTCAAATTGCCACTCGTCCAGATTGAAAATTCACTCGCCAATACGAGCTGACGAGTGGATTTGACGAGGCCTGGATAGTCAATGGCGGCTGCTCACTGAAACATGTTGAACACCTCCAAGTGTTCTGCTCACTGAAACATGTTGAACACCTCCAAGTGCTCTGTTCACTGAAACATGTTGGACACCTCCAAGTGTTCTGTTCACTCAACATGAAGCCATGTGATAAACAGAATCTCATTCTCGTTTCCATTTCATATTAACCTTTACAGTGCTGAATTAAATTTTGTCGTCTGCTGTTTATTTTCTGTTTTTCATTTTTCTCAATAAAAACATGGTTTGACAGCTCTTTAGAATCATTTCCATTGGAAAGGATTCTAAAGTGCTGTCAAATCATGTTTTTATTGAGAAAGAAGACAAAAACAACAGCAGACGATAATTTTCATTTCCCGCATTCTAAGGGTTAATTTATAAAATGTGTCGGCATTTTTATACACCGAGTCAGGTGCACAAACTGTGCCCAACTTGTTTCATAAACACATATCAAATGGAAACTTGATTGATATCCTCTATATCTCAAGCCGAAATGTTACCGCCAATTTGTTCCCGTTCGAAGTAATACATGAGGTTGTCGGTGCTGTTGATGGCATCCTCACAGCTCACTGCCAGCCGGGTGGGCGCGGGCACTTCATACACTGTCACCCTGCTACCCCCCAGTATCTTCTTTGATACGCGCTTCTTCAAACTTTCAAAGTCTAGAAAATAATACACCCAACTCTACACAATAGCCGGTCAAAGTCATAATCTAGACAATAACCAGACAAAGTCTTTACATAGCCAGCCATAATATAGACAATAACCAGACAAAGTCTGGACATAGCCAGCCATAATATAGACAATAACCAGACAAAGTCTAGACAATAACCTGACAAAGTCTGGACAATAACCAGACAAAGTATTGACAATAACCAGACAAAGTCTGGACATAGCCAGCCACAATATAGACAATAACCAGACAAAGTCTAGACAATAACCAGACAATAACCAGACAAAGTCTTGACAATAACCAGACAAAAAAAGTCTAGACAATAACCAGACAAAGTCTAGACAATAACTAGACAAAGTCTGGACATAGCCAGTCATAGTCTAGACAAGAACCAGACAAAGTCTGGACAATAACCAGACTAGACATTGAGCCAGCAATAACCCTCTCCCCCCCCCCCCATGTGGGATTTTTGGTGAGTATGATTTTCGGATTCAGTAGTCTATTGTCTCTCAATCCTGGTTGTCTGCGCACAAAAAGCTGTTGGCTGAGCAAATGGCGGCCATTTTACAAGATGGCCGCCGAAAAGTATTATATTATTTTATTAAGGACTGTTAACTTTCAGTCTGGTCAATATTAACCGGGTAAATTGCTATAATTAAGTCACTATTTGAATGTAAAATGATTTATAATACATCTTACATTTAATTACATCCGTAGGCGGCAATATATTTCAAAATGGCTGCCGAAATAGGCTGTTTTACAATATTGTTCTGCGAGTTGTGTGCTGTTACGAACAAATACAGACATTCATAAAGTTGAAACAATAATACATTTATTTCTCCCACAAATAAATGGCAAATACAGGAGATAGTCATGCAATAGCCTTCCACAATTGTCAGAACAGTCAAAATGGCCGCCAAAATGTTCTTGTTTTGTTCTATTCTTTACTGTATGAAGTTGTTATAAACAGCATTTCATGCACCTATTACATGTACACATACCAGTTTGAGGTATACAAATCAAATCATTTGATAACATATACACATCCAGGTATACAATGCTATAATATATATTCAAAATGGCCGCCAAAATGATCAGATGTTCAATAATATGGATGACGAAGCTGCAGTTTTCAGTAATTAAACAACACTAACATTGTTATGTATAGAGTGTGATAGTTTGCCTATTTTCAGAGACAAATACGGATGTAGTTCAATCAGTTTGAGTATTGAAGAACTGTTTCAAAGTGTATCCAAAATGGATTGACTGTTGACAAGGAATACAATGTTATTATCGTTAATGAGCACACTTATGACAATTAAGCGAGCATGATGATCATTGGCCAAGGTAGTATGTAGTTTGGTATGATGAATGGCATGGGTATGATTATTGCAAACATGCATGGCTTTCACCCACATTAAGCCTCCCGCATATGTCTTCACATGTGACAATAATTTATATTAACCCTTGGTCGTGAGTTGGATTGGAAAATAAATACCATATGTAAGTCATGCAATCACTGATGTAATCAGTTCTACATTAACCACTACATGTGCTGTATTCATTCTTCTAATTAAACATTGAAACTAATACACCAAAAACCTAACCATATTACAGTGTCACCATGACGGTCGATCGGTTTCAAGATGACCATCAACATGGTCTATTTTGCAATTAGGAGATGCGATATTTACAGATCTACATTTACACTTTTAATACAGCTAAAATTTCTAAAAATAGTTGATAATACCCTTAGCCCGAGGAGGTCCCGCATCTTGCAATGACACCAAACTCTGCTAGCCCATGCCATATACTCGAATACATGTCTTTGGTTGATATAGTAATGGAATATGATTGTCCATCAGCGTTGTAATAAATTTGAAAGACAACCATAGGGATTGTTATGCCGACTCAATGCCACATAAGGGTATATGGAGGCAAAGGCGTGTCTATTAAGAACAAACTATGTATGGTATGTATGTGCTAAACAGGTACAATGTAAAAATAATTTTGCATTCAGTATATAAATGTACACATGGTACATGATTATAGAGTTGTTTTATCATTAGAATGACATTACCTGTTGTCAAATAGAGAAATATATATTTAGACGACCCCAAAGAGCCAGCAAAACACACAACTGTGGTACAATGCGGCAGAAAACACCTTCCACAAACCTGATCCTTACCGCCTGCGTAAATAGTTAGAATTCCATGTAGACAATAGTTCAATTGCATAGTAACATCCAAAATGTAATGTGTCTCGATAGCTGCTATGTGATATTATTTAGATGAACATTTTGATACGTTGCATAATATGTTGTGGAGATACGTTATCATTCATGGGGATTTAATGTATATTGATGGTCCTGTGTGGCTACACGTGGTAGATGTGCATACTTCTTAAACTGGATTAGATTGATGTGTGAATACCCCGGAATCGCTTTTTCAGACTACATACATACTAATATTGGTTTGTATATACATGTATAGTAAATATTGGTAATTTTACACAACAGGTGTAGAATAACACATGTGCTATAATTCAGGACACTGAATGTTGAAACATATTGGACAAACTAGTTTATGTATGCATACATAACAGCTATATGAATATAGTGGATATATTTGAAGAGCATATGCATGCTTTTAGAAAGATCATGCACCTTCAATGTCTTTGTTAATATGAAAACTATGAAATGGTATATCAACCTTACAGGTTATCAAATGTAACTATTATGAAATCATGGTTAAATATTTACTTACAACGCCTCACTTTCAAAATACAATATTGTCATGGGTGCCTCTCAAATAAGACTAATGGAGCAATATACCTGCATGTATTAGGCAATGGCCATGATGCATGCACTGGTGTGCACTGACACTGGTAATTTATGACGTTCATACACATTGGAACACACACAATCATAAATGTGTCACACAAACTCATTTACTTGAAAGTGTATAACAATATATGTGTCCTGTTTTACTCCAGCTTAGCTTGCTCATATTATTTACAACTACATGTATCTTAATATTCTGTATTTTAGTATTTACTGTGTCATACATGGAGTAATATGGAGTAATATGTGCTACAAATCATCTATTCAGCATGGTAGAAAATGTATATTTTCTATATCCAATTTTTAAATTAGTACCTACGACCTATACTATTGACTAATTATATTTATATATTTATTTTACTTAATGGTGTGTAAAGGCCTGTCAACAGCTGAGAGTAATACTTATATGTATCAGAGACGTTCATGTTGGAATACACAACATAGTAAACATGGTAATTGTCCTGTTTGCCTAAATAGGAAATGGACATATAAAGAGAGGAACAGACATTCATTCTGTATCTGAAATTTGTGTCGATAACTAATATGTGACAGTGACGGGAGAAATGGGGCTCACGGGATTTGCGATCAGTGTGGCTCGTGATCAAATAGCACACTCCTGTACCCTGATAACGATAGAGTATGCTTGTTAGAAGCATGATGGGTGTTTAACTGATGGAATGGTGAACAGTGCAGATCATGAACAGAATGTGCACATACACAGACTGATAGGGATATACACTGGTCACAAAGTCATTAAACCCCATTTCTCCAGTCACATACACATACATGTATACCTGTATTAGTATCTACACGTTCATATGAACCTTTCATAAGTATCTGGCCGCGTATTAAGTAAGAAAAATTATTGTAAATTCAGTGGGTGGGGAATTTATAGTTAAAACTACTTTGTTTTCACATTGCATCATCTGCTGTAGACATTATCTAATCATAATATGGGCATTCACTATATATTACAAACACTAGTAAGTACAATTACCATTGATACAATTAATAGACACTGAGAGAGATTAGCATAATGAGACATATAGCGTTTTAGTTGTTACCATGACTAAGCAAATGCGAAGCGGACGGACAGACGGACAAACACACGGACACACTGTATCTGAGGTATGCACGGATGATATCAGTAGTGCCTAAATAGTTGTATATGCATTTAACAATTTATAAGTAAATGACAGTGCATAACATAAATGAAATTCATTACAAGTACAATTCCCATTGTAAAATGTGTGGGTGGGAAATGGTGAAAAATACTTTGTTTTTAACATTTTATCATCAGATAATCGGCATATATGCAATTAACATGTCTAATGAACAATACTAGGTACCATTGACACGAAGAAAATTCAGTGGGTGGGGTAACAAAACGTGCACAATTCTTCATCTGAATTAGCAGATATTATTTATTTGAACATTATTCCATTGTATAGTTATGAATACATCAGAAAACATACAAAACTACCATATGAGTTGTTTCTAATGATAAAAAAACAGTCGATTTTCAATGAAAATGTTATTTTTCACAATTGCGAAAAGTCTGAGGGTGGTATACTTCAAAATGGTGCCAAACATTCATCCAGCGGGTTACAGAGCGCAGACATACAGCATAGAACTCGTAATTGAACGACATTAACCAGCCATAATCTAGACAATAACCAGCCAAGGTCTGGACATAGCCAGCCATAATCTAGACAATAACGAGACAATGTGTAGAAACTAACTAGTCAAAGTCTATACAATAACTAGACAAAGTCTGGACATAGCCAGTCATAGTCTAGACAATAACCAGACAAAGTCTGGACAATAACCAGCCATAATCTAGACAATAACCAGACAAAGTCTGGGCATAGCCAGCAATAATCTAGACAATATCCAGACAAAGTCTGGACAATACCAGACAAAGTCTACACAATAATCAGGCAAAGTCTAGACAATAACCAGACAAAGTCTAGACAATAGCCAGCCATAAGTTAGACAATAACCAGACAAAGTCTGGACATAGCCAGCCATAGTATAGACAATAACCAGACAAAGTCTGGACAATACCAGACACAGTCCAGACAATAACCAGGCAAAGTCTAGACAATAACCAGACAAAGTCTAGACAATACCAGACAAAGTCTGGACAATAGCCAGCTATAATCTAGACAATAACCAGACAAAGTCTGGACATAGCCAGCCATAGTCTAGACAATAACCAGACAAAGTCTGGACAATAGCCAGCCATAATATAGACAATGACCAGACAAAGTCTACAAAATAGCCAGCCGTAATCTGGACAATGATAAAAAAACAGTTGATTTTCAACAAAAAAATGTAGTTTTTCACAATTTCGAAAAGTCTGATGGTGGTATACTTCAAAATGGTGCCAAACATTCATCCAGCGGGTTACAGAGCGCAGACAAACGCCATAGAACTCGTAATTGAACGTAGTTTCAGAGAAATAAGTCTGCAAAAATCCCACAGGGGGGGGGGGGGGGCGGTTTCCATTTCTTGCTGACGTCCTAGACAAAGTCTAGACAATAACCAACCATAATCTAGACAATAACCAGCCAAAGTCTGGACATAGCCAGCCATAATTTAGACAATAACCAGAGAAAGTCTGGACAATAACCAAACAAAGTCTAGACAATAACCAGACAAAGTCTAGATAATAACTAGCCAAAGTCTATACAATAACCAGACAAAGTCTAGACAATAACTAGAAAAAGTCTGGACACAGCCAGTCATAGTCTAGACAATAACCAGACAAAGTTTGGACAATAACAATCCATAATCTAGACAATAACAAGACAAAGTCTGGACATAGCCAGCAATAATCTAGACAATAAACAGACAAAGTCTGGACATAGCCAGCCATAATCTAGACAATAACCAGACAAAGTCTGGACATAGCCAGCCATAATCTAGACAACAACCAGACAAAGTCTGGACATAGCCAACCATAATCTAGACAATCACCAGACAAAGTCTGGACATAGCCAGCCATAATCTAGAAATAACCAGACAAAGTCTAGACATAGCCAGCAAAAATCTAGACAATAACCAGACAAAGTCTGGACAATACCAGACAAACTCTAGACAATAACCAGACAAAGTCTAGACAATAACTAGCGATAATCCAGCCATATCCAGCCATAATCTGGACAATAACCAGACAAAGTCTGGACATAGCCAGCCATAATCTAGCCAATAACCACACAAAATATAGACATTAACAGAAAAAGTCTCTTGACAATAAACTAGGACAAAGTCTGGACTAGCCAGCCATAATCTAGACTAACCAGACAAAGTCTGGACATAGCCAGCCCATCTATAGACAATCAACCAGACAAAGTCTGGACATAGCCAACCATAATCTAGACAATCACCAGACAAAGTCTGGACATAGCCAGCCAATCTGAAATAACCAGACAAATCTAACATAGCAGCAAAAAATCTAGACAATAACCAACAAGTCTGGATCCAGACAAAACTCTAGACAATAACCAGACAAAGTCTAGACAATAACTAGCGATAATCCAGCCATATCCAGCCATAATCTGGACAATAACCAGACAAAGTCTGGACATAGCCAGCCATAATCTAGCCAATAACCACACAAACTATAGACAATAACCAGACAAAGTCTAGACAATAACTAGACAAAGTCTGGACATAGCCAGCCATAATCACGACAATAACCAGACAAAGTCTGGACATAGCCAGCCATAATCTAGCCAATAACCACACAAACTCTAGACAATAACCAGAGAAAGTCTAGACAATAACTAGACAAAGTCTGGACATAGCCAGCCATAATCACGACAATAACCAGACAAAGTCTGGACATAGCCAGCCATAATATAGACAATAACCGGACAAAGTCTAGACAATAACAAGACAACGTCTAGACAATAACCAGACAAAGTCTGGACATAGCCAGCAATAATCTGGACAATAACCAGACAACGTCTGGAACATAACCAAAAACAAAGTCTAGTCAATAATGACAAAGTCTAGACAAATAACTAGCCAAAGTATAAAAACCAAGTGACAAACTAGACAAAGTCGGACATGATAATAGACAATAACAAGACAATACTAGCCAGCCATCTAGACAATAACCAACAAAGTAAGACATAGCCACCAAATTAGACAATAACGACAAATATGACAATAACAAGACAAAGTCTAGACAATAACATGACAAAGTCTGGAAAATAACCAGACAAAGTCTAGACAATACCAGACAAAGTCTGGACAATAGCCAGCCATAAACTATACAATAACCTGACAAACTCTGGACATAGCCAGCCATAGTCTAGACAATAACCAGACAAAGTCTGGACACTAGCCAGCCATGATATAGACAATAACCAGACAATGTCTAGACAATATCCAGCCATAATCTGGACAAAAACCAGACAAAGTCTGGACAATAGCCAGCCATAGTCTAGACAATAACCAGACAAAGTCTGGACAACAACCAGACAAAGTCTAGACAGCAACGAGACAAAGTCTAGACAATAACTAGCCAAAGTCTATACAATAACTAGACAAAGTCTGGACATAGCCAGTCATAGTCTAGACAATAACCAGACAAAGTTTAGACAATGACGAGACAAAGTCTAGACAATACCAGACACAGTCTTGACAATTGCCAGCCATAATCTATACTTCAAAATGGTGCCAAACATTCATCCAGCGGGTTACAGAGCGCAGACATATGGCATAGAACTCGTAATTGAATGTAGTTTCAGAAAAAATAGGTCTGCCAAAATCCCACAGAGGGGGGAGGGTTTCCATTTCTGGCTGACGGCCTAGACAAGTCTAGACAATAACCAGCCATAATCTAGACAATAAACAGACAAAGTCTGGACATAGCCAGCGATAATCTAGACAATAACTAGACAAAGTCAGGACATAGCCAGCCATACTATAGACAATAACCAGACAAAGTATAGAAAATAACAAGACAGTCTAGACAATAACCAGACAAAGTCTGGACATAGCCAGCCATAGTCTAGACAACAACAAGACAAAGTCTGGACAATAACCAAACAATGTCTAGAAAATAGCCAGACAAAGTCTAGACAATAACTATCCAAAGTCTATACAATAACCAGACAACGTCTAGACAATAACTAGCCCAAGTCTATACAATAACTAGACAAAGATTGGAAATAGCCAGTCATAGTCTAGACAATAACCAGACAAAGTTTGGACACTAACCAGCCATAATGTAGACAATAACGAGACAAAGTCTGGACATAGCCAGCCATAATATAGACAATAACCAGACAAAGTCTAGACAATAACAAGACAACGTCTAGACAATAACCAGAAAAAGTCTGGACATAGCCAGCAATAATCTGGACAATAACCAGACAACGTCTGGACAATAACCAAACAAAGTCTAGTCAATAACTAAACAAAGTCTAGACAATAACTAGCCAAAGTCTATACAATAACCAGACAAAGTCTAGACAATAACTAGACAAAGTCTGAACATAGCCAGTCATAGTCTAGACAATAACCAGACAAAGTTTGGACAATAACAATCCATAATCTAGGCAATAACAAGACAAAGTCTGGACATAGCCAGCCATAATCTAGACAATAACCTGACAAAGTCAAGACATAGCCAGCCATACTATAGACAATAATCAGACAAAGTATAGAAAATAACCAGACAAAGTCTAGACAATACCAGACAAAATCTGGACAATAGCCAGCCATAAACAAGACAATAGCCAGACAAAGCATAGACAATACCAGACAAAGTCTGGACAATAGCCAGCCATAAACTAGACAATAACCTGACAAACTCTGGACATAGCCAGCCATAGTCTAGACAATAACCAGACAAAGTCTGGACACTAGCCAGCCATGATATAGACAATAACCAGACAAAGTCTAGACAATATCCAGCCATAATCTGGACAAAAACCAGACAAAGTCTGGACAATAGCCAGCCATAGTCTAGACAATAACCAGACAAAGTCTGGACAACAACCAGACAAAGTCTAGACAGCAACGAGACAAAGTCTAGACAATAAATAGCCAAAGTCTATACAATAACTAGACAAAGTCTGGACATAGCCAGTCATAGTATAGACAATAACCAGACAAAGTTTAGACAATGACCAGACAAAGTATAGACAATACCAGACACAGTCTTGACAATTGCCAGCCATAATCTAGACAATAACCAGACAAAGTCTGGACATAGCCAGCCATAGTCTAGACAAACACCAGACAAAATATGGACACTAGTCAGCCATAATATAGACAATGACCAGACAAAGTCTAGACAATAGCCAGCCATAATCTGGACAATGATAAAAAACAGTTGATTTTCAACGAAAAATGTAATTTTTCACAATTTCGAAAAGTCTGAGGGAGGTATACTTCAAAATGGTGCCAAACATTCATCCAGCGGGTTACAGAGCGCAGACATATGGCATAGAACTCGTAATTGAATGTAGTTTCAGAAAAAATAGGTCTGCCAAAATCCCACAGAGGGGGGAGGGTTTCCATTTCTGGCTGACGGCCTAGACAAAGTCTAGACAATAACCAGCCATAATCTAGACAATAAACAGACAAAGTCTGGACATAGCCAGCCATAATCTAGACAATAACTAGACAAAGTCAGGACATAGCCAGCCATACTATAGACAATAACCAGACAAAGAATAGAAAATAACAAGACAGTCTAGACAATAACCAGACAAAGTCTGGACATAGCCAGCCATAGTCTAGACAACAACAAGACAAAGTCTGGACAATAACCAAACAATGTCTAGAAAATAACCTGACAAAGTCTAGACAATAACTAGCCAAAGTCTATACAATAACCAGACAAAGTCTAGACAATAACTAGCGAAAGTCTATACAATAACTAGACAAAGGTTGGAAATAGCCAGTCATAGTCTAGACAATAACCAGACAAAGTTTGGACAATAACCAGCCATAATGTAGACAATAACGAGACAAAGTCTGGACATAGCCAGCCATAATCTAGACATTAAACAGACAAAGTCTGGACATATAGCCAGCCATAATCTAGACAAATCTAGACAATAACCAGACAAAGTCTGGACATAGCCAGCCATAATCTAGACAATAACCAGCCAAAGTCTGGACATAGCCAGCCATAATATAGACTATAACCAGACAAAGTCTAGACAATAACCAGACAAAGTCTAGACAATGACCAGACAATGTCTAGACAATACCAGACAAACTCTGGACAATAGCCAGCCATAAACAAGACAATAGCCAGACAAAGTCTAGACAATACCAGACAAAGTCTGGACAATAGCCAGGCATAAACTAGACAATAACCAGACAAATTCTGGACATAGCCAGTCATAGTCTAGACAATAACCAGACAAAGTATGGACACTTGCCAGCCATGATATAGACAATAACCAGACAAAGTCTAGACAATATGCAGCCATAATCTGGACAAAAACCAGACAAAGTCTGGACATTAGCCAGTCATAGTCTAGACAATAACCAGACAAAGTCTGGACAAGAACCAGACAAAGTCTAGACAACAACGAGACAAAGTCGAGACAATAACTAGCCAAAGTCTATACAATAACTAGACAAAGTCTGGACATAGCCAGTCATAGTCTAGACAATAACCAGACAAAGTTTAGACAATAACCAGACAAAGTCTAGACAATACCAGACAAAGTCTTGACAATTGGCAGCCATAATCTAGACAATAACCAGACAAAGTCTAGACAATAGCCAGCCATAATCTTGACAATGATAAAAAACAGTTGATTTTCAACGAGAAATGTAATTTTTCACAATTTCTAAACGTCTGATGGTGATATACTTCAAAATGGTGCCAAACATTCATCCAGCGGGTTACATAGCGCAGACATACGGCATAGAACTTGTAATGGAATGTAGTTTCAGAAGAGATAGGTCTGCAAAAATCCCACAGGGGGGCTTCCATTTCTGGCTGACGGCCTATACGAAGTCTAGACAATAACCAGCCATAATGTAAACAATAACCAGCCAAAGTATGGACATAGCCAGCCATAATCTAGACAATAAACAGACACAGTCTGGACATAGCCAGCCATAATATAGACAATAACCAGACAAAGTCTGGACATAGCCAGCCATACTATAGACAATAACCAGACAAAGTCTAGACAATAACCAGGCAAATTCTGGACATAGCCAGCCATAGTCTAGACAATAACAAGACAAAGTCTGGACAATAACCAAACAATGTCTAGACAATAACCAGACAAAGTCTAGACAATAACTAGCCAAAGTCTATACAATAACCAGACAAAGTCTAGACAATAACTAGCAAAAGTATATACAATAACTAGACGAAGTCTGGAAATAGCCATTCATAGTCTAGACAATAACCAGACAAAGTTTGGACAATAACCAGCCATAATCTAGACAATAACCAGACAAAGTCTGGACATAGCCAGCATTAATCTAGACAATAACTAGCCAAAGTCTGGACATAGCCAGCCATAATATAGATATAACCAGACAAAGTCTAGACAATAACCAGACAAAGTCTATACAATAACCAGACAAAGTGTGGACAATAACCGCACAAAGTCTGGACAATACCTGACAAAGTCAAGACAATAACTAGCCAAAGTCTGAACATAGCGAGCCATATTCTAGACAATAACCAGCCAAAGTCTAGACAATAACCAGACAAAGTAGAGACAATAACCAGACAATATCTGGACATAGCCAGCCATAATATAGACAATAACAGCAATAATCTAGACAATAACCAGACAAAGTCTGGAAATAGCCAGCTATAATCTAGACAATACCCAGACAAAGTCTGGACAATACCAGACAAAGTCTAGACAATAACCAGACAAAGAATAGACAATAACCAGACAATATCTGGACATAGCCAGCCATAATATAGACAATAACCAACCATAATCTAGACAATAACCAGACAAAGTCTGGACATAGCCAGCCATAATCTAGACAATAACCAGACAAAGTCGGAACAATACCAGACAAAGTCTAGACAATAACCAGACAAAGTCTAGACAATAGCCAGACAAAGTCTAGACAATAACCAGACAAAGCCTGGACAATAGCCAGACAACATCTAGACAATAACTAGACAAAATCTGGACAATAGCCAGACAAAGTCTGGACACTAACCAGACAAAGTTAGACAATAACTAGACAAATTCTGGACAATAACCAGCCAAAGTTTAGACAATAACCAGCCGAAATCTAGACAATAACCAGCCATGATCTAGAGAATAACCAGCCAAAGTCTAGAGAATAACCAGCCAAAGTCAGGACAATAACTAGTCAAAGTCTAGACAATAACCATCCAAAGTCAAGACAATAACTACCAACCAAAGTCTAGACAATAACCAGCCAAAAGTCAAGACAATAACTAGCCAAAGTCTAGACAATAACCAGCCAAAGTCAAGACAGTAACTATCCAAAGTCAAGACAATAGCCAAAGTCTAGATAATAACCAGCCAAAGTCAAGACAATAACTATCCAAAGTCTAGACAATAACCAGCCAAGGTCTAGACAATAACCAACCAAAGTCTAGACAATAACATGTCAAATTCTACACAATAACCTGCCAAAGAATAGACAATAACCCGCCAAGATCTAGACAATAACCAGCCAAAGTCTAGACAATAACCAGCAAAAGCTTAGACAATAACCAGCCAAAGTCTAGACTATTATGGCACAAGCACCGTAATTTTGATGTTTGAAATAACTATACCATGTGAAAATAACATACTTTCACTGAAAATATGAATATTAGAAAGGGGGCTACAATTAGAATAAATACGGTATTTATGTTCAGAAACAAGCAAAAGGTCAGAAAACAATAGGGCCATTATGGCACTATATCGCTCACCAGGGGGTCATTTCACTAAACTTCATACGACTAAAATGTTCAATTGATGGATTTACATTTATTGAGCATAGGCTGCATATGCTCAATAAATGTAAATCCAAAAATCGTTTACAAGAAAACAGTGTTAATGTGAAATTTTGGTTTGGGAGTTTCTAGTTTGGGAGTTTCCACTTACGTATATGTTAGTCGTACAAAGTTTAGTGAAACGGCCCCCTGGTTATTATGCAAGTAAATCTAAGAGAGCTTTATACATTCATTATTCCTACAAAGTTTTGTTGAAACCAATCTGGTGATTATAATGGGAAGACATTGTTTAAAGCTTTTGTCCAGCTTCATAAGGTATCCATCTTGGATTATGTGATCATCTCCCAATTGAAAAATCTGTAAATGTTTCACCGATGAAGTTTGGCCAGCATCGGCCAAGCGGTTAGTAAGAAAAGCTGTTTGAAAACTATAATAAAAAGATACAGGTTTAACCTTTAGCAGCCAACTTGGATGATGTCATCATCTAATTTAGATAAAAAAAATGTGAAATTTGACCTAGAATTAACCACCCCCTCCCCCTGAACCCATGTTTGACCCCAGGCCACCATTTTAACAAATCTGAAACAACATGGACTATCGATCATTCCTGCAAAGTTTTGTGGCGGTTTGTGAGAAGATTTTTTAAGAACTTGAATTTTCAACAGCGGCTATCTTGGATTATGCGATGACCTCCAATTTTTTCAAATCTGACGTGCCCCCACCCATAGATCATCCATGTGAAGTTTGACCAACATTAGCCCAGCGGTTCGTGAGAAGAAGATATTTGAGCCTTTGGCTCAGGTGATCTAAAATACACCTAGCTCTGAAAACCGAAAAACTTCACTAAGGCCATTATAAAATAAATACTAGATTCTCATCCATTTTTTTTTTAAATGGAGGCGGGGGGTGAAATTTTATTTTTTATTTTATATTTTCAGGATATCGGAAATACCAACCATCGACCATCGTTTGTGTTAACTCTTTGCATGCTGGGATTGAAAATAATGGCTATACTCTCTAACTTACTAGCAAATGACAATTCATCAATGTCTTTCTTATTTCTCTCTGAAAATAAGCAATTACCCATCGCATGCTCCCAACTAGACATAGCACTATGGCTTTCACTACCGTTACAGCCATAGACCTCACAGATACCTACTGTAGCGACTTGATTTCAAGATTTGAAATCTGTCGATTATTGTCTAAATACGCGTCTAATGGTGCTAAACCAGCAGTGCAAAGCCAGAAATTATTTTAAATAGCCTGTATGAGTTACAATGGGTGACTTGCCTATTAAAATAAAAGTAAAATGTTTATCGCTCCTTTTTTTGTCCGACTACATAAAGTGTACAAAGTTTACACGCTACTGTCGCCATTTTGCCGAAGAATTTCCGGCAGAATAAATTAACTTCGTAATTCTGTTTTTAGTCCGGCGGCCAAAGACCGATTTTGGGGCTTAACTTCGTTTTGAATAACTTAAGTTTTTTACTACTGATTTTGCCTATTTAGACTTTCTAGTTTTAGAATCCGACTGATGCAAATCTGTTACCCTTGAGCATTTGGAGAAATCTGCATAAATTCAAGATGGCTGCCACCAAGATATATTGTGCGATATAATTGCATCCCCAGGAGGAAATTAAACCATCTCAGGCGCGGATCTAGGTTTCTGAGAACGGGGGGGTGGTGGTAGTCGAGGTGCACGCAGTGGACCCAGTTTGCTAGTAGGGGGTCCGGGGGCACCTCCCCCCCCCCCCCCCCCCCGGAAAGAAATTGAAATACAGATGTCCTGAAATGCATTTTCCTGGGTTTTCCTGGATTTTCCTGGATTTAAAATCCGACTCGAGCTGGTAATAAACTGTTATATTTTGTACCGCTATGATGATATTCTTTTGTAAGTTAACTGATTATCAAAACCACATACCTGTAATCAGCTGACGTAAAAGTAAATATAAGTACATGTAATGACATTGACTATACGTCAACGGACACTCGGTACCGTAGTATATACACTGCAACTCACCTTTATATCGTGATCGCGTATCGCGATCTCTATTATAATGCGATTCGCCCGTACCTCAAAAATAAAGAGAAAAAACAACAACAAAAAAACGGTCGCAATGGTCCGCGTTATTCGGCTACAGTACAGTCACCAAAACCTTCCAGTGAACTATAAGCAAACAGCAAAGCAACAGCCTCGGTTTCACATCGGCATTACATGTACACGCGGAATCTGGGTCACTTCTGTCGCCAGACACGCCGCTGACAGGATAGGCTACATGTACGCAGGTCAGCGCCATGTAGGCTACTCAGTGGATCCTGGATATTATACTACCAATGAGGACAGCCTCAGGTGGTGGACAGTGGGGGCCGGGAGGTGGGAGGTAGGAGGCTGGAGATGAGAGGTAGGGGGTGGGAGGACAGGGGCCGGGAGGTGGGAGGTAGGGGCGGGAGATGGGTGGTAGGGGCGGGAGGTGGGAGACTAGACTGACGCCCCCTGTCCACCACCTCACCAATATGAGCCATGTATGTACAGCTGCTGACGCCCGTCACATAGGTAGCACCTATTATGTGTTTGACGCCGACAAGTTTGAGCAAGGAAATTATTGGGCACCGGTCTGTGGAGATTGCCATAAATAAGTTACAAATTTTGACTATACCTATCAGTGAAAAATGATTTCATGCTGGTCTGTCGCATCTTTTTCGCGACAGGCTCCATCGTGTAAATCTAGAGCAGTCAGGTTATTGTTGTTGTTGTTTCTGCTGCGTGCACATGTTTCCCGCGTTTACTTTTCATGGCACCGTAAATGATCAACGCTCTATGATCAATCATGAATCATGCGAATACAATGTAAAGTAGCTACAGTAACAAACACAATACATATACATATTAAATCGTTTAATTGTGTATGGTTCACGTTTTTAAACATATATCGAACATGTTTGTCCATCATGAATATCATCATGACAATTTCATATCAGTTCATATTTGCGTAACCTCCGTGGCTGAACAGGGGGGGGGGGAGGGGGTTGCAACCCCCACAACCCAGTGCTAGATCCGCGCCTGCATCTAAGAGAGTATAATGAATGTATTAACGTGTTAACACAAACGGGCAACTTTAAAATTCAATTCCTTAACAGCATATAGAAAAAATCCAAGATGGCCGCCAAATGTGAATATTTTACATACTTTCACTAATTCGTCATATCAAAGAATATACGTTTTTTAATTAAGTGTTTAAAACAATGAATGTGTGTTTTTTGTAACTTTGATGTGAAATTATATACTAATCTATATAACACAAGTCCAAGATGGCAGCCATATATGAATATATTACAATGTACTTGCAACCGTATCTTGAAATAATAAACATTATATACTTGCAATCATATCAGAGCGAATTTGCATACCAATATTGTATTTAGGTATATAATTATTCCAATACATTGGGTATGTATTTAGACACATGTTTCAATCGCATTAGTCCAAGGTGACCACCAAATATCATATTACCTGATAAATAACTTGTGTAGTAAATAGCTTATGTAATTACACCTTCATATACACCATTAGACAGCATCGGCAATAACGTAAGTATAATATGGCCGCCGGATATGAATATAGTACCTTATAATAGTAATGATGATTATTGCAGATAATCTATTGTGTATGACCAGCTGGGTACTGACTGTATCCTACAGCCAGGGCCGTTTTACCTCTGGCTGCGCTGCTCAACTGACATAGCCACTAGCCAAGTCACGTGACTCATAATTTATGCAGCAGCCATCTTTGTAGAATTCAATAAAACTCATTTGTTGTCGTACAAATTATATCAATATACGGGGTTACCTGGAGCTGAGAACGATTTCCACTGAGCCGTATTGTGTATTAATACGTAGTTCGTGTTATTACGGTGTGTTTCCCGTTGTGTATTGATTCTCCTGTGTGTATTGCGGCGACTTAGTGGGACTTGTTCAGCGTTGTGTTTGAACGAGTCCATTTTGAACACTTTGCATTTCGGGCCGTGTAGTTTCTGACCCGTGTTACAATTCAGCATGGCTGGTCCCCTCCGTGTTACCGTGTTTGGCCATAGTTTCCCAAAGAGACTTAGAACCTTCATTGAATTGCATCCACATGCAGATAATCTTGGGTTGGACAGGGACCAGTTTGACGTTTCTATTGCGGGGTATGGGGGCCTCTTGTTGTGTGGTGACCCCCATGGGCGGCTACACAGACAAGACCGGATAATGCATGGATGTGACATTGTGTTGATAGACATAGGTTCAAACGATTTGTGCAATCCGACATCGTGCCACATGACCTTGCAAGGAATCTAGTCCAATATGCCATGTTTTTACAACACAACCTGAGTGTGGGGAAAATAGGGATCTGTCAAATTTTCAAGCGTGATTCCCCACCTGATGCTGATTATAACAACCGGGTGCTTGAGGTCAACACCGCACTGGACAACCTTGTGCAGGGTGCCCCCAATGTGTATCTCTGGAAACATAGGTCTGGTCTGTGGAATCCAGGAGTGAATGTTTTTCACGCTGATGGCGTGCATCTGTCCATGGACATTGGCTATCCTAGGTATCTACGCAGCATCCGAGATTGTGTTCTCCGCCTTTCTCGGTGGTAATGCCTGTCGTCAGCTGTTTTTATTGAATGTAAGTCACGCGCCCGGGCCCAGACACCCAGACTGCATTCATCGTTTATAGTGCTTGAGTGCTGGTGTGCACATTGTATTTGTATATGAGTGCTGTTGTGCACGTCATGTTAATACAGATTTAATTTCTGCTTTGTTGTACAACTTAATTCACAGTGATGCTAATAATTTTTACCTATAGGGCTGTTTGTAACGCTTGCAATACAGAATAGTTGTTTTCCATGTGCTGTTGTGCACTACGCAAACAATCCTAGGCTATAATTGGCTGTGCTGTTGTATGTGCACTTGGTAGTACATATTTGACTAGGCTGTTGTGCACATGAATACATGCAATTTTGGCAAGTGCTGCTTTACGTATTGTGCAATTATTCGTACATTTATTCAATCATTTTAGTTCATAAGTGCTGTTGTGCACAGTGTATGGATTAGTTGACAGTGCTGTTGTGCACATTGTGATTAAAAAGTAATTTTACAGTGCTGTTGTGCACCTGCTATACTAAGTGCTGTTGTGCACAGTGTATTGTGAATTGGTTGACATTGCTGTTGTACACACTGTGATAAAAATAATTCTACAGTGCTGTTGTGCACCTGTAGTACAAGTGCTGTTGTGCAAAAGTCGTATTGCAGAATGCATTCACTGACAGTGCTGTTGTGCAATAATGTATTATGGAAATTGGTACTCTGTTTCACAGCGTTGTGACAGGATGCCCAAGGCGAAAAAGAAGACAAGGAGACTGGCGCCAGCGTCGCCTCCACCCTCGCCGCCGCCGCCGCCGTCGGCATCACCTGCTGCCAATGTTGATTTGCCAGGTTTGGAGGAGCGGATCGTGGAGCGGCTGCTAGCACGCCTCTCGGACAGCGGGCGATTGCTCGCTGAACGGCCCGATGGCACCCTGGTTTGTCCACCGCCTGTACTGGATACAGAGAGGGCGTCAACCTCTGCAGTCCAAGGTCCAGCCCCGCCATCCTCAGTTGCTGCTGATGCCGTGTCCGTATCATCAGCAGGGGACATGTTTGCCAGCCTCACAGGTGATGTGGAGGCTGACCACCAGCTTCAAGTGCCATTGGCACATGTACACTCTAACAATATAACATTGTCAGACCATGTGTCGGACAAATTGCGGGATGCGATCTGGGGAGATAAATATATTGATCTATCTCAGCTGTTGCCAAATGTTGGGTCGGATAAGGTGGCTGTGAATGTTCTTGAGGGTGAGTCCGACACAGTGTTCAGGGTGATGACGACCCCAAAAATCCAAAGATCTGTCATTGACCAGTGGCTTCGTGCCTTTTTCATATTCATGGATGTGTACGTGAAGCGTCACCCTGGGTCTGTGTCGGGTTTACTCTCGTATATCACCTTGACGCAAGATTTGGCACGGTCTTATGGTCACCGTGCCTTCACATTCTATGACCGTGCATTCAGGGAGCATCGTCAGTCACAACACCACCCCTGGGGTGTGTTACATCAGGAGCTATGGTTGAGGGCAGTAACACTCAAGGCGGGCTTGTCGTCCAATATAGCACAGTCTTCTTCCAATGCCCCATGTTGGATGTTTAACCGCCGAGCCGGGTGCACAAAATCTGTGTGCAGCTATGCTCACGTCTGCTTGGTGTGTGTGATAAACATCCGCGTTATAGGTGTGCTGCATACATGAGCGCAGTCAGCCCACCAGCCACCACTGTCCGTCCGGATGTCCGCCCGATTTTGCCGGGTCCTCCACCCGTCGGCCCGCGAATGCCTAGCCCATATGGACCTATGCCGCCGCGTCCCCCCGTCATCCAAAACCAGCCCTTTCGTGCCCGCAATCCGTTCGTTTTTTTAGCCAACAATCTCCCAACACCAATAGACGCTGGTAGGCTGTATCACTGGCTACAGGGTTATACACCAGCGGAACAACATTTTCTTACATCTGGCTTTTCGCACGGTTTCGATATTCCTTATCATGGTCCACACCAATTTCGTTATTCCCGAAATCACAGCTCGTGTCTTGATAATTTGCATGTATTACACAAGAAACTACAGGCCGAACTCGATGCTGATAGGATTGTAGGCCCCCTTGATGTTATACCGCCTAATCTTGTCTGTTCCCCGTTGGGACTTATCCCCAAGAAAGGATCAGACTCGTTTCGACTCATACACGACCTTTCATATCCCGAGGGCTCGTCTATTAATGATGGTATTGACAAAAAATTCACACAGGTACAGTACGAGTCCATTGACAATGTGGTGTCAATTGTAAAACGTCTCGGTCATGGAGCACTGATGGCCAAAACTGACATCGAGTCCGCGTATCGGCTCCTGCCAATATCTCCCAATGACTACGCTCTGGTTGGTTTTTTCTTGTCCGCTCGAGAGTGGTGAGTCTGCATACTTTATGGACCGGTGTCTACCTGCAGGTCTGAGTTCTAGCTGCCAGACATTTGAGCGTTTCAGTACGGCACTTCATTGGATCATGGAAACCAAATATCAGGCGAATGTTAGCCATCTAATTGACGATTTTTTCTTTGCAGGAGAACCACGATCGCTAGCGTGTCAGACTTCATTGAACAATTTCGCTGCGTTATGTGACGATATAGGGGTTCCATTAAAAGCTGATAAAACTGTTAGTCCAACGACGCGGATCACAATATACGGTATCGAAGTAGACTCCGAGGAAATGATTGTTAGATTGCCGCAGGATAAGGTTGACCGAATTCGCGAATCTCTTGCGTCCCTGCAATGTCGGAGAAAGGTTACCCTGCGCGAACTACAGTCCCTGTTAGGATTGTTGAACTTTGCTACAAATGTTGTGGTTCCGGGGCGAACTTTTCTCCGACGGTTGCATGACCTCACTATAGGTGTTTCCAAGCCAAACTTTAAAATACGCATTACTCGTGCAGCAAGAGGGGATTTGGCAGCGTGGGAGTTTTTCATGTCAGATTTCAATGGGAAAGCAATGTTTCTTTGTGATGATTGGGTAAATTCTGACAGTCTTCAGTTGTATACGGATGCAGCCACTACTAGAGGGTTTAGTGCAGTGTTTGGGAACAAGTGGTTATACGGCCACTGGCCTGAAAGTATGACCAATCTGAGTATTAACGTTATGGAGTTGTTCCCCATTGTGCTTGCAATAGAGACTTGGGGTCCGCTGATGGCCAATCATAGAATTGTGTTTTACACTGACAATGAATGTACCAAGTGTGTTGTGAATGCAATGTCGTCAAAAAATCATGATATTATGAGCCTTATACGCAGACTGGTCATTGCATCTATGCAGTACAATATTGTGTTTAGGGCGCAACATGTACCTGGCAAGATTAACATTGTTGCTGATTGTTTGTCACGATTTGATTTTCAGGCAGCACGCCGGTGTGCCCCGGACTTGCCAGACTGCCTTGCCACGTACCGCCGGAGTCGTTGCGGGTCTGAATTGTATGTCAATGCAGGTACTGGCAGCCAGTCTGGCGGCTAGTACCAGGCGTTCATATTTGAAATGCTGGGAAAAGTTTAGTGCTTATTTGTCAGTGTTGGAACATGATCCTGTATTACCTGTCTTGCCACTGACAGTTGTTAATTACTTGTCTTCATTGTTTGGATCCGGTTATGCACCGAGCACGATTGCGTCGCATGCGTCTGCTATTGGATTTGTACATAAGCTGCTTGGTTTCACTGACCCAATAGAGTCATTCTTGGTACGCAAGTTTCTGAAGGGCGCTTCAAACTTGAAGGGTACTACAGACTCTCGCCTGCCTATAACAAAAGAGATTTTATGCAAATTGATTGATGTTATTCCGACAGTGATTTCTGCGCGATGCGATCACTTATTGTTGAAAGCGATTTTTTTGTTAACATATCAAGGATTTTTCGTATGGGGGAACTATGTGCACAATTCATCAGTTGATCCCTCTCGGGTATTCAAGTAGCGACACACTTTTTGGTCACTGATCATGGAAAGTGTACTAGTCTGACAGTGACACTGCGTCATTATAAGCATAAAAAAGGCGCGTCACCTATTTCCCTGCATTTTGAGTGCATGCCACAGCAGCCCCGATATTGCGCAGTATGTGCACTTGCAGCATATCGCAGAGTTTTTTGTCACACCACGGGCACACTGTTCCAGTTTATGAACGGTGCGCCAGTCCCATACTCCTACATTTTGTCGAAACTGCAATCATTGGTCAAATTCATGGGTCTCGACCCAAGACGGTACAAACACATAGTTTTCGAATTGGAGCTGCTAGCGCTGCCCTATTAGCAGGTCACTCTGAAGAGTCCATTCGGAAAATGGGTAGATGGACATCCGATGCAGTCCATAACTACATACGCCTCCCGTCAATGCAGTTATAAGGAATAGGTTCGCGGATTGCATGTGGTGTTGGCGTGTCAATGTAATTGGCGCCAGCACTTCGTGTATCTGTGTGTGCCTTCTTTCTCTTACTACTGGAGCCCATGCGGCAATATTCAAGGTGATGTGGTTTTGGTCTGGGTCGGATCTCTTATACCTACATATAAAACGTGTACAGTATTGCGCTAGTGTCAATTGTTTTTGTTATTATTGAAACGTTGTGTACATATTTTCATAACCATCTCTATGTGTTAGAATGGTCGCAGCAACACTTGTCATCTCATTATCGATGTTCCCAACCCTTTCGCATTGCTGTGATATGCATTATTTTAATCTGGTTTCATTCACCCAGTCTGGCCATAATATGTTGCGTATGTGGAAGGATCAAGCACTAATGTTCATCTGTATTTGGTGGTCGTATAGGGACCTTGAGTTGGCGTGTGTTGCTCTGCATTCTTAACATCTATCATGCTTGTTTGTTTTTTCTTGTTCATTACCATGTTTATAACACATGAGTGTGTGGTTTTTGTGATCCGTCCAGGCTCAACATTGATGGGCAGTATTATCTAATTCTGATGTTTGGTGCTTTTATTTTACTGCCTCTGTGTCATTTTTCTGTATTCTGCCCAATCTGAGTTTACTTATACATGACATTAGTTGTTGTTGTCATGGGAATTCCTGCGGGTGGGCGGGCCATTGTTGCATATGTCATGAGTTGACATCTGCACCAACGTCTATGGCGAATATTTTGTATATGCCCACCTTTTCGATGGGAGCAGATAAAAAGTCATGTATGTTTAGTTGCATTGGTGTATATGTTGAGTACCACTTCCTAGTCATTGGTACATATGTTTTAAGTACCGTTTTTCTAATCAGAAAACACGTCATTCAATAAAATGACATTATCACACCAATGCAGATATGTTGTTGTTCTCCCATCTCAAACGAGCTTGGAATTCCTATTTCATTATGTAATTAGTTACTTGCATATAATACCCTCCATGCCCAGCTGTGACATACAAATGATGATTATTGCAGATAATCTATTTTGTATGACCAGCTGGGTACTGACTGTATCCTACAGCCAGGGCCGTTTTACCTCTGGCTGCGCTGCTCAACTGACATAGCCACTAGCCAAGTCACGTGACTCATAATTTATGCAGCAGCCATCTTTGTAGAATTCAATAAAACTCACCCTCCCCGCCTCCACCCCATCACCCCCCTTTTTGAAGTTGGGAATACAAACAATTGTCTTCATTGATGTATGTATGTTTTTTCCATTCATTGTGTGTACATGTATTGCCAGTCGTTTGCTCTTCACTATTGACAATGTATTTCACGTTGGCGAATATTTTGTATGGCGAATATTTTGTATATGCCCACCTTTTCGATGGGAGCAGATAAAAAGTCATGTATGTTTAGTTGCATTGGTGTATATGTTGAGTACCACTTCCTAGTCATTGGTACATATGTTTTAAGTACCGTTTTTCTAGTCAGAAAACACGTCATTCAATAAAATGACATTATCACACCAATGCAGATATTTTCTTGTTCTCCCATCTCAAACGAGCTTGGAATTCCTATTTCATTATGTAATTAGTTACTTGCATATAATACCCTCCATGCCCAGCTGTGACATACAAATACAATTTTATTATAATATAAGATTTAAACTCGTGCATTCAGTTAGATATTTTGATATTGTTTTGTCTTGTCTTGCCATTCCATAGCAGCATTCATACTTCTATTGTTGGCAGGGAGATATATATTTTACTTTACAATATACTTCAAGGACTTCCCAATTTGTAAAAACACCAGATGTCACCGTTTATATCATTGGCTCCAAAAACGCAAATGCTCAATACGATTTACTGTGCAACATCGCATGAAATGGCTCTTCTAGATAGTGTCATTAACAACTTGAGTGTCTGGATATAGCAATTGAATAAGTACAAATGGATGATACGTCTATATATTTCTGTCACAATCGGTGACTACGTACAATAACATAGTTCAGCCATCCAGTAGCTTATTCCAGTTTCTGGCTACCATTACGTGCTTTCAACCTACATAGTACAACCACATAGCTGATAGTATTGGCCACATGTTTTCTTTCTGTGAAAGTAGTCAGTTTCCACAAAGCGGCTGTATGCACATGATGGTTGATGTACACCACTTTAATATCACTTATTACTTTGTAAGCTGCAAGTAATTGATGTGTTTTCATACCACTATCGCCGATGTAGAGCAACGTATTTATATGATGAGGTAAAGTATGTACACATGTACACCTAAATACTCACGGTAACAAAAACGACTATAGTACATGCAGACAGCAATACACATGGTACACAACCATATATAGAACGTGACAAATTTCAAGGTACCATAATATGGATATGAGGCATACAGTATTCACGCAATTTGATAGACTAATATGAAAATGCTGTTTGTGTCATCATAATTATATCATTGTTTTCTTATAGTTATATTTACAATATTAGCTTTCAATTACGGAAACCGATACATTTTGTGTAATTAATGTATTTTTGTGTACAGTATATTAATCATTTTTGATTCATCATTGCCTTGTATAATACTGTCCTTTTCACTTATGATGGAGAGGTTTGCGGGAGAAATTATATGGTGTCTAATCAGGTTCAACCACCCAACTGGACTGTTTTGACAATACCAAAGCGGCATCCTTGTTGTCATGTCTTCGTGTACTGCACTTCAATATGATTGTTTTTAGCTCGACTATTCGAAGAATAAGTAGAGCTTATGTTGTCACCCCGGCGTCGGCGTCGGCGTCGGCGTCGGCCTCGGCGTCACCGTCACGCCTTGGTTAAGGTTTTTAGTCAAGCTTGTATATGGAATACTACTGGCCCTACACCCACCATACTTGGACAACTTCATCTCCTAGTGATGTACATCAATAACCCCTGATCTAAAATTTGACCTTCACCTACATTTCCTCTTGAATTACTTGGTTAATTCCCCTTGGTTAAGGTTTTTAGTCAACCTTGGTTAAGGTTTTTAGTCAAGTTTGTATATGCAATACTACTGGCCCTACACCCACCATACTTGGACAACTTCATCTCCTAGTGATGCACATCAATAACCCCTGATCTATATTTGACCTTGACCTTTATTTCCTCTTGAATTACTTAATTAATTCCCCTTGGTTAAGGTTTTTAGTCAACCTTGGTTAAGGTTTTTTTTCAAGCTTGTACATTGAATACTATTGTGCATCCACACACCATACTTCGACAACCTTTTCTCATAGGTATGTACATCAATAACCCCTGATCTATATTTGACCTTGACCTACATTTCCTCTTCAATTACTTACTTAATTCCTTTTGGTTAAGATTTTTAGTCAACCTTCTATATGGAATACAACTGGCCCTACACCCACCATACTTGGACAACTTCATCTCCTAGTGATGTACATCAACAACCCCTGATCTATATTTGACCGTGACCTACATTTCCTCTTGAATTACTTAATTCCCCTTGGTTAACGTTTTTAATCAAGCTTGTACATGGAATACTCCTGGCCCTACACCAACCATACTTGGACAACTTCATCTCCTAGTGATGTACATCAACAACCCCTGACCTATATTTGACCTTGACCTACATTTAACATTGAATTACTTACTTAATTCCCCTTGGTTAAGGTTTTTACTCGACCTTGGTTAAGCTTTTTACTCAAGCTTGTACATGGAATACTATTGTGCATACAGACACCATAATTGGACAACCTTTTCTCATAGTGATGTACATCAATAACCCCTGATCTATATTTGACCTTGACCTACATTTCCTCTTGAATTACTTACTTAATTCTCTTTGGTTAAGGTTTTTACTCAAGCTTGTAGATGGAATACTCATGGCCCTACACAAACCATACTTGGACAACTTCATCTCCTAGTGATGTACATCACAACCCCTGACCTATAGTTGACCTTGACCTACATTTAACCTTAAATTACTTACTTAGTTCCCCTTGGTTAAGGTTTTTACTCAACCTTGGTTAAGGTTATTAGTCAAGCTTGTAGATGGAATACTATTGTGCATACATACACCATACTTGGATAACTTTTTCTCATAGGGATGTACATCAATAACCCCTGACCTTTATTTTACCTTCACCTACATTTAACCTTGAACTACTTGGTTAATGTTTATAGTCAAGCTTGTATATGGAATACTTCTGGGCCTACATCAACCATACTTGGACAACTTCATCTCCTAGTGATGTACATCAATAATCCCTGACCTATATTTGACCTTGCCTACCTCTTTTATCCTTGGATTACTTAGTTATCTCCCCTTGGTTACGGTTTTTACTCAAGCTTGTATATGGAATACTCCTGGGCCTACATCAACCATACTTGGAAAACCACGCACCTACGTCCAAGGTCAAGGTCACTGTTGAAGGTCAAAGGTCAAACCTATTTAAATTCCCTTCCGCTCTATATCTTCTACACCGATGCATGGATTATCAAATGGCTTGGCACAAATGTTTCTCATGATGAGAAGGTGTGTCGCGATCAATAACCACGCACCTACATCCAAGGTCAAGGTCACAGTTTAAGGTCAAAGGTCAAAAATATTGAAATTCCCAAATGGCTTGGCACAAATGTTTCTCACGATGAGAAGGTGTGTCGCGATCAATAACCACGCACCTACGTCCAAGGTCAAGGTCACTGTTGAAGGTCAAAAGTCAAACCTATTGAAATTCCCTTCTGCTCTATGTCTTCTACACCAATGCATGGATTATCAAATGGCTTAGCACAAATGTTTCTCATGATGAGAAGGTGTGTCGCGATCAATAACCACGCACCTACGTCCAAGGTCAAGGTCACAGTTGAAGGTCAAAGGTCAAACCTATTGAAATTCCCTTCTGCTCTATATCTTCTACCCTGATGCATGGATTATCAAATTGCTAACCACGCACCTACGTCCAATGTCACAGTTGAAGGTCAAAGGTCAAACCTATTTAAATTCCCTTCCGCTCTATATCTTCTACACCGATGCATGGATTATCAAATGGCTTGGCACAAATGTTTCTCATGATGAGAAGGTGTGTCGCGATCAATAACCACGCACCTACATCCAAGGTCAAGGTCACAGTTTAAGGTCAAAGGTCAAAAATATTGAAATTCCCAAATGGCTTGGCACAAATGTTTCTCACGATGAGAAGGTGTGTCGCGATCAATAACCACGCACCTACGTCCAAGGTCAAGGTCACTGTTGAAGGTCAAAAGTCAAACCTATTGAAATTCCCTTCTGCTCTATGTCTTCTACACCGATGCATGGATTATCAAATGGCTTAGCACAAATGTTTCTCATGATGAGAAGGTGTGTCGCGATCAATAACCACGCACCTACGTCCAAGGTCAAGGTCACAGTTGAAGGTCAAAGGTCAAACCTATTGAAATTCCCTTCTGCTCTATATCTTCTACCCTGATGCATGGATTATCAAATTGCTAACCACGCACCTACGTCCAATGTCACAGTTGAAGGTCAAAGGTCAAACCTATTGAAATTCCCTTCCGCTCTATATCTTCTACACCGATGCATGCATTATCAAATGGCTTGGCACAAATGTTTCTCATGATGAGAAGGTGTGTCGCAATCAATAACCACGCACCTACGTCCAAGGTCAAGGTCACAGTTGAAGGTCAAAGGTCAAACCTATTGAAATTCCCTTCCGCTCTATATCTTCTACACCGATGCATGCATTATCAAATGCCTTGGCACAAATGTTTCTCATGATGAGAAGGTGTGTCTCGATCAATAACCACGCACCTACGTCCAAGGTCAAGGTCATAGTTGAAGGTGAAAGGTCAAACCTATTGAAATTCCCTTCCGCTCTATATCTTCTACACCGATGCATGGATTATCACACTATGCCCAGGGTCAAGGTCACAGACTTGATGCGTTTGAAACCTTAACGCTCGGCTAAATGGCTTATAATAAAAAATGCCTCGTTTTCTTTGACTGCCAGTGGGGGTATTCGTGTGCCGACAGGCCACATTTCTAGTTTCCCTTGGTTAATGTTTTTAGTCGACCTTGGTTAAGGTTTTTATGCAGGCCGCAGCCACCTTCTTTGTCAAGCTATGTGTACATCGACAACCCTCGTAGTCGAGCTATGCTGTTCTCCTACAGCTCTTGTTTTTAATGTTGGGACTGTTGGGTAATAGTTGTTGTACATGTATACTGCATCTCTAGAGCCTCCATTAGCCATATATTTATTTCCTTTGAAATGTAATATTTAATCATTACACGATATGATTGCCATTGCGAGGTAATGTATCTTTATATATACGTCTGCCATGTATATAAGTATCTAAGAGATATATTTACTTATAATCCTAGTAATTATATGCAATTTGTTCAATATAAGGCAACATTATTTTTATATTTGGCGGCCATCTATGATTTCTGCTATTGGTAGTTATCTAATTGTATTCCTAACTTAGTAAAAACGTTCATAGTATACATAACGTCAGTACTTTTATTCCAATTTACTACGATATGACATCGATGTGCAATTATATACTTAATTATTATTCTCTGTGATGATCGTCATGGGATAATTTCTGTATATATGGCGGCCATCTTGGACTTTCGCTCTTCACAACTGTGTCTAGTTACTATCAAATTAACTGTAAGCGTTCATCATGTCAATATATCCAAGATTAGTATACATGTTGTTTTCATATGGAGTGTACGTGGGAGCAGTCATATGCAAAATATCATGTTACGTTTGGCGGCCATGTTGGATTTTTACCATTTAACAGTGAATTGAAATTTAATGTTGATCACTTATCTCGATAAGTCAAGTAAATCCACTTTATGCTGTTAATGTATGCTAATACCTCATGTGGAAACAACGATATATGACACACTATATTTTATTCAAAATAAAGTTAAGCTCCTGCATGGAACGTGCCATACACTTGGCTGCCAGGCTATCTGACATCTGAGCGGGAAACCCCCACGTACGTCAATCGATTTCATTGGTCGGTTACTTTGCAGATTTCCGATATTGTACCTCGGAAAAAAATGGCGACGGTGATAAACTGAACGTGTTATGCACGCTGTTTTACAAAGAAATGTTGAGAAATAACTAGTAAGGAAAGTAGTTGCATATAAATTATGAATGAAATTTGGTGTATTAATATTATTTAAACGTATTGTCAGATGATTTCGGTATCGTACAGTTCACGAAGTGTCAACATTATGCGCGTATTCGTATCGAGTATTCGAGTTTAGATTTCGCTATGTGACCCAATGGGATGGAAGCCAGTCTCTATAGCAAAGAAAATAATAAATGAAAAAAGTCAGATAATGAAAAATAGAAGTTAAACATGATATAGAGACATGGCATGTTAGTCTAGCTCCCAACCAACCACGACATATTTTTTTTTTTTATTGCCAATAAAAACATTGGGGAGGGCCTTAATTCTCAGGACGGGCGGGGATGAGAATCTAGCATTTATTTTATAATGGCATAAATGCCATTTATAGAATAAATCAATCGTATTGACCTGTGCGCTAGGTTCTGCACTAACCTGGCTTCTCGATGAAAGTGATGAGAGCAGCCGTGTGATCGAGATTGAAGATCAAGCTGTTGTCGCGGACCGTTACACCGGCCCCTTCACCGGCTTCGACGAAGTTGGATATATGGTCCGCACTGCTGCTCTCTGTAAGGCCCTTAATGTAGACGTAGCTGTCTTGTTTGGGAGCCGGCGGCTGAATAATATGTGTAAGGCGGGAACCGAAAGTTGGCATCTGCTGTTGCTTCATATTTTTCATTTCTCTCATTAAATACATGGTTTGGCAGCATTTTATAAAATGCTGTCAAACCATGTTTTTGATGAGAAAAAAAATGGAATATAAAAATAAACAGCAGATGACAAAATGGAATCAAACATTAATGTATAAGGGTTAACATAGACATAGCTGTCTTGTTTGGGAGTCGACGGCTGTATAATATGTCGCCTTAAAATGCGGGAAACAAAAATAGTCGTCTGCTATTGTTTCATATTTTGTCTTCTTCTATAAAATATGGTTTGACAGCACTTTAGAATCATTTTCATCGGAAATGATTCTAAACTGCTGCCAAATCATGTTTTTGCTGAGAAATATGGAAAATGAAAAATAATCTGCAGACGACAAAATTTAATTCAGCATTGTAAGGGTTAAACAGTGACTATACAATGCTTACAACGTTTTTGTTTGATACATGTACATGTCTAAAACAGTAAATTACATCATCCTATCACCTGCAGGGATTTCCCTGACCCCCGTTTTCTGCATTCCTGATGCATTTTATTGGCTGAGGACCCACACTGACGAGTGGCACTGCATCCCGTGGACCCTCAAACACTTGGCGGTGCAAATGAATCATTTGCAATAGTTTACAGCAGTTTTACACTTTTTGGGAGAACCTGTGTGACTGTTCTTTATAGAAAACAGTTCAGCTAATTGAGGATTATCAATACCATTTTGATATTAGTATTAATGAAATATGTATATGAAACTTGGGACCCTAAAAAGTCACCAGGGACCCCAAAATAGTAAAGTTGGGAGTCCTGGCAATGTGAAAATATGCATTGATTTTCAAATAGAGTAGTGAAAATACTGTAACAAAGTTCAAAATTTACTTAGTTGAGCTGCAAAAAGCTCAAATAAGTTAATTTTTAAATTTGTTTTATTTTTGTATCATGTGTTGTATCAATAACTACAGCCAGTGAGCAGGAGCAGGATATCCCCGGCCGACGCCTGGTCCGACCAACAAATATTTTCTAGTCATTTAACCTTGACCTTGGGCATGAAAGCCACATGGGTGAGCTATAGAATGAAAATAATAGATGATGATAAAGTAGTATGAAGTATATGAAGTTTTAAGTCAATCTGATTTACAGTTGCGGAGATAATGGGTACCCAAAAACTTTAACGCAAATCTTAGGGATGGATGAATGGACGGATGGACAGACGGACGGAAATACGAAAACTATATAACCGCCGACATACTTCATATGGAATCACCATCTACAATCCTCTACATACAACTATTGATGGAAAAGCTAATATTTACGGAGCCCGTAGGGGACGTAGAATTCTTTTCTTTATAACGAATAACATTTCGTTCCCACGAAATAGCAATTAGTTCCCTCAATTTAACAATTTGTTTTCTGGTTGCCATTTCTTCATCACGTTTTTGCTGCAACGACGTGTAGGTTTTAGTATAACTGAAAACTGAAAAACACATGTATATATAAGATGGATGTAATTTGCGTAATCTGCGTAATTTCATGAAATACATTTACAAAATTTACAATATTTTCCATAAATGACGTAAAAAATTGACAGTACATGCGGAATTATATTCCAATTGTACTCTGATAATTTTGTCTGCTTTTATCTTTATTTATGAAAAATATTGTAAATTGTGTAAACGTATTTAATGAAACTACGCAGATGTCCGAAGGTACAAAATCGCATGGCGTGTCTCATATATTCATGGAGAGAAAACAACAGACAACACCATCATCAATTATACAGGGTGTTACCTTATATCTGTACAACAATTGTCCATTAACCCTTACAACGCTATCTTAATTTTTTGTCGTCTGCTGTTTATTGTCTATTTTCCATTTTTATCATCAAAAACATGCTTTGACAGCACTTTAGAATAATTTACAACATGGAAATTATTTTGAAGTGCTGTCAAACCATGTTTTTATTGAGAAATGAGGCAAGCTATAAAAGCATCAGCAGACGACAAGTGTTGTGTGTAGCGGTCTAAGGGGAACCCTTTCACCCCTAAGTAACTGGAATTAATTTGTATATGTTAATTTAAAAGTGCAGATCCTGATGAGACGGCTTGTCACGAGCCGGCTCATCTGGATCTACACTATTTGCCAATACCACTCAGTAGGCACAAACTGTTCTTTATACCAGAGACATCATCTGGGACATTTTCTGGCAAAATAAATATTCATTCACCATTACCCCACGTATTATTATACAGTTTATATCAAATTTCCACACTGATATCAGGGCGATAGCCGTGTTTCCTCAAAATGTTAACGGACATTAAGATTTATTTTGTATTTATTTTTTGAAGTGCTATGATCATACTTTATAATCTGTCGCAAATATTTTATTTAATTAGTATAAATAATAAAAAAATATCATGCCTCATTTGCATATGAAAATAGCCCGATACCACCACGAGTAACTATCAGTAAAATAAATATTACTAAATGATTACATGTATTTATGTATAGCGGGCACTCATAATCTTTAGAACTGGTGTAATAGTGAGACAATTATACACTTATTTAATTCCTATAACGAACATAGTGTGCCTACTGAGTGGGCATGCGAGCGGTGAAAATAGCATCCACAAATTGATGGTATTTTCTTATTTCTCTCTAGAAATATGTCTTGGAATTGCATTACTATGCATCCTTCGGACAATTAGTCAACATACTTTCAAGTCATCGATCCTGAATTGCTTCAATGTTGAAGTAACTCGGGTACTTGGTAACATTATATTCTTACTTTTGTTTATAAACATTATGTGAAGTTTCCTGCCAATCAGACTGTTAACTGAGATAAAAGGTACCAACAAATTTAACACAAATATAATTGACAGAGAAATGGGCAAGAAGTTAAAACTATATTAACCCTTACAATGCTGAATTAAATTTTGTCGTCTGCTATTTTCTTTTTAACTTCCATTTTTTCTCAATACAAATATGGTTTGGCAGCACTTCAGAATAATTTCCATTGGAAATGATTCTAAAGTGTTGCCAAACCCTATTTTTGTTGAGAAAAAAATACAAAATATGAAAAACAGCAGACGACAAGTTTTGCTTCCAGCATTCTAAGGGTTAACCATTTTATCCCTAAGTAACTGATATGAACTACCGGTATTTGATGTTAAGTTTGAGACCTTTCCAATATGCAGAAATGGGAGTAATTTTGTAAAACTAAAAACACCCACAAATGGTGCAGATCTTAATAAGACGGCTCATTATCAGCCGGCTCATCATGATATACACTGTTGGCAAATACATGCATTAGGAAAGAGATCTCTGTGTTGAAAGCTTAGTTACTGAAAAAAAGAAAATAGAAAATTTAGACACTCAATGCAACAGGCATACAAAGAGAAAGTAGAAAATACATACCGTAATACTTCAAGCAACAGTAAAATGTAATTAATAACAATCTATGAACACTGTTTTAACTGAAATCTTGATCACAAGTAACTCGTACGGCAATAACCCCCTTTCCAACAGAGGAAGTAAAATATACAGACTAATATAGTAGTAACAAGCTTGGCACAGTTACAAGAATAGACAACAAGAGGTCACAATATACGCCCGTCGAGATAACTCATTTTCACGTGATAAACATGTAAACCAAATTTGGTTACGATCCGTCAAGTAGAACTCGACTTATTGAAAATCAATAGGCTTCTTCGTCTTGCCGTGATAAACATGTATACCGAATTTGGTTATGATCGGTCAAGTAGAACTTGAGTTATTGCGTGGACAAGGATACAGAGTGCGAAAATTAAAAATGGCTGCCAAGGGGAGATAAGTATCGGAAATGGTTCAAAATCAATAGGCTTCTTCTTCTTGCCGTGATAAACATGTATACCGAATTTGGTTTCGATCGGTGAAGTAGAAATTGAGTTATTGCGTGGACAAGGATAGAGAGTTGAAAATTAAAAATGGCCGCCAAGTGGAGATAGGTCATCGGAAATTTTTCAAAATCAATAGGCTTCTTCTTCTTGCCGTGATAAATATGTATACCGAATTTGGTTACGAGCGGTGAAGTAGAACTTTGAGTTATTGCGTGGACACAGAGTGCTAATAATAAAAATGGCTGCCAAGGGGAATTAAGTCATCGGCAAGTTTTGAAAATCAATAGACTACATGTTTGATTTGGTTGAAATCCGTCAAGTAGTACTCTAGTTATTGCGTGGACAAGCTGTGCCCGACCGACCGCCAGCCCGCCTGTACAAGATGAATACATCATGAATACGTCCTGTTTTTTCAAACGGCCGTATAATAAAACAAGAAAGATAATACACAATTATTTCTTGAATATATGTCTTACATGTATTGATTTTAGTTTTAACCCTTATTACGCTCACTTAAATTTTGTCGTCTGATGAAAATATTTTATTTTCAATATTTCTCGATAAAAACCTGTTTTGGCAGTGCATGAGAATCGTCTCCACTGGAGATGATTCTCATGTGCTGTCAAACCATTTTGTTTTGTTGTTTTTTTTTTGTTGTTAAGAATTAAGGTAAAAATTAACAAGAGTGCCGTAAGTCACAAAATACGCCCGTCGAAGATGGGTCAGACAGCGAAGATGCAGAAATGTGAAGCTGTCACCAAGGCAAGGAACATTAATGAGAATTTGAAAATCTATAGCATTATTTATTCCTCTTGTTGTGAGAAACAGGTATACTAATTTAGGTAGAGATGTGTAAAGTAGAAATTATATAGAATTGGATACAAAAAATGTAGAAAAATGGCGTTAAAAAGGTGAAGAAAAAAAAGAGTTAAAAAGGTGATAAAAGCAATAAACAATTTATGGTACCTTTATCATGCGGCAGAAAACAATAACAGACCACAAATATAGGATATTTTTCTTATTTTCCATGAAAAAACATCTTGGATTGTCTCCAAGGAAGAAAACTATTCAAAAATTGCTGTTTGTTGATGTGTAAACACTAGTGTGATTTTATTTTACCCAATTAAAATTTTAAAATACCCAATTGCTTCAGAAATGATGGAATGACAATACTCAATTACTAATTCCTTATCTGGAGCCCTGGGAGTTGTGTACACAAGCTCTGTAACCTATATCATGTATATAGAATTGAATATAAAAACGTAGAAAAAATAACCAAGTTAAAAAGGCGATATTTTTGTTAAAAAATATGTTTTCGGCATAAAAGCACCAAGGTGCACATCTTCAATATGTGTAGAAGACGTGTGTATAGTTTCAGATCGATCGACAGAACGGTTTCGGAGGAGTTGTGTACACGAACTATGCACTTTTTCTGTCAGCCCGCCCAGCGGTAAAACATAATACGTACCGTTTTTTAAAAACGGTCGCATAAAAAGTGCAGATCCTGATGAGAGCCGGCTCAACTGGATCTACACTTTTTGCCAATACCACTATACAGGCCTGTGGTGTTGAAAATGTTAACCAGGAATTAAATTTTGAAGTCTGCTGTTTATCTTCTATTTTTCCATTTTTCTCATTAAAAACATGGTTTGACAGCACCTTAGATTTGATTTAATTTATTGGTGTTTAGAACGGGCCAACAGGTTCGATCCCGCATTTAACCGTAGCGCCCCATTTCTCTAGTCACATCCACAAATAACCCATCACCCAGTTAATTCTTAACAAAAAACTGGTTTTGACAGCACATGAGAATCGTCTCTACTGGAGATGATTCTCATGCGCTGTCAAAACCAGGTTTTTGTATAGAAATATTGAAAATAAAACATTTCCAGAAGACGACAACATTTAATTCAGCGTTGTAAGGGTTAACCACTTTTAACTAGGGGCCTAGCGGCCCCAATTTCAGCTGCCTTCCGACGCGCCAGCATAGGAGGCAATTAACTAATTTATTTGTATAATTATTTGCATTGTATTTCTGACCCTAATTTGTTCTGATAAAAAAATGGGCTTTTAGTACAGATAATATAACTAACGCAACAAATGCTAGTTTTTTTGCCATCAATCACTAGGCCATAAAAAAAGTACTTTGGTTCTCAGACACGGGGTTTGTTGAATGTGACGCGGGAGGGCGAATTTTTTAAATACATTTTTTTAAAAAGTTTGAGATGGATTTTTTAAAGTCACGAGATGCGTACACAGTGCAACCTCTCTACAACAGCCACTCATGGGAAAATGCAAACTGGCTGTAGTAGAGGTGGCTGTTGTAGGGAGGTTAACGCTGAATTATATTTTGTCGTCTGCTGTTTTTATTTATTTTCTTCCGCTAATTCTCATCAAATACATGCTTTGACAGCATTGGAAATGATTCTAAAGTGCTGTCAAAACATGTTTTTATTGAGAAAGAAGGCAAAAGCAACAGCAGACAATGTTCATGTTCAGTAGTCTAAGGGTTAGATATAGAGGAAATCATCCATTTGAGATATAAAATAGCGGCTGTTACAGAGAGGGTGTTGTTGTAGAGATGGCCGTGGCCGTTTGGGGAGGTTCGACTGTATGTTCTATAAATTACTATGACCTCTTTAGACGTGAAAAATCAACAGATTTTCATCAGACATGATTAGATTTAATATATTGTATATGGGAGTGTTTTTTATTTGATCATGTGGCGAATTTACAGTATTGCTCGACACGCAGGCATTTTTCTGACGCGGCCATATCTGAGAACCAAAGTTATTTTTGTATGGCCTTACTAATTTATTTGTATTTAAATTAACTACCAGGTAGTGTCCAAACTGGAAACCTATTTCTATAAAGTGGTGTAGTATTATCCTTTCACGGTTCGCGACAAGGGAAATTACGTCAACAGGCGGAACCTCTGGTTCTAAATATGCGGCTGTGACTGGAGAAATGGGGCTTATGGGATTTGTGACCAGTGTAGCTCCAGGTCAAATAGCACAATCCCATAGCCTGATAACGATCTATATTGCTTGTTATAAGCATGACAGGTAGTTCATTGATGGAATTGCGAACAGTGCAGATCATGATCAGACTGTGCGGATGCACAGGCTGACCTGGATCTACACTGGTCGCAAAACCCATAAGCCCTATTTCTCCAGTCACAGCCCCATATAACTTTCAAAACATTTAATCATTAATTTAATAATATATATTAGCGAATGAGTTGCAATTTGCGACTAATTTAGATAAAATGTGATTAATTGACATAAAATGCTGTGCATTCATTATTTGTTGTTTAACTCTTTCACCCCATAAATAACTGGAATTTAATGCGATATGTTAATTTTGCAACCAATCCAACTGTAACTAAATGATTCTATACTAGTCCATTTATTAAAAGGGGGTGTTTTTTATTTTAAAACATATGAAAATAAAATTATTTGCAAAAAGTGCAGATCCTCATGAGACGGCTCGTCACGTCACGTCATCTGGATCTACACTGTTTGTCAATACCACTATACAGGCCTGTGGTGTTGAAAAGGTTAAAGTTGGGTTCCCGTCTGTTAAAAATTAAATAAGTGCATCACGGTCTAACTATTCCACCACTTTTAACAAGAAACGAGACAAAGCCACGAAGACCAGGTTTTTTCCAAGCATAGACACTTGGATAACATAATTATACCCACTTTTTGTAGACTAGATGGCCGTGGCCTGCATGTCGCGCCTTGGGGCGAGACATGGACACTAAAAAAAGAGATATAGTAGATGGAAAAAGTTTAACCAAAAAACTTTAACCGGACACACGGACGTATGCCAAAATGCCGACTATATCGGCGCATCAATGCAGCGGGCGCGACAATGATGATAAACACCCATGTGAAGTATCAAGGTAATGGGTGAATCAGTTGCAGAGATATAGTACACGAAAAACTTTAACAAAAAAATGAAAATAATTTTACTTTGACATTGGGCACAGGGGCCGCATGGTTGGGGGTAGAATGAAAGTACGGATGATGATAAACACCCATGTGAAGTTTCAAGGTAATGGGCGAAGCAGTTGCAGAGATATAGTATAACGAAAAACTTTAACCAAAAAACTTTAACCAGACGTACGTTAAAAAAGTTAACGTTGAAAATGGCTAAGTCAATTACGTAGAAATAATAGGTCAAGGTAAAAAAATGGTCACATGTTGGATAGTTGTATGTGGTGGGCACCCCTTGGTTATGAAGGTTTGGTGGTCCTAGGTGGTACAGTACCAAAGAAATGGACTTAAACACGAAAACTTAACATTGTAAACGCGAAAAGTTAACATTGAAAATGGCTAAGTCGACTGCGCTGAAAAAATGGGTTAAGTTCATAAAAAGGTAACATGTTGAATAGTGATATGTGGTGGGCACCCCTTGGTTATGAAGCTGTGAAAGTTTGTTGGTCCTATGTGGTACAGTACCAAAGAAATTGACTTAAACACGAAAACTTAAGATTGTAAAAGCGAAAAGTTAACATTGAAAATGGCTAAGTCGACTGCGCGTAAAAAATAGGTCAAGTTAAAAAAAAAGGTAACATGTTGGATAGTGATATGTGGTGGGCACCCCTTGGTTATGAAGCTGTGAAAGTGTGTTGGTCCTATGTGGTACAGTACCAAAGACATGGACGAAAACACGAAAACGTAACATTGATTGTGGACGCCGCCCGCCCGGCTTTCGCCAATCCAATAGCCTGGGTTAAAAAAAAAAACCTGGCTAAAAATTAAGAGTGCCCGCTATACATATATAATCATTTAACTAGATTATGTTTGTAAAACATGGATATGCCCCTGTGGCATACTGGACTGTAACTGGAGAAACTCTTACAAACTTCTTGAATGCCCACGCTACTATCGCATAGAAGGCATAATAATCATAATTTACTGATAGAGACGTGCGGTTGTATCAGGCTATTTTGATATGCAATTGAGGCAGGACATTTTTAACTTATTTATATCAACTGAATGCATCATCTGAATAAATAGTTGTATGACATATTACAAAGTCTGATCATTGCACATCAAAAAATAAATAGTTGTTTCTGTTCACATTTTAAGGAAACATGTGTATCGATAATAATAATTACATTCATGACATTTTTTGTATAATATTTATAGAATTCTAAATATTTCAATAAAAAATAAAATGTTAGTACATGTATACTTAAAGCTATTGGTCAGCCAGTGGCTGGACTAGCTACAATAATTCGCCTCCGATATGTTATCTACGGATTAGGGTTAGGAGAGAGGTATGGAGCGGGGTAGCAATTTTGTTTCTATGGCCGGACCTGTTGGACCCGTTTCGACGCTCCTGCTATGTACATGGTGTAAGCTGGATCATCATTTGATTCAAACATAGTTGCTTCATAAATCTGATGAGATATATATGCATAGCATATATTTGAACATTTTCTTGTAAATTGTTACTGTATCCTATACGGCACATGGAGTTGCTATCTCGGGCCATCTTTAGTGTGTACAAGCCATCGGCCAGTAGTACTCGACACAGACAGCAAAACATATGACAGATCAACTAATAAAATATTCCAAAGATAATTGTTTACAACATGCTATCAATTGTATCATGCCAAAGTATACAGCATGTTTGATATATTGGTTATTATTTTGTCGTTTCCAAAATCTACAATGGCCATGTTACACTGTGTAAATCACCAGGTCACTCCACTCACCTAGTTTAGAACTACAGGTTTGACAACAATACCACATAATTATATTCTGATAGCAACACCTTATGATAGCAGCACAAGTCTTTAAAGCAATATACCTTTTGCATTCAATACACTATACATGGAATATCCTCTGTACATTTATCATCAGAAATCAGACGTGGTATCAACTTTTCCTACATATAACAGATACTGTAATCCAACTAAATTTCGCGATTTTCGTATCTGGCTATTATTCGCGACGATTATCGTTCGCGGTATGAAGACGTGCGATATTAACTTTCATGATCAATTTTGGAAATAATATGTTTCCATTTGCCAGTTTTGAACAGAACAGAACTGCTGAATCAATTTCGTCCGTTGATAAACTCGTCCACAAACCAACTCCAAACAGTGGACGAGTTTGTCGGCGAACGAAACGGTTTACACTTTACATTGGGCAGACCTCGCTGTGTTAATCATAATCCCCCATTTAAGTAAATCAACAATAGTTATGAGTGAGATATCTTGACCCTGTTTATATAAACGGCATATTACTGATTCGCATTGTCCGCTGATGTCAAATTGGTCTTCTAGACTTCCCGCTGATGCAATACGCCGTGATTTATCAGGATAGCGGTCCGATTCAGAAAACACAATCCGTGTCATATGCGAGAATGACGTCAGCAATCGTGTGTATTACGGTAATCTTTGAATTATATGTAAATGACTTGGTGCACACGGCATCGATTTACATTTGCTTCAAATTGACACTGCGGTATCTCTTTGAAGTCGATAACATAACAAGCTGACTTGTCACAGGCGTAAATGTAAATGCTTTGATTTAACGACGGCACTGGCTCGATGACCTTGCATGTCGGAACTTCAGCGGTTCGAGGTCGAGGTGGGAATCGAACCCGGGGTATCCCGGTTCACAGTCCGACGCTCTACCTACTGAGCTAATCCGGCCACCTTTGTCACAGGCGTGTCAGTTTAGACCAATTGGAGTCTGGTAAACAATACAAGATAATGGTTTTGTAATTTTATCCCAAAGCTGTTGTGTACGAGTTTTCAAACTGTTTATAGAGTATAGAAGTATATTATGTCTACTGGAATATATGACAGCGAACACGTATGAATATAGTTAATTCTAAACAACCAGGATTAACTAGTGTCACCAAATGATACCGACATATATGGGAAAGTTGACGAGTAGGGAAGAGGCCCGACGTCAATCCCTCGCGAAGAACGCGAAGGTATCTCGCGCGCGAATATTAGTTGGATTCATAGCACATTTGTAAAACATTCTTCTTATAAAATATTGCACTAAATTGTATTAGTTGATCTGTCAAATTATGAGCTGCTGATGTCAAAACTACTAGCCGATAGCTTGTCCATGCTAAGATGGCTCAGATGGCAACTGCTCAATGCACAGTATAGCATACACTAAAAAGAATAGAGTTGAGATATAATTATACAAATAGTCAATCATATTTACCAAGCTGTTATATTTTGAAACAAATGATGTTCTATAAAGTCAAATCCTTAACCCTTTACAACACTACAGACCTCTATAGCCTTGTTTTGCATTTGTGTAGATCCAGATGAGCCGGCTCGTTAACGAGCCGTCTCCCACCCCCGGATCTGCACTTTTTGCAAGTAACGTTCATCTTTTTTAGAGACAAACACACCCTTTTCATAAATGGACTAGTCTGAAAATCAATTGGATTGGTCGGGAACATATCAAAATCCAATTCCAGTTATTTAGGGTTGAAAGGGTTAATATAGGCTGAATTGAGAGTGATGGAAGAAAAGAGTTACCTGATGGCTCTGCCACCTTCTTTACGTTCTGATTGCCTCTTCCGCCCGCCTTGTCATCTATATTCCTTTGGTCGTGTCGTCGTGTCGATAGTTTTTGTCTTATCGCTGGACTTTCCGCCTTATTTACTCCCTGCCTAGCACTTGGAATTTGCCCTGTAGACTTTCTCTGTTGTCGAGGAAATCTCTTTTCAGCTGTTTCCATTGGTTTACTCGCTAATGGCGTACCAAGTGGCTCCATGGATTTTCTTTTGTCTTTGATTTCGATTCTATGTGATGTCTGCTGTTTTTCCATCATCTTGGCTACTGGCTGTTCCACGGAAACCGGATGTTGACGCTCTTGCCTCGATGGGACGGTGCTAGCCAGAGTATACTCATCTTCACCAATCTCGATGACTCCAATTTCAGCATAGTGGGGGTCTACCTCCTCTGGTGGTATGTTTAATGGAGGGAAACAGACCTGGTCGTAAGGCACACCTTGATGACCTTGTGACACACCTGGATAACCTTGGTAAGGTGGGACAACTCCTGGTCCTCCAAGACCAGGCGGCATTCCACCATGAAAATCACTTGGTGGCATACCGTATTCAGAAGGGTATTCAGAATGGTATGGTGGTCCCATTGGTTGGTTGGGAAATGGAGCGCCATAATTCATTGGCTGTGAATGTGGATAAGAGGGAGGTGGTATTGTGAGGTAATGTCCATGTTCGTCGATAATCATTGGTGGATAGAAATTTTGCTCCTAACTCCCTGTGGATATTGTGGCATCACTTCACCATCAGAGAAACATTCTTTGGGAGTTGTGAATTCCTCTTCATCATCCGATGAACAGGGCCGTCGTAGCTTAACTTTGTTACCAACTATTTTAGTTTCACTGATGGTATTTGTGTCTAGTTCTATTGAAATTGCGACAAATGATTCCATTGGATCTCTGTCCATATCAAGTGGCTTTGGATCAACAATATATTGTAGCATATTGTCTGTGATTACATCATCTGCTGCAGCATAATGTTCAATGTCGCCGTTTAAATCATTGTCAGGATCAGCATAATTTGTCTCTACTTTATTTATTATGTCAGCAGCTGTATTTTCAGAATTATTTTCTGAATTATTGGGTTTTGTAGAAGATCCTTCTGAATCAGTTGCCGTTGACAAAGGTTCTGCCATCGTGTGTACTGATAAATTATAAATTTTTTTTTCACTGGTTTTGGAAGAAAAATGCGGTTTTGTTTTCTCTTCAATCATAGCTTCTGTTTCACAGCTTGTAGAAGTTAATTGGCGTGCAGTATCTTGTTTTTCTTCATCCTTGTCTACATCAGTAGATTCATCAGATTCCGGTCCTAACATATCAACAGCATCAGTGGCTGCACCGGGAGGTTTATATTTCCGTTCATGACGCTGTCCACGTACATGGACACGCTTCTTAACATTGACCAGCGACTTCTGTGTGGTATCTTGTTTTTCTTCATCCTTTTCTGTATCAGTAGATTCATCGGAATCCCGTCCTGACATATCGGGAGGTTTATTTTCAATATTTCTCGATAAAAACCTGTTTTGGCAGTGCATGAGAATCGTCTCCACTGGAGATGATTCTCATGTGCTGTGAAACCATTTTTTTTTGTTGTTAAGAATTAAGGTAAAAATTAACAAGAGTGCCGTAAGTCACAAAATACGCCCGTCGAAGATGGGTCAGACATCGAAGATGCAGAAATGTGAAGCTGTCACCAAGGCAAGGAACACTAATGAGAATTTGAAAATCTATAGCATTATTTATTCCTCTTGTTGTGAGAAACAGGTATACTAATTTAGGTAGAGATGTGTAAAGTAGAAATTACATAGAATTGGATACAAAAAATGTAGAAAAATGGCGCTAAAAAGGTGAAGAAAAAAAAGAGTTAAAAAGGTGATAAAAGCAATAAACAATTTATGGTACCTTTATCATGCGGCAGAAAACAATAACAGACCACAAATATAGGATATATTTCTTATTTTCTATGAAAAACATCTTGGTATTTCATTAGAATTGTCTCCAAGGAAGAAAACTATTCAACAATTGCTGTTTGCTGATGTGTAAACACTAGTGTGATTTTATTTTACCCAATTAAAATTTTAAAATACACAATTGCTTCAGAAATGATGGAATGACAATACTCAATTACTAATTCCTTATCTGGAGCCCTGGGAGTTGTGTACACAAGCTCTGTAACCTATATCATGTATATAGAATTGAATACAAAAACGTAGGAAAAATAACCAAGTTAAAAAGGTGATATTTTTGTTAAAAAATATGTTTTCGGCATAAAAGCACCAAGGTGCACATCTTCAATATGTGTAGAAGACGTGTGTATAGTTTCAGATCGATCGACTGAACGGTTTCGGAGGAGTTGTGTACACGAACTATGCACTTTTTCTGTCAGCCCGCCCAGCGGTAAAACATAATACGTACCGTTTTTTAAAAACGGTCGCATAAAAAGTGCAGATCCTGATGAGAGCCGGCTCATCTGGATCTACACTTTTTGCCAATACCCCTATCCAGGCCTGTGGTGTTGAAAATGTTAACCCGTAATTAAATTTTGAAGTCTGCTGTTTATCTTCTATTTTTCCATTTTTCATCATTAAAAATAAAACATGGTTTGACAGCACTTTAGATTTGATTTAATTTATTGGTGTTTAGAACGGGCCAACATGTTCGATCCCGCATTTAACCGTAACGCCCCATTTCTCTAGTCACATCCACAAATAACCCATCACCCAGTTAATTCTTAACAAAAAACTGGTTTTGACAGCACATGAGAATCGTCTCTAATGGAGATGATTCTCATGTGCTGTCAAAACCAGGTTTTTGTCGAGAAATATTGAAAATAAAACATTTCCAGAAGACGACAACATTTGATTCAGCGTTGTAAGGGTTAACCACTTTTAACTAGGGGGCCTAGCGGCCCCAATTTCAGCTGCCTTCCGACACGCCTGCATAGGAGGCAATTAACTAATTTATTTGTATAATTATTTGCATTTTTAAATACATTTTTTAAAAAAGTTTGAGATGGATTTTTTCAAGTCACGAGATGCGTACACAGTGCAACCTCTCTACAACAGCCACTCATGGGAAAATGCAAACTGGCTGTAGTAGAGGTGGCTGTTGTAGGGAGGTTAACGCTGAATTATATTTTGTCGTCTGCTGTTTTTAGTTATTTTCTTCCGCTAATTCTCATCAAATACATGCTTTGACAGCATTGGAAATGATTCTAAAGTGCTGTCAAAACATGTTTTTATTGAGAAAGAAGGCAAAAGCAACAGCAGGCGACAATGTTCATGTTCAGTAGTCTAAGGGTTATATATGGAGGAAATCATCCATTTGAGATATAAAATAGCGGCTGTTACAGAGAGGGTGTTGTTGTAGAGAGGTGGCCGTTTGGGGAGGTTCGACTGTATGTTCTATAAATTACTATGACCTCTTTAGACGTGAAAAATCAACAGATTTTCATCAGACATGATTGGATTTAATATATTGTATATGGGAGTGTTTTTTATTTGATCATGTGGCGAATTTACAGTATTGCTCGACACGCAGGCATTTTTCTGACGCGGCCATATCTGAGAACCAAAGTTATTTTTGTATGGCTTTACTAATTTATTTGTATTTAAATTAACTACCAGGTAGTGTCCAAACTGGAAACCTATTTCTATAAAGTGGTGTAGTATTATCATTTCACGGTTCGCGACAAGGGAAATTACGTCAACAGGCGGAACCTCTGGTTCTAAATATGTGGCTGTGACTGGAGAAAATTGGCTTAATGGGATTTGTGACCAGATGTAGCTCCAGGTCCAAATAGCACAATCCCATAGCCTGATAACGATCTATATTGCTTGTTATAAGCATGACAGGTAGTTCATTGATGGAATTGCGAACAGTGCAGATCATGATCAGACTGTGCGGATGCACAGGCTGACATGGATCTACACTGGTCGCAAAACCCATAAGCCCTATTTCTCCAGTCACAGCCCCATATAACTTTCAAAACATTTAATCATTAATTTAATAATATATATTAGGCGAATGAGTTGCAATTGCGACTAATTTAGATAAAATGTTATTAATTGACATAAAATGCTGTGCATTTCATTATTTGTTTGTTTTATCTCTTTCACCCCATAAATAACTGGAATTTAATGCGATAATGTTTTAATTTGCAACCAATCCAACTGTAACTAAATGATTCTATACTAGTCCATTTATTAAAAGGGGGTGTTTTTTTTATTTTAAAAAAATATGAAAATAAAATTATTTGCAAAAAGTGCAGATCCTCATGAGACGGCTCGTCACGTCACGTCATCTGGATCTACACTGTTTGTCAATACCACTATACAGGCCTGTGGTGTTGAAAAGGTTAAAGTTGGGTTCCCGTCTGTTAAAAATTAAATAAGTGCATCACGGTCTAACTATTCCACCACTTTTAACAAGAAACGAGACAAAGCCACGAAGACCAGGTTTTTTCCAAGCATAGACACTTGGATAACATAATTAATACTTTTTCTTTTTTGTAGACTAGATGGCCGTAGGCCTGCATGTCGCCGCCTTGGGCGAGACATGGACACTAAAAAAAGAGATATAGTAGATGGAAAAAGTTTACCAAAAAGCATAACCAAAAAACTTTAACCGGACACACGGACGTACGGACGGACGTATGCCAAAATGCCGACTATATCGGCGCATCAATGCAGCGGGCGCGACAATGATGATAAACACCCATGTGAAGTATCAAGGTAATGGGTGAATCAGTTGCAGAGATATAGTACACGAAAAACTTTAACAAAAAAATGAAAATAATTTTACTTTGACATTGGGCACAGGGGCCGCATGGTTGGGGGTAGAATGAAAGTACGGATGATGATAAACACCCATGTGAAGTTTCAAGGTAATGGGCGAAGCAGTTGCAGAGATATAGTATAACGAAAAACTTTAACCAAAAAACTTTAACCAGACGTACGTTAAAAAAGTTAACGTTGAAAATGGCTAAGTCAATTACGTAGAAATAATAGGTCAAGGTAAAAAAAATGGTCACATGTTGGATAGTTGTATGTGGTGGGCACCCCTTGGTTATGAAGGATTTGGTGGTCCTCCTAGGTAGGTACAGTTAACCATAAGAAAATGGACTTAAACACGAAAACTTAACATTGTAAACAGCGAAAAGTTAACATTGAAATGGCCAAAGAAGTCGACTGCGCTGAAAAAATGGGTAAGTCATAAAAATAAGGTAACATGTTGAATATGATAAGTGTGAAATGGGTTTAGGTAACTATGTGGTACAGTACCAAAGAAATTGACTGAAACACGAAAAACTAAGTTGTAAAAGCGAAAATAAAACATTGAAAATAAATGTTGGTACTGCGGATGTCAAGGTTAGGTAACATGGTATAGTTGATAATGGTGGTGGGCACTTGGTTAAAATGAAGCTGTGAAAGTGTGTTGGTCTATGTTGGGTAAAACAGTAACAAAGACATGGACGACACGAAAACGTAACATTGATTGTGGACGCCGCCCGCCCGGCTTTCGCCAATCCAATAGCCTGGGTTAAAAAAAAAAACCTGCTAAAAATTAAGAGTGGCCCGCTATACATATAATCATTTAAAAACTATATTATGGATTTTGTAAAACATGGAAATGTCCCCTGGTGGCATACTGGACTGTAAACTGGAGAAACTCTTAACAAACAAACTTCTTGAATTGCCCACGTCTTGCTATCGCATAGGAGGCATAATAATCATAATTTAACCTGATAGAGACGTGCCTGGATTGTATCAGGCTTATTTTGATATCAATTGAGGCAGGACATTTTTTTTAACTTATTTAATATATCAACTGAAATGCATCATCCTGAATAAATAGTTTGTAATACATATTACAAAGTCTGATCATTTGCAACATCAAAAAATAAATAGATTGTTTCTGTTTTCACATTTTAAGGAAACATGTGTATCGAAAATAATTAATTAATTACATTCATGACATTTTTTTGTATAATATTTTATAGAATTCTTAAATATTTCAATAAAAAAAAAAATGAAAATGTTAGTAACATTGTATAACTTAAATGCTATTGGTCAGCCAGTGGCTGGACTAGTTCTACAATATTAATTTCGCCTCCGATATGTTATCTACGGATTAGGGTTAGGAGAGAGGTTATGGAGTCGGGGTAGCAATTTTTGTTCTTATGCCGGGACCTGTTGGTGGACCCGTTTTCGACTCGCCTGCTATGGTACATAGGGTGTAAAGCTGGATCATCAATTTGGGGATTCAAACCATAGTTGCAATTCCATAATTCTGATGAGGAATATAATATGCATTAGCTATTTATATTTGAACATTTTCTTTGTAAAAGTTGTTAGCTGTAAATCCTATACCGGCACATGGACGATTGCCTATCTACGGGCCATCTTTAGTGTTTGTACAAGCCATCGGCCAGTAGTAACCTCGACACAGACAGGCAAAACATATGACAGAATCAACTAATAAAATATTCCAAAGAAAATAATTGTTTACAAAACATTGCTATCAATTGTATCATGCCAAAGTATACAGTCAATGTTTGATATATTTAGTTATTATTTTGTCGGATTTCCAAAATCTACAAATGGCCCAATTGTTACACTGTGTAAATCACCAGGTCCCTCCACGCTCACCTTGATTTAGGAAACTACTGGTTTGACAACAATACCAAACATAATTATATTCTGATAGCAACGATCCCATTATGATAGCAGCACAAGTCTTTAAAGCAATATACCTTTTGCAATTCCAAGTACACTATACATGGAATAATCCTCCTTGTACATTTTATCATCAGAAATCAAGACGTGGTAATCAACTTTTCCCTCAATATAACAATAAACTGTAATCCAAGCTAAACTTAAATTTCGCGATTTTCGTAAATCTGGCTATTATTCGCGACGATTATCGTTCCGCGGTAATGAAAGACGTTGTCGATATTAACTTTCATGATCATTTATTTTGGAAAATAATATGTTTTCCATTTGCCAGTTTTGAACAGAACAGAACTGCTGAATCAATTTCGTCCGTTGAAAATAAACTCGTCCACAAACCAAACTCCCAAACAGTGGACGAAGTTTGTCGGCGAAAGGGAAGGGAAAAAAAAAAAAAAAGGGGAAAAAAAAGGAAAAAAAGGGGAAAAGGGGGGGGGGGCGAAACGGTTACAACTTTACATTTGGCAGACCCTCGCTGTTGAAACCAATAATCCCAACCCCCATTTAATGGTAAATCAACCAAAAGTTAGTTTGAGTGAGATATCTTGACCCTGTTTATATAAACGGCATATTACTGAATTTCGCATTTCCGTCCCTTGATGTCAAAATTGGTTCTTCTAGACTTACCCGGCTGTATGCCAATACACCGCCCGTGAATTTATTCACAGGATAGCGGTCCGATTCAAGAAAATACATCAAGCCGTCTTTGGTAAACCCGTCCGTTTCATATTGCGAGAATGACGTCAGCAATCGTGTGTATTCGGTAATCTTTGAATTATAATGTAAACAATGACTTGGTGGCACACGGCAATCGATTTACATTTGTGCTTCAAATTCTGAACCACTGCAGGTATCTCTTTGAAGTACGTATACCATAAACAAGCTGGACCATTGTCACGAACGGCGTAAATTGTAAATGCTTTGATTTAACGACGGCAACTGGCTTTTCCCGATGACCTTGCCATGTCTGAACGTTCAGCGGTCGAGGTTGGGAAATCGAACCTCGGGGTAATCCCGGTTCAACAGTCCGACGCTCTACCTACTGGTGCTAATCCGGCCCACCTTTGTTGACCACAGGCGTGGTCAGTTTAGACCAATTAAGAGTCTGTAAACAATATAAGAAAATAATGGTTTTTGTTAAATTTATCCCAAAGCCTGTTGTGTACTAGTTTTTCAAACTGTTTATAAGAAGTATAGAAAGTATGAGTATGTCTACTGGAATATATGACAAAAGAGAACACGTATGAAAATATAGTTAATTACTAAACAACCAGGATTAACTAAGTGTAGCCGACCAAATGATACCGACATATATGGGAAAGTTGACTAGAGTAGGGAAGATCCCGAACGTTCAATCCTCCGCGAAGAAACGCGAAGGAATCTTCGCGCGCGAAATATTAGTTTGGTTTACAGTAGCACATTGTAAAACATTACTTCTTAAAAATTAAAATTAATTGCACTAAATTAGTATTTAGTTGATTCTGGTCAAATTAATGAGCTCTGTTTGTCCAAAAACTACTAGCCGATAGCTTGTCCATTGCTAAAGATGGCTCAGAAGGCAATCTGCTCAATGCACAGTAAATAGCATACACTAAAAAAGAAAATAGAGTGAGATATAATTTATACAAATAGTCAATCATATTTACCAAGCTTTTGTTATATTTGAAACAAATGAATGTTCATCAAAGTTCAAGTCAATTCCTTAACCCCTTTCAACAACTACCAGACCTCTATAGCCTTGTTTCAATTCCATTTGTGTAGATCCATATGAGCCGGCTCGTAACGACCGTCTCCCCCTCCCCGGATCTGCCACTTTTTTGCAAGTAACTTTTCATCATGTTTTTTAGAGACAAACAACACCCTTCTTTCCAAAAATAATGGACTAGTCTGAAAAATAATCAAATTGGATTGGTCGGGAACATATCAAAATCCATTCCCGTTTTTATTTAGGGTTGGAAAGGGTTAATATTATAGCTTGAATTGAGAGTGATGGAAGAAAAAAGAGTTTAACCATGAATGGTCCTCTGCCACCTTCCATTTAACGTTTCTGATTGCCTCTTCCCCCGCCCCCTTGTCATCCTATATTCCTTTGGTACGTGTCCGTCGTTGTCGATAGTTGTTGTCTTATCGCTGGACTTTCCGACTTATTTACTCCTTGCCTAGCACGTTTGGAAATTTGCCCTGTAAGACTTTTCTCTGTTGTCGAGGAAATCTCTTTTTCAGCTGTTTCCATTGGTTTACTCGCTAATGGGCGTACCAAGTGGCTCCATGGAATTTTCTTTTGTCTTTGATTTCGATTCTTTGTGTTATGTCTGCTGTTTTTGTTTCCCAATCATCTTTGGCTACTGGCTGTTCCACGGAAAGACCGGATGTTAGACGCTCTTCGCCTCGATTTGGGACGGTGCTAGCCCAATTAGAATACTCATCTTCACCAATCTCGATGACTTCCCAACAATTTCAGCCATAGTGGGGGTCCTAACCTCCTTCTGTGGTATTGTTTAAATGGAGGGAAACAGGAACCTGGTCATTGTAAGGCACACCTTTGATGACCTTGTGACACACCTGATGAAAAACCATTGGTAAGGTGGGGACAAACCCCACCTGGTCCTCCCAAGACCATTGCGGCATTCCCACCCATTGAAAATACACATGGTGGCATACCGTATTCATAAGGGAATGTTCAGAAAGTGTATCGGGTGGTCCCATTAGGTTGGTTGGGAAACTGGAGCGCCAAATTAATTCATTGGCTGTGAATGTGGATAAGAGGGAGGTGTATTGTGAGGTAAATGTCCATAGTTCGTCCGATAAATCATTTGGTGGATAGAAAATTTGCTCCTACTCCCTGTGGATCTTTGTGGGCAATCACTTCACCATCAGAAGAAACATTCTTTGGGAGTTGTGAATTTCCTCATCATCATCCGATGAACCAGGGCCGTCGTAAGCTTAACTTTGTTACCAACTAATTTTAGTTTCACTGATGGTATTTGTTGTCTAGTACTTTAATGAAAAGATTGCTACAAATTGATTCCATTGGATCCCTCTGTCCATATCAAGTGGCTTTGGATCAACAATATATTGTATCATATTTGTACTGTGATTGACATCATCTGCTGCACGCATAATGTTCAATGTCGCCGTTTTAAACATCATTGTCAGGATCAGCATAATTTTGTCATCTACTTTTAATTTATTATGTCCAGCAGCTTGTAATTTTCAAAGAATTATTTTCTGAATTAATTGGGTTTTTAGTGTAGAAAGATCCTTCTGAATCAGTTGCCGTTTGACAAAGGTTTCCTGCCATCGTGTTGTAAACTGAAAAATTAAATTATATTTCCACTGGTTTTTGGTTGGAAAAAAGAAAATGCGGTTTTGGTTTTCTCTTCAAGTCATATCTTCCTGTTTTTCCAACAGCTTTGTAGAAGTTAATTGGCGTGCAGTATCATTTTTTTGTTTTTCTTCATCCTTGTCTAACCATCAAGTAAGATTCATCAGATTCCGGTCCTAACAATATCAACAGCATCAGTGGGCTGCCCCACCGGGAGGGAATTTATATTTTCCGTTCATTGGACGCTGTTCCACGTAACATTGGGACACGCTTCTTAACATTGACCAGCGACGTTCTGTGTTGGTATCTTTGTTTTTCGTTCATCCTTTTTCCTTGTATCAGGTAGATTTCATCGAAAAACTCCCTCCCTGACATATCGGGAGGTTTTATTTTCAATATTTCTCGATAAAAACCTGTTTTGGCAAGTGCATTGAGAATCCGTCTCCACTGGTGATGAATTCTCATGGATGCTGTGAAAACCATTTTTTTTTATTTTTTTGTTGTTAAGAAATTCAAGGTAAAAAAATTAACAAGAGTTGCCGTAAGTCACAAAAAATACGCCCGGTCCGAAGATGGGTCCAGACATCGAAAGATTGCAGAAATTGTGAAGCTGTCACCAACGGCAAGGGAACACTAATGAAAGAATTTGAAAATCTACTAGCATTATTTAATCCTCTTCCTGTTTGTTTTAGAAAACAAGGTATACTAAAGTTTAGGATAAGGAGATGTGTAAAGTAGAAAATTTAACATAAAAGAATTCGGATACAAAAAATGGTAAGAAAAATGGTGGCCTTTAAAAAGGTGAAGAAAAAAAGAGTTAAAAAAGGTGATAAAAGCAAAAAATAAATTTTAATTTTGTGGATACCTTTGGTTATCATGCGGCAGAAAATCAATCAAACAACCACAACAAAAAAAATTTTTAAAAATAAAAGGAATATATTTCATTATTTTCTATGAAAAACCATCTTGGTAGATTTCATTATAATTGTCTCCAAGGAAAGAAAACTAATTCAACAATTGCTGTTTTAGCTGAAAGTGTAAACACACTAGTGTTGATTTTAATTTAATTTTAATTAAAAATTTTTAAAATTTTAAAATTCACCCAAATTGCTTCAGAAATGATGGAATGACAATACTCAACTTACAAAAATTTCCTTCCCTTATCTGGAGGCCCTGCGATTGGGTGGTTTTTACAACAAGCTCTGTAACCTAAATATTCATGTAATAAATAAATGAATAACAAAAACGTAGGAAAAATAACCAATTTAAAAATTAAAAAGGTGATAATTTTTTGTTAAAAAATATGTTTTTCGGCCATAAAAGAAAGTCAACCAAGGTGCAACATCTTCAATATGGGTTTAGTAAGAAGACGTGTGTATAGTTTTTCAGATCGATCGACTGAACGGTTTTTATTTTCGGAGGAGTTGGTTGTACACCGAACTAATGCACATTTTTCTTAGTCATCCCCTCCGCCCAGCGGTAAAAAACATAATACGTACCGTTTTTTAAAAACGGTCGCATAAAAAGTGGCAGATCCTGATTGAAGCCGAAGGCCCTCATCTGGATCTACACTTTTTGCCTAATACCCCCTATCCAGGCCTGTGGGTTGTTGAAAATGTTAACCCGTAATTAAATTTTGGAAGTCTGCTGTTTATCTTCTAATTTTGTCCATTTTTCTCATTAAAAAAAACAATGGTTTGACAGCACTTAGAATTGAATTTAATTTATTGGTGTTTAGAACGGGGCCAACCATGTTCAGATCCCGCATTTAACCGTAACGCCCGCCCCATTTCTCTAGTCCCACATCCACAAATAAACCCATCACCCCAAGTTAATTCCTTAACAAAAAAACCTTGGTTTTGACCAGCACCAGTAAAACGCCTCTCAAATGGAGATGATTCTCATGTGCTTGTCCAAAACCAATAGGTTTTTATTTTGTCGAGAAATATTGAAAATAAAATAAACAAAATTTTCCAAAGAAGACGACAACAATTTGTATTACAGACGTTGTAAGGGTAAAACCACTTTTAACCTAGGGGGCCTAAAGCGGCCCCCAATTTCAGCTGCCTTCCGACACTGGCCTGCATAGGAGGCAATTAAATAAATTTATTTTGTATAATTAATTTAAGCAATTTTTAAATAAATACATTTTTTAAAAAAAGGGTTGAGATGGATTTTTTGATTTTTCAAGTCACGAGATGCGTACAAACAGTGCAACCCTCTCTAACAACAAGCCACTCATGGGAAAACAATGCAAAACTGGCTGTAGTAGAGGTTGGCTGTTGTAGGGAGGTTAACGCTGAATTATATTTTGTCGTCTGCTGTTTTTTAGTTTAATTTTCTTCCGCTTAATTCTCATCAAATACATGCTTTGACAGCAATTGGTAAATGAATTCTGAAAAAGTGCTGTCCAAAACATGTTTTTATTGAAAAGAAAGGAAGGCAAAAGCTAACAGCAGGTCGACAATTGTTTCATGTTCAGATAGTCTAAAGGTTAATAAATCTGGAAAATCATCATCCATTTGAGATATAAAACTCAGCGGCTGTTACAGAGAGGATGGAGTTGTTGTAGAGAGGTGGCCGTTTGGGGAGGATTCAGACTGTATGTTACTATAAAATTACTATGAACCTTTCTTTAAGACGTTTGAAAAATCAACAGATTTTCATCAGACATGATTGATTTTAATATATTAGTAATATGGGAAGTTGTTTTTTTAATTTCTGATCATGTTGGCGAATTTACAGTATTAGCTTCGATCACGCAGGCATTTTTCTGGACGCGGCCAATATCTGAAAGAACCCAAAGTTTTTTTATATTTTTGTATGGGCATTTACTAATTTAATTTGTAATTTAAATTAAACCTACCAGGTAGTAGTGTCCAAACTGAACCTTATTTCTATGAAAGTGGGTTTAGTATTATTAATCATTTCCAATTCTCGTTCGCTACAAGGGAAATTACGTCAACAAGGCGGAACCTCTAGGTTCCTAAATATGTGGCTGTGACTAGGAGAAATTGGGCTTTATGGGATTTTAGTGACCAGTGTATCTGCCAGTCAAATAGTCAACAATCCCCCATATACCTGATAACGATCTAATAATTGCTTGGTTATAATCATGACAGGTAAGTTTCAATTGATGGAATTGGCCGAACAGTGCAAGATCATGATCCATACTGGTGCGTGATCACAGGCCTGACATTGGAATCTACACCTTGGTCGCAAAACCCCATAAGCCCTATTTCTCCAGTCCAACCAGCCCCATATTAACTTTCAAACATTTAATCGTTAATTTAATAATAAATATATTAGCGAATGAGTTTGCAACTTTGCGACTAAATTTATAAGAAAATGTGTATGATTAATTGGACATAAAATGCTGTGCATTCATTATTTGTTGTTGTTTAACTCATTCACCCCGCCCAAAAATAAAGAACTGGAAATTTAATAATGCGATTATGGTTTAATTTTGCAACCAAATCCAACTGTAACTCAAATGATTCTATACTAGGTCCCATTTATTAAAATGGGGGGTGTTTTTTTATTTTTAAAAAATAATTGAAAATAAAATTTAAAATTTGTTTGCAAAAACAGTTGCAGATCCTCATGAAGACCGGTTCGTCACAGTCACGTCCATCTTGGATTCTACACTTTTTTAGTCCAATACCAATAAATACAGGCCTGTGGTGTTTAAAAAGGAAAAGGTTTGTTAAAGTTATGGGTTCCCCGTCTGTTAAAAAGTTAAATAAGTGGCAATACACGGCACTCTAACTATTCCACCACTTTTTAACCAATAAACGAGACAAACGCCACGAAGACCAGGTTTTTTTCCAAGCAATAGCCACATTGGATAACATTAATTAAAATACCCTTTTACTTTTTTGTAACTAGACTGGAAGGCGTGCCTGCATGTCGCGCCATTGGGGCGAGACCATGGACACTAAAAAAAAAAAGGAGATAAGTAGATAATGGAAAAAGTTTAATACCAAAAAAACTTTAACCGGACACACGGACGTACCGGAACGGACGTAAATGCCCAAAATTGGCCTGACTATAATGGCGGCCATCCAATGCAGCGGCGCGCGACAAAAATTGAATGATAAACACCCATTGTGAAGTACAAGGTAAATGGGTGAATCCAGATTGCAGAGTATTATAGTTAAACAACGAAAAACTTTAACAAAAAAATGAAAATAATTTTACTTTGACATTGGGCACTGGGGCCGCATTCGGTTGGGAGGTGGTAAAGAATGAAAGTACGGATTGATGAATGAAACACCCATTTGTGAATTTTGTTTCAAGGTAATGGGCGAAGCAGTTGCAGAGAATAAAGTATCAAAAACGAAAAACTTTTAACCTAAAAAACTTTAACCAACGACTAGCGTTAAAAAAGTTAACGCGTTGAAAAATGGGCTAATTCAATTACGTAGAAATAATATGTTCAAGGTAAAAAAAATGGTCCACATGTTGGATAGTTGTATGATGGTTGGGCCATGCCCCCCTTTGGTTATGAAGGTTTTGGTGGTCCCTAGGTGGTACATCGTACCAAAGAAAATGGACACTTAAAACCCCACGAAAAAAAAAAAAAAAAAAAAAAAACCTTAACATTGTAAACGCGAAAAGTTTTAACATTTGAAAATGGCTAAGGTCGACTATGCGCTGAAAAAATTGGGTTAAGATTCATAAAAAGGTAACATTTGAATTATGTATAGTGTGGTGGTGGCACCCCTTGGGTTATGAAGCTGGTGAAACAGTTTGTTGGGTCCCTAGTGTGGTACATGTACCAAAGAAATTGACTTAAACCACGAAAACACTTAAGATTGTAAAAATGCGAAAAGTTTAACATTGAAAATGGCTAAGTCCGACTAGACTGCGCTAAAAAATGGGTGGTCAAGGTTAATTAAAAAAAACGGTAACAATGGTTGGATAGTGATTATGTGGTGGGCACCCCTTGTGGGTTAACTGAACGCAGTGCCCTAAAGTTGTTGGTTCCTAATTGGTGGTACAGTAACCAAAGACCATGGACGAAAATACGAAACGAAAACGTCAACAATTGAATTTGGTGTACCGCCCTCCCGTGCAATATCGCCCCTAAACCCAAAATAGCCTGGTGAATAAAAAAAAAAAACCCCCCCCTTGGCTCAAAAACATTAAAGAGTGCCCTCTCTAACCATATAAAAATCAAATTTAAACCTAATGATTAATGTTTAATTGTAAAACATGGATATGCCCCTGATGGCCATACTTGGACTGTAACTGGAAGAAACTCTTAAGAAACACTTCTTTGAATGCCCACCTGCTGCTAATCGCAATAGGTAGGCAATAATAATCATAATTTATACTTGGAAATAGAGACGTGCGGTTAGTATCATAGGCATTTTTGAATATGCAATTGAGGTGCAGGACATTTTTAACTTATTTATATATCAACTGGAAATGCATCATCTGCAATAAATAGTTGTAATGACAATTATTACAAGAGTCTGATCATTGCACATCAAAAAATAAATAGATTTGTTTCTGTTTCACAATTTAAGGAAACATGTGTATCGATAATAAAAATTCATTACATTCATTAGACATTTTTTGTATCAATATTTTAAATATTAACTTACATAAAATTTCAATAAAAAATAAAATGATTAGTACAAAATGTATAACTTAAAAGCTATTAGGTCAGCCCAGTGGCTGGACTAAGCTACAATAATTCGCCTCCGATAATGTTTAATCTAACTGATTAGGGTTAGGAGATAGGTATGGAAGCGGGGTGGAAGCAATTTTGTTTCTATGGCCGGACCTTTTTGGTATGGACCCCGTTTCGACGCTCCTAGCTATGTACATGGGTGTAAGCCATTGGGGGATCAATCATTTGAGTTCAAAACATAGTTGCTTATCATAAATCTGATGAGATATATATGCCATTAGCATATATTTATGAAACAATTTTCTTTTGTGTTAAAATTGTTTACTGTATCCTAAAATACGGCACAATGGAGTTGCTAACACTCGGGCCATCTTTAGTTGTGTACAAGCCATTCGGCCAGTTAGTACTACTCGACCACCAGACAGCAAAACATATGACCATATCAACTAAATTAAAATAATTCCAAAAGATAACTTGTTTTACAACAATGCTATCCAAATTGTATCATTGCAAAAGTAAAGTAACAAAAAAATCAAATTTTTGTTTGAATATATTTGTTATTATTTGTCGTTTATTCCAAAATCCAACATCTAACCAATGGCCCAATGTTACAGCTGTGTAAATCACCAAGGTCACTCCTCCACTCACCTTGTTTAGAACTACAGGTTTGACAAACAAAATACCACATAATTATATTCCTGAATAGCAAACACCTTATGATAGCATCACAACAAAGTCTTTAAAAAGCAAATAATACCCTTTTTGCATTCAACTACCCACTATACCAATACATGGAATATCCCTGATACATTTATCATCAGAAATCAGACTTGGTATCAAACTTTTCCATCCTACATATCAACAGAAATACAGTAAATCCCAACTAAATTTCGCGATTTTTTATTTCGTAATCTGGCTATTTATTCATCGCGACGATTATTCGTTTTCGCGGTAATTGAAGACCTTGCGATATTAACTTTACATGAATCAACTTTTGGAAATAAATTAAGTTTTCCATTTGCCAGTTTTGAACAGAACAGAACTGCTGAATCAATTTCGTACCGTTGAATTAAAACTCGTCCACAAACCTAACCTCCCAAATAAAAACAGTTGGACGAGTTTTGTCGGCGAACGAAAACGGTTTACACTTTAACATTTGGCAGACCTCGCCTGTGTCAATCATAATCCCCCATTTAAAGTAAAAATCAACAATAGTTATGATTGAGATATCTTGACCCTGTTTATATAAAACGGTCAATATTAACTGATTCGCATTGTCCGCATGATGTCAAATTGGTTCTTCGTAGAGTTCCTTCCCGCTGATGCAATACTCCCGAGATTTTTAATCAGGGGGGGGAAAGCGGTTGCCGATTCAGAAAACACAAGCCTCTTGGTAAAATCCGTGTCATATGCGAAAGAATGACCGTCAGCAATCGTGTTGTATTACGGTAATCTTTGAATTATATGTAAATGACTTGGTGCACACGGCAAACCGGCATTTCGATTTACATTTGCTTCAAATTGACCCTGCGCGGTATCTCTTTGGAAGTCGGAAAATAAAAATAACAAAGCATGACTTGTCACAGGCGTAAAGTGAAAATGCTTTTGATTTAACGACGGCACTGGGCTCGATGACCTTGCACCATGTCGGAAACTTCAGCGGTCGAGGTTGGAATGAAACGAACCCGGTTACTCCCGGGTTCACAGTCCGAGCGCCTCTACTACTGTTGCTAATCCGGCCAACCATTTGTCACAGGCCGTGTCAGTTTTAGTACCAATTAGAGGTCTGGTAAAGACAATACAAGATAATTGATTTTTGTAAAATTTTATCCCAAACAGCTGGGTTGTGTAACAGTTTTTCAAACTGTTTATTAGAGTTATAAGAATAATATTATGTCCTACTGGTAATATATGACAGAGAACACGTAATGAATTAAAGTTTAAATTACTAAAAAACAAACCAGATTAACTAGTGTCATACCAAATGAAATACCGACATATTATGGTTGAAAGTTTGACGAGTAGGGAAAGGAGGCCCGACGTCAATCCCTCGCGCAAAAGCAACGCGTAAGGTATCTCGCAGCGTGAATAAATTTATATTTGGTTTACAGTTAGCACATTGTAAAACATTCTTCTTAATAAAATATTGCACTAAATTGTATTTAGTTGATTCTGTCAAATTATGAAGCTGCTGTGTCAAAAACTAACTAGCCGATAGCTTGTTGTTTATGTTGTTCCTTGTTGTCTTAGGTCGTTGTGTTGTTGTAACAATGTCCATGCTAAGATGGCTCAGATGTGCAACTGCTCATCACAGTAAAAAGGCAATTAGAAAAAAGAATAGAGATAGTAAAATTTTTATACAAAATAGTCAAATCATATTTATCCAAGCGATATTATTTTTAGAAACAAATGATGTTTCTATAAAGTTACAATCCATTAACCCATTTACAACACTAAACCAGACCTCTATAGCCATTGTTTGCTAAATTTGTGTTAAGTAGATCCAGATGAGCCGGCTCGTAACGAGCCGTCTCCCCCGTATCTGCACTTTTTTTGCAAGTAACATTTCATCTTTTTTTAGAGACAAACCAAACACCCCACCCAAATTTTCATAAATGGACTAGTCCTGAAAACAATCAATTTGGAATTGGTCGGGAAGGAATAATCAAAATCCATTACCCATTTTATTTAGGTTGGTTGAAAGGGATTAATATAGACTGAATTGATAGGTGGAATGGAAAAAAGAGTTACCTGATGGCTCTGACCTTCTTTTACGTTTTCTTGATTGCCTCTTCCGCCCGCCTTGTCAATCTAATATTCCATTTGGTCGTGTCGTCGTGGTCCGATAGTTTGTTTAGTCTATATCTGCTGGACTTTCCCGCCTTATTTACTCCCTGCCTAGCACTTGGAATTTGCCCCTGTAGACTTTTCTCTGATTAGTCGAGTGTAAATCTCATTTACCAGCTGTTTCCATTGGTTTACTCGCTCAAATGGCGTAACCAAGTGGCTCCATGGATTTTCTTTTGTCTTGATTTCGATTACCTTGTTGGAGATTCTGCTTTTTTGTTTCCATCATCATTGGCCTACTGGCTGTTCCATGGAAACCGGATGTTGACGCTCTTTAAGCCTCGATGGGTACCGGTTGCTAGCCATAGATATAACTCATCTTTCACCAATCTCGAATGACTCCAATTTAACCATCATAGTTGGGGTGACTAGCCTCCTCTGGTTGAAGGTTTGTTTTTAAATTGGAGGGTGAAAGAACCTGTCTGGGTAAGGCACACCTTGAATGACCATGTGGCACACACCTGGATAACCTTGGTAAGGTGGGAACAACTCCCTGGATCCTCCAAGACCAGGAGCGGCATTCCACCAAATGAAAAATCACTTGGTGGCATAAAAACCCCGTATTCCAAATAAGGGATTATTACAGAATGGTTATGGTGGTCCCCCATTATGGTTTGGTTTGGGAAATGGAGCGCCAAATAATTTCAGTTTGGTCTGTGAATTTGTGTAAATAAGGAGGTTGGAGGTAATTGTGAGGTAATTGTCCCATGTTAACGTCCCCGGATAAATCATTGGTGGATAGAAATTTTGCTCCTACCCCTTGTGTGGATAATTGTAGGCAATCAACTTCACCCATCATGAGAAACTTTTTCTTTGGGAGTTTGTGAATTCCTCTTCATCATCCGATGAACAAGGGTCCCGTCGTAGCTTAACCTTTGTTACCCAAAACTATTTTAAGTTTTTATCACTGATGGTATTTAGTGTCCTAGTTCTATTGAAATTGCGACAAATTGATTCCATTGGATCTCTGTCCCATATCAAGTGGCTTTGGTATCAACAATATAGGTTGTAGCATATTAGTCTGTGAATTACCAATCATCTGCTAGCAGCATAAAATGTTCAAATGTCGCCGTTTCAAAATCATTGGTCCAATGGATCAGCATAATTTGTCTCTACTTTTATTTATTTTATGTCAAGCAGCTGTATTTTTATTCAGAATTATTTTTATTCTGAATTATTGGTTTTCGTAGAAGATCCTTCTGAATCAGTTGCCGATTGGACAAAGGTTTACTGTGCCCATCGGTGGTTGTACTGATAAATTATATTTCCACATGGTTTTGGAAGAAAAATAGGCGGTTTTGTTTTGTTTCCTCTTCAATCATTAGCTTCTTCGTTTCACAGCTTGTAGAAGTTAATTTGGCGTGCAGTTATTCTTATGTTTTTCTTCATCCTTGTCTACATCAGTAGATTCATCATATTCCCGGTCCTAACATATCAACAATGCATCAGTGGCTTGCACCTCGGGAGGTTTAATATTTTCCGATCATGTCGCTGTCCACGTACCATGGGACTCGCTTCTTAAACAATTGACCAGCGACTTCTTTGTTTGTGGTATCATTGTTTTTTCTTATCATCCCTTTTTCTGTATCAGCAGTAGATTCAATACCGGAATCCCGTCCTGACATATCGGAGGTTTAAATTTTCATATTTCTCGATAAAAACCTGTTTTGGCAGTGCATGAGAATCGTCCTCCACTGGAGATGATTCTCAATGTGCTGTGAAACCATTTTTTTTTCTTTTTGATTGTTAAGAATTAAAGGTAAAAAATTAACAATAGTGCCGTAAGTCACAAAATAACTCGACCCGTCGAAGATGGGGTCAGACATCGTGAAATGCAAAAAGAAATGTGAAGCTGTCACCAAGAGCAAGGAACACTAATGAGAATTTGAAAATCTATAGCATTATTTCTTCCCTCTTGTTTGTGCAGAAACAGGTTAAATAAAAACTAAATTTAGGTAGAGATGTGTCAAATAAAGAAACTTACATAGAATTGGATACAAAAAACAAAAATGTAGAAAAACTGGCGCTTAAAAATGGAAGAAATAAAAAAAAGAGTTTTAAAAAGGTGATAAAAGCAAAAAATAAACAATTTATGGTGTACCTTTTATCATGTCGGCAGAAAATCAATAACAATACCACAAAGATATAGGATATTTTTCTTATTTTTCTATGAAAAAACATCTTGGTATTTCATTAGAATTGTCTCCAAGGAAGAAAAAAAAACTATTCAAACAATTGCTGTTTGCTGATGTGTAAACACTAGTGTGTTTTTATTTTTTTTACCCAATTAAAATTTTAAAATACCCAATTGCTTCAGAAATGATGGAATGACAATACTCAATTACTAATTTCCTTTTTATCTGGAGCCATGGGAGTTGTGTCCACAAGCTCTGTAACCTATATCATGTATATTGAATTGAATACAAATAAAACGTAGGAAAAAAATAACCAAGTTAAAAAAGGTTGATATTTTTGTTTAAAAAATTAAAAAATTGTTTTCGGCATATAAAAGCACCAAAGGTGCACATCTTAATATGTGTAGAAGACGTGTGTATAGTTTCAGATCGATCGACTGAACGGTTTCGGAGGAGTTGTGTACACGAAACTATGCATTCTTTTTCTGTCAGCCCGCCAGCGGTTTAAAACATAATACGTACCGTTTTTTAAAAACGGTCGCATAAAAAGTGCAGATCCTGATGAGAGCGGCTCATCTGGATCTACACTTTTTGCCAATACCCCTATACTGGCTGTGGTGTTGAAAATGTTAACCCGTAATTAAATTTTGAGTCTGCTGTTTATCTTCATATTTTTCCATTTTTTTCTCATTAAAAACATGGTTTGACAAGCACTTTTAGATTTGATTTTAATTTATTGGTGTTTAGAACGGGCCAAAAACCATGTTCGATCCCGCAATTTTAACCGTAACGCCCCATTTCTCTAGTCACATCCACAAATAACCCATCACCCAGTTAATTCTTAACAAAAAAAACTGGTTTTGACAAGACATGAAGAATCGTCTCTAATGGAGATGATTCTCATGTGCTGTCAAAACCAGGTTTTTGTCGAGAAATATTGAAAATAAAACATTTCCAGAAGACGACAACATTTGATTCAGCGTTGTAAGGGTTAACCACTTTTAACTAGGGGGCCTAGCGGCCCCAATTTCAGCTGCCTTCCGACACGCCTGCATAGGAGGCAATTAACTAATTTATTTGTATAATTATTTGCATTTTTAAATACATTTTTTAAAAAAGTTTGAGATGGATTTTTTCAAGTCACGAGATGCGTACACAGTGCAACCTCTCTACAACAGCCACTCATGGGAAAATGCAAACTGTCTGTAGTAGAGGTGGCTGTTGTAGGGAGGTTAACGCTGAATTATATTTTGTCGTCTGCTGTTTTTAGTTATTTTCTTCCGCTAATTCTCATCAAATACATGCTTTGACAGCATTGGAAATGATTCTAAAGTGCTGTCAAAACATGTTTTTATTGAGAAAGAAGGCAAAAGCAACAGCAGGCGACAATGTTCATGTTCAGTAGTCTAAGGGTTATATATGGAGGAAATCATCCATTTGAGATATAAAATAGCGGCTGTTACAGAGAGGGTGTTGTTGTAGAGAGGTGGCCGTTTGGGGAGGTTCGACTGTATGTTCTATAAATTACTATGACCTCTTTAGACGTGAAAAATCAACAGATTTTCATCAGACATGATTGGATTTAATATATTGTATATGGGAGTGTTTTTTATTTGATCATGTGGCGAATTTACAGTATTGCTCGACACGCAGGCATTTTTCTGACGCGGCCATATCTGAGAACCAAAGTTATTTTTGTATGGCTTTACTAATTTATTTGTATTTAAATTAACTACCAGGTAGTGTCCAAACTGGAAACCTATTTCTATAAAGTGGTGTAGTATTATCATTTCACGGTTCGCGACAAGGGAAATTACGTCAACAGGCGGAACCTCTGGTTCTAAATATGTGGCTGTGACTGGAGAAATGGGGCTTATGGGATTTGTGACCAGTGTAGCTCCAGGTCAAATAGCACAATCCCATAGCCTGATAAACGATCTATATGCTTGTTATAGCATGACAGGTAGTTCATTGATGGAATTGCGAACAGTGCAGATCATGATCAGACTGTGCGGATGCACAGGCTGACAAATGGATCTACACTGGTCGCAAAACCATAGGCCCTCTTATTTCTCCAGTCACAGCCCATATAACTTTCAAAACATTTTATTAATTATTTAATAATATATATTTTAGCGAATGTGTTGCAATTTGCGGACTAATTTAGATAAAATGTGATTAATTGACATAAATGCTGTGCATTCATTATTTGTTGTTTTAACTCTTTCACCCCATAAATAAAACTGGAATTTAAGCGATATGTTATTTGCAACCAATCCAACTGTAACTAAATGAATTTTCTATACTAGTCCATTTATTAAAAGGGGGGTGTTTTTTATTTTAAAAAATATGAAAATAAAATTATTTGCAAAAAAGTGCGATCCTCATGAGGACGGCTCGTCACGTCACGTCATCTGGAATTCTTACACTGTTTGTCAATACCAACTATACAGGCCTGTGGTGTTGAAAAGGTTAAAGTTGGGTTCCCGTCTGTTAAAAATTAAATAAGTGCATCACGGTCTAACTATTCCACCACTTTTAACAAGAAACGAGACAAAGCCACGAAGACCAGGTTTTTTCCAAGCATAGACACTTGGATAACATAATTATACCCACTTTTTGTAGACTAGATGGCCGTGGCCTGCATGTCGCGCCTTGGGGCGAGACATGGACACTAAAAAAAGAGATATAGTAGATGGAAAAAGTTTAACCAAAAAACTTTAACCGGACACACGGACGTACGGACGGACGTATGCCAAAATGCCGACTATATCGGCGCATCAATGCAGCGGGCGCGACAATGATGATAAACACCCATGTGAAGTATCAAGGTAATGGGTGAATCAGTTGCAGAGATATAGTACACGAAAAACTTTAACAAAAAAATGAAAATAATTTTACTTTGACATTGGGCACAGGGGCCGCATGGTTGGGGGTAGAATGAAAGTACGGATGATGATAAACACCCATGTGAAGTTTCAAGGTAATGGGCGAAGCAGTTGCAGAGATATAGTATAACGAAAAACTTTAACCAAAAAACTTTAACCAGACGTACGTTAAAAAAGTTAACGTTGAAAATGGCTAAGTCAATTACGTAGAAATAATAGGTCAAGGTAAAAAAAAAAATAAAAAATGGTCACATGTTGGATGTTGTATTGTGGTGGGCAACCCCTTGGTTATGAAAGGTTTGGTGGTCCTAGGTGGTACAGTACCAAAGAAATGGACCTTAAACACGAAAAACTTAAAACATTGTAAACGCGAAAAGTTAACATTGAAAATGGCTAAGTCGACTGCGCTGAAAAAATGGGTTAAGTTCATAAAAAGGTAACATGTTGAAATAGTGATTATGTGGGCACCCTTGGTTATGAAAGCTGTGAAGTTTGTTTTGGTCCTATGTGGTACAGTACAAAGAAATTGACTTGATTAAACACGGAAACATTAAGGTTGTAAAAGCGAAAAGTTAAACATTGAAAATGGCTAAGTGACTGCGCGTAAAAAATGGGTCAAGTTAAAAAAAAAAATTAAAAAAAAAGGTAAAACATGTTGGATGTGATATGTGGTGGGCACCCCTTGGTTATGAAGCTGTGAAAGTTGTGTTGGTCCTATGTGGTTACAGTACCAAAGACATGGACGAAAACACGAAAACGTAAAAATTGATTGTGGACGCCGCCAGCCCGGCTTTCGCCAATCCAATAGCCTGGGTTAAAAAAAAAACCTGGCTAAAAATTAAGAGTGCCCGCTATACATATATAATCATTTAACTAGATTATGTTTGTAAAACATGGATATGCCCCTGTGGCATACTGGACTGTAACTGGAGAAACTCTTACAAACTTCTTGAATGCCCACGCTGCTATCGCATAGGAGGCATAATAATCATAATTTACTGATAGAGACGTGCGGTTGTATCAGGCTATTTTGATATGCAATTGAGGCAGGACATTTTTAACTTATTTATATCAACTGAATGCATCATCTGAATAAATAGTTGTATGACATATTACAAAGTCTGATCATTGCACATCAAAAAATAAATAGTTGTTTCTGTTCACATTTTAAGGAAACATGTGTATCGATAATAATAATTACATTCATGACATTTTTTGTATAATATTTATAGAATTCTAAATATTTCAATAAAAAAATAAAATGTAGTACATGTATACTTTAAAGCTATTGGTCAGCAGTGGTGGACTAGCTACAATAATTCGCCTCCGATTTATGTTATCTACGGATTAGGGTTAGGAGAGAGGTATGGAGCGGGGGTAGCAATTTTTTTTTGTTTTTGTTTCTATGGCCGGACCTGTTGGACCCGTTTCGACGCTCCTGCTATGTACATGGTGTAAGCTGGATCATCATTTGATTCAAACATAGTTGCTTCATAAATCTGATGAGATATATATGCATAGCATATATTTGAACATTTTCTTGTAAATTGTTACTGTATCCTATACGGCACATGGAGTTGCTATCTCGGGCCATCTTTAGTGTGTACAAGCCATCGGCCAGTAGTACTCGACACAGACAGCAAAACATATGACAGATCAACTAATAAAATATTCCAAAGATAATTGTTTACAACATGCTATCAATTGTATCATGCCAAAGTATACAGCATGTTTGATATATTTGTTATTATTTTGTCGTTTCCAAAATCTACAATGGCCATGTTACACTGTGTAAATCACCAGGTCACTCCACTCACCTTGTTTAGAACTACAGGTTTGACAACAATACCACTAATTATATTCTGATAGCAACCACCTATGATAGCAGCACAAGTCTTTAAAGCAATATACCTTTTGCATTCAATACACTATACATGGAATATCCTCTGTACATTTATCATCAGAAATCAGACTGGTATCAACTTTTTCCTACATATAACAGATACTGTAATCCAACTAAATTTCGCGATTTTCGTAATCTGGCTATTATTCGCGACGATTATCGTTCGCGGTATGAAGACGTGCGATATTAACTTTCATGATCAATTTTGGAAATAATATGTTTCCATTTTTTGCCAGTTTTGAACAGAAACGAACTGCTGAATCAATTTCGTCCGTTGATAAACTCGTCCACAAACCAACTCAAACAGTGGAGACGAGTTTGTCGGCGAACGAAACGGTTTACACTTTACATTGGGCAGACCTCGCTGTGTCAATCATAATCCCCCATTTAAGTAAATCAACAATAGTTATGAGTGAGATATCTTGACCCTGTTTATATAAACGGCATATTACTGATTCGCATTGTCCGCTGATGTCAAATTGGTCTTCTAGACTTCCCGCTGATGCAATAAGCCGTGATTTATCAGGATAGCGGTCCGATTCAGAAAACACAAGCCGCTTGGTAATCCGTGTCATATGCGAGAATGACGTCAGCAATCGTGTGTATTACGGTAATCTTTGAATTATATGTAAATGACTTGGTGCACACGGCATCGATTTACACTTGCTTCAAATTGACACTGCGGTATCTCTTTGAAGTCGATAACATAACAAGCTGACTTGTCACAGGCGTAAATGTAAATGCTTTGATTTAACGACGGCACTGGCTCGATGACCTTGCATGTCGGAACTTCAGCGGTCGAGGTGGGAATCGAACCCGGGGTATCCCGGTTCACAGTCCGACGCTCTACCTACTGTGCTAATCCGGCCACCTTTGTCACAGGCGTGTCAGTTTAGACCAATTAGAGTCTGGTAAACAATACAAGATAATGGTTTTGTAAATTTATCCCAAAGCTGTTGTGTACGAGTTTTCAAACTGTTTATAGAGTATAGAAGTATATTATGTCTACTGGAATATATGACAGAGAACACGTATGAATATAGTTAATTCTAAACAACCAGGATTAACTAGTGTCACCAAATGATACCGACATATATGGGAAAGTTGACGAGTAGGGAAGAGGCCCGACGTCAATCCCTCGCGAAGAACGCGAAGGTATCTCGCGCGCGAATAGTAGTTGGTTTACAGTAGCACATTGTAAAACATTCTTCTTATAACATATTGCACTAAATTGTATTAGTTGATCTGTCAAATTATGAGCTGCTGTGTCAAAAACTACTAGCCGATAGCTTGTCCATGCTAAGATGGCTCAGATGGCAACTGTTCAATGCACAGTATAGCATACACTAAAAAGAATAGAGTGAGATATAATTTATACAAATAGTCAATCATATTTACAAAGCTGTTATATTTGAAACAAATGATGTTCTATAAAGTCAATCCTTAACCCTTTCAACACTACAGACCTCTATAGCCTTGTTTGCAATTTGTGTAGATCCAGATGAGCCGGCTCGTAACGAGCCGTCTCCCCCGGATCTGCACTTTTTGCAAGTAACTTTCATCTTTTTTAGAGACAAACACACCCTTTTCATAAATGGACTAGTCTGAAAATCAATTGGATTGGTCGGGAACATATCAAAATCCATTCCAGTTATTTAGGGTTGAAAGGGTTAATATAGCTGAATTGAGAGTGATGTAAGAAAAGAGTTACCTGATGGCTCTGCCACCTTCTTTACGTTCTGATTGCCTCTTCCGCCCGCCTTGTCATCTATATTCCTTTGGTCGTGTCGTCGTGTCGACAGTTGTTGTCTTATCGCTGGACTTTCCGCCTTATTTACTCCCTGCCTAGCACTTGGAATTTGCCCTGTAGACTTTCTCTGTTGTCGAGGAAATCTCTTTCCAGCTGTTTCCATTGGTTTACTCGCTAATGGCGTACCAAGTGGCTCCATGGATTTTCTTTTGTCTTTGATTTCGATTCTGTGTGATGTCTGCTGTTTTTCCATCATCTTGGCTACTGGCTGTTCAACGGAAACCGGATGTTGACGCTCTTGCCTCGATGGAACGGTGCTAGCCAGAGTATACTCATCTTCACCAATCTCGATGTTACCAATTTCAGCATAGTGGGGGTCTACCTCCTCTGGTGGTATGTTTAATGGAGGGAAACAGACCTGGTCGTAAGGCACACCTTGATGACCTTGTGGCACACCTGGATAACCTTGGTAAGGGGGGACAACTCCTGGTCCTCCATGACCAGGCGGCATTCCACCATGAAAATCACTTGGTGGCATACCGTATTCAGAAGGGTATTCAGAATGGTATGGTGGTCCCATTGGTTGGTTGGGAAATGGAGCGCCATAATTCATTGGCTGTGAATGTGGATAAGAGGGAGGTGGTATTGTGAGGTAATATCCATGTTCGTCGATAATCATTGGTGGATAGAAATTTGCTCCTACTCCCTGTGGATATTGTGGCATCACTTCACCATCAGAGAAACATTCTTTGGGAGTTGTGAATTCCTCTTCATCATCCGATGAACAGGGCCGTCGTAGCTTAACTTTGTTACCAACTATTTTAGTTTCACTGATGGTATTTGTGTCTGGTTCTATTGAAATTGCGACAAATGATTCCATTGGATCTCTGTCCATATCAAGTGGCTTTGGATCAACAATATAGTGTAGCATAGTGTCTGTGATTTCATCATCTGCTGCAGCATAATGTTCAATGTCGCCGTTTAAATCATTGTCAGGATCAGCATAATTTGTCTCTACTTTATTTATTATGTCAGCAGCTGTATTTTCAGAATTATTTTCTGAATTATTGGGTTTTGTAGAAGATCCTTCTGAATCAGTTGCCGTTGACAAAGGTTCTGCCATCGTGTGTACTGATAAATTATATTTCACTGGTTTTGGAAGAAAATGCGGTTTTGTTTTCTCTTCAATCATAGCTTCTGTTTCACAGCTTGTAGAAGTTAATTGGCGTGCAGTATCTTGTTTTTCTTCATCCTTGTCTACATCGGTAGATTCATCAGATTCCGGTCCTGACATATCAACAGCATCAGTGGCTGCACCGGGAGGTTTATATTTCCGTTCATGACGCTGTCCACGTACATGGACTCGCTTCTTAACATTGACCAGCGACTTCTGTGTGGTATCTTGTTTTTCTTCATCCTTTTCTGTATCAGTAGATTCATCGGAATCCCGTCCTGACATATCGGGAGGTTTATATTTATGTTTATCACGCTGTACGAGGAATCGCTTGTGAACATGGAACACTGACTTCAGTTCATTATCATCTGGTGAATCGTCACTTGGTGTTGAGTCCTCATCTTCCAAGTCATTGTTGAAGGTGCGAGGTTCTGAATCTGCCATAGTGTTGGTTAAGATGCATGTGGGATTCTGAAAATATATGTGACTTGTTACAACAAAATGTGGCTTATTTAGACTCCGAGTAGGGTAGGTCCAGATCAGCTTGTCCGTCAACACAGTCTGATCAGGACAAACACTGTTTGTTATGACAAAACAAAAGCCTTAGATCAATACAAGAATTCCGCCACGGAAGCGGTGTCGAGCCTGCCGAAGCATTTGACCGTGACATGATCATGGTCATGTGCTAAATAAGCATCACACAAACTGTCCGAGAAGTGCATGCTTAAAACACGAAAAAGGTCAAGGTTGAAGAAATGTCTTGACATAAAAAATGGCTAAGAGTTTCCACAACCATGTGAAGGTAAACAAGAGGGCCATGATGGCCATAATTCGCTCACCTAACTGCATGAACACCAGAGGAGAATGTGACATTGAGTGCATGTGTTTGACCCCAATTTGACCCCACAGGGCCACGCCCATTTTTGACACCGGGGTCACCATTTTAACAACTTTGAAAGAGCAAATACAGCGATCATTTCTACCAAGTTTCGTCGAAATCCGGCTAGCGGTTCATGAGAAAAAGATTTTTTAAGAATTTATGCTATTTTTAGATGGCGGCCATCTTGGATTAGCGATGACCTCCAGTTTTAACAAATCTGAAAAGGCTTCACCCATGGACCATAACTTTTAAGTTTGGCTACCATGGGCCAAGCAGTTCATGTGAAGAAGAATTTTGAAATCTCTTAATAAAAAGAACGACCGTTTGACATTTCGGGGGTTCGGCGGCCCATCTTGGATGACATAACAATCCGATTTCGACAAAAAATGTACCAGAGTGATCGCCTCCTTGATACCTTCGATTTGATATATAATATGACCATATTCGGTCAGAAATAAAATTTGACCCCAATTTGACCCCACGGGCCACGCCCATTTTTGACCCCGGGGTCACCATTTTCACAACTTTGAAAGAGCATTGTACATCGATCATTCCTACCAAGTTTCGTCGAAATCCGGCTAGTGGTTCATGAGAAGATTTTTTAAGAATTTATGCTATTTTTAGACGGCGGCCATCTTGGATTAGCGATGACCTCCATTTTAACAAATCTGAAAAGGATTCACCCATGGACCATAACTTTTCAGTTTGGCTACCATGGGCCAAGCGGTTCATGTGAAGAAGAATTTTGAAATCTCTAATAAAAGAACAAACTTTTGACCTTCGGTGGCCATCATGGATGACATAACCATCCGATTTCAACAAAAAATGCACCAGAGTGATCGCTTCATTGATACCTTCGATTTGATATATAATATGACCATATGCGGTCAGAAATAAAATTTGACCCCAATTTGACCCCACGGGCCACGCCCATTTTTGACCCCGGGGTCACCATTTTAACAACTTTGAAAGAGCATTGTACATCGATCATTCCTAGCAAGTTTCGTCGAAATCCGGCTAGTGGTTCATGAGAAGATTTTTTAAGAATTTATGCTATTTTTAGACGGCGGCCATCTTGGATTAGCGATGACCTCTATTTTCACAAATCTGAAAAGGATTCACCCATGGACCATAACTTTTAAGTTTGGCTACCATGGGCCAAGCGGTTCATGTGAAGAAGAATTTTGAAATCTCTAATAAAAGAACAAACTTTTGACCTTCGGCGGCCATCATGGATGACATAACCATCCAATTTCAACAAAAAATACACCAGAGTGATCGCCTCATTGATACCTTCGATTTGATATATAATATGACCATATTCAGTAAAAAATAAAATTTGACCCCAATTTGACCACACGGGCCACGCCCATTTTTGACCCCGGGGTCACCATTTTAACAACTTTGAAAGAGCATTGTACATCGATCATTTCTACCAAGTTTCGTCGAAATCCGGCTAGCTGTTCATGAGAAGAAGATTTTTTAAGAATTGATGCTATTTTCAGACGGCGGCCATCTTGGATTAGGGATGACCTCCATTTTAACAAATCTGAAAAGGCTTCACACAGGGACCATAACTTTTAAGTTTGGCTACTATGGCTTTTTAAGTTCGCCTATTTTTGACCCCGGGGTCACCATTTTAACAACTTTGAAAGAGCATTGTACATCAATCATTCCTACCAAGTTTTGTCGAAATCCGGTTGGCGGTTCTTGAGAAGAAGATTTTTTAAGAATCTGTGCTATTTTTAGACGGCGGCCATCTTGTATTACGTAATGACGTCATTTTAACAATTTTGCAATCCCCCTACATAAGGACCATGAACATGAAGTTTGGTGACTATAGGCCCAATGGTTACCGAGGAGAAGACGTTTGAAAATGTTCACGGACGACGACGACGAACGACGGACACATTGCGGTAACAATAGCTCACATGAGCTTCGCTCAGGTGAGCTAAAAAGGTCACGGTCATGTTAATAGCAGCATGAGTGTGTTCTAAACGCTTACATGTATCAAGTGTCCAAATATTGAAGCAATCCATCAAGTAATTATAATGTTATACGATGATGAAGAAACTTGTGCTAACTTTCTTGACACAAAAAAATGGCTATGGCTAATAGTAGGGGGGCTTAGCAAAACAATCGTTCACTTTCATCTAACTCTTTGAGATTTTGGTCATAGATATACATGGACATGACATTTCATAATCCGCCGACAGACAAGCTCAATTTTCCCTGTGGCGGCCATATTGGATAAATCCAAGATGGCCGCCATCAGCATTTTGGCACATCATAACTTTTGAACTAAACATCGTAGAATCATGAACAATACCTCTATGTTGGGTGTATTATGGATGAGGAGAATAATCGTCATATTATCTTTGCGATTCAAGGTCAAGGTCAAGGTCAATGTCAAATTACATTATAAATGTTAAAATTGGTCGGACATATAGGTTTCACACATGTTATCATGTGTTTAACACAATTATTATATTATATTTGTCAATTCTTCTATTGTTTAATATGCTGAGTTAGTTATTGTCATTGTATAGACATGTACATGCATGTCAAGACCACAATATAAGTCCAAATGGTCGCCAATGAAAACTGGGTGTTTGACAACAAAACCCATTTTGGTTTTGGTGCCTATATCTATGTGTGCAAAAAATAAGTGACTGCAGTTCATTACCACCAGCAACAGCAGCAACAACAACAACAGATCATCTGCTAGTGCCAAAGATTTTCTAATTTTTCAGGTAATTATACATTTTCTCATCACACATGCATGTTAATAACAAACCTATGAACAGTTCCACCCCAGTAACTAGAAATGTATGTGAGGATAATAGTGGAGATTTACATAAGGTCGCGTCCGATGATGTGTCTCATGAATTGAAGGTCTAAAAATTTCTTACTACATGCACGTCTAGTCACTGTCGCAGCTGATGCCCATGCTGAAAATGTATGTTATCACAAGCAATGTTACATGTCACTTCGTGATGCTGGCGCCAGGGTAAACAAAGCTACAACCCCATCTTCTGTTGGTCCCGCACCTCCTGCATTCGATCCTATGGTAACAGCACAGTTAGTTGTGTATATGACAGAGGCATGTAAGGTTTTCAAGCGTGCACACCTAGAGTCAATTTACAAGAAAATGTTGGAAGAGGTAGGTCGACCATGTCAAAATATAAACCAAACTCGGTTCAAAGACCATATTTTACATATCCTTCCCTCTGGTTGGCACAGCTTCAATAAGGGTAGGGATGTGTTCCTCAGCAACTCGAACACGATTGGAGAAGTTCTTGCTCAGTCTCACCAACAGTATGATATCAATCAAGCGGATGCTCTTCTTCTGATGAGGGCAGCAGTAGTGCTGCGGAAACACGTTCTTGTGAAACGGGATCCTTTTGTTGGTTCATTTCCATCAGATTGCTTCGGCATCACGGGACGGTTGAAAATAGCCAAAATTGACTGCTTTTCTGAGGGCGTCGGGTGACTTATAAAAATCACCGCCTCCCACAATCAGTTAAGGAGGCTCTTGCGACAAGTATTGAAAAATACTCGCAAATGAAGTACAAATCGCGCGCCACAATAAAAATTCAGTAACCGCATCAGATGTGTTCAATTAATTTTTTACAAAGTTACCCCACCCACCTATTTTTGGCCAAAAGTTTCAACACGACTGAATTTATCGGAATTGTTTTCATGAAAATATGAGGCACAGATACTTTGTTATGTCTTGTTCTATCACTTGTAACACCACACCATTTTCTGAAAATGATTTCAAAGCGGGGTCATAACCAGCTCAAATTTTCGCTACAAATGCCAGAAAAATACCTTAAATTCTGACGCGAAACCGTACCGGCGAGACAGCATAGCAGGCGACATTTTCCAAGACGTCAAAATCAACTGTAGATAACATTCAGTTTCGTAGAATTATGAAATACTCTAAAAAATACACCTAGTCAAGCCTCCCAAAGTCAAGAAATATTCATAAACCTATTTTTCTAGACACACTGGTGTAACTTACAGGGTCGGTAGTGAAGTATATAGAAAATCGTCCACCCCCTTTTTAGCTGCCCACTGTCCCGTGAGACCTTAACAAACCTATCCCAAAGTCACTATTGTCCTTTATGGCCGTTCTGCTTCATGGTCCACAGGCAACACTTGACACCGGGTATCTGGTGATAGCGATGCTGGTATGCACCAGCGATTTAAGGTGGCATGTGGTCTTAGTCAGCTTATCATGTACAACTCAGTCAAAGGTACTTCTATTTCCAAGACCACTACCAAGATCCGTCATATCAGAGATCACGAGAAACCACTCCCACTATATACTGGAATCAAAATTCACAGTAATACGCGCTCCAAGCATCTTGTTGACACATTTCACCAACTAGGTATTTCTGTATCGTATGATTACGTTCGTGAAGTGAAAGTGGATGTTGCTCGAAGTGTATGCAAGAGGTTTGAGGAGGACGGTGTTGTCCTGCCTACCAATATGCGGTCAGGTGTCTTCACATCTGGGGATATGGATAATTTAGACCACAATAAGACTAGCAACATAGCAAACGATGCGTTTCATGGCATGGCAGTCACAGTAACCAATCACTTATAAAGTGAGAACATGGGAGTTACTCGTGATCCAGTTAAAATTGATCCTTTGGATACTATTAAACCCAAGCTCCCAGACCATTATGTCATCGTCCCACCTGTTGATCTCCGACATGATGACATGTTTGTACCATGTAGTGACGAGGGTGGCCCAGTTAGGCCGTCTCATGATAGGATACCTGGCTCCAGAGCAAGGATGAGGAATGGATTAACCATGTTGCTGGACTCCTGTCACAAGAGGATTTGGGGAAAGATGAGGTTGTGACGTGGTCAGGTTATCACTCCAAGTTGCATGATTCTAGCTTCATCAAGCCTCCGGCAGAGATCGGCATATTGCCACTGTTTCCTGACAAGTCTACATATCCTGGTATCATCAAACATGTCATGCTCCTTGTCAAAAAGTCCATTTGTTTCCTCAACCCTGGTCAGACACCCGTCCTTGGCGCTGACCAGCCTCTGTATTCAATTGCAATGCAGCTTCAGTGGCAGTTCCCCATGATCCTCGGCGAAGACAAGTATGTGATATTGATGGGAGCAGTTCACATCGAGGATAAAGCACAGCTTGTGACCGGGAAGTTCATTCGTGGGTCTGGATGGGAATGGGCCATGTCTACCGCTGAGGTGTTTACAGCCGGCAGAGCTGCATCAACCCTAGAACCGTAGAAGCCATATACCTATGTTCAAGTACTGGTCCCAAATAACAAAACTGGAGCTCCTCCTGTGTCGTTTTGTTAGGTCACTACGGGAGGGTGATTTCGAACTCTACGTCCAAGTTCTGGACGAACTATGCCCCTTGTTCTTTGTCTTTGACCATTCCAATTAGTCTAGGTGGGTGCTCATCCATGTGAAATATTTGGTACGAGTTGCCTGTGAACCACCCGGACGTGTATGCAGAGTTCAAGAAGGGACATTGTGTTGTCCAGCGTTCTCGTCACAAGCTCTCGCTTATGGCCAAAGACAAGTCCCATGAACACAGCAAAAGAAAACTGCAGGCAGGTGCTGGTGGCTTGTTAGACATGTATGATGATACTGATGCGATTGCCCTCTACATGCTAGCTGGTCCCGATTATGTGAGGCTAATCGACAAATTTGAGAGTCTACTCTCTGTGGGTGACACATCTCTCGCTCATCATGAAGAGTCGATTGCTCTCCAAGTACGCTCCATCACTGATGCAAATAAGTTTATGGGTGTGCTTAGAGACCGCAGCAACCCATTCCTGGAAACCGGTCATGAGCTTGTTGCTATCGACACTCACGATGTCATGGTACCCGAGGTGGCAGCATCATTGAATCATGTAGAAGAGCTCGGCCAATCTCTACATGACAGGTATGTTCAAACCAGGGTGCACACTGCTTCAGTCGCCATCTCAGACACCATTAAGCGCAACGGCATATATACATTTGTCAATCGCCCAGATGTGCGTTCAACGCGTTCCTAGAAAGTGGGTGTTCTTAAAAAGAACACAGCTCTTGTTACTCAGTTGTTCCTTTCTCTGTAGTCTCGACCAGATGCTGATATGTCAGATTTCTTCATATTTGAGAATCAACGTGAGCCATCCTCTCTTGCTGATCGTGGAGGTCTGAGAAAAGGGACAAAATTCGATATTATTAAGTGTCTCGGTGCCCCGACAACAGCGAACGCTGTTGTGATGTCACAGTCCAGGTCCTGGACATGCCAGCGGTGGTTCACATGGTGCGGCCAACTCGTGCAGCTACATTCAGCGACTATGTTTCCATGCATGTAGTTCTCTTCTTGAAGATTCATCTGACTCCATCTGTTGAGCGGGTCAATGGAGTGTGGGATGTATCCCCAGAGACGAGCTTGAAGATACAGACCCAACTACGGCATGGTTCTGGTCCACGAACTCAGATAGGTACAAGAGGCAGCACACCCATCCCAAAAAGAGACTGGCAGAAATATCTTATGAACACCAAGAACATGAAAGAACTGTTCTCTTTCTGCAGCAAGAAACTCGCTGAAATCACTCTGGATAACATCCTCATTCTTACAACAAAGGATGAAACTGTTTTGTCCAACAAGCCATGCGACACATCAGAACTGCAGCTCTGAAACCACATTGAGGCAGACTCGCGTATCATCCTCCATCTAGCACACGCATCACATCAAGGTCATAAGCGAGCATATGTCCGCACCGTAGATAGTGATATTGTCATTCTAGCCATTGCTTTTTTCAGTCAGTTCAATTTCTCTCACCTCTGGATTGGTTTTGGAAGTGGCAAGAACTACAGAGACATTCCAGTCCATGATTTATTCTCAAGGTTAAGGTCCATCGAAATCACGGACCATTCCTCTCTTCCATGCCCTTAGTGGATGTGACACGACGTCGGATGTGGAAAGAAGACATCATGGGCTGCATGGGAGAGCATGCCAGAGATGACGGAGACATTGCTAGAGCTTACTGACAACCCTGACACATTCACAATAGACTCAGTACACATGCAGCAGCTTGAGCGCTTTCGTGTGATCATGTACAGCAAGAGTTGCAGTGCTGCGACGGTGAACCAGGCGAGGCAAAATTTGTTCTCACACTGATCACGCTCACTTGAGGCCATACCTCCCACACAGGCTGCACTGCTTGAACATTCAAAGAGGTCAATCCTTCTGGCATGTTTTATTTGGCGACAGGCTGTCACGTGTCATCAGGAGATCCCTGACTTCAGCAGGTGGGGCTGGGAGCTTGATGTGAAAACAAACCAGTTGTTGCCGTTCTGGACAACACTGGCTGATGCCAGTAAGGCGTGTTCCCTTCTCCATTGTGGGTGTCAAAAAGCATGTCGAGGTCACTGCAAGTGCAACAAAGCTGGGATGCGATGTACGTCCCTTTGCAGGTGTGAAGGAGGCTGTGTCAATAATGTAACATATGATCAGTGAGATAGTATATACTAATGCTATTTGAGTTACCAGAAAGTCCCAAGACAGGTAACACAAGACAAACATAGACTGAATCTGTGTTCTTGCCAACAATCTTAAATTGCATAAAAAGAAGTTGGCTTTGAATAATAAGTATCATGATATGTTAGTTAAGTACTATAACATGTGAAAATCTGGAGAATTTGTGTTGTGATTTTGTGAATGTTTAAAACATACCCATCTTGAAGTGGTGGTCATATTGAATTTGGTTACTAGTATATTGCATGGTTATCAATCACCTTAGACAACTGAATCATTATCTTAATAAATGGTCCCTAGCTCTTAGACCTTTCAAATGTATCCCTAAATATCTGACATGATCACAATTATTCATGCCAATCGATTCATAAAAAAGTGGTATATCTTGAAAAATCAGAAAATAGTGGCAAAAATGTAGATCATAATGATTACAAGCCATCTCATGATCTAGATCTACACTGTTTGAAAACAGCAACCTAATAGCGTGTGATATTGAAGGGACCGATTTGCTTTACAAATGTGTAACCTAGAATAAATAACATATTTTCAATAATTTTTACTAAATTTCGCCAATATTAACCTTGAAATTGTGATTTGACCTTGACCTTCACATTAAATTGCAACAATAATATGGCGAGTGTGTTCCTTGTCCCTGAAAACCCCAAAATAGAGGTATCGTTCATGATTATACGATGTTTAGTTTAAAAGTTATGAATTCTGATGGCGGCCATCTTGGATTTGTCCAATATGGCCGCCACGGGGAAAATTGAGCTTGTCTGTCGGCGGATTATGATATGTCATGTTCATGTCTATCTATGACCAAAATTTCAAAGAGTTAGATGAAAGTGAACGATTCGACCCCTATAGCATGCTAAGCCCCCCTACTATAAGTGTTTCCGCAAACATGTGAATGTACAAAAGGTGAAGGTCATGTTAATGGGGGAATGAGTGTGTCCAAAATGCTCACATGAATCAAGTGTCCCAATATTGAAGCAATGCGTCAAGTAATATTAAAGTTATATCATGATGACGAAGCTTGTACAAACATTTTGACATTTCGGACGACGACGACGACGGAAAAAGCGGCGACTATAGTCGTGCCTTTTGCTAAAGCAGGCGCGAAAATTACATTGAAGTAGATTAGACAGTAAGAGGTCCGAAGTTATTGATGTGCTATTTTTTAGTAGATGTCTTTCATTAAAGGTACATGTCCACTCAGTAGGCACGAAAGTCACTATTCCACCAGTTCTAAAAATTATGAGTGCCCGCTATACACCATTACTCCACATATTGATTGGCACTATTATACATTTTATATCAGACAAAAATGTCCACACTGATATCCGGGGCGATAACGGAGTTTACTTAAAATGATTACGGACATTACTATTTATTCTCTGTATTTATTGTTTGATGTGCAATGCTTATACTTTATAACCTGTCGAAAATATTGTTGCTTTTTTTCAGGTGAAGCATTAATTAGTATAAGTAACTAAAAATATCATGCCTCATTTGCATATGAAATTAGCCTGATACCACCGCGAGTCACTATCAGTAAAATATATATCAGAGGCAAATTAATATTGGGAAGGCGAAGTCGACCCGAGCAAAGCGAATTAGTGCTAGGGTGTCCCAATTTTATTAATTCTAGATATCATTTCCTGCATTCTACTGCATTTAAGAGACGCCTTTTATTTTTGGCCGAAATATTGGGGCGGCGGGTGCCGCCCCTGCCGCCCCACTTCCGACGCCTCTGAATAGTACTAGTAAATGATTATATATGTACAGCGGGCACCCGTAATCTTTAGAACCCAGGTGGAATAGTGACACAAATATACACTTATTTAATTCCTATAAAGAAGAACATTTTGTGCCTACTGAGTGGGCATGTATACTTTTAACACTATATATGTGGCTGTGCCTGGAGAAATGAGGCTTTGTCATCAGTGTAGCTCCTGATCACATAGCATACTCATGTTGCATGATAATGATCTATATTGCTGGTTAGAAGCATGGTAGGTGTTTCATTGATGGAATGGCGAACCAGATCCTGAGCAGAATGTGCGGATGCACAGGCTGATCTGAATCTACACTGTTCGCAAAACCCAGGCCTTTCCTCAGCCAATATAGTGATGGGGGTGCCCCAGCGCCTTAATTTCAAAAATATGGTACCACAGCACTATAAATATAAGGTTCGACCATGCCCAGCCATGGGTAAACGTTTGCCGTGGCACGAGGAAACTGTTTGAACACCAGGCCGTAGGCTGCGGGTTCAAACAGTTCCCGTTTGTCACGGCAAACGTTTACCCACAGCTGGACATGGTCGAACGTTATTGTTACATTTCCGTAGGAAATATCGTCTAAATTGAGCATAGATGCAGTACTTTCGGTACTTTGATAATCTGCTCCATTCAAACAGCTGATTTGCACATACATGTTCCGGGGCCACATTGCACGTCGGGTGATGCAGCCGCATCAATTTCCAAATTTTAGTGTGAGCGTTGTGAACTGGTCTGGTGACGTAATGGCTCGTTCTAGTAATGTCATAAGACACATGCATTACGTAGGTGTTGGCTTGGCACCGGGATAAGCATTGTCTACATCGAACAACGGCAGCAATGTAACAATTTCAGATAGAATATAAAAAGGTTACAATTTTTATAGTTTTTTCATATAGTTTCAGTTCCATTTGATCCTTGAAAGCAGTATAAGAGTGTATTATAAGGTTTAAACATGTATTACATGAGATATGTGTATATGCCCAATTTAATAATTATGACTCATAAAAATATTACATTCACGGTGAAATATCCCAGCGCCGTGAAACACGGTCCTGTGAAACATTTTTTGATATCCTGTCAATACGACCTAATCACTTATATTTATATTTTTGCATTTTACAGTCATTTGTAGGAGTTGACGGGATAAATAGAATAGGCGAGTATCGTGAATGGAAAAAAATATCTGGCATGGCACGGAAACGGGATGTGCTCGGCAGAGACTCACCCTTTATTTTCATAATCCCCCCTCCCCTATCCTGTATTTCATAATCCCTAACCTCCCCCTCTCCAACCACTATTTTCACCATTCCCTACCCTCTATTTTCATAATCCCCCCTCCCCCACCCTCTATTTTCATAATCCCAGAAATCCCCCACCCCAACCACTATTTTCATCATTCCCTACCCTCTATTTTCATCCCCCCAACCCCCCTCCCCCCACCCTGTATTTCATAATCCCTGACCTCCCACTCCCCAACCACTATTTTCATCATTCCTACCCTCTATTTTCATAATCCCCCCTCCCCCACCCTATATTTCATAATCCCTGACCTCCCCCTCTCCAACCACTATTTTCATCATCTCCCCCACCCATGTATTTTCATAATCCTCCCCCTCCACACCCTCTATTTTGAAATTTCATAATCCCCCTCACCCACCATCTATTTCATCATCCCTACCTCTATTTTCCAATACTCCCCTACCCCACCCTGTATTTCATAATCCCTGACCACCCCCTCCAACCACCACTATTTTCATCATTCCCTACCCTCTATTTTCACAATCCTCCCCTACCCTACCCTGTGTTTCATAATCCCTCTGACCCCCCCCCCCCTCTCCTCCACCTATTTTCATCATTCCCCTACCCTCTATTTTATTTTCACAATCCTCCCTCCCCACCCTCTATTTCATAATCCCTGACCTCCCCCTCCTCAACCATTATGTTAATCATTCACTACCCTCTGTTTTCATAATCCCCCTCCCCACCCTCTATTTTCATAATTCCCCCCCCCCCCCACCCTATATTTCATAATCCCTGACCTCCCCCTCTCCAACCACTATTTTCATCATCCCCCCTCCCCACCCTGTATTTTCATAATCCTCCCCCTCCAAACCCTCTATTTTGAAATTTCATAATCCCCCTCGCCCACCATCTATTTTCATTATCCCCTACCTCTATATTTTCCCAATCCTTCCCTACCCCACCCTGTATTTCATAAACCCTGACCGCCCCCTCTCCAACCACTATTTCATCATTCCCTACCCTCTATTTTCACAATCCTCCTCTACCATACCCTGTGTTTCATAATCCCTGACCTCCCCCTTTCCAACCACTATTTTCATCATCCCATACCCTCTATTTTCATAAACCCCCCTCCCCCACCATGTATTTCATAATCCCTGACCTCCCCCTCCCACCACTATTTTCATCATTCCCTACCTCTATTTTCATAATCCTCCTCCCACACCCTCTATTTTCATAATCCTACCACCTCCCCACCCTCTATTTTCATAATCCTCTCCTATTCTCTCCTCTATTTTCATAATCCTCCCCTACCTCTATTTTCATAATGCTCCCCCCCCCACCCTCTATTTTCATAATCCTCCCCCACCCTCTAATTTTATAATCGTCTCCCTCCCCATCCTCTTTTTTCATAATCCTCCACCTCACCCTCCCCACCTTCATAATCCTCCCTTTTCCACAGCCTCTATTTCCATAATCTTCCCCCTCGCCACCCTCTATTTTTATAATCCTCCCTCTCCCACACCCTCTATTGCCATAATTCGCCCCTCCCCACCTTCTATTTTCACCAGCCTCTAGTTATCATTACTATTTACGTACTTCAAATTAGTTCTATAACATAAAACGTATATATTCAATACTTTTTTCATGTGCTATTTGTGATTGAATATTACCGGATCCATCCAGAAACATACATATTCTGCGCTTCTCGTCCATCAGAGAGCAAAACCCAGGGTCAAATGTTATTAGAAAATTTACAGAGTATGGACACCTGTCAGCTAGTGTTGTGCCATTCACAAAAATAATGTTTCCCTATACATACGCAAATAAAGTGTCACCTTAATAATGACAGACGATAATAAGTTGCTGGAAGCCAATCAATGAGACCAAAAATAGGTGTATTATCATATCATAGACTCGTGTTTGTGTCTAATAAAAACAAGACGACGTTAGAGCCTTAAACACATTATTCATTTGTTATGATACCAGGAAAACCAGTTGTAATTTGATAATCTTTGCATAATTATTTTCTAATTGTGCTATTTCAGCAAGATAACAATCATTCTCAAATGAACATACATGTGCACATTCTGCCAAAATATTTACATTAGCGTTAATAAAATTGCGGAATTTGTTGTGATACGAGGTCGTGTCCGACCAAAGCTATAAGCCTTGTTCATATATACAGTTATACCGATGAAAGCCGAAAAACGCTGAATACAAATGACTGTAATAGTGTATCTTGGTGCGCAAAAATAGTCATGTAGTGTGGCTCAGTGGTATTGAAGTGGGAGAATATCCATACGTTTGCAGAACTTGTGTTCATTCTATCTGGTCGAGAGTTCGAACCTCACAAAACGAATAGCTTTTGTCGATATTATTGTGTAATTTTTATGATTGGTTGCTGGAGAGAGAAATATGTGAAACAGCGAGGGTTATCACTATCGCTGTATGACCTCAATGTGACATGATCGGCAAGAACATATCCCAACACTGCCAGAAATCGTCCACTTCCTGTTTTCGTCCGGCCCAGTAAACAGCATTTTTTCGGGTTATTTTACGACATAGCGGAGATGCGCGCACATCACATTGTTTACCGTAGTGACAGAAATGTGAAAGCGGTTCGCTTGGTGAAATATGGAAATTAGAAAGGTACGAAATGGTTAACAAATAATAAATCAATAAAATTATGTAATTTTCACTATTCCCAAATTATGTTATTCATAAAATACATTTTTAACCCCAAAAAAATACCAGTTTACACATTTGTTTTCTTTTACCGTCTGCGAAAGTGATGATTTTCCGGGGCACACGCACCTGCTGGAAGGTTGCCAAAAGTATACTGTCGGTCAAAAAGTAGAAAAAGTAGAGCCGTTGTTGTTATTGGTGTAGTGATTTTTATTTTGTACTTTCAATACTGATTGTCTGTATGCTTATCTTTGTATACAGTTAGAAAAGAGTAATAAAAATAGATTTAAAACGTTTTTGTTTTGTTTTTTTATTTTGTCAAAATGATAGTTATTCTCTTTCAACAAAATGCGCCTACATCTACAAGGCAGCCATACAATCATTACGACCCCGACGATCTGACAAATCATCAAGCGTGGTGACACGTTTCTGTGTACTAACTGCACTGGTGACATTACAACCCAGTATTATTGTATTAAACAGCATATACAGCATTGTAAATAACTTTAAACAGATATTTAGAGTTGGAGTTTACAAACATTACATTTTAATCAGAGTTAGTTTTGACTTTGCGTACTTTTTGGCCAGTTGTGTAGATGTCGACAGCAGTGGACGAAACGTGGTTGTGTATTATGACGAGCAGCAGGAAGTGGGTCACACAAGAAATCATTGATTTATAACAACATTTTAAAGGCAACAGATTTTTATTTTCAATATTATTACACACAAATGTTACTGTATTGAAATTTACAATATATGTGTCTTAGCAAACTTTGAAAATATAACAATTGCAAATAACATTGTTAGGTGGACGAAAACTGGTTGTACCGGAAACTATCTCGTCCTTAGTTAATGTAATTTATAAGGGCAACACATATAAAAAAGAAATATATAGTATCTCAAGATTCAGGTAACATTCAGGTAACAAACTCAATATTGAAAAGGAATACAGGCACATGTATATTTACCTGTCCCACCTATTTTGTTTTGTTCATGTTTTGTTTACCATCATCGCGGTATGCCAAAACAGTTTCAGAGATAGCAATGTTATCCTGGGATTCTGATTTCCTAGATTTTGGACATCCCAAAACACATCATTCCTGTTCAACATGTTCAAACTTCAAGGAGGAAACTACTAAACCGAAAGTGGAAATTTCAAATGATGAATTTGTAGCGCTGGCACATTGAATTTATATGACATTTGTGCATACTAGACGCATGCGATATAAGTAAACACAATATCAATATGACATGTACCTGTGTTCAAAATGTCAACAAATAACTTACAAAAACAAGACATTTGCTTTCCAAAATTAAATGGCGAATATCCTTGTTCTCGATTTATGACGAATCTGCATATTCATTGGAAGAAATGTGACGCATGCTCAATGTACACTTTCGTTTTAAAAAAAGGTGGTTCCATCATTACAGTGATTTAATTTACCCTGGTTTAATTCGTACCCATTTATTTTGTATATATATTTTAAATCATAATTATTAGTATATCGATGGTCTAGTAACATAAGGTCGTAACTATGCTTTAGCATCGCAGTTACGACCTTATGTTACTAGACCATCGATATGTAAACTATGTGTTTCTTTATTTGCTGTTAATTTGTAATTAACATATATATACAGGAGCGGATACGGGGGGGGGGTGTCCAGGGGATGACCCCCTGGACCCCCCCCCCCTGACCCCCCCCCCCCCTCCCGCTCCCGGCAAAAAAAAAGAGAATAAAATCTACAATACTCGAAGAATAGTTGGATGACTTTTTTCGTCTCCCCCCCCCCCCCCCTCCCCCCCCCCCCCCCCCCCCCCCCCCCTGCTCCCGGCAAAAAAAAGAAAGAAGAAAATCTACAATACTGGAATAGTTGGATGACTTTTTTCGTGGCCTAGGTGTCAGGAAATCGCACCTGCGGCGATCTGGCATTTAAAAATTTCCTGGGGAACACCCCAGACCCCCCCCCCCCCCCCCCCACACACACTTTACGATCTCGCGCGCGCGGAGGTCGGGTACGCTGAATTTGAATTACAGACCCCCCCTCCCCCCTGCAATAATTTCTGTATCCGCGCCTGATATAGCAATATGTATACATATAGGTATGCTATTATATGAAACGATCATTTCAATTGCGTTTCATAAGCAGATATCTCAATTAATGCATCTGCTGATGTCAACAGGGAGCTAAAAAAGGTTAAATTCGTTTAACCCAGATTCAAATTATCATTATATTATTATTATCTTTACCTTTTTTCTCATTTGGTTGTAAATTGGTAATTAGCCGAGTTATGTAATGACCATTCCAGACGATGGCATATCGTGGGGCAAGTGAAATACAAGAAGGCATTACCGTGACAAGCAGATCTACATGTGCATAATGTATGTGAGTCGTCCAATGAATGGTTATTGGCATTCACTGCATCAAAATACAAAGCTATGCACATTAGAAACAACAGATAGACACAACATACTATATACATGCATGGAGGTGGAAAAAAAACACAAAAGTTAACAAAAGTAACTAAGAAAAGGACCTATAGGGATACTATAGTATACACTCAATTAAAATTTATATATAAACGTGCAAGTGAAAAAAACATTAGGAGAACATTAGGTATAATTCAAAGAAGATGCTCATACATGGATAGCAATATGTTCTTACAACTGTATAAATTGTGTAAGGTCACACCTAGAATACGGTTCCCAAGCTTGGGCAGTTGTGTATAAAAAAGAAAGTTGAGCTAAAAGGTGAAAGACATCATGTATCAGTGATAAAATGTTCAATGAACGGATAAAGTTGCTTGCTGGGTCTATATTTCCTGCACTATAGAAGAGTCACATCCGTCATGGTAGAAGTTTTTAAAATCATAAAAATATAGACAAAGTTAACAAAGAGAAAATAACGCCATCAGTCCCATCAATATGTCACCAATACAATATTTTCAAGAGACAAGTCCGCCTCAATACACGGAAACATACATTTAGTCAACATGCATATAGTGAACTCTTGGAACATTCTGTCAGATAATGTTGTTAGTGCAGAAACTGTAAACCTTTTCAAGAGCAGTCTAAACACTGCATGGCATAACATTAATTCTTTCGATATGAGAAACTCTACATAAACTATTTCTCAATATGGATGTACGTGTATTCATATACGGGAGTTACATGTTGTTTTACATGTATGAAGATGAGAATGTATGTTATTGTAAAAGACTAGTAATAAAATGTTAAAATAACAAAAAACAAAAAAACTTCTATAAATGGCATTGATATATAGCTGCTCGTTATTATCACCAATATTCAACGCCATATGGAATGTGTCAGAATTGCTTATGCCACATTCCGTATATGAAGTTGAATATTGGTGCACCAAAATCTGACCGCTGACCTGACATGACCGACGGTTTGTGGAACTCCGGTTAATTTCCGCAAATGACATTGATAGCTAAAAATTATCACCAATATTGAACGCTGTATGGAATGTTTCATAATTGTTTATAATAATATGAGTGGTAACAGCATAGTCTTTCATTCCAGAAATGAGGAAAATAGGAAACACTGTACATTTAGATATCTAGCTGTGAGTGGGTATCGTGAAAATTAAAAATAAACAGCAGACGACAAAATTTAATTCAATATTGAGAGGGTTAACAGTGTAAATGTGTGTCCAAGGTCAAAGTCACATGCTTATAGTGCATTCAGTGCTCAAGTAATTTTTTTATAATTCCAGCACAAAAATATTTACACAATTCCCTAACATTTGATTGGCCCGTAGCAAGTCTCTGTCCAAAATTTATATCCCAGTAAACTCCCACGCCGAACTACTTTCCTTAACCGTGAGGCGCAGTTAAAATAATTCTTAAGAAAATGGAAAATAAACACATTTTCTTGATGAATTTATTTCAAATGCTGGAATTATAAGGAATGAATGGCCTTTTTGTGGAATTTATCGGGGATATAAGGTTGGAAAAGTCGCGGGAATACTGGACGAGGCCTTCCGGCCTTCGTCCAGTATTCCCGCGACTTTTCCAAGTTTATACCCCGATAAATTCCACAAAAAGGCCATTCATTCCTATAATAATTTCGGGATGGGTTGCAGTATAGGGTTAGACATGTTGCATATTTCACCAAAATTGCAAAGTAAACTTATCTAGCAAAGTATACTTTGATGGAGACATTTTCAATTGAAGGATAAATTTATTAATTTTTATTATACTGAATTTATTACATTATCACAGCCAAAATATTGTAATAAATTCAGTATAATAATTCTGCAAACGTTTAATCATCAAATATATGCTGTGGTTAGTTATTTATGAAATAATACATTTCGGGATAAATAAATGATTACTCCCTCAAATTATACTTTGCTAGATAAGTATACTTTGCAATTTTGATGAAATAAGTTACTGATATGACGGTTCTGGATTCAAACCTCGCCTTATGCATCAAACATGCTTTCATACACTGGTCTGTCGGATGAGACTTTAAACTGTGGTCCCATCTCTATATGACCTTAGCTGTTGCTGGGACGTTAAACCCATTCACTTTTAATTTTTTTATATCATGCTTTAACAAATTCATGATCGTCAGGCATTTTGTGTTTTCCAATGTGTCCTCGATTTCTTTGGCTGCCGGCAGGGGCATTTATATGCCGACAAGCCACATTTCTAGTCTTTAAAAGTCTTAATTGATATTGTTGTGAGTATTTTGTACTCCAACCTAATAATCAATACTTATCTTGCTAAAATAAGTGCGTAAAATACGCCAATACGCACCTTATCTGGAGCTCTGTTAAATAAGCAATGCTAATAACGAGGACCACCTCTATATCGAGTATGTTTTACATTGCGGAATTATTTATTGTATCCCCCGGACTCCATCGGGGGATACTATGGATTTGACAGCGGGCCGCGTCCGCGTCCGCGGTCCGCGTCCGCGTCCGCGTCCGCGTCCGCGTCCGCGTCCGCGTCCGCGTCCACCGCAGACACTTCTTATCCGGAGCATTACTCGAACACCCTTTGGAATATTTTCACGAAACTTCACACATGCATAGACCACGACCCGAAGGTGTGTCGCGCACAAGAATGACAACTCTTGCGTAGCTAATTTTTTAGTTATCTCCCTTTTTTGTTTTGCGCACTCTACAAACTGGAAAATAATGCATGAAGACCCGTTTTCTCGTGTGCTCTGTACACCTTACCTGTAGAGAGAACAATAGAGACTGGGAGAACCATTCACCTGTGCATGTGCTAGCATGTGCTAGCATGTGCAAATGTCCAGTCTTGACCACTCTGACCACAGGTAATTTATACAGGTAAATTACTACATTGGATATTACATTTCCGTAGACTGTGTTGAAAATATTGTGGCATTATGTGGACCTGTGCAAATATATGTAGATAAATATAGGACTATTAAACAAAAATTCTGGGCTCCAGTAGCAAGCATTATTATTTTTAATTTTTAAACTTTTTTTTTCCATTTTTTGTTTCCATTTTTTTTCTCAAATTTTGTCTAGTAGCATAAGGTCGTAAGTGCTATTTACAGACTATTCACCTGTGCATGTGCTAGCATGTGCAACTGACCACTGACCACTTACAGGTAATTTATACAGGTAAATGATTATATTACATTTCCGTAAACTGTGTTGAAAATATTGTGGCAATATGTGGACCTGTGCATATATGATATGTAGATAAATATAGGACTATTAAAAAAACATTCTGGGCTCCAGTAGGGAGCATTATTTTTTTTTTTTTTATTTTTATTTTTTTTTTTTTTCCATTTTTTTGTTTACATTCTTTTTCAATTTTTTAACTGACCACTAACTTATTACAGGTAATTTATACAGGTACATTATTACATTTCCGTAAAGTGTGTTGACAATATTGTGGCAGTATGTGGACCTGTGCAGATATATGTAGATAAATATAGGACTATTAACAAAAATTCTGGGCTCCTGTAGCGAGCATTATTGTTTTGTTTTTTTCTTTTGTATATTACATTTCCGTAAACTGTGTTGAAAATATTGTGGCATTATGTGGACCTGTGCAGATCTATGTAGATAAATATAGGACTATTTAAAAAAAATCTGTGCTCCAGTAGCAAGCATTATTATTTTTAATTTTTTTTTCCTTTTTTTTTCTTCAAATTCTTTTTCAATTTTTGTCTAGTAGCATAAGGTCGTAAGTGCTATATACAGACTATTATCATAAAATAAAACAATTATTGACTAGTGAGCCATAGAATATAATCTGATATTCTATGGCTCACTAGTCAATAATTGTATAATATGTTCGGGCCAGTGAAAATTGCTTTCGGGCCCAGGCTGGAGGTCAAGGCGGAACAAGGCGAGGCATTTTATTCCACGGAATTCTTGTTTACTTATCTCCCTTTGTTGTTTCGTGCTCTGATTTTGTATCCAGAGCATAACTCGAACACCCTTAAGTGGAGGGGGCATTTAGTGTTACCCTTGTCCGTCCGTCCGTCCGTCCGTCCGCACACACGAATGGGTATTTGTTGTAAGCGTACGGGGATCTTATTGGGTAGGGTTAGGATAGTGTTGGGTACTCTTGTTGGGTATTTTTATAGAGTAAAAACCCAACAAGTATTCATTCGTAGGAACGTGCGTCCCGTCCTCCCGTCGTCCCGTCCGTCCGTCCGTCACAAAACTTTAACATTCGGGTATATTTCATCCTTCGACCGATCTCCTTCATATTTCATATACACATTGCTCTAATGGTCCTCTACAGCCCTGTGCCAAATCCACGTTCGTCCTGCCCCCCGCCAAGCCCAGGGTTAAGATCACATACTTAGTGCTTTAAAAAGTTTAACGCTCAGGTAAATATCTTATAATTTCTGTTTTCTTTCACGGATCAGCTTCATATTTCATATATGCATTGCTCTAATGGTCCTCTACCGCCCTGTGCCAAATCCACGTTCGTCCTGCCCCCGCCAAGCCCAGGATCAAGGTCACATACTTGGTGCTTCAAAAACTTTAACGCTCAGGTAAAAGAAAATTTTGACTTGGAATTTGGCCTCATTTATTATCAAAGCGATATGTGGGACATCCGTGTTCTATGAACACATTTTCTAGTTTATTAAACTTCACACATGCATAGAAGACGACCCACAGGTGTGTCGCACGTAAGAATGACAACTCTTGCGTCGTTAATTTCTTAGTTATCTCCCTTTGTTGTTTTGTGCACTGATTTCGTGTCCGGAACATAACTCGAACACCCTTTGGAATATTTTCATGAAACTTCACACATGCATAGACCACGACCCTAAAGGTGTGTCACACAAGAATGACAACTCTTGCATCACTAAATTTTTAGTTATCTCCCTTTGTTTTTCCGTCACTGATTTTGTCTCCGGAGCATAACTCGAACACCCTTTTTTCAAACTACTTGTGTATCTGGGGAGGGGGATACATATGCGCTTGTCGACAAGCGTCCATTTCTAGTTTAATTAACCCTTAGAGCACTGTACACAACAATTGTCGTCTACTGTTGCTTTATATCTTGACTTATTTATCAATAAAAACATGGTTTGACAACACTTCAGAATGATTCTAAAGTGCTGTCAAATCATGTTGTAAATTGTTCTAAAGTGCTGTCAAAGCATGTTTTTGATGATAAAAATGAAAAATACACAACAGACGACACAAAATTAAAATAGCGGTGTAGGGTTCAAGCTAAATAATTTAGAAAATAGACCACTTTTTCCTTAATTTCTGTTTTATATAGTGAAAAACTTCTCCCTCAACTGAAAATAAGGAGAAGTCAGACAATATAGGGAGAGATTTTCGCCCAGTTCGCCCTGTAAATTGACCCATGGAGGTGTAAGGGTTAAAAATACCTACCTGTATATCAATGTCGGTCATTTTACCCTATCGGTAATTTTGCCCTATCGGTAATTTGGCAAACACATTTCATTTACCATAGTCTCACATTGACCAGTAACCTAATTCACAAAAATTGCACAGTATACTTATCTAGCAAAGTATACTTTGAGGGAGAAATTTTCAATTGTTTATTAATTGTTATTGTACTGAATTTATTACATTATCACAGCCAAAATGATTACTCCCTCAAAATATATACTTTGCTAGATAAGTATACATGTACTTTGCAATTTTGATTTAATCGGCTGCTGAACAACTTGTAATTACCGCTTCCTTTTGTTTTGAATATGTGATATCCCCTCCTTTACACAGGCTTACCTGGAAAACAACGTGTGTAACATGGAGCTAGATATTCAACCGAGTATCTGGTCCGACCTGGCCAAGTTTCGCAAATCAGGTACGTAAATTTTCAACCATTTTGGAGAAATATCCCGTGTATCACAAGCTAACGTAAATTGTAAATGTTCGCATAAAATGTAAACATGTGCAAATCAGTCCCAGCCACTAATGAGGGAATATACACACATAGTTTAATTAGTTTCTCAGCAGTTTAAGTCATGAATCAATCGGAATGTCTGTTGTAGGTGGAGTCGACAAAAACGTCATGATTATAGAAGATAACGGGAAGTATTTAAAAAGGCTGTTGAACTTGATCTTAAAAATTGCAGAACAACTAAAAAAGAAACGTTACAATCGTCACTAAGAATGCGACTTCTAAAAAGTATGAATGTTTTCAAGGATATCAACAGTGAGATTGACGATATAATAATACAGACTGACGACAAAAGAATTGTGACCATAGAAGGGGTGCCAGAGGATATTGATGAGGCGTTCGTGCTGGTGCTGGAACAAGACAGTGCCAATGAGGAGGTCACACGTCCACACATATATTCGAGCGATTGTGTCAAATTTGTTCATGCAGGAGCAAACAGTGGTGTGCTTTATTAACAAGGAGCTCGTGAATAATGACCTGCAGGCAGAATGGGAGGTGACCATGCGGGGAATCACTGTTGTCACTCCACCCAATGTTAGTCAGCGAAGTGTTGCTGAAGCCATCGAGGAATGCGTCACTCAACAAAATATAACCATTCAGGTTGAAGCAGTGGAGTTGTTCTCCGATGAACAATGGAAAACACTCGATAATGACATCAGTAGAAAATTTAAAGGCGAGGTTAAACTGTGCTTTCCGACTACTAACTTGTTACTGGTGTTTGGATTGACGAAACAAAATTGAAGCATTCGTGGAAGAGAACACAATTAGACACGAGATGGTGAAGTGCGACAGGATGAAGTTAAAGTTTGTCAACATGCACGCGTCTGACATGTGTCGGGCTATCATGGACAAGCTGCAAACAGGCGGAGTCAAGTTGGTGGTCCGAGGTCAGTAACCATCATTATTATATACGTACTTGCGTTTCCCATTGAAACACGATGGAACGCAAGACGTCAATATTTTCCCATATTGGTCAGTGCTGGAACTCCGTTTCACCTCATAAAATAGTTCCTTCTAAGCCACCACTAATTTGATTATTTTATTTTACATTTTGTATTCTTTTTGAGGCTCATATAAATTGTGAGTGATTTATTTATATAATATAAAGGTTATTTGATTTGTATGTGGCTATTTGTCACTTGTTCCGCGGCGCAACGATATTGCGCTCCTAAAGTCGCTCAATATCGCACGCTGCGGAACTCGTGCATATATCCACATACAAATCAAATAACCTTTAAAAACTTGGCTATGCAAATCCACATATTGTGATTTGTAGCACTTGTTTATTTAGTTGTTATGGGGGAAAAGCAATATGTATTATGATACGACACTCATTCAAACATGCTTTTTTATTTTGATCCTTTCACCCCTAAGTAACTGGAATGGATTTTGACATATTAATTTTGCAACCAATCCAATGGTCACACTATGATTTTCAGACTAGTCCATTTATGAAAAGGGGGTATTTTTGCTCTGAAAAAATATGAAAATTACTTGCAAAAAGTTCATATCCTGTTTTTTCTGGCTCTCCAGGGTGCTCAGTTTGCTTCCAGGATTTCTATTTTTCCTATCCTTGTTGGCTAGAAATGGAGAGCCCGAGCCCCCTGGGAATCGCGAGCAGGCATTTCGACCTTCCCGAGCGGACTGGATTTCCTGGCGAGCAATCCGAGCAATCTGGCGCGCAATCCTAGCAATCTGGTGCGCTATCCAAGCAATCCGAGCACCGCGAACAAGTATTTCGACCATTTCGAACGATTTGGGAATTCCATGTTTGATAAATGTCCCCCTCTCTAGATAGAAAAGGTATTTTGCAAACATGCCAAAAACCTATTTGTCTCCGGAAAATATTTCCGCCCGTGGAAAGTCGACGGCCGACGAAACAAAAAAGAAGTACGGGGTCGGCAGTGCCAGACTTCGAAAAATATGGGACGATGTCGATGCGGAACGTAGTACAAAACCCGAAGAAACCCCCGAAGAACAAGAAACCCCCACCCCCGTAGTACACAGGGTGACCGCGCCTGGTTTTGCGGGCCCCACCGAGTTCCCCACGGATCTACTAGAAGATGCACGAAACGCCCGCTCGTTCGAAGAATCGACGCAGCTGTCCGACATGGAGAGACGTTTGGAGAACCGGTTGGACGCGCTGGAACGCAGACTGTTGGACGCAATTTTCGACGATGCCTGCACGGCCGATTCCGAGTGTCCGAAGAAAGACGAGCTGGAGGTGCACGACATCTGGAGAACCGTAGAGAATGCGAAGTGGTGGCTGTGGGTCTCTGTGGCGGCGTACGCGGTCTGCAGACTACTGTTCCCATTCGTGTCTCTAGAGGCCCGTAGACTCTGGAAGAACAAAACAGACTCCGGCGCCCAGTTCGTGCACTCCACAAAACAGTCCGGTACGCCGAAGGAAATAAAGTAAGCGAGCGACTCCGTACACCAGCACTCTGGTAGTAGCGACCCGTTCTACATGGAGTAGCCATTTTGAAAAAAAATTCTTTGTCGATTTGTGTCGCTGCTCGTTTTGGGTGGCGCGATTGTGTCCGAGAAAAACTGTGTGTGCATGTTTTTGTTGCACTTGTGAGAAAAGAAGTGTGGATTCTAGACGGCCAAAGTGGCAAGCCTCGCGGGTTTCTTTGTAGGGGTCGTACGTTTTCCTCCTAGTCTGCAAAGAATTGGATTGGTTCTGTTCTGGAGGATTTCCACCCCTCCTAGATTTGCAATCTCGCGTTCTAGAAAGTACCCGTACGCCGGAATCTCGATGTCCGCCTTTTGTTCGCCGTCTACGTTGGTTTCGAGAAGAAAAAGGATCGTTCGGTTCGTCCCTCTGTAGTTGGTCGTTGCGTACCTGCGTACGATGTACTCTCCAGGATCTAGCTCCAAGATGTTCCTACAAAGAGTTGCTGTGGGGCAGCCGTTCGCACCAACCCCACTGCTGTGTTTTGGGTGCTTTCCTCCAAGGCGTCCACCATCTTCTGGATGTGTTCCAACCTCTCCGGATCCGGTGTGGAAAGCACACGAAGTGGGTTCCACGCGATCTCTACTCCCTCCCCGTTCGAAAAGACTCTGGTTGGTTCGACTAGAATTCGGAGCCCACGCAGAATCCCGCGTGCTGGAGGAATCCAGTACGTCGTGTTTCCGTACTTACCTGAAACGGATTGTAAAGAACTCTCCCACGCGTCCAACAACTTCTCCAACCCCTTGGTTCCCCAGACGGTTTTCACCCATCCCCCTCCTCGTGCCGCAGAACGACTCTGCGCGATGTCGCCTTGTTTGGAGTTTTTCTGTACCCTAGAACGAGGAGCATGCTCTCTGTCGCCATTTCGGAAATTTTCCCGGTGCCCCCTCCCAATGCTCCCACCACTTCCTCTAGAGTGCGCGCGGATCTTTCTTCGTACTTCTGGTGCGCATCCGCTAGCTCGGCGAATCTCGCAATTTCCTTCTCTCTTCTCTCCGAGTTCTCCATCTTCTCTTTCTTGATTCTTTCCCAAGCGCTTCTTTTCCAGAGCTCCACCTCCTCCGCTTCTCGAATCTCTAGAAGGCGACTTTCCCCATTTCTAGTAGAAAGTGTGGAGATCTCTCTCTCTCCTCCGCAATTTCCGGGATCTCGCAGATCTGGTACTTCGAAGTCTCGCTCCCGATCGGGTGGCATTTCTCCCTTCGCCAAACCCAAGAGACTACTCGGTTTGGAGGTAGCAGGACAGAGGGGTCCGGTGCGTCTGGATGTGTTTGCGTTGGATGTTTGCTCGCGGAGAGAACGGTCTGTGTCTCTTCCCCTTTCGTGTAGCAGCGCAGAGGACCTATCTCCACGCCGTCCTCGTCGGAGACTAGCACATCCACGCGGAAAATTGGACACGAACGAAATCCAAACTCCGCAATTGCCCACACGACAGCGCGCTCCCAAACAGAATCTTGCTCTACTCGGCCTGGGGTTGGCCGAACTCGAATCCCCGAGATTCTATCGGTTTCCGTGTGCGCGTACCAAGCCACGAAGATCGTACCGGATGGGTGATCGGCTAGAACTAGACACCGATCTAGAACCCTCGCCAGGTTTTCCCATTGCTTGGCTGGAAGTTGCACGACAAAGAGACTTTCCTTCGGAGAGACCCAGTCCAGAGCTTCGTCCAGAACTTCTTTTGCTGTCGATGACGAGAGCTCCTTTCCCCGGCACGCGTAGAGAGAGATCTCGATGCGAGTGCAACCACGGCTTTCCACGTCGGGATGCTGGAATGTCTTTCGTAGATGGTCGAAGGGGCAATCCGCGTACGCTGCTAGATGCCCACCAACCGGCTCCCGGATCTCGCCAGCTTCGAAATTCGAAACAACTTTATTGTAGAGTTTGGTGCGGACGGTGTAGTCGTCGGTGGTACGAATCCAAGTGTTGTCGAGAATGGTTGGTGTCTCGGGATCCTGCATTGCATCCGTGAACCCGCCTTGCTCCCGAAAACCTTCGGCATGGCAGAGGTGCCGAACAAGAGTCGCGCGATCTTGTACCCCGGAGAAATCTTGCGTGTAGTCGATCGAGTAGATCCCGTACCCAAAAGTTTGCAAGTGGCGAGCGAGTGCGGGCAGGTTCTCTTGCAACTCGTCCATCGGAATGTCGGAGACGGCGGCCTTTGCAACAAAGTACCCACCAACCTCCGCGGAAGGGTAGATCTCCGACCATCTCCTCCGTGCGTCGAACCCAGTGTCTCGCTCGATCCGACGAATCGCTGCTCTAATCGTACCGCCCGCGTTGTCACCGGTAGAAAGGGTGTGCGCGATGGACGTACCAATTATAGTTCTAACCGCCATCGAAACCGCACGCAGCACCTCCTGTGCAGATCCGTTTTCCCCAGATGTGCAGAAGATGCGCCCACCTCGAGCCACACAATCCTCGCGACGAAGGTACCCGAAGATGTAGACGTCGTCGACGAAGGGTGGAAGCCCCTGAAGAGGTTGCAAGTGTGTCCGACCCTCGTGCCCCAGTAGGTAGTCCACTCCAGAGATGTCCGGGAGTAGATTACTACCGTGCGCATTCTCTAGTAGAAGGTGGCCGGAAACAGCTTTTTCCGTTCGAATTCCCATGCTTTGGAAAGTAGCTTGCACTGCCATTTTTGCGAAGTAGCTTTGCTATCTACCTACGTTTTCTTGTGTTCAATTGGGCGTCCGCTATTTTGCAATTTTTTGGAAGTCTAGAATTTTGGACTTTCGGGGGAATCGGAAAAAAATTTAAAAAAGTAGCCGAAACCTTGGTAGCCCCGACAATATATGCGCTTTCTATATCGGGTGGCTATTTCGTTGGGTAGCTGAAACAAGGTAGCCGAAACCATTACAGATTTGCCACGGATTTTAATTGGCTCTGTATTCTATAGGTGGTCCGCACTTTTTGTCTATTCAGTTTATACACAAATTCGAGGGGTGTGGGACTGTAGATGGAGCGTAGGGGTGGTGTGTAGGTTGGTGGTATCATTTTAACTCCCTATATACTACTCCTTGGTACTCCTAGACATTTCGCCATCCGACTGTGAAGTTGATTGATCTGACGCCGGCGCGGCGTTCCCCGCAAGAGTTGTCTATCGGCTTCTGAAGCGTACAAGCATCCCTTTGAACATTGGTGAGCGTAGCAAACATGATAATATCTTTTTTTGATATCCATGGATACCAAGGCGTTTGGCTTTAATCTGATTAAATTCTGATTCGAAGTACAAGCACGGCGGGGTCTACGTCGCTAAGGCGGGCGCTCCCAAGCTGGTGCACCCCACTATCCAAGTTCGCAGGTCAACAGTTGTCCCCGCTGGTACAACAGTGACAACAGCTGGAACAGGCTTTCAAACCAACTTCCCCGACATCTTTGAAAAATATAGGCTTCGACCGTAGGGCGTTCGAAAGGCTTTGTAACGAATGTTGTGTCTCAAAAGATATGGACTGGCGCCAGAAAGCATTTCCGAGCAGCACTGGCCTCGGGGGGTACGTTCTCATTCGGGGCCACGGGATTTGGACGCAGACGGATTTTAGGCACGATCACTCCGGCGACCACATCGTCAGTCGGAATGCCGGGAATTTTGACACCGCAACGATGACCTTTGGGCCGGAAGTGTCTGGTGACCGCCACTGCCGTATCACATCCTGCGATTGGCTACCTCCGAAACGAGCTCACGTTGATTACATACAGCAAGCTGCTGCGGTCCAGGACACTTGTGGTACATTTATGTTAGATAAGGGTCTGGGGTTCACGCAGGCCGGGGTTCCTCGCCTCAACGACTCCATTCGCACATACGTCTGTGCCATCCTCGGCGCACAGGCGCAAGTGCGCAATGCTATACTGAGCACAGGAACGGCGTTCGATACCCAGAAACAGTTCTTGGCAAACGTCGAGAACGCCATCTCATCTCCGGTAGACGTCCCGGCAGCGATCCAGCGGTACCAAGACGTTTTGCAGTATGCTGGCACCCCAGTAGATTATGTATTTGGAATAGGTCTGTACATGGCGCCGAGCAATATGATACTACGAGACGACCGGGTTGACGGTTACAATAATCAGATCGTAATCGCCACCGTCAAACAAAAGATCGGTCATAACGGGAACGTGAACGCGGATATCATCAAGCGCACCGCAACTGGAACCTATTTCATCAAACCGCAAACACCCGCAACAGTACAACGTGCTGCCACAGCGCAAAGTGTCACAGCAAGTTACATCGTTGTTCCAACTGCTGGAACTGATGCCCACTAGGCTGAAATATTAGGGCTTTGGATTTGACCTAAGCCACTCTCGGGCGGCGAGTAGTAGGAGACCGGCGATCGCCACGATTAAAGCTCAGGCATTCACGGCAAGCCATCCGGCCGTTTTTGATAATATAGATAGCAAGAAGGAGACAAGACCACCTATCCGCTCAGGCAGCGCGGCAGCCGCTTTTCCGGCTAATTTAGCCAGGAGACTGGAGAGGCTGGCGAGCACATGCCGAGCGCTGTGAGGATGCTTACTATTGTGACGCCCTGCTCTCTGAACAGGGTGCGAAGACGCTCACCGAGTGTCGTGTCCTCGTGTAAGACCCTCGAGATTGTTTCGCGGATCCGATTTACTTGGGTGTGGAGCGCCTCGCGGTTGGCCGATGCAGCCCCCAAGCGAGCTTCTCTTTCATCCCGCAACGACCGCAGGCGGTCAGTGATCCGCTCGATAGCTTCGCTATCGTCATGGGCTTCTTCCAGTTTTCTTTTTTCTAGTGCGATATGTTCATCCAGCGCCGTGAGTTTGGAGAGGTTAAGGACCTGTTAGCCCCGGACTGTTTGCATAGCCTTATCGAGTCCCCGGAGTTCGCGAGTTCGCGAAGGTTTAACGGTGGGTCATTCATCGTGCTGAGTCTATCTCATTTTCGTTAAACGTGATGTCCATTGTGCGAATGGCATCGGTGGCTACACGCGGGACCTCGCTGAGCTGGACCGTTTCCATCGCGATGGCCGTCTTCGCCAATTCGAACTTGGAGTAGACACGGCCAATAGATGGGACCGTACCTGTTTATACCCAATAGTTGTAGTAGTCACTTACAGCGGACTCGAGTAATTCCTGGCTTAAAGAAACGGTGTTGGTAGCGCCACCAATTTCCTGGCCGCCCGTGGCTGACGTTCCTGGCAGAGCGTGGTCATTACGAACAACCCATCGACGATCTACCAGAACCAGCAGGCAGCCCTTGGCCCGCTTCCCCAACCTCGGAGCTAACGACGTCATTGTGCCGATGACTGTCCGCCTCGCTTTCACTGTTTCGCTGACGTCCACAGACGCGAACCGAACCGTCGTTCAGAACCTGGGCCGCGCCATCGTCAAGAAGACCATGATAACAATTTCTGGTAATGAGGTGATGTCTATCGACGATAGCGACGTCTACCATTGCTACCAAGACCTTGTGGAAGACGGCTCAAGAGCGCGAATACTCGGTCTATTAGGGTATTGACACCAGCCGAAATCGGAATGTAACCAGACTTAGAATCGGGGCTGGTGACGCGGTAGATAACGTCGCGAGCGACAACGCGATCGCGGTCGCTTACGGCAACCGCTTCTACATTTCACTTGGCTTTGAGCTGCTGGAGAGCCACATGCCATACTATCAGAGCGCTTTGGCGGATCGCCTCGAATACGAACTAACGTTCAACGACTACGGCCGAGTTCTCATAGCCTCTGACATGACATCGACGAATTCGATCGAAAATGTTTCGCTGGAGTACGACATTGTCACGATGCCTGAACTCGCGCGATTGATTAGAACCCAGTACGCCGGGCGCGTTGCCATACTTTACGACCGAAAGACAAAAGCACATTGTGGAATATTAATATCAACGTCCCTAACCGCTCGGTGCAAGGCATACTGATGCTGTTCGAGGAGGCCCGGATCGCGTTCGGGGCTAGAAAACCCGATAAATGTTATAACCAAAAAATCACAAAGGTCGATGTGACGATCGAGTGAGTCCCCAATCAGCTCTACAGCCAGGTCCTTCGCACGTACCAGCAGTGGGATGAAGCCAAAAAACAGTTTGCTGCCGGCTCTAAGCGCGCCCCAGAGGTTGCCGCGGTGGCCAAAGACCTGCAGCTCTCGGACGTTTCTCTCGCAGAATTCCTGACTTCCAAGTACGCGCTATGGCTAGACATGCGAACCGATGACGACGACCAACTGCACGGTAGTGGACGCCGAGGTTGTGACGATCCAGATAGCCAAAGAGGCGGACGGCAACGGCGTGTACATGTATAGCATCACAGATGCGCAACTCAACATCGAAGATGGTCGATTCGTCTCAGCACTCTACTAAAACACCTCCGGATTTTACGAAGGACGCCCACTCCGCCATAATATGCTGACAGACTGGATGCGGAAAAACGGTCTTCATTCTGGACTTGCTCGAGGGTCCCTACCGCGATGTATTTCGACACATTGTGATCCTGTGTCCTACTGTGCGGCATAGCAAGACCTATCAGCAGTGCCTGTGGATCTGGGCTGACCCTAAGGTCTACGCCGTTGACCCCGGCGACAGGCTCCACGAGTGGCTGCGAGTCTTCTCCCAACTCTTTCAGAGCGAGCCCACCATGTACGTGATTGACGACTGCTCAGCCAAGGCGGCGATGACCAAAAAGAAGGACATGCTCTCCGAGCTCACATTTTCGGGCCAGCATGCGGAGCAAAGCGTATGGATCTCCACTCAGAAGTACAAACATCTGCGCGAGCAAACGAAATCGGTCGCCCCCTTTCACTGCAAGGACCGAGACTCATTCGATGACTGTCCCCAACGCGCGAGGAGCGGCTGGAGATTCGACAGATGCTTTCAGAAACTAAGCACGCCAAGCTCATGTTAAAGACTGATCAACCAACTGCTTACAAAGTGTTAAGATGCAGCTTAGACAATGCTTAAAGATCACATGACAAACTATCACTTATTTTCTTCAAAACGCGCTAAAAACAACAACGACGACCCTAATAACCGATTTCCGGTTCGTTTCTATTTTTCGTGATATTGAGATTTCTCATATCACACCTATACAGCTCCATGCAATGAATTGGTCATCGTTTATCTCTCCTGTTACTACGACCTACTGGCGCGATGTGGCGCTGTAAAAATAACCGCTATGACGTAGCAGTATAACAGCTTACCTGATTGGTGGATGAAGGTTTATTATATAATATCGTTTGGATTTACGGACATCATGTATTTGTTGCATAATTTCTTCGTTTTTGTCGTTTAATATATTCGTTAATCGTTATTGTTTCCTTCTCCTAGTTATACTTGGATTATTTATACGTTGGTTGCAATTGTCGGCGACGACTATCTGTGCGGAAGTCGGTTGTAATTCACGGTCAACAGACAGAGGAGCCAGAATCAGAAAAAAATTGTGAAATTAAATGTTATATTTCTATTATTTTTTTACAAAATGCTAATCTCCGACATTTCGTAAATTGATTCTTCAATACTTTGCAGAATGAAACGTCAGCATACTTGTGCTTTGACAATTTCGAGTTGAAATAATCAGTGACACGCGTGTGTAGCTATGGTCAAACGGATGCCGCCGGAGGTCATTAATAGCAAACAACTTATCCGATGATTTGACCGCAGGCAAATAGGGAAGTGGATTTTGGGACAGGTGTATTCTGAATTCAATGAAGCTACACCTATTCTATGCTGATCCCAATGGTTAAATCCATTTTGTTTATCTGTCCTGTCAAACGGATGTCAACAATAATGCGGCAGGTGTATATTGAATCCTCCAGGCCACACCTATGCCAAGCTGATTGGTTGAGTCCAATTTGACAGACATTATGGAATAGATACACTGTGCACATCAGGGTGCTTTATAAAGTTCCGAAAATCCAATATTGATGTGTTTGTTTTTATACATGGATGAATGTTATATTGCAGGACTAAAATTGTGTAATTTGAATGTCCACTCGCTAATTTTTCCGTAAATACTGTTGTCGAATAGCTTAATCACATAACTAAATCACACATTTTGTTCGTTGACTTACATATCGTTACCATGTCTTTTATTTATTTTCCAATCCAACTGAAGACCAAGGGTTAATAATTTAAATTATTGTCACATGTGAAGACATATGCGGGATGCTTAATGTGGGATAAAGCCATGCATGTTTGCAATAAGCATACCCATGCCATTCATCATACCATACTACATACCGCCTTGGCCAATGATCATCATGTTCGCTTAATTGTCAGAAGTGTGCTCGTTAACGATAATAACATGTATTCCTTGTCAACAGTCAATCCATTGTGGACACATTTTGAAGCAGTTCTTCAATGCTCAAACTGATTGAAATACATCCGTATTTGTCTTGAAAATAGGCAGAATATCACACTCTATACATAACAATGTTAGTGTTGTTTAATTATTGAAAACTGCAGCTTCATCATCAATATTATTTAACGTCTGATCATTTTAGCGACCATTTTGAATATATATTATAGCATTGTATACCTGGATATGTATGTGTTATTAAAGGATTTGATTTGTACCTCAAACTGGTATGTATACATGAAATGCTGTTTATAACAACTCCATACAGTAAAGAATAGAACAAAACAAGAACATGTTGGCGGCCATTTTGACTGTTCTGACAATTGTGGAAGGCTTTTGCATGAATATCTCCTGTATTTCAATTTATTTGTGAGGGAAAGCAATGTATCTGTGTTTCAACTTTATGAATGTCTGTATTTGTTCGTAACAACACACAACTCGCAGAAATATATTGTAAAACAGCCTATTTCGGAAGCCATTTTGAAATATATTGCCATATACGGATGCAATTAAATGTAAGATGTATTATAAATCATTTTGCATTCAAAGTGTGACTTAATTATAGCAATTTCCCCACTTAATATTGATCAGACTGAAAGTTAACAGTCCTTAATAAAACAATATAATACTGTTCGGTGGCCATCTTGTAAAATGGCCGCCATTTGTTCATCCAGCGGCTTTTTGAGCGCAGACAACCAGGATTGATAGACAATAGACTACTGAATCCGAAAATCATACTCACCAACAAGAGGGCCAGTATGGCCCTATATCGCTCACCTGTGCAATGTCACAAAAATCAAGCAAATACTGGTATGTAAAGTTTTCACTACATATACATCAAAATAAGCCAATGACATGCACAAAATGTCAATGCGATAAACTTGAGAAGTCACCAGGGTAGGAGTTGTCTCGCGTTATGTACAGATATATCTTACACAACTTTGAGAGGTTTTGAGACCACAACAGGATGCTTCCAGCCTACTTTGTATTGCAATCCTTAAATTGTATGTATTATATAACGATATTCCGTAAAAAAGTTGACCCCTATTTGACCCGATTCGATGAAAACAGCACCACAGCGATCTGATTTGATATATTTATTATAAGACCATATTCCGTAAAAAATTAAATTTAACCCTTATTTGACCCATTTTTGACACAGGGGTCACCATTTTAACAAATTTGAATCAAAGTACTGAAAGTACTCAGCTGCGAGCCCAACTGAAATGGGTGGTAAACAATGTTTTAGTATATTCTCCCTTAAATATTTCAAATAGAATAATTGTAGTAAATGGTGTTATGGGAAACTGTATAACACTCGACATATTTTGTATGTGGAGAGGGGAAGGAGCTGTATAGAAACAGGAAGAATCCAGCATGAGCTCTGAAATTTTAATCAATTTTCGACATCATTTAAGGAAAATAAGACTGGTTTTCGAAATCAATATCGGCGAATTACGGCGATGCGATAAGGGTTGTAATTCCATATCCGGGCTCAATTATTGTAAGTGAAAGTGTACGCTATTACCACTCATTCGAAACATGCCGACGCGACGATTCAAATGAGTGAACCATCTAGACGACGCGGTTCAAATGAGTGGTAACAGTATATTTTATCAATTTTCGACATCATTTAAGGAAAATATGACTGATTTTCGAAATCAATATCGGCGAAATACGGTGATGCGATAAGGGTGGTAATTCCATATCCGGATTCACTCTTCAAACACCTGTGGTTATAATGTTTGTTTTATGAAAATGTGTACACGCCGTAGTTGTGAATGAAAAAATCCAGTCAGGTGTGATTCGGGTTTACACACCATTAATTGGCGACTAAAATAGTCCGTTTTATTTGCGGAAAATGAACGGCTAAATCTGAGGTTCCATTGGTTTTTCTTTAATTAATTATGTACCAAAGATATACATTCTAATAAATGTGAAATGTAAAATATCATAAAACGAGTCGTTCACAATGACCTAGATACAAGATGTATACATACGCGCCACAAAAGCAAATAGCGCCGTGATATCTGACTGTATTTTTAGAACCGGTTACATAAGCTGCGAAGTTTGCTACCAATGGCCAAGCGGTTTGTATGAAGAAGACATTTGAAATCTCTAATAAAAGAACGAATATTTTACCTTTCGGCGGCCATCTTGAATGATGTAATCATCTGATGTCGACAAAAAAAATGCTCCTAAGTGATCGTTTCGTCCATTCCTTCGAATTGATATATGATATTACCATATTCGGTCAAATGTGAAATTTTACCCCTACTTGACCCCTCCTGCCCCGCCCATTTTTGAACTGGGGGGCCACAATTTGAAGGAATCTGAAACATCGTTAACTATCGATCATTCATATCAAGCTTCGTCCAAATCGGCCTAGCGGTTCGTGAGAAGAAGATTTTTTGAGAATTTTACCTACTTTTCAACGGCGGCCATCTTGGATTTCGCGATGACCATCATTTTAGCAAAAATGAAAAAGCTTGACCCATTGACCATTACTGTTAAGTTTGGCAAATATTGGCCAAGTGGTTCACGAAAAGAAGACGTTTGTAATCTATATTGAAAGAACGACCTTTTGACCTTTCGGCGGCCATCTCGGATGACGTAATTACCTGATTTTGACAAAAAAATCCAGAGTGACTGTCTCGTCTATACCTTCGATTTTATATATGACATGGCCATATTCGGTCAAATGTGACATTAGACCCCTACTTGACCCCTCCTGCCCCGCTATTGTTGACCCGGTGTCCACCATTTGAAGGAATCTGAACCAGCGTTAACTATCGATCATTCATACCAAGTTTCGTAAATATCGGCCTGGCAGTTCGCGAGAAGAAGATTTTTTAAGAATTTGACCACCATTTAAACAAAAATGAAATGGCTTGACCCAATAACCATTACCGTGAAGTTTGGCCAATATCGGCCAGGCGGTTCACGAGAACAAGACGTTTGAAATACTTATTAAAAGAACGACCTTTTGACCTTCCGGCGGCCATCTTGGATGACATGACCATCCAATTTCGACAACAAATGTACCAGAGCGATCGCCTCTTTGATACCTTCGATTTGATATAGACATGACCATATTCGGTCAAAAATAAAATTTGACCCCAATTTGACCCCACGGGCCACGCCCAGTTTTGACCCCGGGATCACCATTTTAACAACTTTGAAAGAGCATTGTACATCGATCATTCCTACCAAGTTTCGTCGAAATCCGGCTAGCGGTTCATGAGAAGAAGATTTTTTAAGAATGTATGCTATTTTTAGACGGCGGCTATCTTGGATTAGCGATGACCTCCATTTTAACAAATCTGAAAAGGCTTCACCCATAAACCATAACTTGTGTCTATCATGGGCCAAGCGGTTCATGTGAAGAAGAATTTTGAAATCTCTAATAAAAGAACGACCATTTGACCTTTCGACGGCCATCTTGGATGACATAACCATCCGATTTCGACAAAAAAATGCACCTGAGTGATCGCCTCGTTGATACCTTCGATTTGGTATATGACATGACCATATTCAGTCAAAAATAAAATTTGACCTCAATTTGACTCAACGGGCCACGCCCATTTTTGACCCCGGGGTCACCATTTTAACATCTTTGAAAGAGCATTGTGCATCGATCATTCCTACCAAGTTTCGTCGAAATCCAGCTTGCTGTTCATGAGAAGAAGATTTTTTAAGAATGTATGCTACTTTTAGACGGCGGCCATCTTGGATTAGCGATGACCTCCATTTTAACAAATCTGAAAAGGCTTCACCCATGGACCATAACTTTTAAATTTGGCTACCATGAGCCAAGCGATTTTAACAACTGTGAATGAGCATCGATCATTCCTACCAAGTTTTGTCGAAATCCGGCAGGCGGTTCTTGAGAAGAAGATTATAGAATAATTTGTGCTATTTTAGACGGCGGCTATCTTGGATTACGTAATGACGTCATTTTAATAATTTTGTAATCCCCCTACCTAAGGACCATGACCATGAAGTTTGGTGGCTATATGCCCAATGGTTACCGAGGAGAAGACGTTTGAATATGTTCACGGACGGACGACGGATGGACGGGCACATTGCGGTATGAATAGCTCACATGAGCTTCGCACATGGGGGAGGGGGGTTATTGCTGGCTCAAGGTCTAATCATTTACAGCTTGCATGTTTACGTGTCCATACTAGTATGTGATTGGGTGGTTGGTCGGTCGAACGTGACGGCGTAAATTAACGGTAGGAATAACGATTTTCCTGTTGTTTTTTTTATCTTTGGCCCTTTATTTACCTGGGAGTTGAATTGGGTTATTGCCCATTATAAAACTTTTTAAGTAGTAAGATTATTACTGATCCTACTGCATTTGGGAGGGGGCCAAGTGATTCTGGTGTGGCGAGGACCTGGCATCAGATCAGGATTATTCTGATTTCAGGGCTGAATATATAGTTTTTTTCATTGTAAATATGTCCGTGAAGAAGCCTAATACCAGGTGAAAACAGACCGATGGTTATATAGTAGGGGGCAAGCACCCATAAAAGTATGTTCAACCCGAGAGAGCGAAAGCAACGAATACTTTAAAGGAGATATAACCAGGTTCTGTTTTCGCGGTACGCTTATGTATTCATCATTTATAATCAAATAAAACAAATTTCACAGTAATCCGACCAGTATGTGCCGTTCTTTTACAGATTTCATATTCCGGACAGCCAGTTTTTCCAGCCGTCATTGAATGACTAACTTCCCCTTATTTTGCTTACCACAGTTATTTCCCTTTGCGGTCACGTGGGTATACGACGTATCAGTAGTACTTCTGAAATGTATGCATAATGCGATTATTACAATTAATAGTTAAACAAACTACTTATAACTACTTAGAACTTCAGTTTATTAGAGCACTGATATAAATATATGGGACCCTACTTGTACTGTATAAAAATAATAATGACCTAGTTACAAACTACATACTGAAATGCGACAGTGGGTGACAAAATGGATATACTGTGCATTTTCCAACAGTTGTATGATGCCAGTCTGTATATGTATTTATATTTACATCGTCAGGTTGCAATCTATGTTTTCCCCTATAGTACTTATTGTATATATAATGCTAAATCAGACGTGCAACAGAGTAGACACTTATCAGAGCTGGCAGGTGTATATATGGATCTGGTGCTATGCTGGGCAAACTGTCATAAAGCCATTTCTCCAGTCACATATAGGACTAAGCTATGTTTACTCATTGTAACCCCAATTTGGCAAAAGAACGATTTACTTCTGGAAAACATCTTTAGTTTTTCACATCAAGTCCAAACATTTTCTATTTATTTGAAACAAGTCAGTAGACAAATAGATTAGAATTAGTAAAGAATTTTACTGTCCATGTGAAAATTGAATATATAATTATTTTTATCTCTCAAAGAACAAAATATGTGATTTAGTTATAGTTTAGTATTCGAAAACAATATTTACGGAAAAATAAGCGAGGGGAAATTAAAGTTATACAAGTTTAGTCCTGCATTATAACAATCATCCATGTGTAAAAACAAACACATCAAGATTGGATTTTCGGAACTGTATCTATTATTCCATGTCTGTCAAACTGGACTCAACCAATCAGCTTGGCATAGGTGTGGCCTCGCGGATTCAATATACACCTGCCGCATTATTGTTGACTTCCGGCGGGCAACCGTTTGAACGTAGCTTCACACGTCTGTTACTGACTAGGACAGATAAACCAAATGGATTCAACCAATCAGCATAGAATAGATGTGGCTTCGTTGAATTCAGAATACACCTGTCCCAAAGTTCACTTCTTTATTTGCCTGAGGTCAAATCATCGGATTGGTTGTTTGCTATGCCGAACTATTAATCTGGCGGCATCCGTTTGAACGTAGCTATACAAGCGTGTCACTGATTATTTCAGCCCAAATTCCATTTTTTTTCTGATTCTGGCTCGGCTGTTTAACCGTGAATTACAACAGACTTCATCACAGATATTCATCGGCGATAGGAGAATGAACTAGCTACGTTAAATTAACCGCCTCATTGCCTCCTTCATTTAATGCACATATTCCGACTGTATGGCAGATATTAGTAAATTCGGAAACAAACGGGCCAACGGTCATTGGCCTGCCACATTTGAGCTCAAATACCCGGGTTTGGAAGGTCATCGAGCCAATTCCAACCCTTAAATATAAAAAAAGAAAAGATAGTCATCGCCGACGATTGCAACCAACGTATAAATACTCCAAGTATAACTAGGCGAAGGAAAAACTAATGATTAACGTATATATTAAACGACAAAAACTAAGAAATTATGTCCGTAAATCCAAACGATAAGGGTCAAATGAGTGCAAAACTCGCTCTATTTTGATATAAATGCAATATATACTTGCATAACATTACAGAAAAATCCGATAAATTATGTTTTATTGGTGATTATTGTGTTATGGGGCACATACAAAGCGATTCGGTTTGCTGGGACGTCTCTATCATTGAGAGTATCAACAAAATTAAGATGGCCGACAAGCATCAATATTTAGCATGAAATGTGTACATATTTGATGAATGAAAACAAATAGGCATTTGGATCTTGATTTGCCGGGCGCAGAAAAACCTGTGGGTACCATGTATTAATTTTAAACATAGATGGAGGCTATCAAATCCATATGAATCCAAGATGGACGCCAATATTCATCACTATCAGGCAGCATTATTTACACTGTTGTGGACCATATCTTGGAACTTAGCTGGATATGAACATATTAGTTGGATTTGAATCTGATATATGATATTAAAACTATAGATCAGTATTCACGCTCTTCTTAAAGAACATGTTTAATTCAAAATGGCAGCCATATTTTCCAAAAACTCGAAAGTTATTGGATATAATGTTTACTTTTAAATGTAAATATCATTAAAAATGCTGAGATGGTGGTCGGAAAGAAAATGTTCAATACGTTTCCCCTTTGTATTTGTGTCTTTACAACCCCAAAGCATGTTATGTCCGTTAAAATCGCCAAGGAGAATGAAAGGCGAAGGGAGCTGTGATGTATTGGATCGAGCATCCGAAGTTCGGATTTACTGGTAGATCCATATACTGTGCATCCGTAGTCTAGTTTTGAGCAAACATGTGCTATGTAAAGGCGGTGCAGCACCTTTCGGCAGTCATGATTTGCTACCACTCGCATTAAGTTGAGTGCTTTCTGACATTTAGCTTTCAAGTATCGTAAATAAGGTATGATATTTTCTGGGTTCATCGATACATTTTCTTTCTTGAATAAGTTGCAGACATCTTGTGTGAGTCTGGCTCTGATTCTGAATCTCGTTCAGAGACGTTCAAGATTGTAAAGTTATTTTTTTCTCGAGTATTGTTCATTGTAATTTGCTTTCTCGGGTGCCAACTTTGATGTTTCATCTATTTTTTTCAAAACGGTCCTTTAGCCTTCTAATTTCAGCTCTCAGCTCGTTGTTGTCGTCTTTCATGTTGGTCAATTCCGCATTCAAAGTTGCTTGTATATCTATCGTCATTTCCAATTGTTTGTTGATTTCCTGCATAATCCCTTCTACTGCTGATTTCATAAAATCTCTCATTTCTGTTTTATCCATTGTTGTGTCTGTTTTTTCGTGACAAGTGTCGGAACACTGTCTCTCAGCTGCTTTATGTCCGTGCTGATTTCCTCCATGTGGTGTGCTAGTAGTGTTACTTCCTCTGCGCTAGGCTCAGCCACCTCAGTAAATTGTCGTTTAGGTTTTGCTGGTGTTGTGTGCGCAGAGGATAAGCCTGATTTCTTTGTACCGGACTTCTGGCCACTTGGCTTGCTCATATTGACCACAGTAGAACACAATAGTACACTAATGTACAATATGTATCCTACTCCTTTTGTTGCAATGCAAAATTGGGTTTTCTGAAGTTGTTTAAAAGTTGCTGGATGTGTAAACTTCTGAAAAAAGTATAATAAATTTTCCTTTTGTAAATCCGTTTTCCTGCTATAACTTTACTATAAATCCATTTTTGACCACGTTTCGCTGAGTATATCCATCAATCATTCATAATTATATTAGTAACCTCCAATTTATTTTAACATCACTATGTTCAGCTTTAGAACACAAAGGCAACAGAGAAAAAATTAACAAAACATCAAATTCAAATGCCCTAGGGTACAGTCACGGTGCAATTTCGTAAATAAGTGGATATAGTTGACAAAAGATTCATCGTATTTAATTTGGTGCGTGTCCTGAAACGTGTCAACAAAGATATATGATATACATGAAATATGTGCGAATTATATTGTGTGACCTTCTCATACATGTATGTGATAAGGTATAACAAGGCATAATCTGGGTTTATTTGTGATTTATTATCTTCCATCTTGATTCATATTATGAATTAGCCCGACTCTGGAATTACAACTCCCTCCCCCGCCCTCATTATTGCATCACCAACATCATAAAATAAGGTATGCCCAGTCATACATCGCAAGTGGGAGTTATCCGATAGATATACTAATGAATGTACATCCTTGGATACATGTATCAGATCAGATCATCCGCATACCAAATCGTCCGCTTACCACAGCACACAAATTAATGAAAATATAACAAAAACATATATACTATATACATTATTCAGTATTCATCGTTTTATCATCCGGGTACTTTAATCGGTAACCGAAGATATCTAAAACTTATTTCATTTCCGGTCGTTCTAAATCGACTACGTTATTATATACACAAACATTATACAACAGGTACCAACAATAACATGTAAATCAAGCCAAAAGCATGCGTAGTTTGAGGCTTCAATTAACAGCCACAACATGAAGGACAGAGACCTCTGTTTCTCACAGTTCAGACATATGAAAACTAAGAACAACAAAAATGTCCTAGCAACTACTGTAATGTTAGCCGAAAAATTAACCCACCACAACGGCACACGCCCACCCCAGCCCCGACGTACCTGCTAGCAAATCCAGAAGTAACAATCCAGTGATTACATTAGATATCATGATTATAGATAATATACAAATGTTGTTTACTAGCGGGCGACTTTAACTAATAAGGGACGATTTGACCAAGTAGCGGACGATTTGACTTGTATTCCCTCCTAATCCCCTATCTGCAATTTGTATACACATATCAATCAACACGGCCAAACATTTCGCACCTCTCTTTTCGGCGGCCGCCATATTCGGGACTCGCGGCCCGGCCGCCATTTAAACTCGTCTTCACTTTCGTTTCCGGTCATCAAATTTCTGAAACATATTTTATATAATTTAGTTATATTTTCAGAACCCATAACGTCAGGTAATTTAAATTCATTGATGAGTGATTGTCCTGGCGGTCTGCAGAATATCGCTACTTGGGCGGAACTAAAAGTCTAAGAATTGTCGAAAATCTATCGCGGGTGGAAAAAATAAACCTATTCTCGACGTAACCAATAAGCGACAGTTAACATTTGTTGGTGACCGTAAGGGCATTTATCAGTGTTTTCCCCAATTTGGAACTGAAGGGACTGCCCTTTCCTGTCTACTTGATATATATAGAATATATATATTGAACTGCCAACTTGAAAATATCAGACTGATGTATGAACATGTCAAACAAAAAGAATGTAAATTATATAGGAAAACTGGTCAGATTTCCCCCTGCTCTCCTCGACAGGGGAGATAATTATAAGTGCAGGTGCGTAACATGGACTATGTCCAACTTCCAGAATTCCGCAAACTCGGGTGTAAAATTCCACTTGCCCGCTCGCAATGGCGAGTGCTTATCGTCCTCGGACGTGGAAATTACTGTCCGCTCGTCCGACATGGCGAGTAACTTTGTCCTCTATCTAAAATATCTAAATCACTAAAACATATTTGAAACGCATCTTCAAAGGTTCAAATTCTCTAGAAGGGGGTAATTACTTTTAATTCAAAGTCTCTAGCTGTGGTGGGGTATTATCCTGTCGAAAATTATCAAATAGTTTGCGTTCAATAGATCGGAAGTTTTGAAATTTGTTTCAGCCGTAGATTACAAAATGGCGGGCAAGGGAGGTAATCCAATATGTTTATGAAATTACGGATATGACTAAAGTATGCATTGGAGATTTCGCGGCGCATTGGGCGCATTGGAGATTTTGCGGCGCATTGGAGTATTATATATTAGTGGTGCAACGATATACCGGTATACCGGTATATTGTATATTGCGATATGTCATCCTGACAATACGTATCGCGGTATGGTTTTCGCGTATCGCGATATTTACACCATATTCTCGGTCGCCATCTTGTGTTATTTTAAAATAATTGTGTAAAATTATTCAAAATTATTCTAAACATAATTTTTAATATTACAGAAGTCAATATTTGTAATAAACACGCCACAATTAGATGACTAATACATATAGTGAGTAATCTTGGACGTCCAGCACATCTGGAAGTTTTACAGCAAATTCCGTGTGTAAAGTTTGTAAACCGTACTGTTACCTGGGTTCATTTCCCACCCAGTGACCTAAATCTCGCTAATTGCAGGTCTGTCTAACTGTTTACAATACCATTTGTTTTACAACACCCAATTGTTTGACCAAATTTTCATCACATCATTATGCGAATCACTAAAATCATGCCTACCAGCTGTGACAATAAAAGTCACGGGTCGATAGTTTCAATAATCCCCTAGCCAAACATTGCTTCTGGCTACTATAATTGTCAGTTCAAAACACGTGTTATTCTCATGGCGAAGTTATTTATACAGTACAGCCAATCGCTGGTAAGTAAAGGCAGCCCTTAGTGGCATGATTGACGGGTTACTGTTGCGAAAGACGTCGGCAATAGATCTATCAGCGATTGATCATGAACGAGGTAGAGTTAACTCCCTCCGAATACTCTCAACCAGACAAACAAACACATGCAACACATGTTTTAACGGGCGCCGGATGCGAGTCGTTTCTGGGTCGGGGCTAATAAAAATTATAAGCTGGGTCGCCCGGTGGCGAACAAATTTCGTAGTTGTCTACACACATTTGTGTCAGCTTATGACGCTTTGTGGGATACCATTTCCGAAATAAAAATAGCATCCAATCGTTAGCTACGATTGTGGGTATTCCCACTGAAATCACCACCTGACGAACCGAGTCGTGGCTTACACAGTGGATGCTTCCGCCCATGACTGCAACTTTCTTTTTCGCCGAAAAGTGTAAAAGAATTAAATACGAAATCGATATATTCTAATGCAATCCTTTTATGCCGAAAACAAGTATTGTTTATTACATTACTAACTGTTTATTTCAACCAAATATGACTAACTCTATTGTCAGAAAACATGAAAAAGTCTAAATATCACGGACAATTTCGGCGATTTCGTACCTACGTAGTTTCGTCCTTTTGCAACTTTTTCCAATCGATGTTAACGTAACCCGATTTTTATGATAATTCAGTTTGGTATTAAATAAATATACAGAATTTATGCACATCCAAGTTCATAAACGATATGTATGTACACAGTTAAAGAGGTTCAAATGGGTGGTAAAAACATATACTTTTAAGATGAAATAAAGATTTATTTTTTTTCTTCAAATTCCACAATCTATTTTCAAATTCTACAATCTACTACATTTGCTTTCCAGCCCTCCCCCCCCCCCCCCCCCCCCACCCCCCACCCCCCAGGTGTCTTTATTTCTCAATGAAAGTATACGTTGTTAACGCTCGCTTAAACCGTCTCGACGAGGTGGCTCAGCATGTTGATGCCTCTACCCTTCTAATAGATATGCATGATTTTGAAAACATAGGGTTAATGTATACAGTTGCGCGATAATATAATTAAGAGAAAAAATCAAGGAAAATATGATTTTGATCACTTCTCCCTAATTTCCTCTCATCCAGAAATAATCATTAATGTCAACCGTTTCTGACCCACACAGTGTTTTGATGTGTTCTAATGACAATAATAAACAATAAAGACTGTTCTTTATCTCCTGTTTGTTATGCCCCCGCCACCGAATGATGAGGGGGGCATATAGTGTTACCGGCGTCCGTACGTACGTACGTACGTCCCGAAACCTTAACGCTGGGTAAATGGCTTATAATTTCTGTTTCCTTGCTCGGATCTGCTTCACATTTCACACACGCATTGCTCCAATGGTCCTCTACCGCCCTGTGACAAATCCATGTCCCACCCCCGCTAAGCCCAGGGTCAAGGTCACAGACTTGGTGCGTTCGAAACCTTAACGCTCGGGTAAATGGCTTATAATTTCTGTTTCCTTGCTCGGATCTGCTTCACATTTCACACACACATTGCTCCAATGGTCCACTACCGCCCTGTGACAAATCCACATTCGTCGTGCCCCCGCTAAGCCCAGGGTCAAGGTCACAGACTTGGTGTGTTCGAAACCTTAACGCTAACGGTAAATGGCTTATAATTTCTGTTTCCTTGCTCGGATCTGCTTCACATTTCACACAAGCATTGCTCCAATGGTCCTCTACTGCTCTGTGACAAATCCGCAGGGTCAAGGTCATATACTTGGTGCGTTTGAAACCTTAACGCTCGGGTAAATGGCTTGTAATTTCTGTCTCCTTGCTCGGATCTGCTTCACATTTCACACACGCATTGCTCCAATGGTCCTCTGCCGCCCTGTGACAAATCCACATTCGTCCCACCCCCGCTAAGCCCAGGGTCAAGGTCACATACTTGGTGCGTTCGAAACCTTAACGCTCGGGTATATGGCTTATAATCAAATATGCCTCGATTTATTTGGCTGCCAGCGGGGGCATTCGTGTGCCGACAGGCCACATTTCTAGTTTTTATTATTATTTGTTCATACATGGTATAATATCGCAATAATACGTAGTGCAAGATGGGTTTGTTGTATCGCAATATATCGCAATATATCGCAATACAGGTTTGACCGTTTCGTTGCAACTCTATTATATATGTTATATATCTTCTTTATAAAAGCATTAAATTTATTTGTTTCCTCTTATTATTAGCTCGCCTGCACAAAGTGCAGAAGAGCTTATGGCATACCACCGGTGGGGTCAGCGTCGGCGTCCACAAACTTAACGTTGGGGTAAATGTCTTTTAACGGTTTCCTTTCATGGAACACCTTGTTATTTCATACATGCATTCCTCAGATGACCCTCTATCATGCTGTAGCAAATCCATAAACCACCACCCAACCCTTACCCCAAGGTCAAGGTCACAAACTCATGACCCACCGCCCACCCCTTACCCAAGGTCAAGGTCACAAACTTAGCACTTTCATAAACTTAACGTTGGGGTAAATGTCTTATAACATCTGGATCCTTTCATGGAACACTTTGATATTTCATACATGCATTCCTCAGATGACCCTCTATCATGCTGTAGCAAATCCACCACCCACCACCCAACCCTTACCCCAAGGTCAAGGTCACAAACTTAGCATGTTCATAGAGAGAGTTGAATGTTTGAGTGGAGCAACATCGCAATGATGTATGGGTTTTTTTCAACTTTGGATCTGCAAAAGATTTAACCTATAAAAAAGTATGAAATTAAAAATGTATCAGTAGTCGGTGAAAAATCAAAACAACAAAACAATCAACAATATTACTTATTACACATTTTATATCAGACGTAAATTTCCATTTTATATCAGACGTAAATGTTCTGATATTAGGGGCGATAACCGTGTTTCCTTGCAATAACGGACATTACTATTTATTCTCTATATTTATTTGTTGATATGCAATGATCACACTTAATAATATGTCAAAAATATTATTTTTTCAGATGACGCATTTATTTAGTATATTAAAATAATTAAAAAATATCATGCCTGATTTGTATATGTAAATAACCTGATACCACCGCATGTCACTATCAATAAAATAAACGTTACTAAATGATTATATCTGTATAGCGGCCACTCGTAATTTTTAAACTGGTGGAATAGTGACAAAATTGTCAATTATACGCTTATTTAATTTCTATATAGAACAGTTTGTGACTACTGAGTGTAGTAGTGCAGTGTAGTTTATTATACCCACTTTTTTTGTAAAAAAAAACGGGTATATTGTTTTCGTCACGGGTGTCCGTCCGTCCGTACGTCCGTACGTCCGTCCGTACGTCCGTCACGTTTCTTGTAACTCGAAAAACTTTTTCACCTTCATACCTACGCGCCTGATATTTGGTATGTAGCTTCGTTATCATGTGCAGATGCGCAAAAGTGAATTCGGATTTTTGATCCGACCCTCCATCATGGATTATCTCCCCCTTTCGGACTCAGAATTTCCCATTTTTTCCTTGTAACTCGAAAAACTTTTTCACCTTCATACCTACGCGCCTCATATTTGCTATGTAGCTTCGTTATCATGTGCAGATGCGCAAAGTGAATTCGGATTTTTTGATCCGACCCTCCATCATGGATTATCTCCCCCTTTCGGACTCAGAATTTCCCATTTTTTCCTTGTAACTCGAAAAACTTTTTCACCTTCATACCTACGCGCCTCATATTTCCTATGTAGCTTCGTTATCATGTGCAGATGCGCAAAGTGAATTCGGATTTTTAATCCGACCCTCCATCATGTATTATCTCCCCCTTTCGGACTCACAATTTCCCATTTTTTCCTTGTAACTCGAAAAACTTTTTCACCTTCATACCTACGCGCCTCATATTTGCTATGTAGCTTCGTTATCATGTGCAGATGCGCAAAGTGAATTCGGATTTTTGATCTGACCCTCCATCATGGATTATCTCCCCCTTTCGGACTCAGAATTTCCCATTTTTTCCTTGTAACTCGAAAAACTTTTTCACCTTCATACCTACGCGCCTCATATTTCCTATGTAGCTTCGTTATCATGTGCAGATGCGCAAAGTGAATTCGGATTTTTTATCCGACCCTCCATCATGGATTACCTCCCCCTTTCGGACTTAGCATTTGGGGAAAGTGGGTATATTGCGATGGCGCGCCATCGACTTTTTCTAGTTCCTTATAAGTTCAACCCAATTCTATTTCAAAGTGATTAAAAGGAGTTTAAATAAATATTTTCATTTCCAACTTCCAACGAACGTGCACACCAATACATGTACTCACGTGCATTTATTTTTTATGACATTTTGCGTCAAAATCAGTGCCGTATGGCCAAATAACGATGTCATATGGTGGATAAAAAACATTGCTCTAATCAAATGGAAAGTTAATGAATTCAAGTATTTCTTGTCAATCCTGTGTTTTTCACATTTGAAATTTTGCATCAATGCAAATTTTCAACAATGCTGGAGTTGATTGACATATGAATTCTTGCTACTCTCGGCCAGTGAAAATGCTCTGAATTGTGTACATTATTTGGAGTTGGAATTATTAAACCAGTCTTCACGAAAAACTTTTTGAGACACTTGCTCTTCGGGCAAGTGGGCTTGAAAAATTTACTTGCCTGAATGAACTTCTAGGTACCCATATATTTGTGCAGAATTTTACCCGCTTATTGGCGGTTAAATGTATAGTAGTACATGTATATGTAACTAACATAAAGTGGCATATCATGCATTTATTAGTAATACTTATAATATGGCCATATGAGTAAACAATAATTTATATTTTATATATAGAAAAACTACTTCTCCCTCAAATCAAAATAAGTCAGACAATTTAGGGAGAGAATTTCACACTGTAAAATGATCCCTGTATTGCTGACATTAAAATACATTGAGTATAATGTTTTAAATTAATTAATTAAAATAATTACAACTAGAAAAAGTCGATGGCGCGCCATCGCAATATACCCACTTTTCCCAAATGTTAAGTCCGAAAGGGGGAGGTAATCCATGATGGAGGGTCGGATAAAAAATCCGAATTCACTTTGCGCATCAGCACATCAAAACGAAGCTACGAACCAAATATCAGACGCGTAGGTATTAAGGTGAAAAAGTTTTTCGACCTACGAGGAAAAATAGTGAAATTCTAAGTCCGAAAGGGGGAGATAATCCATGATGGAGGTCCGATCAAAAATCGAATTCACTTTGCACATCATAACGAAGGTACATATCAAATATCAGAAATGTAGGTATTAAGGTGAGAAAGTTTTTCGACTTACAATGAAAAATAGGGAAATTCTGAGTCCGAAAGGGGGAGATAATCCATGATGGAGGGTCGGATCAAAAATCCGAATTCACTTTGCGCATCTGCACATGATAACGAAGCTACATACCAAATATCAGGCGCGTAGGTATGAAGGTGAAAAAGTTTTTCGAGTTACAAGGAAAAAATGGGAAATTGTGAGTCCGAAAGGGGGAGATAATCCATGATTGGAGGGTCGGATCCAAAATCCGAATTCACTTTGCGCATCTGCACATGATAACGAAGCTACATACCAAATATCAGGAGCGTAGGTATGAAGGTGAAAAAGTTTTTCGAGTTACAAGGAAAAAAATGGGAAATTGTGAGTCCGAAAGGGGGAGATAATCCATGATGGAGGGTCGGATCAAAAATCCGAATTCACTTTGCGCATCTGCACATGATAACGAAGCTACATAGCAAATATGAGGCTCGTAGGTATGAAGGTGAAAAAGTTTTTCGAGTTACAAGGAAAAAATGGGAAATTGTGAGTCCGAAAGGGGGAGATAATCCATGATGGAGGGTCGGATCAAAAATCCAAATTCACTTTGCGCATCTGCACATGATAACGAAGCTACATACCAAATATCAGGGCGCGTAGGTATGAAGGTGAAAAAGTTTTTCGAGTTACGAGGAAAAAATGGGAAATTAAATTCTGAGTCCGAAAGGGGGAGATAATCCATGATGGAGGGTCCGGATCAAAAATCCAAATTCACTTTGCGCATCTGCACATGATAACGAAGCTACATACCAAATATCAGGCGCGTAGGTATGAAGGTGAAAAAGTTTTTCGAGTTACGAGGAAAAAATGGGAAATTCTGAGTCCGAAAGGGGGAGATAATCCATGATGGAGGGTCGGATCAAAAATCCAAATTCACTTTGCGCATCTGCACATGATAACGAAGCTACATACCAAATATCAGGCGCGTAGGTATGAAGGTGAAAAAGTTTTTCGAGTTACGAGGAAAAAATGGGAAATTCTGAGTCCGAAAGGGGGAGATAATCCATGATGGAGGGTCGGATCAAAAATCCAAATTCACTTTGCGCATCTGCACATGATAACGAAGCTACATACCAAATATCAGGCGCGTAGGTATGAAGGTGAAAAAGTTTTTCGAGTTACAAGAAACGTGACGGACGGACGGACGGACGGACGGACGGACGTACGGACGTACGGACGGACGGACACCCGTGACGAAAACAATATACCCGTTTTTTTTTACAAAAAAAGTGGGTATAATGACGAAAACAATATACCCGTTTTTTTTTACAAAAAAAGTGGGTATAATAAATAGATATACAGTCAAACCTGTGCTAACGACCACCTTGGAATAGCGACCACCTGTCCACAACGGCCACTTAAAAATCCCCCCCCCCCCCCCCCCCCCCCCCCCCCCCCCCCCCCCCCCCCCCCCCCCCTCCCCCCCCCCCCCCCCCCCCCCCCCCCCCCCCCCCCCCCCCCCCCCCCCCCCCCCCCCCCCCCCCCCCCCCCCCCCCCCCCCCCCCCCCCCCCCCCCGCCCCCCCCCCCCCCCCCCCCCCCCCCCCCCCCCCCCCCCCCCCCCCCCCCCCCCTCCCCCCCCCCCCCCCCCCCCCCCCCCCCCCCCCCCCCCCCCCCCCCCCCCCCCCCCACCCCCCCCCCCCCCCCCCCCCCCCCCCCCCCCCCCCACCCCCCACCCCCCCCATCCAATTTTGTTCTTTATAAGACCTTGGAATAACGACCACCACGAACTGCGACCAGCAGCCAGCTATTTTCATATGTGAACAGCAGCCATGTCAAGTTTTTGTCGGCAAAAATAAATAGCACCACAATCGCTATTTTCCTTTCGTTCCAATCTGGCCGCTATCATTTGAATTGAAACTGGTCGTATCCAATTAGTCATCGATTACATTCGCATACATTGACACAACGCTCTTTTCAAAACATTTACCTTGCCCGGTATGGTCTGTGTCCTTTTGGCGACATTAAACATTTTCCATGAAAAATATTGCATTCCCGATATGTATTCCGTGTTGTGTATTCCAATAGGCAAAATGCAATTCCGCGTAAGTCATAAAACTCCATCATTAGTTGGCAAACTGTGTTTACTCGATGCGGATTCGTCTACAGTGACAAGACTAAGACTTCAAACACACCGCGCTTGTCAAGTACATTGTGTATTACTACGTGTAAGTTTCACACCGCGTGGCATAGGGCCATATCAAAGATCAATACACGCGGTTGCTGACGTCAGTCACGTATTCCACACTAGACTGGTACCCTGTCGGATGCACAGCCTAGCGAAACAATACTACCGGGAACCAGTCTAAAGTGACACAACAAACGTGTTTATGTGAATTGGGTCTCGATCTCCGACAAATCCCGGCTTATTGCATTAGCGGCCTGACCAGGCAGTGGATTCGCGTAGTCTGACCATGGTTTACAATGCTCGCCAATCTCTAATTAAAACATCAGTAATTACGTCAGCGGACATTGCCAATTCGTCATAGGCTTGTAGTATAAACACATATACAAAAAAAAATAGGACGAAACGACCGGGGCGAGGAAACAGAAATCTCCTTTCCGGTCCTCTCCGGTTTCTAGTCATACCGGGGGCGAGGTATCGGGTACGTTTTGACCCGCACCCGAGGTATCAATCAGCCGACTCGTCATTACTAAGGGCCGATATGTCAGTAAGCGAAAACGTGAATTTACACCTGTCCGCTTCTAGACGACTTTCAATTCCGGTGTAAACAATTCGTAATTTTAAAGAATTTAGAAAAACATTTCTACTGTCCAGTTTTATTACGTTTATGCGTTTTTAAAACAGGTGCCCGTCGGGCATGTGAGATTGGAAAATTTACACGTCCGTCGCGGTTTCTACACGTCTCGGGGCACCCGGCTAATTTTGCAGACTGTTAAACCATAAATCATTACTATGTGACTATAAAGAGGATCACGATTGTTGCAAATGTTGTAACGTATCTTTTTTCTCAGCCAGCGTGTTATTAATGTGGCTGTCACTGGAGAAATGGGGCTTGTGGGATTTGTGGCTGGTGTAGCTGCTGATCAAATAGCAAACTCCTGTAGCCTGATAATGATCTACATGTACATGCTTGTTAGAAGCATGACGGGCATCTTATTGATGAAATGGCGAACAGTGCAGATCCTGATCAGACTGTGCGCATGCACAGGCTGATCTGCACTGGTCACAGAACCCACAAAAAAGCCTCATTATACCCCGGCATACAAAGTATGTCGAGGGGTATTTAGTTTTCGTAAATTCCGTCCGTTTGTCCGTCCATCCACATTAATGTTTTTGGATACCCATTATCTCTGTAACGGTAAGTCGGATTGACCTCAAACTTCATATACTTCCTTATCATCATCCATATTTTCATTCCATACCACACCCATGCGACCTTCATGTCAAATTGCTTTAAATTTTTAAATATTTGTGTGAAAGTTTTTATTTTTATTTGTCGGTCCAGGCGGCAGCCGGGGATATACGTGAGCCCCTGCTCACTTTCTCTAGTTTCTATAGTCACAGCTACATTTTTTGTTTCAGATGTCATTTAAGCCATTCTGAAATACACCAGTATGATAGATAGATTATCGAACTTGATAATCACAAGTAGCTTCCAGAGCATCCCCGATGTAAGAAATGTGTTTGATGTTACGTTGCTATGTTTCAATTAAACAATATGACGTCAAACCGACAAAATCAGCCAATTCCAACACTGCCAATGCCCTGGTAAGTAGTTCTAAGGGACGTTACTTATGATTTTCCAAGTTCGGTAACCTATTTATAAGACTGGTCTATAGAAACAGCCTCTGGCCTATTTTATGTTTCAGATGTCATTTAAGCCATTCTGCAATAGTGACCGCTCTACCGATGGCCTAGATATGGATCGTCGCGGTGACGGATCTGGCCCAAGTCTGGCCCAACATGACTTGAACCGTGACCTCAGTCTGTTGGCGTCAATCGTTCATAACTGTATACAGGAAGATAAGCTTAGCAAACTGAGGGCCACATTGAAGCGGTTTACAGTCAAAGAGCAGAGACAGAGGATTATTTCACAGAAGATAAATGGCAATGCTCCACTGTTCACAGCCAGTTTTCGCGGGAAGGTTCACTTCGTTAACTTCTTACTGGACGAGTGTGGGGCTGATGTGGAACAGAGTGGGATCTATGAAGTGGAGGAGGATCACTCGCGCCACGAGGTGACGCCACTCTGGTGCGCCGCCGTTGCCAATCAACTCGAGTGTGTGCAGGCTTTGGTTCGTCACAGGGCAGATGTAAATAGTCCCTCTGACACGGACTCCACCCCTGTGAGGTCAGCCTGCTATATGACCAATATTCCCGTGATTAAGTACCTTGTCGAACATGGTGCGAACATTCACAAGCCAAACATAAATGGTGGCACGTGTTTGATTAATTCCGTACAAAATGCCGAGCTATGTCAATTTCTAATCAACAAGGGGGCGAGTGTAAATGCCAAAGACAACTCCGGTAACCTAGCGCTTCACTATGCGATACGCGAGGCAAGGACAGAAACTGTGAAATTACTATTACGACATGGATCTGATTATAAGGCGTGTAACGATTTTGGAGACGACGCCTTGCAGACTGCAGCTTTGAGAGGCTACCCAGATATTGTGGAAATCATCTTACAATCAACTTCGCAAAGCTTGCAAAATGCGATAAGTGCCTATGAGTTGCTGGGAACAAATTATGTTGACGAGAGAAATGACATGGTTGAGGCTCTACTTGTGTGGAAAAAGGCAATGAGGATGCGGTTTCTTGACAAGCAGAACCCAATTAGGAAAGAGTTGTCTGAAGAAACTAATTACGTGTATTGTCACTGCAAGGAGCCTGCAACCCCCGAGGAGTTGGACAGACTGTTTGACCCGGAGGTGATCCACATGCAGGCATTGTTGATTCGAGAGCGAATTCTAGGCCCGAACCATAAAGACACTGCATTCGGGTTGATGTACCGCGGGGCCGTGTATGCGGATTCGAGACGTTATCAGCGCTGTGTGGATTTATGGAAGTATGCGTACATCCTCAGATCCAACAAATGTGAGCCTCTAAACCAGGAATGCCTGTTCACAATTCAAGCCCTTGTGAAGCTGTTTTGGGAAATTCAAATTGAAGTTGAATCAAAGGCGACTGATGAAACAATAAAACTTTCTGATGCTCTAGATATTCTTCGCATACTGTCGGAACAGATTCGGAATGGCAAGGGGTTCCTGCAGACATTGCCGCAGGCAGCGAACTCAGTCACAGATTTCCAGTTGTTAATGCAACTGGCTCTCCATCTAATCCACCTCATTTCGCGACTGGTCGTCACCGACGAACAGAAAATTGAAAGTTACCGACTCATCCATGAGCTGATCATGCTAGATCCCCGAGGTACGGAAGGAGAAAGTTTACTACATTTGGCTGTGGATCCCCGAATCTCACTGACTAGCGAGGAGTTCTATTCACCGTTCCCGTCATTACCGGTGATCGTGATCCTGGTTGAATGTGGCGCGAACGTAAACGTGGTCGACAATCACAGAAACACACCTCTGTACAACACGGTGAAATTCATAAACCAGTCGCAGCTCCAGGAAGATGAAAAGTACAAGTATTTCCGGTACCTCATAGAGAACGGGGCCCACGTGGATATCTGCAACAGGAATGGCCAAACTGCCCTCGGTCTCATGCTGAACCAGGGTCTGCCTGTCTGTCCACTGTCTCTAGTCTCGCTGAAGTGTTTGGCTTCTAGAATAGTCATGAAGAGCAGTCTGCCATACAAGGGCACAATACCTGTTTCTCTTATACCATTTGTCGAATTGCATGGGTGTACAGATAAGATGAAGGTAGATTGAGTTTCTTTTAACAATTTGAAGGTATGGAAATTATTTTGTTATATGCTCTTTTTTTCACTCATTCCATCGTCGATAGGAAGGAGGGGATATAGTGGTGGTAGATATACAGTAAAACCTCTCTAAACCGGACACCCTGGCAGGGCTCCAGATAAGGAATTAATAATTGAGTATTGTCGCTCCATCATTTCTGAAGCAAATGTGTTTAAAAAAAATATTATTTTCACACTACTCTTTACACATCAGCAGACCGCACGTATTGAATAGTTTGCTTCTAAATGAAAACATGTCTTGGCTTTTCATAACAATTGTTTCCTTGGAGACAATTCTAATGAAATACCAAGACGTGTTTTCGTGGAAAAATAAGAAAATATGCTATATTTTTGGTCTGTTTATTGTTTTCTGTAGCATGATAAAGATACCACAAATTGTTCAATGCTGTTTGATACTCACTACTTCCGACTTCAATTGGGTTTTTGGCAATTTTAATTGGGTATTTAAGCAAATACGCGCCTTATCTGGAGCTCTGCCCTGGGGACCTCATTGTGTTAATTTAGATTGGTTTCAGTGTAATTTATGTCATTGTCGTGTCTGTTAACAATTGTTCATGGAGTGCTTCATTACATTGGAACGTCTGTTCCACTATACATTGTAGCATTCTTCTTTTCTGGTAAAGTTGCCATACATTAGTCGAAAGTGAGACATACATGTAGCAGTCACAATTCCATCGTCACATAGCAGTCACAATTCCATCGTCACATAGCAGTCACAATTCACATCGTCGTCAACAATTTTGGATGTAAATTCTGGACGTACATGTACATCCAAATTTCTCTTATCTCTTGATCCATTAATCGGATCATTACCAAAAACCAAGAGCTTCCTCACACTGATAGTTATCCATACAGTGTCATTTGGGTGACCTTGGCCTTGGCGTCAAAATTTTTGGATGTACATGTATGTCCCAATGTTGAATATCTTGTGATCTGTTAGTCGAATCATTGCCACCCTCCATCAATAGCTTTGTCACATTCATAGCTATCCATCCAGTGTCACTCAGGTGACATTGACCTTCACCCTGGTGATCTTGACCTTCATGATGGGTAATTTAACGATCGGGGTTCATCCTTAACGGAATTCCGAATGGAGACCTGGTTTAGCCCTCACATACGTCTTTGGCATTTTGTATGTGACAGTTGAATCTGGTTATACCCCTTATGTGAGTATTACAATTACATGTATTCGTAATCCTATTTTAGGGGAAGGGGCCAAGTGACTTGGTGTGGTATGGACCTGGCACCAGGTCGGGTTATTCCAATTTCAGGGCTGAATATAATTTTTCTCGATGTAAATATTCCGTTCTGATTTTGGAATTTTCCCCCCAATACAGCAGGTTAAAACGGGATTTAACCCGTTTGCCCGGCCTTACATGACCATAGCTGTTGATAGGCCAGTAAACACCAATAAACAAACAATAAATTTGACAAATGTTGAATATCTCCTGAACCGTTAGTCGGACCATCTCCAACCTTCACCAATAGCTTCCTCACATTGATCGCATTGATGGATATCTACCTAGTGTAATTGAACTTACCTTGACCTAGGTGTCGACAACTTTGGACATAGGTAAAATGTTGAATATATCCTGATCCATTAGTGATATCATTACCAAACCTCATCCATTTCTCGCATTGATTTAATAGCATCCTGGTTCATTCGGTTGACCTTCCTACTTTCTTTGAAATATAGGTCATGTCCATCAAAAGTTGAAGCATGTCCATATTTCACCTATCTCCTTATACGTTACAAAGCTCCAGATAAGGTGTGTATTGGCGTATGTTACACACTTATTTTAGCTGACTACGCATTGATTGTCAACAGTGGGAGTACAAAATACAGCAATGTTAAAATACGCATTGAATTTCAAATTTAGTTTTGGAAATACATGTACTGTAATAAAGTTGAAATGTACTTAGTTGAGCTGCAAAAGAAAGTACATTTTCAACTGCATTGCAGTATAAATAAGTAATAATACACTCAAATAAGTGAATGTTTAAATTTGTTTTGATAATTTGTTCACTATTTAATAATGAAGAAAATCAATAATCCATTTGTAAAAATAAAATATGCATTTAATTTGAAATCAGTGAGTACAATACTCTTTAGACACAAAGCTTATCTGGAGCTCTGAAGGTAGTTGGATTAATGCTACACTTCTTTAGTAGCTTCCTCACATTGATACATGTAGCGAACAACCACCCTGTGTCATTCAAGTAGCATTGGCCCATTGGTAGTGAGTATTATATTATATTATACAAGGCGATCGTCCTTGTGTAATATATGTATCTGGTCCAAATGTGTCGAAGCATGTTGCTTTTTGTGCCTGTGCCACATATCTCAAGGTCAATGTCACGTCATTGTATTGTTCGCCTTGTGTCTAGTAAATGACTGTGTTGTGGCACCAGATCAGGACACTGTCGTTCAGTGCTGCCACATGTACATGTAGGTTTTATTTAATTTTAATGCTGAATATGCAGTGCTCACCCATACAAGTGCATTCCCACGTGTATATGATCGTGCTGCTTCACAGATGGTTGTGTACGACCACCTTTACTTTTACATGTGCAATGTACCTGTATATTGTTTAGCGTGTGTTTTTGTTCACCATGCTTACGTATTTCTGAGAAACAAGAAAGTATGTGTTTTATCATCAGGACGTCTCGGCAACCCTTTGCTGTACATAGATAATACCGGGCCAGTGTCTTTTGATATCAAGTTTATCAGGCTCAGCTAGGTAACGCATAGGAATTTCTTGGCTCGCCGACCGAGTAATTCCTGCAGTTTCCGAGTTGAGCCTCAAAATGCTGATATTGACATGCAAGGCATGGTGTAATTACGATTTACAGATCATAATATCGGTTCATGTTTGCAAAATGCACAAACAAGTCTTTGAATACTTATATGTCTGTCTAAATTACAGTGAAAACTCGAAACCGGACACCCTGGGGAACCCCCCAGGGTGTCTGGTTTCGAGGTTTCACTGTATTAGCATTATTCAGCGTACATGTAGTACAATATACACTTGCCTATTAAACAGGAATGCCTGCGATTTTCAAGCAAAACGGTTGTTTGCTTTGTATTGATGGGATATAGAGAATATCTGTAGCCGATTTTATCAAAATTGCAAAGTATACTTAATATCTAGCTAAGTATACTTTGAGGGAGTAATCATTTATTTTTCCAAAATGCAGTATTTCATACAGAACTAATGATTGCATATATTTGATGATTATAACTATGCAGAATTATTATACTGAATGTATTACGTTATCACAGCCAAAATGGCTGTGATAATGTAATACATTCAGTATAATAAAAATTAATAAATGTATCCTTATTTTGAAAATTTCTCCCTCAAAGTATACTTTGCTGGTGTTGGTGTTGGTGAAATAGGCTACTGGCTACTGGCTAGTGTCATTTCATATCAAGTTTTATCAGGCAAGGGTAGGAAATGTGTAGCGCCTCGGAATGCCATGGGTGGCAGGTGGGAGCATGCGATGGGTAATTCATCCTTACCGGTATCCCGAATGGAGACCTGGTTTGGCCCTCAAGTACTCTCCTCTTTGGCATTCTTGTATGCGAGGGTTTAATTTGGTTATACCCCTTGTATGAGCAATACGATTCTTCCTAATCCTATTACTTTTCGGGGAAGGGGCCAAGTGACTTTGGTGTGGTATGGACCTGGCACCAGGTTGGGTTATTCTAATTTCAGTGCTGAATATACATGTATACCGGTATGTATTTCGATGTAAATATTCCCTTCTGGTTTTGGGAATTTCTTCCCAATGCAGCAGGTTACATGCGGGATCGAACCCGTTGGCCCGGCTTAAAATGACCTTAGCTGTTGATAGGCTGTTAAACACCAATAAAGTAATCAAATCAATCCGAGCCTGATAAACTGGATACCAAAAGTCACTGGCATGGTATTCTATTTATCAGGTAATGTTTCATGTTACAAAATGAGCCAATATAGTTTCGTTGAAAAACGTGGACCAGTAGCAGATTTCATCAAAATTGCAAAGTATACTTATCTAGCAAAGTATACTTTGAGGGAGTAATCATTTATTTTTCCCAAAATGCATTATTTCATATAGAACTAACCACTGCATATACTAGTATTTGATGATTAAAAGTATGCAGAACTATTATACTGAATTTATTATAGGAATGAATGGCCTTTTTGTGGAATTTATCGGGGATTCATTCCTTATAATTCCAGCATTTGAAATAAATTCATCAAGAAAATGTGTTTATTTTCCGTTTTCTTAAGAATTATTTCAACTGCGCCTCACGGTTACTACCTAAACCTGATCACAGTTGCTATGTGTTTACTGTATTCATCCGCACACCTAGATTTTTGAGGCCGCCATTTAAATCGGGGTTCATTTTCCCACTGTTTTTCTCATCAGAAAACATTTTACGGATGCTAGGCACAATTAAAATTTTGCATACGCGCGATGACAGACGGCAGCCATTTGTTTACATTGACAGCACTGACAGCGCACCTGTAGAAAGTAGTTCGGCGTGCGAGTTTACTGGGAATTATATTTTGGACAGAGACTTGCTACAGGCCAATCAAATGTTAGGGAATTGTGTAAATATTTTTGTGCTGGAATTATTACATTATCACAGCCAACATAGCTGTGATAATGTAATAAATTCAGTATAATAAAAATTAATAAATTTATCCTTAAATTGAAAATTTCTCTCTCAAAGTATACTTTGCTAGATAAGTATATTTTGCAATGTTGGTGAAATCGGCTACTGGAGTTTAGGATTATACATGTACAAATATCATTACTTGGGGCAAATTGGTGATGCATTCATTGTTCTGTTTCTGTACACTATGGCTTTTGTATTTATTTATTTACATGTATTGTCAGAAAGTTATGTGAAAGTTTGCTATTTTCTTGTCTGACAACTGTTAAGAAATAAAAATATGGTACATCATAATGCATATTTTGCTCATCAGGTACAGCCCACTAGGAGGGGGTGGCAGGTGGGAGCATGTGATGGGTAATTTAACGACCGAGATTCATCCTTACCGGAATCCCGAATGGAGACCAGTTACGTCTTTAGCATTCTTGTATGTGAGGTTAAATCTGGTTATACCCCTTGTATGAGTAATACGATTATTCCTAATCCTATTACTGTTAGGGAACGTGGCATGGCCAAGTGACTTTGGTATGGTCCTGGCACCAGGTCAGGTTAATCGAATTTCAGGGCTGAACATATATTTTTCTCAATGTAAATATTCCGTTCTGATTTTGGGATTTTCCCCTCAATGCAGCAGGTTAAATACGGGATCAAACCCGTTGGCCCGCCTTGCATGACCTTAGCTGTTGATAGGCTGTTAAACACCAATAAACAAACAAACAGCCAACTAGGAAGCATTACTTGTCTGAATACCAATGCATTACCATTGGTCCGCAATCTTAATAAATATGACGGTGAGGTACAACAGAACCATTAAATTGAGTCGACAGAGTGGCATAACTTCTAATAGATCTGAGGCAGACCTTTAACAGGGGGATGCAAATTCCATATGAGCTTGAATTATGTTTAACTTTTCAATGTCTGATGGAAAATAAGATAAAAATGTATATCAGCGACATACAATACGACAAGGGAGTAAATTCCAGCAAATATGAGACACGTCATGTGATTTTGTACCCAAGAAGATGTGCGATATCTCGTGAAAAATATTAACATCTCCGTTCAAATGTTAACAAGTAATCCATCCTTCAGGATCAATATCTTAACCCTTTCAACCCTAAGTAACTGGAATGACAGTCATATGCTTATTTTCCGACCAATCCAAAACAATTTTCAGACTAGTTCATTTATGAAAAGGGGGTGTTTTTGTTCTACAAAATATGAAAACTACTTACAAAAAGTGCAGATCCTGATGCCGAGCCGGCTCATCTGGATCTGCACTGTTTCCATAAACCGCTATAATATGGCTTTTCGGTTCAAAGGGTTAACAGTGAGTCTTACTAGTATTCACACTTGGAGCCAAGTATTCCGAGATCTATTTCAGTAAACTTTGTATAAAGATTTCGATGAATTTGCTTAAGTCACTCATGAACTTGACCGAGGCTACATATTTGACCACCTTGTACAAGTACAGTTTAATACATGTGTTTGTTTGTTTATTGGTGTTTAACGGCCTATCAACAGCTAAGGTCATGTAAGGCCGGGCAAACAGGTTTGATCCCGTTTTAACCTGTTGCATTGGGGGGAAAATCCCAAAATCACAACGGAATATTTACATCGAGATACAACATATTCAGCCCTGAAATTAGAATAACCTGACCTGGTGCCAGGTCCATACCGCACCAAAGTCACTTGGCCCCTTCCCCTATTTAAAAGTAATACTGGTAGGATTACTCTTATAAGGGGTATAACCAGATTCAACTGTCACATACAAAATGCCAAAGACGTATGTGAGGGCCAAACCAGGTCTCCAGTCGGGATTCCGGTAAGGATGAACCCCGATCGTTAAATTACCCATCGCGTGCACCCACCTGCCACCCACTTAATACATGTGACTACACCCACTAAATATTTGTAAATGTCAGTTGTCGGAGTAACTGTCTTTCTTTCTAAATTTCAGTTTTGCCCTTACAAATTTTCTTAATCGTACAAAGATTAGTTAAGTGACCACACTTGATGTACTAAGTGTTTTTAGTGGGTGGGAGCATGCGATGGGTAATTTAACGATCGGGGTTCATCCTTACCGGAATTCCGACTGGAGACCTGGTTTGGCCCTCACATACGTGTTTGGCATTTTGTATGCGACAGTTGGATCTGGTTATACCCCTTATGTGAGTATTACAATTATTCGTAATCCTATCTTAAGGTAAGGGGCCAAGTGACTTTGGTGTGGTATGGACCTGGCACCAGGTCAGGTTTTTCTAATTTCAGGGTTGAATATATTTTTTCTCGATGTAAATATTCCGTTCTGATTTTGTGATTTTCCCCCCAATGCAGCAGGTTAAAATGGGATCGAACCCGTTTGCCCGACCTTACATGACCTTAGCTGTTGATAGGCCATTAAACCCCAATAAACAAAACAAACTAAGTGTGCTTGGCACCACATCAGAAAACCGTCTCGGTGCTGAAAGTTGTTATTGCAATTTTACTGCTGAATGCAGTACTCCTCCCATACAGGTACACCATCTGTACATTACCTTTACTCCTCCCATACAGGTACACCATCTGTACATTACCTTTCCTTTGATCGGACGTTCAACCAATTAATCAAATAAGTGGTCACTGCATACTTTTGAGCAACATCACATATTAAAGCAATTTTCATCCATTATGACACCTAATAACTTATTCCAATTGTAATAGGTCAAGACACTTCAGTATCAATTTCCTCCACTATGTCGCCGCCTAACAGTTTTTTCTGTATCTCGGCATTGTCTGGGTTCAGGTTTATCAGTCTGTTACTGGACTCAGCCAGCTCCGTGATGGAGATACGGCCAATCTGGTGGATGTATTTGGCCACAGATTCGAGCTCTTCCAAAGTGATGTAAATAAACTTCCCTCGGTCGTCCACCACGCCGGTCAGACGACCTTCGGCCTGGAGGTCTTGTATACGCTGTATGCAGTCCTAGAATGTTTGACATAATGATCAGTAAATCAAATACAGCTCTAGAGCAAGTGAGCAGGGGCTCGCGAATACCCCCGCCACCGACTCACCGACGAACCAAAACTTTAAAGTAAAATCAAAATTCTTAAATTTATGTGCTGCGGATGGACGAGCGGTCGGAAAGATGCAAACTATACACCCCTCTGCATACCTTGTAATGCCGGGGGTATAATTATACATCTACATGCAAATCATTTACCTGATTAACCCTTAGAACGCTACTCACAACAATTGTCGTCTGCTGTTGCTTTGACATCTTGCCTTATTTCTCGATAAAAACATGGTTGGACAGCACTTCAGAATCATTTCCAATGGAAATGATTCTGAAGTGCTGTCGAACCACGTTGTAAATTATTCTAAAGTGCTGTGAAAGCATGTTTTTGATGATAAAAATGGAAAATAAAAAGCAGACAACAACAAAATATAAGATAGCGGTCTAAGGGTTAATAGAATACCAGGCTCGGTGCCTTTTGATAACCAGCTTATCAGACGAGGCTAGGCAACGCGTAGGAATTCCAAGTTGAGTCGAGGAATTCCTATCCTTTTTGAGCTGAGCCCGATACTTGATATCAAAATACACTAGCCTGGTATCTTTAATTATTCTATTTATCAGCTACATGTAACACTTTAGGCTAAATGATTTGAATGTAATCAATTCTAGAACGAATGACAAAATGGTCGGCAAAATAAAACCTACACATTGTTTTAAAGTCACTCTTTTAGAAGACAAAGGTCACCAGAATAAAAAGAGTGACTTTAAAACAATGTGTATTAAATGTGCTTCCCATCGGTTATTGGAAATTACTAAAACATAAATGTTCATGCAAATCATGGAGTCAAACGGACAAATTCTAACAATAAGGACGCCCTAGTAAAGTTACTCATGAGTATCGAAGTTCCATATTCAACCTATTTTTAACGCTGGCTTATTACCTGAGTTTTCATTTTGAAGTGTGCCGCCAAGTCTTCTAGCATAACCACCTTCATTTCCTGCAATGGAAGGGCAAGTTATAATTGCAAAGACAACTTCGCCCTGTCATAACTAATTGTCAGTACATGCTGCTCATGTGATCAGGCAAGACACATTGTGGTAATATCTTCTGAATGGTCTCTTTATACTATCTGGACCTTGATCTGATGATCTGATAAAAGTCACCCTTATTTGGCAGTGCTTGCCTTTTTCTTTCAAAATCAGATTGCAAAAACAAATCTGGAATCCTAAAAGCGGGGTTGGCTTGCACCTTTCCAGCAGACAGAACAGGGGCAGATCTAGCAATTGGGAAACTGGGGGGGGGGGGTGTCTAGTTGCGAAGGTAACTTGCAATCTACTCGCGTACCATCCATAGCTAGCTACGGACAGTACGGGAGTAATTGCAAGAGTTACCATTCGCAATTAGGGGGTTGTCCTATTTTGAGCTCTTCGAAATGCACTTTCCTGTGTTTTACGGCATTTAAATTCAGACTCCAACTGGTGGTAAACTGTGCTCTACGTAAACTCCGTGGCTGAACGGGGGGGGGGGGGGGGGGGGGGGGGGGGGGTGTTGCAACCCGGAACCCTCCCTCCAGATCCGCCCTTGCAGAATGTGATGATCCGAATCTGGTGACCTTTGTCTTCTAAACACATTTGTGGCTGTGACTGCGGACTATATGGCTGCGGATCAAATAGCACACAACTGTAGCCTTATAACACTCTATATTAGAAGCTTGATAGGTGTTTCATTGATCGAATGGCAATTAGAGCAGATCAAGATCAAACTGTGCAGTTGCACAGACTGATCTGGATATACACTGGTCGCATAACCCATAAGCCCCATTTCTCCAGTCACAGCCACATATGATATAAAAGAAAATATTTATGATTTTCCACAAACACACTGACATGTACTCAACATGAAATACATTGTAGATGGATGCACAGACTGATCTGGGGATACACTGGTCAAGTTCTGATTTTGGGATTTTCCCCCCAATGCAACAGGTTAAAACGGGATCGAACCTGTTTGCCAGGCCTTACATGACCTTAGCTGTTGATCGGCTGTTAAACACTAATAAACAAACAAAACAAAACGCTGGTCACAAACAAACCCCTATATGTAATGACGAGTTACATACAGGAATGTGCATTTATACTTACTTTTATAAAATTAATAAAATCTTGCAGAAGGGACTGTTGCTGCAAAAGAAATGGAAAAGACATCACAAAATCGCAAACAGCATTGGAATGAAAATCTAATAATTAAAATATGCCTTTTTCAATTGTGTGACGATAAATGCAGGATATTCATATTGTTTTGCAACGAACATGATCAAAATGTACATCAAGTGGGTGTGAAATATTTACACGGCACACCTTGAGAATGCGAAAATTAAATATGGCGACCAAGGGGAGATAAATCATTTGAAAATTTTGAAAATCAGTACGGTTCTTTCTCTTATAATAAACATGTACACCAAATTTGGTAACGTAGAACTCAAGTTATTGTGTGGACAAGCTGTGCCCGCCCACACGTACAAGCTGAATACTTAATACGGGCATATACAAATCACATAAATAATGAATCGATTCTGTTATTACATGTAATCAAAATCAAATTTAATGGATTTTTCCCTCTTCCCAAGTTATGATTGATGGATAAAATAATCCATGTGACTTGTCTTCTTCTTTCATCTTATCAATTCTCTCGTAACATTTTGTCAAAAACAACTGAAATGGATTTTTTCTTTCTGTGACCATTTATCGACGAACATATAAATCTGAGCTCCAGATAAGGTGCGTATTTTATGCACTTATTTTAGCAGAATGCACATTGATTATCAAAAGATGGAGTACAAATTTACTAATAATACGCATTGATTTTCAAATTGAGTAGTGAAACTACTGTAATAAAGTTGAAAATTCACTTCGGCCGAAAAAAATGTTTCCGGTTACCATGGTTACCCGACCCTACCTAGATTTTCCCGCCGACCCAGAACTTTATAGTAAAAACTAAAAAATTATAATAAAAATAAAAAAAAAAATCACTGAAATCGTCCCATAAAAAGTGTTTGTTCCAACATATTTGCTTAGCATACACTATATAAACATAAATAGTTAGCCCTGACATGTACTACTCTAAATTGAGCGTGGATCTGATGTCGATAGAAGGCAAAACTTTTTTCTACCTACATACCTATTTTTTGTAGCACAATAGGAAACAAATATTTTTTGTAGGCCTTAGTTGAGCTGCAAAAAGTGTTTGCCTTTTGCAGCTCAACTAAGTGAATTCTTAAATTTGTTTTATTTTTATCATGTGTTCCCTATTTAATAAGGAAGAAAATAATAATACATTTATAAAAGTAAAATACATATTGAAATTGAAATATGGGGGTATAATACTCTTTAGATACAAAACTTATTTGGAGCTCTACAAATCACTGTAACTTACGTCTTGTTCTTCTATCTTTACGGACTACCAATTCTCTCCTTACATTTTGTCAAAATACAACGCCAATTATTTTCTTTCTGTCCAATTATCGGCGAAAATAATCCCTTCTACTTACGTCCTGTTCGTCCGTTTGTTCGGTCACGCCGGATTCGTCCACGGTGAACGCCTCCTTTAACTTGAGGTACTCTTCATACTCTTGTTTCTCCTCCTCTTCTTTTCGCAATTTCTCCTCCTCTGCCTATGAAAAGAAGAGTATTTGAAGGGACGTAACTCTGAAATACTATTGATATGAGAGTAATTCAGAGTTATGTCCCTGCAACTAAAGCCAGTTACTAGAGATGTATGAAGGCCTATTTTTTATATTCCCATTTCATCTCATTTCTGAATCTCCAGTCCTGGGAATAGGAGAGTATTTGTAGGGATGTAATGTTTGCCGATACGCGAGTAATTCAGAGTTACATCCCTGCAACTAAACAATGTTTAGTTACTCATCATATACGGGAGCAGGTCAGTTAACTCTTACTCTTCATATGTAGGAGCAATTTAGAGTTACGGTCCTTGCAATCAAAGGTAAAATTACTACTCATATAAATCCAGAGATAAATTCCTGGGGCCCGTTTCACTAAACTTTGTACGACTAAAATGTTCGTAAGCGCAAATTTAGGATTGTCTGGAAATTTCAATTGATGGATTTACATTTATTGAGCTTAGGCTGCATATGCAGCCTATGCTCAATAAATATAAATCCAATAATTGTTTAAAAAAAAAAAGACATTGTTAATGTGATATTTACATAATTTTGCACTTACAAACATTTTAGTCATACAAAGTTTAGTGAAACGGGCCCCTGGTTCCTGGTAATAAATGGCTCCTCATCAGCTACAATTTAAACTATGCAACATGACCTCAAACCTACAAATTCCACCAACTATTGTGCTGATGATAACCCACAAGTTGTTATATGGGATGTTACTTGTGATTTTCCAAGCTTGTGAACCTGGGGCCCATTTCACTAAACTTTGTACGACTAAAATGTTCGTAAGCGCAAATTTAGGATCGTCTGGAAATTACAATTGATGGATTTACATTTATTGAGCATAGGCTGCATATGCAGCCTTTGCTCAATAAATGTAAATCCAATCATTGTTTACAAGAAAACATTGTTAATGTGAAATTTACAGACTATAATAATCTTGCACTTACGAACATTTTAGTGTTACGAAGTTTAGTGAAACGGTCCCCTGTTGTGCGTTTTGAGAGACACTGGCTGTGTTACCTTCACTTGCTCTTCCGCCTTCTCTCGGGCTTCTTCCTTCCTCCTCTTTGCTTCTAATTTCTTCTCTCGTTCCTTCTTCTCTTCCCGTTCTTGTATTCAAACTGAGACAAATAAAATGAAACAATTCATAGTCAAGCTTTCAATAATTAAAGGCCCAGAAAGTGATGAACAGCTTAGTAAACAATATATTTAACAGCAGATGTGTACTCATTTATATCCGAGTTCCCTGAACCAGATGGCCGCGGCCCGCATGTCGAGCCCGCCGAGGCATTTGATGGTATTTTTAAAAACTTTAACACAGATTTCGGACGCACGCACACCCGGACGTCATTGTGATCACTATGTCTCGCTTTCCTCAAGCGGGCTCGACAAAAAGAACTTATGAGGTAAACAAATTTGAGTTGTGGTAAAAGAAGTTTAATGGCACTGAAAAATAACTAGCGTTGTGTACACACTTTTTTATTCAATCGATGTTTACTAGTTTAAATTAATTTAACTATAGCAAAGTCGATGCTGCGCGCCATTTCAAAATACACACTTTTCCTCTTGCCAATAGACAGTGAATTTGTAATCATAAAAAGATGGATATAATCAATACCCGAGAGGTTGAATTAAAAATGGAATATCACTGTGCATCTACATATGTTAAGGAAGTCACACGCCAAGTTTGAAGTCCACCTATTACGGTTAAAAAGTTTTACTTCTAGGCAAAATTGGCAAATTCAAAGTCGAAAAGGGGGACATAATCCATCACCGGGGGTCGAGTCAAAAATCTAAATTCACTTTGTGCATCCACACACCATAAGGAAGGCACACACCAAGTTTGAAGTACCTACCTATTACGGTAAGAAAGTTTTACTTCTTACAAGAAACGTGACGTACTGACTTACGGACGGACACCCGTGACGAAAACAATATACCCATTTTTTTGTCAAAAAGTGTGTATAACTAGTGTCTAAACCTATTTAGTGGAAACCTATTTGAATAAGTGGTGTAGTATTATCATTTCACAACTAACAAGAAAATGTGGCTTGTCGGCACATGAATGACCCTGGTGGCATATTGGAACTGTGGCAAAGTTAATTAACCAAAAGTGATAAGTATTCATAAGCACAGTTGTGAAGGTCAAATGGTGAAGGCCATATGAAGGGCAGAATAATTGTGTGACATTTGTGCACAAGTATGATATATTAAAATATTAAAGTAATTCTTAAAGGGATACAGAAGATATGACAGAATTGAGAAACTACGACAAACTTCTTAATATGAAGGCCTTATGAAAGGCAGAATAATTGTGTGACATTTGTGCACAAGTATGATATATTAAACTATTAAAGTAATTCTTAAAGGGATACAGAAGATATGACAGAATTGAGAAACTCCGGCAAACTTCTTGATGTGTGAAAAAGTTAAAAGTTGTGATGGTCAAAACGTCCACAGGTTATATGTAATGAAATATTAAAGTAATCCATCAAGGGATATAGAAGTTGTGAATTGAGAAACTCCAGTACACTTATCAATGTGTGAAAAAGTTCAAAGTTGTGAAGGTCAAAAGGTCAAGGTCATATTAAGGACAGCATGGATGTGTGGCATTTGTCCACAAGTATGCTGTGTTGACATATTTAAGTAATACTTCAAGGAATATAGATGACAGAATTGAGAATCTCCGTCAAACTTCTGAATGTGGGAAAATGTTCAAAGTTGTGAAGGTCAAAACATCAAGGTCATATTAAGGGCAGCATGGGTGTGTGGCATTTGTCCAAATGTATACTGTACTAAAAAGTAATCTTTCAAGGAATATAGAAGTAATTTATGAAATAATTCAGAAACTCCGGGAACTTCTTAATGTGCCGGACACACGGATGGACTCGCGGACGCACAGACCAAACACTATATGCCCCCGGCTCTACCAAGACCATACAAATTGTTTCACAACAACGTGATTTGCGTTATGTACTTCCTTTTACAGTACCAGCAGCAATACACGACTCCAAAGATCTCCCTTGTTTATCACAGTCAAGTATAGAATATAGCAGAAAATGTTCAAACTTTCAAACTGATCAAAGAAAATGGTGTGTGTGGTTATTAAAAGGTCCACAAAGCGAAAAATCACATATTGAATAATTGGGACACCATCTGAGACACAGTGTCTTTAATGTCACAGGTGCAACACAATTTACAAAACACTAATTAATACAATACAATTATTACCCAAGCTGAATTAAATTTTGTGTTTGTTGTTTACTTTCAATATTTCTCCACAACCACATGATCACACCCCGCATGTCGAGCCAACTCAGGCATCTGATCTTGCCAAACCTTTAACGCAAGTTGCTATGTCATTTGCCAGTCAATCTGACATACAGTTGGAGATATAAGTAATTTATACACATTAAACTTTAAAGCAGAAATCGGACAGATGTACGGACAGCCAGACGTCACTGTGATCAATGTCTCGTTTTCCACAAGCGGGCTCAACAAAATATAGGTTTTGGCAGCACATGACAAATAATTCAAGACAATCCATCCTATGGTTGATGAGATATAATTCCAGCACAAAAATGTTTACACAATTCCTTAACATTTGATTGGTCCATAGCAAGTCCCTGTCCAAAATTTATATTCCAGTAAACTCCCATGCCAAACTACTTTCCGTAACCGTGAGGCGCAGTTAAAATAATTCTTAAGAAAACGGAAAATAAAAACATTTTCTTGATGAATTTATTTTTCAAATGCTGGAATTATAAGGAATGAATGGCCTTTTTGTGGAATTTATCGGGGATATAAACTTGGAAAAGTCGCGGGAATACTGGACGAGGCCTTCCGGCCTTCGTCCAGTATTCCCGCGACTTTTCCAAGTTTATACCCCGATAAATTCCACAAAAAGGCCATTCATTCCTATAATAAAAACTTGAACATAGATTTTGGAATAACACACACTGTGTATACTTGTATGTGTACATCATTGTGATTAACAGTATCATATGCACCATCATAGGCACTGGTGTTGCAAAAGATAATCCACCTGGGCCCGGTTGTTCAAAACATCCGTTAGCTTAACGGACTGTTAAATCCTTAACTGAATGGTTAAAATCTCTGTTAAACAGAGATTTTAACCATTCAGTTAAGGATTTAACAGTCCGTTAAGCTAACGGATGTTTTGAACAACCGGGCCAATAAAACAGAGGTTTTAACCATTCAGTTAAGGATTTAACAGTCCGTTAAGCTAACTGATGTTTTGAACAACCGGGCCCAGAGTGTCAGAATATGTTGTCAGAAACGAGGCTTTGCCTTGTTTCTGACGACATATTCTGATTACGAGGGTGAAATATCCTTGTCCCACACCAGTGCCTATGGTGGATACTTGTTCTCGCCCCTATATAGAATATATTTGCGAATCTCAAAATATTTATCTGACCTAGAATAAGATTCAACATTTTTATGCGCTGCATTTATGTGACTTTTGATACGTCCAACATGTTCGCCATGTCAACAAGTGGACGCTAATATCAATTCCGTGGATTGTTTACAAATTATAATCAAATTAATGTTCAATGTCATCGCCATACAGCCCTGGCGACGCCAAAAAGTATGTCGCACATTGCTGCTGTCATCATAATTAACACGACGTCATGGCGTGATAATAAACACGTCCACAACTATTGAAAACAATAAAAATCAACCAAATGTATTATTTGACGGGGTAATTTTAAGACACATTAGCCGTAATCTTGCCCTATTACCGGAGAAAAATTAGCGTTGCTAGATGTGAGACAAGCACGTGCAGTGTGAGACAAGGAAATCTTGACGTGGGCTATAGGGATATGCTTGAAGTTGTCTTGGGGCACCTGGTGGACGAGAACACTATGTCTCAGTTTTCTACAGGGGGGGGAGGGGGGGACAACTAGTAGGTGTGTGACAAACTGTACCTCTCTTTGCCTTCGTTTCTCAGCCTTTTCTTGTAGCTTCCGTAATTTCTTGGCACCAACTTTTCCTTCAGATTCCTCAAAATCCTCAAATGTGTCCTCACCATCGTCTGGCTCTACGTCTTCATCTACAGAATGTGAAATGTCAAACATTGGCACCGTAAACAAGAGAATGCTGCCAAAGGGAGTAATCATTGATTTTTCCCGAAATGCATTATTTCATATAGAACTAACGACTCCATTATTATACTGAATTTACATAAAGCCCATAAGTTTCCCAGCATGTAAAGAATGAACAGTGCATACTTTCATCAGATTGGAAGGTTGGATTGGTTGAGCTTGTCCTGAGGTCTCTTCTCACGATTATCAATTACCTGAATCATCAGCTACCACCATTCGCCTGCGATTTGGACGTCGACGCACGCCAGCTGGTACATTCTCTCTCGGTCGAGCAGCAGCTTGCTGTGCAGGTTTATTACCTTGACCTTTCTTCTCTAGAGAATATAATCACAAACACAACACGGTAAAAATGAAAGTAAATGAGTTTAACATCCCAGCAACAGCTAAGGGCATATAGAGAAGGGACCACAGTTAAAAGTCTCATCCGACATACCAGTGGTATGCCAATAGTGAGGTTTTGTGCAATTTCAGTCTGAATATGACAGAAACGGCAAATATTGTTTGTTTTTTTTATATGGAAAACCATAATTGATCCGACATCAAGCTTCTTCCAATTAAACAAAAGAGGGTTAGGGTGCGGTATGCCGAGTACAGCCGACAAGTTATTTTTCATGTCGACTCTACTCAGCCGCTTGTATGTCACACTAAGCATCATTTGATCATGGAAAGCATTAACGTACAATATTGATTTTCCAAATAAGTACAAACACATGATAAACGTGTATTCATGTATACAACAGTGTGTTATGTACATATCGCATCATATTTAGGAAATTCTTAGTTTACAGATGTCGTTCTATGGAAAAAGATTTAAATTGTTTCAGCAATAATTTCTGCACCGATTCTCGCAAATTTAAAGGTACATTCCCACTCTGACTCAGTAGCCACAAAATGTTCTTTATAGGAATTAAATAAGTGTATAATTGTGTCACTATTCCACCAGTTCTAAAAATTACGAGTGCCCACTATACAGATATAATAATTTAGTAATATTTATTTTACCGATAGTGACACACGGTGGTATCAGGCTATTTTCATATGCAAATGAGGCATATGTTTTTAGTTTTTTATACTAATTAAATGTGTCGCCTGAAAAAAATTATATTTTCGACAGATTATAAAGTATGATCATTGCGCATCAAAAAATAAGTAAAGAAACTAAATAGTAATGTCCGTTAACATTTTCAGGAAACACGGTTATCGCCCCTGATATCAGTGTGGAAATTTACGTCTGATATATTATAAAATGTTAATAATGCGAATCAATTCCCGGGGTACTGGTGAATGAATGTTTATTTTGCCAGAAAGTGTCTCAGTTTATGTCTCTGATGTAAATGAAGTATTTATAAGGGGAAAATTTGTCGCCCGATATCAGGTTTGAACCCACGACCCCGTAACACTGGCACGGTGCTCTTACCAACTCAGCTAACCAGGCAATCGTGTCCCACCACTCCTCCCCTCAGGCATCAACCTCACCGCTTCATGAAAAGTATAGCCTGCCACCCAAAGTACACTCAGGCATAAACCTGTTTACTTCTGACATCATTGAAGTATTTCTAAAGGGAAAAAGTGCCGCCCGATGTGGGGTTTGAACCCACAACCCCCGTAACTCTAGCATGGCGCTCTTACCAACTGAGCTAACTGGGCGATCGTGTCTCACCACCACACCGGGACACTACATAGAGAACAGTTTGTGCCTACTGAGTGGGCATGTGCATGTAGCTTTAAAACGCACGAATAAAGGAACTTTCCGCACATGAGCAATACAAGGTAGCAACATAGCTTTAAATATGTTTACTGATGGGGGGGAAGATGGTGTCGGTTATTGACGCCGGCCGATCAGACCTGGCCCCACTCTATCGATTTCGTATTCTGGGCAGTTTTGACAAGGGGACGTTTTTACAAGCGAACGTTTCGATTCCGTGGCCATATGGAGGAGGTTGATATGAACTGTGAATAAGTGTTGAATTACTTTAACTTTGGGCACTATATATACATACTGGCGCTTCCTTCACTACAAAAATACGAGATGAGCAGGATAACCACGACGATCACGGCCGCAGAAACCAAGTAAACTGTGCCAGTATCAAATGCTGTCATCTTTCACAATTCTGTTGTTGTTGTAGCGTCATGAGTGGTCATGACTTCCAGCCGCTGACTTTTCGGCTCAACGTCTTACCAAATTGTGTCCGAACTAGCTTGGACATACGACGAGCTGCAAGCACACTGACCTATAAAACTCCATACTTCTAGATTGAAGCTGTGGGAGATGTATTGGTTGCACATACTAACTATATATCTTCCAATAATCTCGAACCCTTGTTGGGGACGTAGATAGATGTGCGCGTCAAACTGACAAGGGTCTTAGTAGGAAAGTCACAGTAAAAGCCTGGTCGAGGCAGTACATACAGAAGAGTGTTATTTAATTTAGTTAAAAGTAAAATAAAGTTGGCAACGGTTTTATGTTCAAGCTGGCTGATTGCCAGGTTGAACTGGTTGACTGGTAATGTTGGAATCTCTATTGGTAGCGAATTCCAGATAGATATTGTGTGGGAGAAAAGGAATATTTATATGACGATCTTTAACTCTGTTTTAGACCTCGTGTTCACAAATGAAGAAAACATGGTAGAATCAATAGTGTACTCTCCAGGTCTAGGGTTGAGTGATCATTTGGTTGTTTACTGTGTTTTAACTGTTATATTGAATAAAAACCAACATCATTCGAAAAGGAAATTATAAGGCAGTCGCAGAAGAAATGTCCAAAATAAAATGGAATATACAGTTGAACGGACTTTGTGTGTCTGACTAATGGGACCAATTTGCTGAGACTCTAAACAATTACTAGAGAAAAACGTGCCAGTGAGTAAATCGGTTTCGGAGGGCAAATATGTGTAGTCCATTCATCAGCAGAAAGTGCAAGTTAGCGATCCGCCATAGCTGCACGAAATAGAGAAAATACAAATACTTCAAATTAATTACGCAGTATAAAGCAGCAAGAAACAATGTGACTGCGGAACAAAGAAAATCAAAATACGACTACGAAAAGTATATATCAGCTGAAATCAAAACTGAAAATAAGCTCTTCTGGAAACTAAAAAAAAATAAAAAAAAACAGTGATAATTAAGTAATCTAGAACATCAAAATGGCCAAATGACAAACGGTGACCAACAAACAGCTCACATTCTGAACAACTACTTTGCGCGTGTGTTTACGAAAGAAATGACAGCGAATATACCAACGCTGCCACCAAAAGAAGGAAGACAAAGAGTATATCTACCATGAAAATATATAACGGTTGATAAAATATCAACGACAATAAACAAGCTAAAAGACTCTAAATCACAGGGCACAGACAGCATACACACCAAAGTATTGAAATAATTGAAAGAAAACATAGTAGAACCACTGACTCTTTGAAAAAATCTATGACAGAAGGAAAAGTACCTCAAATTTGGAAAAGAGGAAATATAACAGCCTTATTAAAAAAAGGATCAAGGCAAAAAGCCGAAAATTATAAGCCTATAAGCTTAACATCTGTCCCCGGTCACATGTCAACAAACAATTACATTCTCTGCAGAACAACATGGATTCGTAAAAGCGAAATCATGTACAACACCGGTACCACAACTGTTAGAATTTATGGAAGAAATAAGTGAGGCAATAGACAACGGGGATGATATCGATGTTATATATCTAGATTTTTGTAAAGTTTTCGATAAAGTTCCACGTCAAAGACTGCTGTTAAAATTAGAAAGCTACGGTATAATAGGTGAAATGTATAACTGGGTAAAAGACTTCTTGTCAGACAGAGAACAACGTGTGACGGTAAATGGCAAAATGTCAGACTGGAGAAATATGACAAGCGGAATCCCACAGGGAAGTGTTCTGGGACCGATATAACTGATCTTCCAGAAACATCAACATGCTGTATCAAATTATTTGCCGAACGACTCAATACTATATAATTTCTAAGCGACGCCATCCGAGTGAGTTCATCAAGTTTGTCACGCTCAATGTGCGCTGGTACGTTCGGGTTGTCTATCTAGCAGCTCTGCGTTGGACAATTTATAATTGATGGATGGATGTGTATGTGTAAGGTGACCAGACATATGAGCAGTAGTCGAGATAGGGTCTAATCAGGGTTTTGTAGCGAGGTGGAAGGATGTCGTTTAACGAGGTTTTGAACCAGATGTGGGTTTTTTTTAAACCAATGATAAGCCGTCCAGTGGATACTCCGCTTTATCGGATACACCAAGGATTGAATACCTTTACATTGGAGGTCAACTGGGCCTACGCTATGGAAAGCAATATGGCTGCCAATGTTCCCGTCAAAACACCTTCGAGACCAAAGAGATTGCTCAAGAACAAGCGGAGACGGGAACGAAGACGTCAAGCAGTGATAGAACGACAGGCGGTCGGTAGTCCGAGAGGAAACTCACCTGATGTTCAATCTTCTACTACAACAGAAGATACTGTAGTTATTTATGCCACTACCGACGGTACTTTTCCACAGAGCTAGAGGATAACTCCGACTGCGCCAAGCCAAAGAACTCCCGGGACACCAATGGAATGGTATACGCGAAGGAAACCACCGAGAACTCCTGGTGAAGAGCGGGTGGGCACAACTGCCACGTCGATGTCTTCGCCGCTGCCTTCAAATTACAACATGCTACTGGGGACTACCATTCAACGTCGTGCACAAAATAGAGCCACTAGACGATGCTATTGTTAGAGGCAGATTATGTAGTATGATTACAGTAGTAAATACCATGAGATGAGTCACGTGATCACGTCAGGCAGTGACTGGCATGAGAAACTATGCATGCATACAGTTGTTAAGTCATAGCGATATAGTTTAGATGGGTGATACTAAATAAAATAAGTTACAGTTTAATATATAGTTGTTATTAAATAAACAGACATGTAACATTGGTGGAGAATCCAAAATACCCGTGCCTCTCTGGGACAAGATGGCATGTACAGATATGCAGATGGATAGTGCGAAATGGAGAGAACAGAAAATAAAGAGAAAGAAATATATGTTTCTGTGCCACGTCAATCAGAAACTAAAACCATTTTGAAATTGGACATTCAACGGCAGTTAGATGAACAGATAAAAGTAAACATCGTGTTTAATGACAAATTAACAGTATTATCAAACTGTGTAAAAATAGCGCATTTTGGATAGCAAAACATCAATTAATACAATGGGTTCCATTTCAAAAATTGAGAAATTTAGGCCGGAAGTGGATGATCCGTCAATATGTTGGGACAATTTCCGATTATTTGCAACTTACGATCACTGTTTCGAGTGGTGCCAACAACTACAACCTGGGGAGAAAGACACCATTGCACATTTGAAGGAATCATTCTTGAAGAAATTTTCAAATCAAGAAGAAAAACAGTGGATTGTATTCAACAAACTTGCGCAAATAATGAAATTACCAGGTGAAACTGTGTCAGACTATATGGAAGATGTAATTTATATGTGTCGTCAGGTAAATGAGTCGGAAAGTGATGGCTGGACTTCTTCCAGAAATTAAGACATTCGTTATATTACTAAAGAGCCAAAGACGATGGGCGAAGTGAAGAGGTTTGCCAAAATAGCTGAAAACTGGCAGCTCGATGGAAGAACGATGCGAGTAACACGTTAGAAGGAAACAAACTTGACATGACAAACAAGCCATGTAACAATATCCACATCTGATTTGTCGCATTTAGGGATATAACCGAGGTCGTCGTCGCGACGATGAAAGTTACAATACAGACACCGATCGAACTACTAACATTACCACTCTTCGGACCCGAGGAGGTGCTATTACTGTCAAGAATAAACTGCCCGCCGTCACATTATATAGCACAGGAGACTTCGCGAATACGAACAACATTTGGATTGGCGAAAGACCAGTAGGTTTTACAGATCCTATCGACGACAGGACATACCGGATTACGACGATGGCGGATCACAAAGTGAGACTACGGAGGCCAATCTACGAAGTGCACTACTTAAGAACTACCGTAACAACGAACTAGTTGAATTCTGGTGAGGGGTTCCAGCAGGAGTGGCACCCTGGGGAGTAACTGGTTCTAATCAGGAAACCCTTGTGAGTACTAGTTCTACCCAGTAAAGCTAAACAAATCGCCCTTTTTAGGACGGACACTTAATTAATTAAGCGCAACAATGTCTGGATCCATTTTAGTCCCAGGAACAGGGAACGCCAGGATCGACATCGGTTCACGTGCACTCGGTTTACGTTGAACTTTTTATTGTAATTACCTACAAAGGTTGGCGTCTTTAATTATTTTTTTTTAGACCGGGTATGACAGTGCCTTCGAGCCAATTTCCACCCATAAATATAAGATTAATGAATACAACCCTAGTGTGGTGCTGTGTAGCTGGTATGTTGTGGGAATATGGTGTTTTGATTTGGTAACGTGTGTGACTTGACATTTTGAAGGCTTGAAATCCATATTCCACAGTTATTCCCATCTTCGAGGCTTTCGCTATCATTTTGCACGGCTTTGGATTGACCTTCTTGCCTAATATTATGTATATGGCAGTGTCGTCAGCAAACAAGACCATATTAAACAGAGCAGTTGCCAATATACGTGGGGTGCACCAGAACTGGTGGATAATACGTAATGTTAGAAGAAGTTAACATTTCAGAAATATTAGCTTTTCTAACAACATACTGCTAGCATTGGCATTGCACCACTTTACGGTCGATGATTATTCATATCGTTTCTTTGCACGGTGGGTGGCCATGGCAGCCATAGTGCTCCATGACAAATGTTTCAGAAACCTGTTCAGAGAACAATTCTGGCATTGTTATATCGACATCCCAGTCAATTATTTCAATATCAGTTATATCCTTTAGCTCCAACTTCAGTGGTTGTTGGGAATATTTGTTGTGCTTCGGTTTCTTTTTAACTTTTCTATATACATTTTTGCATAAATGTGTTTCAATGTGTTTCCTGGATTTGTGATGATCATGTTGCTATATTCATAACTTGTGTCAGAGGCATATGACGGTAATGGATACGTGGGAGGTTAATTTATGGCACAATGAAAATTGGCTTTAACTGGCCAGTGGGAAGTTTTGCCTACGAGCAGTTCGAAGCAGTTCTCTTGCCATAACGTTTGCTTGTATAGTTTTCCAATGTATTCTTATTTCAACATCTGGGAGTGTAATATTTTGTGAGCTTTGCTGGCGTTTATGATCTGTGACGCATTCGTTGCGCCCAATTTACATGTTATATGTATGTGTTTATTTTCTTTCTGCGTACACCTTGGTGTCTGTTGAAGACTGTGATTACTGCTGTATGCTTGTCAGTTATATATATTTATGTGAGGTTTTAGTTGGTTACATTTTAGTTTGTGATTAGGCTTTTTGGTCTACTGTGGGTACACTATTTCTAAAAAGGAGACTGAACAGCCCAGGTAATTTAACTAAACTGAAACCCTATACGGTAAGGCCATATGAAACATGCGATTAAACAATTAACAATAACCGAGGTTCACTATAACACTAGCGGTTGCAATCTGCATTATTTCTGGTAGTAGTTTTCTACTGTTGACTGTCTTATGATTTTGAACTTATACCAGTGAATAATAATACAGTGATTGTGTTGCGGGTCCCTGTACTGTAATTACTTTCCCGATCTTTGGTCGTTGTTGGACATGACTGTCGTTTCACAATTGTGCGTCTTCAGACTATTGTGGTACTGCTTTGTGGTTCTGCCTTAATATAGACTTATATAGTTTCACCTGGGGTAGCGTTAGGAGGTTTTGATATTGTGCAATAAGACGACACTTGCAATATTATACTAGTACATCTTTTCTTAAAAAATAGTACTTATACGTATTTATGTCTCTGATTTTGGTATTCGTGTTCGGCAGTGAATATCTCCCCGACGGACAGACTTCAATCAGAGTAAAAACTTTATTTAAAATATTTTGCTCACTTTCGCGTCTTTCGTTCTATTCGGATGCTGCCACAAGCGCTTACTGAGTAAGATTTTGCGCGTGGTCTGGGTGATTAGAGCGCAAAGAGACTTTTACTTTGTTTGCTAATCGTGTATCGCTTTATCTTTTATAGGTAGGTATTAACGACACATCTGGGCGGTTGTAAATGTTCAAAAGCATACTAAATGTTCACCCTGCGTTAGTTAGCTGAATTATCAAATGAGTGTATGATGGATAAACGTTTCATGTAATGGGTTTTCGCGACCACATAATTTGGGTCCAAAACATGAAATGTGCAATTATGGTTGAAAAATGTACATGTTTCCGTCTTCGTAACTGCATGTCAGTATCTGCACTGCGTATATATGAGTGATGATTTGGAGGATATACAGAAATTTATTATAAGCAAAGTAAAGATGGTTCAAATTAGCTGCACGTTTTCTGCTTGTTCCGAGTACATAACTCTAATTACATTTCGTTGCACTGCATTACATACAAGTTATGACGGAGTAGTTTTTCCAAATTGTGCATTTGAAGCATTCTTTGTTTACGTTCTGCTTCGTGTAGAGTGACCTGAGAATTTTGCTGAATTTATTATTACACACATTATTAGGAAAGTTTATTGTAATATTTTTCCCAACATGGAACATTGTGGAGCTTATATTTTCTCACCTCTTATAGATGTCTGTGACGCCAGGAGAAACGCCGAGCGAGTTCCAGCTGAAGAACCCGCCGAGTGACGGGATAACGAGCGTCAAGTTCGGGCCCAACTCCAACCAGTTTCTGTTGACGACATCATGGGACACGTCCGTCCGTCTGTACGATATCATCGCGAACCATCTCCGCATGAAGTACAACCATCCTGCTCCCGTGCTTGATGCCTGTTTTCATGTAAGGTTGGACTTTCTGGAGTAATATATGTGGCTGTGACTGGAGAAATGGTGCTTCTGGGTTTTGCGACCAGTGTAGATCCAGATCAGCCTGTCCATCCGCTTGGATTGTGCTATTTGATCAGGAGCTACATTTGTCATAAATCCCATAAGCCCCATTTCTCCAGTCACAACCGCATATGTCCAATATTCCAACATTTTGACCTAATGCCTTTATCAAGGAATGGCCTTAGGCTGAAACATTGGCAGTCTGGGATTTTGGTTCATTAAGCATTATGTATTCAACATTTCAACATGTAAGAATGGATTTTTGCTTTATATCCAGATAAGCTTTGTGTCTAAAGCGTACTATACCCCCTGATTTCAAAATCATTGCGTATTTTCTTTTATAAATGGATTATTTATTTTTTTCATTACTAAATAGGGAACAAATGATAAATAAAATATAACAAATTTAAACATTCACTTAATTGAGTTGAAAATAAGAATTTTCAACTTTATGAAAGTATTTTGACTACTCAATTTGAAATTCAATGTGTATTTTCACATTGCTGTACGTATTTTGTACTCCCACTTTTGATATTCAATGCTTTCAGCTAAAATAATTGCGTAAAATACGCCAATACGCACCTTATCTGGAGCTCTGTATTACGGGTCAACACTACACTGTGGCATCTATGGCAAGGTGTCCTTTTGACACCCTAAATTTTAAGAAAACCTAGCTATGCTTGTAGGGAGTGCTGGGGACCAGTTTACTTCGACCCTATAGGTTTCACCCTGTCCGTCTGTGCGTTTATTGTTTGGAAATTTTTGTAAGACTTTCTCAAATCACCTACATGTATAGGGACCCTAAGTGCGTCAACAAACCACATTTTCTAGTTTAGTTTGGATTGCTGCAAACTAGTGCATTTCCCACCTATGTGGCTTTTGTTCCATCTTCAACCGCGGTAGTACGTGGCATGGTATGATGATCGCCACATCTGACAATTTGGTGCTCTGGTTAGGGCCCCGCCAAGAATCGGCGGTGCCTTATAGGTTTCGCCCTGTTTGTCCGTCTGTCGCTCATAAATTCTATTGATGTTTAGGGGCATTTTCTTTGATCTTCAAACATGGAAATACCCCATAAACCCAAAATGTTGGTACGTGTGTCCGTCCATTTATTTTTGGAAGTTTTTGTAAAAGTTTCTCAAATCACTTATTGGGGCCCTAAGTGCATCGACAGACCACATTTTCTAATGTTCTCTGTCATTAAGGACTATAATTAATTACATTTCCATCTGTGTCAACAAAAGCATTTGTATAAGTGCTCTTATGCTTGCTTGTTTGTAATACATTTTGTAGTTGCCAGATCCAGGCGGCTCGAAACCGAAACCGCTGACAGCTTAATGGACAGTTGTGTTAATGATTTAACAGTCCGTTATACTACCATAGGTTTTGAGCAACCAGGCTCAGGTAAGTTTCCAGAGAAACGACCTTAAGAGAACTGGTTTAAACGGTTGTTGTTGTTGTTTTTTTTTTTGCAGGATTCGGTCCACTGCTACAGTGGCGGGATGGACAACACACTGAAGGTGTACGACTTCAACACAAACACAGGTACATGTACATGTCATACATATGGAACAAGTGGCATAAAGTGACAGTGCCATGGCAGGAGATACACAAATATATAACTCTGAGATCAGGAGATCTGACTTGAAATAAGGAGTTTTGTACTGAACATAGTGTAGTAGGAGGAGAATGTGTATAAAGTGAAAAATATCTTATCGGCAGCTGGGGTCGAACCCATGCCGCCTGTGTGTCAGACGAACACTCTACCACATCGCTATAAAAGCCGGCTTGTACCGCAAGGCAGTACAAATGTTCGGTTATCCTACTATGGCCGTACTACTACATTCCTCCTTCCTATAAATAAGACATTTGTTTCTCAAATGTCTCCCTCCAGGTTCTTTCATAGACTCCCTAGTTTATTCTGTACGGAATACTTCATACGAGATATGACTTCGCCTATTGGCTCGAAGGGTAATCTATCCTGGTCACGGCACCACTGTAGTAGGAGGGGAATGTTTTATAATGTGAAAAATACAATGTATCTTGTCGGCAGCTCTGGTCGAACCCAGGCCGCCTGCGTGAGAGACGAACACTCTACCATGTCGCTATAAAAGCCGGCTTGTACCGCAAGGCAGTACAAATGTTCGATTATCCTACTATGGCCGTACTACTACAACAGTTTAACTGTACTTTTCATCAAATATTAAACTGATCCTGTCAATAATATAAATACATGTAATATAAGAAATTCTCCAAACCAGATATTTTTTCGCTACATTCACCAAAAAATTGCAATTGAAGAATTTAACGATTGTCAGATGACAAACAATATTGAGAGTAAACAAAGAATAAATGTAGCTCCGGTTAGTGTAGGTACAAACCTGGGTATGCACCATGCTCCAGTTCTCTGTGTGGAGTGCTTCCCTGATGTTAACGTTGTTATTTCCCACCTCAATCTGCCCATTACATAAAATATGAGAGTCTGCCATTCACATACCGTAATAGTACATTAAAGGGGCCCAAAACCTGAAATTGAAGGGGTCTGTAGAAGACCTAAGACGTAGGCACAATACTGCAGTTGTTTTAATTCTAGCAATTTGTTGGTAGAAATACACAATATTGAAAGTAAACGAAGCATAATTGTTGCTCTGGTTATTGCAGGCACAAACCTGGGGATGCACGACGCTCCAATCCGCTGTGTGGAGTACTGCCCCGATGTTAACGTCGTTATTTCTGGTAGCTGGGACTCGACGGTGAAGTTGTGGGACCCTCGAACCCCCACCAGTGCAGGCTCCTTCTCACAACCAGATAAGGTATACCGTAACACAGCTGCAGATAAGCTTTGTGTCTTAAAGAGGGATGGGCCGTGGCTTAGGGGATAATGCATTGGACTTCAACACTGGAGGCTGTGAGCTCGATCCTCACCCTAGGCGTGAAAAATACTAACATAGTATTTCCATCCCATTGGTCTTAAACAGTGGTGCTGTCTCTGTATGACCTTAGCTGTTGCTGGAACGTTAAACACATTCACTTTCACTAGTGCCTAAAGAGTATTGTACCTCCTGATTACGAATTCAGTGCATATTTTATTTTTGTCTCACCCATGATAGTGGAAGTGAGACATAGCGGTCACAAGTCCATTGTCGACGTCAATTTTGGACGTAGGTCCAAATTTAGCATACCGGTATCTCCTGATCCGTTAATCAGATTATTTACCAAACTTCCTCAATAACTTCCTCACAGATTTCTTTTGATAATATTAAATTAAAGGAAAAATTAAGAATGAGCCTTCTTTTTATTTCGTGAAATTTGGTCAAATATTGATTTTATTGCGAAAAAACAATTTCCCCATGTTAAATCCCCATAGACATCTTCACGGAGTTTAACTTTTATTTTCTTTGTTAGATCATATCCAAGCATCTAGTCAGGTTTCGGAGTCAATTTCCAATTTTTTTCGTTTTAGCTATCCATCCAGTGCCATTTTGGGTGCCTTGACAGGGCTCACACTGGCTTTTTTTTTCTTTGCGCCAACACTTTCGCCAAATAAAAAAAATTGGAGCCATTTCAGTGAAGTTGGAGCCAAATTTTAAGCCAGCTTCAAAATCAAATATTTCACCATCTTAGTTTTTCAGAGACCATTTTGAGAGACTTGATGTGATTGTGTCTCAGATGGTACCTCCGAAGATGCATTTCACAAAAACAGTTGAGATACATCAATGAATACCATTGAAGTAACGGACCGAGGTCTATAAATACATTAAATATACCTATTTAAAAAGCATTAATAAGTCAAAATATAGGAGAGCGTAAAGAATTTGTTTAGCTTATTTTTCACTTATTAATGCTTTTAGGTATATTTAATGTATTTATAGACCTCGGTCCGTCACTTCAACCTGTGATCGCAACTTGTCCTTGTTCATAAATATATGTTTTTCGGCTAATTATCGCATCTGCATGTCCACTTTCAACGTCATGGATAGCAAATCCAGAAAATTCCATGCTAAATTTAATTTAGCCGTATTGCAATCTATCTGGAAAATCTCACTAGTAGTGATGTAATTCCTTTCACCGATTTACAGTTGCCACCAACTACCATTTTGCTGCAGATAAGACACATTACAAGATATTTCAGCATTGCACACTTCTAAATAATCACCACAAACACTGTAAAACAACAATTGTGCATGATAAGCAAAACTAACCGAATTTAACAATACGGCAACTGAATGTTATCGCTGGCGTAGCCGATGATGTAGTGTTCAGTCATGTGACCACAATCGCGAGGTCATGCGCGGGAAATAGGAATGCTATATTTAGCAAAACTGGCTTTGCAACAAGTTATTTTTTTTCAATAATATTTTTTTTATTATTACTTAATTTTTTTCAGGTCATATACATATATGTTCCAAAATACAAATCTACCGTAAAATGATCTTTCACTAACTGTTTTGCTCACAGTTCATCCACCCAGGGCCTTTAACCATTACAATGCTGAATGAAATGTTGTCGTCTGCTGATTATTATTTTGTTTTCCCTTTTCTTCATCAAAAACATGCTTCACAGCCTTTTAGAATTATTTCCATTGAATTGCTGCCAGGTTGGATGACACTACAAACCGAGATCCCATCCCTATATGACCATAGTTGTTGCTGGGACATATAACCACTGATTTTTACTTTCTCAGTTTCTGAAATGCTGCCATGGTTTATTGACAGAGAACAAAATATATAACAACAGCAGACAACAATTTTGGTTCCCTCATTCTAAGGGTTAAAATATAACTTGTATACACTAGGTTCCATGCAATTTTGAATAAAAGTATCAAAGAGGCTGAATCTCAAGTACGCATCAGCTGTTTCATTGAATACAACTGCGGATATTTCCCCGTTTACCAGGCGAATTTCACTTCCTAGACCACAACAGGAGGTGCCTCTTGTTGATAAACCATGATAATTATCTTTTTAAAGAATCCCTTGACCAGTTTATGGCGCACGCCTGTTAATGATACATAACAAATCTGTTCCCAATAAAGTTTATACAGAGTAATTGACCGCCACTTAAAACTTCACATGTTTCTGTCAAAATTACACACAGGTGGACTGGTTATTGATTTTCTTCAAGCCAAATGTGCATGCTAATAGAGGCAAGTGAAAACCCAGTCTGGAATATCAATACACACACAGAGACCGTGTCCTGGGAAAAGCAGACTTGTGTCAATTTTGCTATTTTTTTACCGGCGCCATTACTTTCGCCAAATTTTGTTTTCTTGTGCCACATTCAATTTATTAGGGCATTTGGTGCCATTTGCGAAGGCCAGCGTGAGCCCTGCTTGACCTTCACCAGTGCATATTTTATTTTCATATTCACACTGTACGGGCCGGACAGGCACAGCTTTTCCTCATAACTTTCTACTTAACGTATCCTAATAAAATTTGGTATACACGCACCGTCTCATCAGTATCTGCACCATTTGCAGATATTATCTTATTTCTAATTCTTTCTGCAAATAGAACATTCTCGTATCCTAATAAAATTTGGTATACACGCACCGTCTCATCAGTATCTGCACCATTTGCAGATATTATCTTATTTCTAATTCTTTCTGCAAATAGAACATTCTGAAAAACTAACATGGGAGTATCCATTCCAGTTACATAGAGGTGAAAGGGTTAACCAACCAATGATCCATTCGCATTTGAAAATCAAATAGGGAAGAAGAACCAAACCATATGGGGGTGGAAGGGATTAGAAGGTTTCTATGTTGTGTCTATGTGTCATAGAATACATGCAATTATATACACAGAGCTCCAGATAAGCAATTAGTAATTGAGTATTTTCACTCCAGCATTTCTGAAACAATTGGGTATTTAAAAAATTTACTTGGGTAAAATAAAATCACACTACTGTTTACACATCAGCAGGCAGTAATTATTGAATAGCTGGCTTCGAAATGAAAACATGTCTTGGTATTTCATTAGAATTGTCTCCTTGAAGACAATTCTAATGAAATACCAAGATGTGTTTTCATGGAAAATAAGAAATATTTGTGTTCTGTTTATTGTTTTCTGCAGCATGATAAATGTACCACAAAATTGTACGGTAATTGCTTTTTGATACTCGCTACTTCTGATTTCAATTGGGTTTTTGGCAATTTTAATTGGGTATTTAAGCAAATACGCAGCTTATCCGGAGCTCTGTATACATGTACACGGACACATTTTAACATGATGACTTATTGCGGGGATAATGTTTTTTTTAAAAAGATACAGAAAAAAATCATCCATAGTCAGGTATACACAATGTCGGTTGGTGGGGACAAGCTTGTTGTAGGCATAGAATCATAGAGCATCAGTTCCATAGAGGGTGGGCACACTTATTGTGAATGGGTTAATATACGAATTGTCCATTGACAGGTTTACACGATGTCAGTATGCGGGGACCGACTGGTTGTAGGTACGGCGGGCAGGAAGGTTCTGGTGTGGGACCTGCGCAACATGGGGTACGTGCAGCAGAGGCGCGAGTCCAGTCTGAAATACCAGACACGCTGTATCCGCAGTTTCCCCAACAAACAGGGCTACGTCCTCAGCTCCATAGAAGGTGGGTATTATCAAGGACGTAATATTGTGTGGGATACGAAAAAACGCAACGCATCTTGTGAAACCTGTAGCCTATTTCACCAACATTGCAAAGTATACTTATCTAGCAAAGTGTACTTTGAGGGAGAAATTTTCAATTTTAGGATAAATTTATTAATTTTTATTATACTGAATTTATTACATTATCACAGCCAATTTGGCTGTGATAATGTAATAAATTCAGTATAATAATTCTGCATACGTTTAATCATCAAATATATGCAGTTGTTAGTTCTATATGAAATAATGCATTTCAGGAAAAATAAATGATTACATGTACTCCCTCAAAGTATACTTTGCTAGAAAAGTATACTTTGCAATGTTGGTGAAATCGGCTACTAGTATGCTCTCGTCTGTTTGTATACAATATACAAGATAGAAGATACAAGATTTTATTTCCAATTAAGGGCCCTCAAGGGGCAAACAATTTCATACTTTGATTAGAGTGATTCATACATAACAATTCAATACATGTAATGTAAACTTGTGAACAATCACTACTGCAATAAAAGCCAATAATGTATGTATGAGACTGGATTTATCCGCGTTTCTCGAATGAATGAATCAGGAAATTGCCTAGTTCTCTCAAAATATTAGTGTTTTCACAAGATAGAAGCCAAATAAATTGATTTGATACTGAAAGACTCGAAAAGTTAGGACATTCTAATGAAATATATGACATTAAAATAGCTCTCTCTCTCTCTTGTGAGTAATGTGGAAAATTGAACAAAAAGTGTAGTTCATCTTCTATGGAATTATTCATACAATTCTCACACAATCTAGATTCTATTGGATTTTTGTTGTATCTGCCAGTTTCTACTTTTAGTTTATGAGCACTTAAACGAAACTTGGCTATAGCACTACGCATTTCAAAATTGTCAACACCATCTAAATAGTGTTCTAACTGAGAATTATATTTAAATGTAAAGTAAGTCCTTAATTTACCAGATGTTAACTTTGTCTTCTCTTTTGCCCAATTATCTTGAAACTGCTCTGCTAATTTCAATTTAATTTTCCTGACAAGTATTGGCAATGATGTTGGAGCAAATGAGTTGGTGGAAAAAAGTGCAATATCCAGCTTTAACGTCTCAAGGATTGACAAAATATCAATACCATGATTTTATCCCATTTTCATGCAAACTTATGGTAGTTTTTAGCCCCTGTGATAGCAGATTAGCATATTACGTTCTCAACTCCATTGAGTTTATGTGAAATTGTTATACCTGGGCCCGGTTGTTCAAAACATCTGTTAGCTTAACAGACTGTTAAATCCTTAACTGAATGGTTAAAATCTCTGTTTTAACAGAGATTTTAACCATTCAGTTAAGGATTTAACAGTCCGTTAAGGATTTAACAGTCCGTTAAGCTAACTGGTGTTTTTAACAACCGGGGCCCAGCCTAACTTAAAATCAGGCTTTTTTTCTCTGCTCCATAGAAAGTGTGCACCCTTCCACCCCTAAGTAACGGGCATGAGATCTTCTATGTAGACTTTTGAACTATTCCATTAACCCTTTCAACCCTAAATAACTGGAACAGACTGTGATTCGTTATGGATTCGTAATGATTTTCAGACTAGTCCATTTATAAGTTCTCATAAGGGTCATCTGGATCTACACTGTTTGCAAACATCACTATTGAGGTATGTACATGTAGTGTTAAAAGGGTTAATTGAAAAGTTCTTGTTTTTATTTTGTAAAAAAATCTGAAAATATCCACAAACAGTGCAGATCCTGTTAGATGAGATTGGTCTTTACGTGATCATCTGGATCTACACTGTTTGCAAACATTGAAAAGTTTAATTCTTAAAAGGCGGGAACCGAAAAGTGTCGTCTGCTGTTGTTTCACATTTTGTATTATTTCTCAATAAAAACATGGTTTGACAGCACTTTAGAATAATTTCCATTGGAAATGATTCTAAAGTGCTGTTAAATCATGTTTTTCATGAAAAAAATGGAAAATAAAACCTGAGCAGCAGACGATAAATTCTAATTCAGCACTGTAAGGGTTAAAGCCGTAATATTGTGTAGGTTATGAAACAACCAGATTTCTTGTGAAACCCGTATGCACTTGTCTGTTTAATACACTAGCCAGTTTATGTGAAATTGCTATACATGTACCAGCCTAACTTAAACTATAAAATAAAAAAATATTAAATACAAATTAACTTTTTATATACATGTATTTTCATTCCATTCAAATTACAGGCCTTAAATGACAATAGCTGTTGATAAGCCGTTAAACACCAATCAATCAAATCCATTCAAAATTATATGTAAATCTTTACATAGAGCCGGGAGGCATATCATGATTGGACTGTGTGTCCGTCGATGTGTCCAGTTTGCGCGAAGTTGCAGAAGTTTGCGCGAGTTTCTCTAATGTACATGATGTACCACGGGGGGAATATGTGTGCCGACAGCCTACATTTTTATCCCATCGCATAGCGAAAATTGGATATAGTGATACAAAGTCGTCTGTCCGTCTGTCATGTTTTGCATTTATTTCTTTACCGATTGGCTTGAAACTTCATGTGCATGTTTTTCATCGTTCATATTTTCAATCCCCGACCCACCCATGCTCGCCAGCCCCGGTTTTGTAAGAGAAATGCGTTAAAGTTATTGTTTTTTCACAATATCTCTTTAACCCCTTGCCAGACATTGATAATATTTCACATCAATGTTTGTCTAGGGATGATGCTTCATTACGCACACCCCAACATCCAAATTTTGAAGGTCAAGGTCATTTATTTACTTGTAATGTTCACCGGTTTTGTAACAGAAATGCGTTAAAGTTATTGTTTTTTCACGAGTGGGTGGAAGGTGGGTGCAAGCGATGGGTAATTTAACGATCGGAGTTCATCCTTACCGGAATTCCGACTGGAGACCTGGTTTGGCCCTCACATACGTCTTTGGCATTTTGTATGTGACAGTTGAATCTGGTTATACCCCTTATGTGAGTATTACGATTATTCGTAATCCTATTTTAGGGAAAGGGGCCAAGTGACTGGTGTGGTATGGACCTGCCACCAGGTCAGGTTATTCCAATTTCAAGGCTGAATATATTGTTTCTCGATGTAAATATTCAGTTCTGATTTTGGAATTTTCCCCCCAATGCAGCAGGTTAAAACGGGATCGAACCTGTTTGCCCGGCCTTACATGACCTTAGCTGTTGATAGGCCGTTAAACACTAATAAACAAAACAAACAAACATTGTTTTTTCACAATATCTCTTTAACCCCTTGCCAGACATTGATAATATTTCATATCAATGTTTGTCTAGGGATGATGCTTCATTACGCACACCCCCACATCCAAAGTCTGAAGGTCAAGGTCATTTATTTACTTGTAATGTTCACCGGTTTTGTAACAGAAATGCGTTAAAGTTATTGTTTTTTCACAATATCTTTTTAACCCCTTTCCAGACATTGATAATATTTCACATCAATGTTTGTCTACGGATGATGCTTCATTATGCACACCCCCACATCCAAATTCTGAAGGTCAAGGTAATTTATTTACTTGTAATGTTCACGGTCAAATGCCTCGGCAGGCGCGACACCGCTTCCGTGGCGGAATTCTTGTTCTCATAAGAAACTTGGTTTGGCAGCACTTTAGAATCATTTCCCATGGAAATGATTCTAAAATGCTGCCAAACCATGTTTATACTGAGAGAAAAGACAAAATATGAATTAACAGCAGACGACTATTTTCGGTTCCCGCATTCTAAGGGTTAAAGACATTAATAAGTTCATTATAATAGTGTAAATAGTGGTCGATCTTTGCTTAAACACTTAGAAGTTTTGTTATTTCAGCATATCCTAGTTTTGCACAAATGCCACACAACCATGCTGCCCTTAATATGAACTTGACCTTTTGAGGGGATGGGCAGTGGCCTAGGGGATATGGTATTGGACTTCAGTACCGGAGGTTTTGAGTTCAATCCTCACCATTGGCGTGAAAAATATTTTCATAGTATTTCCATCTCAGTGATCTGTCGGATGAAACTTTAAACTGTGGTCCCCTCTGTATATGACCTAGGCTGTTGCTGGGACGTTAAACTCATTCACTTTCACTTGTTATGCCCCACCACAATATTGGCGGGGGCATTTAGTGTTACCCTTATCTGTCCTGTCCGTCACAAGGTTAAGTTTTTGTTAAAGCTTGTCTCTTAAATAGTATTAGACCTACATCCGTCATGAGCCAGTGATGTGCACCACAACCCACTGTGAATCAAATGACGTTTGTGTGAACTTGAACTACAATTGACATATTTACATAGTTATTTCCTTTCGTTAACATTTTTGTTTGAGCTTTTTCATTTACAAATGTATAGTGGAACTTCTCTATAACTGACACCCTGAGAGGTGTCCAGATTATAGATGTTCCACTACAATTAAGCTCTCGACCAATCTTTGCCATTTTCTGTTATGAACAGACAGGACAATGACATAAATTACATTGAAAAAAATCTAAATTAAACAAAACCAGGGTGTTCGGTTTAGAGGGGTTCCACTGTACTATAATTTCAGCACAAAAATATTTACACAATTCCCTAACATTTGATTGGCCCGTAGCAAGTCTCTGTCCAAAATGTATATCCCAGTAAACTCCCACGCCGAACTACTTTCCGTAACCGTGAGGCGCAGTTAAAATAATTCTTAAGAAAACGGAAAATAAACACATTTTCTTGATGAATTTATTTCAAATGCTAGAATTATAAGGAATGAATGGCCTTTTTGTTTAATTTATTGGGGATATAAACTTGGAAAAGTCGCGGGAATACTGGACGAGGCCTTCCGGCCTTCGTCCAGTATTCCAGCGACTTTTCCATGTTTATACCCCGATAAATTCCACAAAAAGGCCATTCATTCCTATAATCAAAGCGGTAGGTATGGCATCTGTGTTGTCTGAACACATTTTCTACTATTGATCCGACACAGGGCGAGTGGCGGTGGAGTACCTGGACCCGAGCCCGGAGATCCAGAAGAAGAAATACGCGTTTAAATGTCACCGCGTCAAGGAGAACAGTGTCGAGATGATCTACCCGGTGAACGCGATCGCCTTCCACAACCAGCACAACACATTCGCCAGCGGCGGCTCCGATGGCTTCGTCAATATCTGGGACGGCTTCAACAAGAAACGTCTCTGTCAATTCCACAGGTACGCTTTTAGGTTTACGTCCGCTGTATTATGGTACACCAATGTCTGTCCCTCCGTTTTGCGTTAAAAGTTGTCAAGTACATATTTATTATTGCTTGAAACTTCAAATACTCGTTTATCTTGATCTATATTTTCATTCCCACCAATGCAGGCCCACATTCCCAAGGTCGAATTAGTTATAAATTTGTGTTAAAGCTTTGCAAAATTTGCGTTAAAGTTTTTGGTTGTCTGTTATATCTCTGCAACCCTAAGTCATATTCATATACTTATTTGTTATCATTCTATACCCCTCCCATGCAACCCCTGTGTTCAAGGTCAAATGACTTTAGAAATTTGTGTTAAAGTTGTTGCCTACTGTACCTGTTATCTCTGCAACCCTAAGTTGGATTGGCTTGAAATTTCATATACTTATTTGTCTTCATCGTCAATATTTTTGTTTCTTTTGCCCACCCATGAGGCCCCTGTGTTTTTGAGGGGTATATCCATCAGTGTTACTGATTTCTTTTTGCATGGAGCTATTAAACACATGGTTTTACTATATTATTTAGCCAAATACCACATGTATATACCCCATTCTCTGCTACTTTCTCTGCGATTTTTATATGGATGTTGTCGAATCTACTTTTACATATTAAGCTGCCGTCTGTCTGCACCGGACCTAAGCTAAATAAAACAACGGTTCACTTACTCCTAAGAAAAACAAATCCAGTCTCCTCTGACTACCCTAGTTTTATGAAATTTTTAGCACCACCATGTGACAATCATGTTCAAGTATTTTTAAATGTTCTACAAATGTGCATGAAAAACGCCTTAAAAATGTAGCTCAAGCAGAAGATTTGTACAAAATGGTCTACGGAATCGATAGCATTTGATCAGGTACTGCAGGCAAACTGTGTCTGTTGCTTAAAATCATCGAGCCTATTTTACCCGGACTACTTTTGCCCCCTGGCCTCTTTAAGGCAACATTTGGCGTCAGAGCTCCAGATAAGCTGCGTATTTGCTTAAATACCCAATTAAATTGTCAAAAACCCTATTGAAATCAAAGGTAGCGAGTATTAAAAACCAATAAAAAATTGTAGTACATGTACCTTTATCATGCTGCAGAAAACAATAAACAGACCACAGATATAGCAAATTGTTCTTATTTTCCATGAAAACACATCTTGGTATTTCATTAGAATTGTCTCCAAGGAGACAATTCTAATGAAATGTCGAGACATGTTTTCATTTCGAAGCAAACCATTCAATAATTGCTGTCTGTTGATGTGTAAACAGTAGTGTGATTTTATTTTACCCAATTAAAATTTTGAAATACCCAATTGCTTCAGAAATGATGGAGTGACAATAGTCAATTACAAATTCCTTATCTGCCCTGTTTGGCGTATTATTTAATACCTCCAATGTTTTTTCGTCCCTCAGGTACCCTACAAGTATATCATCCCTGGCATTCAGCGGCGACGGTTCCGTACTCGCTATTTCATCATCATACATGTACGAGAATGAGGAGATGAAAAATATTCCCGAGGACAACATTTACATTCGCAACGTCAGTGACCAGGAAACCAAACCCAAATAGACGTTGTTTACACATTGTGACACATGTACATTTGAGGCACGCCATGGGATTTTGTACCTACTGTCTGTTTCACGAAAGCTGCCCACATTTTACGGCTATATAAACAATTCAAAAACAAGATTTCTTTTGATAATATTAAATAAAAGGAAAAATTAAGAATGAGCCTTCTTTTTATTTCGTGAAATTTGGTCAAATATTCATTTTATTGCGAAAAAACAATTTCCCCATGTTAAATCCCCATAGACATCTTCACTCCGTGAAGATGTCTATGGGGATTTAACATGGGGAATTTTTTTTGAATTTCAGAAATACTGGACCGATTTTTAAAATTTAACTTTTGTTTTCTTAGTTAGATCATATCCAAGCTATCTAGTCGGGTTTCGGAGTCAATTTCCAAATTTTTTCGTTTTTTGACTCCTCCCACACTCCGCTACCTCTTTTTCCCCCATGTTAAATTCCCATAGAGAAATCAATTTTTCGTAATAAAATCAATATTTGACCGAATTTCACGAAATAAAAAGAAGGCTCATTCTTAATTTTTCCTTTAATTTAATATTATCAAAAGAAATCTTGTTTTTGAATTGTTTATATAGCCGTAAAATTTGGGCAGCTTTCGTGAAACAGACAGTAGGAACATGCTCAATCTTTCATGAAATGTATTTACAGAAACTGTATGAAAATTTAGACATCATTTTGTATTTATTTTTCATGAGATATCGCACATGTTCTTAGGTACAAAATCACATGGCATGTCTCATTTGGCTGCCGACATTATTTACACATCTAAATGACCAAAAATGACCTTAGCTGTTGAAGGGCCGTTAATGGTCATTAACCCTTAGAATGCTGGAAACAAATATTGTCGTCTGCTATTGTTTGATATTTTGTCTTCTTCCTGAATAAAAACATGGTTTGGCAACACATTAGAATCATTTTCATTGGAAATGATTCTAAAGTGCTGTCAATCCATGTTATTGTTAACTAAATTGGAAAATATAAAAAAAACATCAGACAACATTTAATTCTGGATACTAAGGGTTAAACAAACAAACATCTGGTTGTTGACGTTATTTACACCTATTGACACATTTACATTTTAAACGCCGACTGATATTCATCCGCAACGTCAATGACCAGGTAACAAGCCAAATAGACATTATTTGCACATCATGATACATGAACGGTGCTCCAGATAAGCTGTGTATTTGCTTACGGTAAATACCCAATTAAAATTGCCAAAAACCCAATAGAAATCAGAAGTAGCGAGTATCAAAAAGCAATACAAATTTTGTGGTACTTTATCATGCTGCAGAAAAAAATAAACGGACCACAAATATAGCATTTTTTTTCTTATTTTCCATGAAAACACATCTTGGTATTTCATTAGAATTGTCTCCAAGGCATTAGATTTGTCTCCAAGGAGACAATTCTAATGAAATACCAAGATGTGTTTTCATTTCGAAGCAAACTATTCAATAATTGCTGTCTGTTGATATGTAAACAGTAGTGTGATTTTATTGTACCCAATTACAATTTTGAAATACCCAATTGCTTCAGAAATGATGGAGTGCCAATACTCAATTACTAATTCCTTATCTGCAGCCCTGCATGAATATTTGGCCACCAATCTAAATGACCTAATTGACAGGCCGTTAAACGCCATTCAGCAAACTTACATTTGGCTGCCAACTTCATTTACACATTGTGACATATTTACATGTGGCAGCTGATGCTATTGACACATTATGACACTATTGGAATCTCAATTGGAGAGGATTCCCATGTGCTGCCATGTTTGCTGGTACGAAAAAATGGAAATAAAATAGCAGGTGATAAAATTTTATTCAGTATTGTATGGGTTAACTATTATGTGAGAACCGGTGAAATATGTTCGTCATTTGGGCAATTGACTTGCAAAAAGAACCAATGTTTCGACCAATAGTCGCATCCCTGTCCGTCTGTCTGTTCAAAATATTACAATTTTCGAGAAAAGAAATCCAAATTGGATTTTTTTCCCGAAAATTGTAATTTTTTATCGCCAATTGTTTATTTTTATCGCCAGCGGAATCCCTGTACTTATTTGTTATCATCCATAGTTTCATTCTATAGCCCAACCATGCGGCCCCTGTGTTCAAGGTTAAGGTCAAATAACTTTAACGCAAATTTATATCTGTTATATCTCTGCAACCCTAAGTCGGATTGTCTTAACACTGCATATACTTATTTGTTATCATCCATATTTTCATTCTATCGCCAAACCATGCGACCCCTGTAGTCAAATGCCTCAGAAAGTTTGGTTAGTTGTTAGGGGTACATCCTCCATCAGTGTTACTGATTTATTATTCCCTCTCGGATGGGCAAGAGGGGATATAGAGTTAGTCCATGTACGTACGTGCATACGTACATTAGTTACACCTTTCATTTTTCAACAACTCCTGAACCGCTTCACAGATTTTGATAATATTTGGCCACAATGTGTGTCTTGGAATAGTGGAAGGCAAAAATGTCAATATTTTTTTATTATTATTATTATTATCAAGGCTGCCAGCAAGGGGATAAGCTTCGTTTAACAATGTCATTTCTGGTTGTTATTTATTTGGACGAGTGTCAAATTGAAGGGTCTATATATTAACAAATGAGGCTTATGGGTTTTGCGACCACTGTAGATCCATATCAGCCTGTGCATCCACATCCGCACAGTCTGATCTGACAGGATATGCATTGTTCGCCATCGATAAAACACATGTCATGCTTCTAACAAAGAGTATAGATCATTATCAGGCTACAGGAGTGTGCTATTTGACCAGTAGCAAAATACAGAGATCATGTGACCCACACCATTACAAAAATAACACATAACTGCTTAGTATGTGAGCAGTGTCGTCCCACATGAGCCAGATTTTTCATAAATCATTGATTAATTGAACAGGGTTTTATGTCCATTCAACAATAAAATTATATACAGCATCAATGATTGTTTTACATCCATTCATCAGTTATGTACAGACTGGAATGTACCTGTTTGTTTGTGTGTTTATTGGTGTTTAACGGCTGAAATGGGGGGAAAAATCCCAAATTCAGAACGGAATATTTACATCGTATTAGGGGTATAACCAGATTCGACTCTCACATACAAGAAATCCTGATCGTTAAATTACCCATCACATGCTCCTACCTGCCACCCACGGAATATACCGGTATGAGGGGGTGGGAGCATTGCATGTAGAGCACTGAAATTACAATACCCTTCTAGCACTGGACCAACAGAATCCTTGTGGAACGGACATAAAATATCATTTAATCAATCATCATAATCCCCGTTTGTTTATGGTAACACATGCAAGAAAGTGGAGATGGAAAAATAATGGAGCGTTCTTTGCAAATATAAATTTATCAGATCATCAGACATGCACAAATATTTATGGATGAACACATACTACATGTAAATAAACTGGTTCATTAATTAATATGCAATTATGTTGTAGTAAATATAGGATGAATCTAAAACGAGGCTAATAGGGATTGTACTAACTCGGCAGCCCACGTAAATAATCATGGTGCGTCAGCCGAATCAGAACCCCCCAGAGGCTGGCATAAATAAATTGAGGCTAATTTGCAGTTGCATTAGCTCTTCTTATGTTGTAGTAAATATATGAAAGATTCAAAGGAAGTTTGCTTGGTTGAGCCTGAGCTGTGCTCAGTCTCCGCAAATCTGAGCATGTAATCTATTCTCGTGCTAGAAATTATGAATGTTGATTGGTTGAGGCCGAGCTGCTCAGTCTCAGCCAATCTATCTGCCTGATTTTGAGTATGAATTTGCGAGCCCATATCTTTTTTACTAGACTAGCCCCAGAAAGGACCGAGTTAATGCTACAAATGAGATCAACTCATTCATTTGCGAGGAACATTTCTCAAAGCGCTATACAGAGATCATGTGACCCCCACCATTAAAAGATTACACTTATTGAGTACCTGAGCAGTGTCGTCCCACATGAGCCAGATTTTTCATCACTGATTAATTGAATAGGTTTTTATGTCCATTCAACAATAAAGTTATATACAGAATCAATGATTGTTTGAATGGGTATTTTACGTCCATTCATCAGACTGGAATGTACCTGTGGGAGCATGTCGAGCACTGAAATTACAATACCCGTCTAGCACTGGACCAACAGAATCCTTGTGGAACGGACATAAAATACCATTCAATCAATCCTCATTATCCCCGTGTTTTTATGGTAACGCAAGCAAGAAAGTAGAGATGGAAAAATAATGGAGCGTTCTTTGCAAATATAAATTTATCAGATCATCAGACATGCACAAATATTTATGGATGAACACATACTACATGTAAATAAACTGGTGCAATTATGTTTTGTAGTAAATATATGAGAGATCCAAAGGATGTTTGCTTGGTTGAGGCTGAGTTCAGTCTCGGCAAATCTAAATGCTTGATTTCGAGTATGAATTTGGAGAATGTGCTCTCAGAGCATGAAATTTATTTTCATGCTTGAATTTAGGAAGATTGAGGCTGAGCTATGCTCAGTCTCAACTAGTCTAATTGCCTGATTTTGAGTACAAATTGCAGGCCTATTTTTTACTAAACTAGACCCAAATGAGATATAATTCATTCATTAGGGAGGATCACTCGAGATTCACAATTAAGGTAACAATCAGGGCAGCGCTCCAGATAAGGTGCGTATTGGCGTATTTTACGCAATTATTATAGCTGAATACGCATTGATTATCAAAAGTGGGAGTACAAAATACGCACAGCAATGTGAAAATACGCATTAATTTTCAAATTGAGTAGTGAAAATACTGTCATAAAGTTGAAAATTCACTTTAAATAGTTGAGCTGCAAAAAGCAAACAGTGTTTGCTTTTTGCAGCTCAAATAAATGAATGTTTAAATTTGTTCTACATGTATTTTATTTTATAATTTGTTCCCTATTAGTTGTGAAGAAAATCAATAATCCATTTGTAAAAGTAAAATATGCAATGATTTTGAAATCAGGGGGTATAGTACGCTTTAGACACAAAGCTTATCTGGAGCACTGCTTAGGGATGAATTGATAGCCAAGATACAAGATACCACTCATCCTCCGAGAAACGTTTAAGTCTAACACCTCTATAAAATGCATGTAGACAAGATCGATCACGTATTACAGATTTTGACATTGGCATTTGGAAATACAAAAAATCCGAAACTATTTGGTGGTATAAACAGCGGCAAGTTGGTTTTCATTGGCAGCATTTTAGGAAGCGTTCTGTCGTCGACCATCTCCAGTCTCTGGAGGCCATTCAGTGTCACAATCCTGGAACAACCAGTACATGGGTTAAGCCAGCCATTTTGTGATGAGACATATTTTTGCCATTTTGAGCAATATTGGGAAGTTTATATCCCTCGAAAATGAAGTGTTAAGGAACTATTTTTAACAAGGGCATCAATATCACCAAGCCCCTCGCTAGCAGTCTTAATAATAAAACAAGTTATTGAATAAACAAAAAAACGCATTTGCCTTACAAATGAGGTGAACTTGGGCGGCCGGGTTGTATCAAAGCGAAGCACAATCCCTAGACACCATTGTGGCCAAATATTATCACAATCATTTATTGAATAAACAAAAAAAAGTGCAACACATTTACCTTACAAACAAGATGAACACAAGACCTGTGACCTTGGGCGGTTGGACGTGGGTCATATGCAAAACAAAGCACCATCTCTAGACACACATTGTGGCTAAATATTATCAAATTCAGTGAAGCGTTTCATAAATTATTGAAAAATGAAATGTGTTACTAACGTACGCACGTAAATGAACTATATCCCCTCTTACCTTTAAGGTATTAAGGTATGACAAACAAAAAATAGTTTTTTTAATTTTCATTTGGTATGTTTTCCTGTTGGTGGGAAGGTGACGGAATTTGGCTCCTGGCACGGAGGTTAAATCAATAACTTGTTTATCATTACAATATGTGAGGTTGATTTCCGAGGTGTTTGCAAAAACCACATTTTTTACTTGTACCAAGTTCAGCATTAACGTGTAGACACAAACGAGTTCAGCAGTAAAGTGTAGACACAAACGAGTTCAGCATTAAAGTGTAGACACAAACGAGTTCAGCAGTAAAGTGTAGACACAGTAAAGTGCATGTTCTGCAGGATTACAACATACAAACTGAAATTTACCCAGTTTTATGAAGAACAGATCTTGGTAAATATTTTGAAATTTCCACCATGTTTGGTCACATGGTTCCCCCCACACTGAATATACCATAATAACCCTATATATTCGGACAATTTATTCTGGGGAAATACATATAAATATATGGTTTCCCCACAACAAAGAGTGTCCCAATATTTAGGGTTAGTATGCTCATACTGATTTGTTACAATAACTGTATATGTATACAATTTAGTAGTTTTCCAAAACAAATGGTGTGCTAATATTTAGGGTCATTACGGTAGTAAGGATTATGGGTGAAAGGGTATACGTACGTTGCTGTGAGATCGTAATCCTCAGGTATAAGCATGTACTGATCCACGCTATCCCCAGCCAGGTGGATGTCCGGGAAGGTGACGTCCACGATGGAATTGTTCAAGTTTAAGACATAGACTGCGACACCGCCAGCCCGATAGCCCGACCTGCAATAGATTTGATTTACTTGATTTATTGGTGTTTAACGGCCTATCAACAGCTACGGTCATTTAAGTCTGGGACAACAGGTTCAATCCCACCTGCAACAGAGAGGAAAAGGGACGATCGGACAGTATTTTTATCATTTTAGCACCTAATTATGCGAAATAGGTGTGTCCTTCCGTAATAACCCTATATATTCGGACACCATTTATTCTGGGGAACATATATACATGTATATGTCTTTTCCCACAACAAAGAGTATCCCAATTTATCCCGTCAACACAGTGTGTATGTGCCGTGAAACACAGTGCTGTGAAACATTTTTGATATCCTGTCCATACGACCTAATCACTGCATATGAATATGCGTGGTGGCTGGGGTTATTTTTTTGCATTTTAAAGCCATTTGTAGGTGTTGACAGGATAAATAGAATAGTAGGTTAGTGCCGTGAATGGGAAAAATATCTGGTGCGGCACAGAAACGGGATGTGCTCGGCAGAGCCTCGCCCATCCCGTTTCCTAAGCCTTGCCAGATATTTTTCCCATTCACGGCACTAACCTACTATTCTCTATATGTATGGTTAGTATGTTAAAGTGTGTACCCCTCTCTAAGTCATTTGACCTTGAAACACAGGGGCCGCATGGCTGGGATGAATGAAAACATGGATGATAACAAATAAGTATATGATGTTTCAAGCAAATCCCTCTTGCGGTAACAGACATAGTAGGCAGCAGAAACTTTTGACACAAATCTCGGGACTGACGACAGACAAACAAGCAGATGCAATTGCATATTTACACATGTAGTTTTAACCCTTACACGCTATCTTAATTTTCTGTTGTCTGCTGTTTATTTTCCATTTTTTTCATCAAAAACATGCTTTAACAGCACTTCAGAATCATTTCCATTGGAAATGATTCTGAAGTGCTGTCAAAGCATGTTTTTATTGATAAATAAGGCAAGATATAAAAGCAACAGCAGACGACAATTGTTGTGAGTAGCGGTCTAAGGGTTAATATTACCATGAAGATTATTATACATGTACGCCCTATTAAAATATGCTCTTATATTAACTTCATAGTATTAAATGGGAATACGTTATAACTATTTGGAGTAATTTTACAAAGTTATAGGCTTGTCTATGTTTAGTGTGACAACAATGTACCGACAAGGCATGAGGAACACGAATTGGAACATCTTTGATTTGATTGGTTTGTATCACACAATCTTAGTGCATAAATGAAATTAGAATGTATGATTATGGTGATTTGGTGAGAATCAAATCAAAGTGTTTGCTTTCACTCCAATCCAAATTATTACTATTAACCCTTAGACCGTTACTCACAACAATAGTCGTCTGCTATTGCTTTTATATCTTGCATTATTTCTCAATAAAAACATGGTTTGACAGCACTTCAGAATCATTTCCAATGGAAATGATTCTGAAGTGCTGTCAAAGCATGTTGTAAATTACTCTAAAATGCTGTCAAAGCATGTTTTTGATGATAAAAATGGAAAATAGAAAAAAAACAGCAGACGACAAAAAAATTAAGATAGCGGTTTAAGGGTTAATATGTACATACTTGTCTGCAAATATGATCTAATAAATATGCTTAAACAAAGCCAAATAAATTTGCTCCCGTGTTATTACATGCATGCATATTTCTTACAAGTGCGGTTGTGACTCGAGAATTGGGACTTATGGCCTTTGCGACCAGTGTAGTCCCAGATCAGACTGTGCTGCTGCAGTCTGATCTGGTACTACACTGTTCGCCATTCAGTTGATCAAACGTATCATGCTCCTACTGGTAGATCCTTATCAGACAGCAGGAGGGCGATCACACATCAGAAGCTAGACTGGGAACAGGCTAGGGTGTGAAATTAATGCTTGCACATTCGCTTATGGCGATCGAAATCAAGATGGGCGATTGTAAATTTAATGTGAATGGAATTAATGTTGTTTACAATGGTCACATAATTGGTTGACTGGACAAGTGATCTATATTCCTTGTTAGAAGCGATACAGGTGTTTTACTGATGGAATGGCGATATGATGTACAGGCTGATCTGGATCTACACCGGTCGCAAAACCCATAAGCCCCATTTCTCCAGTCAGAGTCACATAATATGAATTGATGCTAACATGATTTATTGCGATAAATTCAGTTTATACCTGTCTGTGTTAACACAATGGGCGTAAGCTCGGAGTTTGCCGGTACCATCGGGAGATGTCACATCAAGCACCTTTCTTCCCACTAATTGCTTAAACAGCAGACTTAGCCAGTAGTCCTGTAATAAAGACCAGAGATTTATTTACCAGTGTCAAATACTCACTTATTTTGGATTTGACACACAAAATTTTGTTTCCATAGTACATGTAGGAGACGCCATGTGTTCAGATGGAGACCAAGAGACACATCAACTCACAATGGTGGATAAAACAATGAAAGGCATGTACATATTTAGAATGAATTCATAGTGATTAGAAAAGCTATATCACGAGTATGTTTTTGTTAACATGAAAAATTATATACACACATAGTGTAAATAGTGGGCTATAGAATGAAAATATGGCCGGTGACAAATGCGAATATGCAGTTTTAAGCCAATCTCACTTACAGTAATAGACAGTAAAACAGACAGACAGACAGACAGGGTGGTGACTTCATGTCGCCAAAATGAGCCGATGAGTTGATTTGTCAAGGCTGTGTCGGGCTTGCTGAGGCACAGTATGGCGACTATATATACCTCGAATATTTTTTTGTGGGTTGTCTACCTAAAAATGTAAATGACAGCAGGCACACGTTTGCGTGGCCAAAGTAGGCCACGCTAACGTGTGCCTGCTGTCATCTACATTTTTATGTTTTGTGCCCAGCACAACATGGTCAAGAGGAGAATGGAGACCCACCGGTGTAGGATCACTGGTCTCGGCATCCAACAAGGCATAGTGACCACCGTAGAAACTCTGCCGTATGGCCACATCTACCCCGCCTTTGGCCGCTATACCCAGCTTGTCCAGCCATCTAGGATATGAAATATAGGCAACCGGCTTGTGATAAGTATTTAATTGCACAAAATTGTGTTGTTTGTGTTGTAAGAACACGGTAAATTAATTATCATAATACTCTATTGATTTTATTTAATGGTGTTTAACGGCGTGTCAACAGCTAACGTCATTTTAGGCCGGTTTGACAGAGTCAAATCCCATTTTGCACCCATTGTGAATCCCAATTTCACCTGTCAAGGTGACAATTCCACTATCAGAATTGAAGATTTACATCATGATTACTGTGACGTTAGAGCTGAATGACACAAAGGCGGTTGGATTATGAAAGAAAGTAAAGTAAGATTTATTCTTGCCATCTATTTTGGGATTCCGTAAGAGCAAGAGTATATTGCAGTCCTACTGGCTATATCACTTTTTATGAACCGGCTCAAACGTGTGATTGAGCCAATGAGAATGGGTTTATTGATAGGTTATATAATATGTGGAAATACTGTTCCACAATGTTGCCTGCTGTGAGATGTATACGGCCATCTCCGTCCTGTGTGGTGCCCTGTTGAGGCAACATGGCAAATGACGTAATACTATGAAGAGCAAATTCAAGGGAAAAGACATGTCTTTTCCCTTGAATTTGCTCTTCATAGTATTACGTCACTTGCCATGTTGCCTACGAAAATGTGAAAGGTGTTTGTAAAATACAGACTTGGTTGAAATGTGCAGCACATATGTCTGCATAAACGAAGCATACTAGGCATGTCACCTTGTTTGTTTGTTTGCTTATTGGTGTCTAATGGCCTATCAACAGCTAAGGTCATTTAAGGCCGGGAGGCTCATCACCTTGACCTTGGGTTTAGCGGGGACCCGAGGATCATGTTTGTCACAGCATGACAGAGGACCATCCGCGGAATGCATGTGTGATACATGTATATGACACAGCTAAATAAAACGAAACCAGAGCAGACCAGGAAATTTACCAGAGCATTAAGTTTGTGACATACCGGATACATATGGGATCCCGGATGTACAGACGAACGCCGGTGGCACAGGCATAACAACAGCAGACGATAATTTGTGTTTTCCCGCATTCTAAGAGGTAATACTCACAAAAATCCGGCGACATATCTGTCGGAGAGCCCCTTTGCCCCCCCGCCCCAGGCCGAGCTGGTCTCCCCAAGCCACACATCCGCATGTGGGGCCAGATTGTTGGCAATGGACACTCCGATGTCCACTTCATCACGCAGCACATTCATCACAGCTGGATCCATGAACTGGTGAAGGGTGGCCGTTCGCCCGTCAATATAATATCTGGAAATAAATGATGACGAACTGGTGGCAAAGTCCCAAAGCTAAATGAGAGGTATTTTTCAACACACTGGATAAAAGAACTAAACAAAGTGAGCAGAGGCTCACGTATACCCCTGGCCGCCGCCTGGACAGACAAATAAAAACTTTAACGCAAATATATAACTAGAAATGTGGCCTGTCGGCACACGAATGCCCCCACTGGCAGCCAAAGAAAACGAGGCAAATTTAAATTATAAGCCATTTACCCGAGCGTTAAGGTTTCGAACACACCAAGTCTGTGACCTTGACCATGGGCTTAGCGGGGGCGGGACGAATGTGGATTTGTCACAGGACGGTAGAGGACCATTGGAGCAATGCGTGTGTGAAATGTGAAGCAGATCTGAGCAAGGAGACAGAAATTATAAGCCATTTACCTGAGTGTTACGGTTTCGGGACGGACGTACGGATGCCGATAACACCATATGCCCCCCTCACCATTCGGTGGCGGGGGGCATAAAAAAACTTTAAAGCAAATTTATAAGCAATTTCACCTTGACCTTGGACATGAAGGCCGCATGGGTAAGGTATGGAATGAAAACATGGATGATGATAAGCAAGTATATGAAGTTTGAAGTCAATCCGACTAATTGTGTAGGTCTGTTAGGAGAGGGGGGGTAGTTTGGGCTGCAGTCAAAGATTTTTCACAGAATGATAAAGGATCACCATGTGAATACATGTATTAAATATCACGACATTCCATGAAAGGAAAAGGTGAAAGTGAATTGGTTTAATATCCCCGTTACAGCTAAGGTCATGAGGCGGGTCCATGAAAGGAAACAGAAATTTCCTCAATGTTAAGTTTTGTAAATGTGCTAAGTCTGTGAGGGGTTGGAAGGTCGTTGATTTGTCATAGCATGATGCAGGACCATCAGAGGAGTGCATGTGGGAAGTATCAATAAGTTCTATCAAAATGTTAAGTTTTGAGACATTGACCATGGGATGATGACTGGGGGTCAGATGTTCCTGGATTTTCCACAAAATGATAGAAGTCTATCAGAGAAATGCACAAATATCAATAAGTTCTTTAGACAAGATGGCCGCGGCCAGCATATCACACCTGCCAAGGCATTTGATGGTCCCAGTATGTATGTATGGTTAGAGCAATCGGATTGTGGAGATATTGGGTAATTTGACCATGAGCATGTGTATGGATGGTCTATAGATTGAAAATATGGAGGATGATAAAGAGGTATGTGAAGTGTCAAGTCAATATGACTTAGGCTGTTGGAGATATTGGGTACTTAAAAACATTAACGCAGATTCTACAAAACATTTCAAAGTAATGTGACCTTGACCATGGGCATGTGGGCCACATGGGTGGGTATAGAATGATGATGATAAAGAGGTATGTGAAACAGACTTAGGGTTGTAGAGATATTGGGTAACTAGAGGAAAGTGAGCAGGGGCTCAAAAATACCCTCAGCCGCCGCCTGGACCGACAAATAAAACGTTTAAAGCAAATATTTAAACTAGATGGCCGCGGCCTGCATATCGCGCCTTGGGGCGAGGCATGGACACTAAAAAAAGAGATATAGTATAACGAAAAACTTTAACCAAAAAACTTTAACCGGACACACGTACGTACGCCAAAGTGCCGACTATATCGCGCTTTCCGCAAGCGGGCGCAACAAAAACTTTAACCAAAAAGTTCAAAGTAATTAGACCTTGACATTTGGCACAGGGGCCGCACAGTAGGGGGGTAGAATGAAAACATAGATGATGATAAACACCCATGTGAAGTTTCAAGGTAATGGGCGAAGCAGTTGCAGCGATATAGCATAACAAAAAACTTTAACCAAAAAACTTTAACAAAAAACTTTAACCAAAAACTTTAACCGGACACACGTACGCCAAAGTACGTACGTACGTAACCAAAAACTTTAACTGGACACACGTACGTACGTATGTACGTACGTATGCCAAAGTTCCGACTATATAGCGCTTTCCGCAAGCGGGCGCGACAAAAATTTTAACACAAATTTCTAAGTAATTTGAATTTGACCTTGGACAAGAAGGCCGCTTGGGTGTGGTATGGAATGAATATATGGATGATGATAAGGAAGTACTGTATATGATGTTTGACGTCAATCTGAATTTGTCACAGCATGATAGAGAATCATTAGAGAAAGGCATGTGTGAAATATCAAAATGTTTGGTGAAAGGAAACAGAAATTTGTGGAAGGCGCGCTAAAATGTGACGCTGTCACCAACGCAAGAAACATTAATGAGAATTTGAAAGTCTATAGCATTATTTCTTCATCTCATTGTGCTAAACATGTATACTAATTTAGGCAGAGATAGAAAAGTAGAGTGTAAAGTAGAAATGATAGGGAATTGGATACAATAATGTAGAAAAAATGGCTAAGTTAAAAAGGTGATATTTTTGTTAAAAAATATTTTTTCAGAACGATCGACTGAACAGTTTCGGAGGAGTTGTGTACACAAACTCTGTATTGTATATAGAATTGCATAGAAAAATGTAGAAAAAATGGCTAAGTTAAAAAGGCAATATTTTTGTCAAAAAATATTTTTTCGGCATAAAAACACCAAGGTGCACATCTTCAATATGTGTAGAAGACGTGTGTATAGTTTCAGAACGATCGACTGAACGGTTTCGGAGGAGTTGTGTACACAAACTCTGTACCGTATATAGAATTGTATAGAAAAATGTAGAAAAAATGGCTAAGTTAAAAAGGTGATATTTTTGTTAAAAAATATTTTTTCGCCATAAAAACACCAAGGTGCACATCTTCAATATGTGTAGAAGACGTGTGTATAGTTTCAGATCGATCGACTGAACAGTTTCGGAGGAGTTGTGTACACGAACTATGCGCTTTTTCTTCAGCCGCCCGCCTGCCCGCCCGCCCACCGTGCGGTAAAACATAATACGTACCGTTTTTTAAAAACGGTCGTATAAAAACTTTAACGATAAACTTTAACCAAAAACTTTAACCCGGATGCATGAACATACACGTATGTATGCCGCCAAGGTGCCGACTATATCGCGCTGTCAACAAACTGCTCATGATCTTTTTTGTCTATTTTGACACCATTTACATGTACATACAATTTTCAAAATCAATATCCGACACATATATAATGTCAATATGGGCGACAAAGACTTGTTGTGCAAGTTACTCATACTCACTGATGAAACGATGCAGATGTTATAGCCTTTCCACCACCGGCCTCGAAAAATCTGAAAATGTTGACATAAATAGATTAGAAAAGAAATGATATATACAGAGCTCCTGATATGTTTTGTGTAAAAAGAGTATTATACCCCCAGATTTCAAATTCAATGTGTATTTTACTGTTACAAATGTATTGATCATTTTCTTCCTTATTAAATAGGGAATAAATGATAAAAACAAATTAAAATTCACTTACCGTTTGCTTTTCGCAGCTCATCTAAGTAAATGTTCAACTTATTACAGTATTTTCACTACTCGATTTGACACTCCAACTTTTGATAATCAATGCGTATTCTGCTAACATAAGTGCGTAAAAAACGCCAATACGCACCTTATCTGGAGCTCTGTATAAAATAACTTGAATAATTTTAATTGAAAACAAATCATTTTTATAAATCACTAATATTTCAATGTGTATGGCATTTTTCAAATATTCAATAAACTTTCTCAGTTACCGTAATTTTCGACCTGACCAGGATTTATCATCATGATATTCATCTTGATAAAGGCCGGAAATTTGATGAACGAGTTTACTGAATATTTGTATTCATTTTTAAACAAGTTGGACATCAGTGATAAGCCCACCCATTGTAACCAAGCAACCATTTCACCAAGCAACCATGTAGCAATCCGGGGTAAATGACAAATGTTACATGCAGACACAAAAACATGCGACATATTATCACCAAATGGCCGCAGTTTGCCAGTCAAGCTTTCCGAGGCATTTGATAGTCCTGTTGCAAAAACATATAAATGTTTGATCATTTGATCTTGACATTGGGCATGCGGGCCAAATTGATGGGCCATAGAATGAATTTATTTAATCTTGTTTAATGGCATGCTAACAGAATATGCCATTTTAGGCCAAGTTAGTGGGGTCGAATCCCATATTTCACCTGTATTGATGTCATAGAAAGAAAATATGGATGATGATAATCAAGCATATGAAGTTCAAAGTCAATCTGACATATGCATACATTTAGATTAAAAAACATAAAGACAGATGTTGCACAGACACACAGACACACAGACACACAGATATCATAGTGATCATTATCAACACTATGTCTTCAGGTAAGGGTGGATTCTTCGTTAATATATGAGACAAATCATATGATTTTGTGCCTACTGTCTGTTTCACGAAACCTGCCCAAATTTTATGGCCATGTAAACAATGTAAAAACAATATTTTTTTGGATAATATTAAATTTTATCATTGTTTATATAGCCGTAAAATTTGGACAGGTTTCATGAATCAGATAGTAGCATGGTATTCTCTATGTATACGTGTACCTATATCTGCACTGCGACAAATTATATGGAGCATACAAATAAGCATATATAATCCAACCAAATTATTCACCTTTTAAAGAAATCAATAGTGCGCTTGTTCTTCAGTTGTGTAATTGATGGACCTAGCACCCTTGTGGTTTGAAATTCCATAAATTTCTTCAACGTTTTGTTAAAAGTTATGAAATCTCGAGCTAATTGCTCTGGTTCCAGTCGAAATTTCACTAGTTTGTAGAAATGATTAGATTCTGAAAATATAGAGAAACGAACACGAAATTAATTATCGCTTGCCCAAAAGATTTCTGTTTGTTTTATTTTCACAAACAAACTACTCTGTTTCATCACATAACAAACCATTACAAAATGGAACTATTAACATTGCTACCAATGGGAGTTGTATAGTATAAAGTTTAACCCTTAGAAATCGGGAAACAAACATTGTCGTCTGCTGTTGTTGTATACTTTGTCTTCTTTCTCAATAAAACATCATTTGACAGCACTTTAGAATCATTTCCAACGGAAATGATTCTAAAGTGCTGTTGGAAATGATTCTAAAGTGCTGTCAAATGATGTTTTTACTGAGAAAGATGGAAAATATCAAATAAATGGCAGACAACAAAATTTAATTCAACGTGGTAAGGGTTAAAGCGTTCATGGCCTATATAGTTTGCCATGGTGCAAAACTTAATAAATCCCAATTTGTCAAGGAAGGTTACAAAAGTACAATGGTGAATTCAATTTTGTCGTCTGCTGATTTGTTTATTTTCGATAATTCTCAATAAACACACGTTTTGTCAGACGACTCATGTACTGCCACACATGTTTTTGCAAAGAAATTAAACAAATATGAAACAAGGGCATCGTTATTACGAAGCTAATACCCTCGCTGGCAGCCTTGATAATAAAAAAAATGCATTTGCTTTACAAACAAGGTGAACATAAGTCCAAAGTGACCTTGACCTCGGGCAGTCGGACGTGGGTCATATGCAAAACAATCCCTAGACACACCATCCCTAGACACACATTGTGGCCATATATTATCATAATCAGTGAAGCGGTTGATATGTTTATGAAAAATTAAATGTGGTACCAACGTACGTACATGGACTAACGCTATATCCCCTCTTGCCTATTGGCGAGGGAAAAAAACAACACAAGACGACAATATTTATTTCCTGACTTTTACGGGTCAAAGGCACCACAATCACCTGTTGTAGTAATCTATTCTATACAGGGTAGACACCTGTGCAACGGAAGGGCCGATTATACGCGAGTTTTTGAACTGGGTGAAATTTCTAACGACATCGTGAAACTTGAAGAAATCCTCGGCTAAGACTCGTGGGTCCATTGTAATGTTGAAGGAAAATATCATGTCATCGGGTTCTGAAATTAATGGAATGGGAACATGGTTTGTCATGGAAATTAACACAGAAAATTGATTAATTTGGGTTTTGCAATAAGTTCATTTGTGGCTGTGGCTGGAGAAACTGATGGGTTATGTGATCACTACGTCTAGTTTTCCGCAAGGGGGGCTGGACAAAACTTGAGTATATTGCTATGGAGCATCACTGTTTTCCTCTAGTTCACACAATTATCAGAGCTCCAGGTAAGTTTGTATCTAAAGAGTAGTATACCCCCTAATTTCAAATTCAATGCATATTTTACTTTTACAAATGTATCATTGATTTTCTTCCTTGTTAAATAGGGAACAAATGATAAAAAATAAAACAATTTAAAAATTCCCTTATTTGAGCTGCAAAAAGCAAACACATTTTGTACTCCCACTTTTGATAATCAATGCGTATTCACCTAAACTAAGTGTGTAAAATACGCCACCTTATCTGGTGCACTGAAGGGTAGAATGAAAATATGAATTAAAGTGTTAACACAGATTTCCGATGGAAGCACACACAGACGTCATTGTGACTAAGTGTATACATCATATGCATTGGTATATTCCACTCGAGTGTCAGAAGATGTCGTCACAAACGAGGCTTTGCCGAGTTTCTGACGACATATTCTGATCGCGAGGGTGGAATATCCTTCTCCCACACCAATGCATATGTTGGATACTTTTTCTCGCCCCTATATAGAACATGTTTGCGAATCTTACAATATTTATCTGACCCAGTATAAGACTCACCTTTTTATTCGCTGAATTTATGCGACTTTTGACACGTCCAACGAGTTCGCCATATCAACAAATTGGTTAAAACAAAGATTGCACCCAGAAATTTGACGCTAATGCCAGTTCCGTGGATCGTTTACAAATTAATGTTCAATTTTATCACCATTCAGCCCTGGCGATGCCAAAATGTACGTCACACATTGCTGACATCAGCAAAATTAAAACGACGTCATGACGCTATGACGTCGTATAAACACGTCAAACATCATTGAAAATAATAAACATGAACCATATTCATTAATTTATAGGGTAATTACAAGATGCATTAGCCGTAATATTGCCCTGTTGGAACATTTATTGTTGCTAGAGAAAAGCACGTGCAGTGTGAGACAAGGAAATCTCACATGGGCTTGACTATACAGATATCCTTGTCTTGGGGCACCTCAGGCGAGGATCCAGGATTTCGGGTTAGGGGGGGTGTAACTATTTTGCAATACTTGACTATATTATCGAACGCGCTAGGGGGGTCCGGGGGAAATTTTTTTGAAATCTACATCGCATTTCCTGCGTTCTGGCGCATTTTGGAGCAAAAAAAACCCAATAAACAATAAATTCACAACGCGAACGTAGAAACGTGCCTTTTAACTTGTAAAAAATCTTTACTCGGTGAATTTTAAGAGGGGCGCACACCGGGTCCGCCCCCCCCCCCTGAATCCGCCCTTGCACCTGGTGGGCGAGAACACTCTGTTTCGTTTTCTGCAAGGGGGACTGAGTATATTGCGATTATTATCTTTCCTCTAGTTAATACAATTATAATTGAAGAATACTATATCTAAACTAGAAATTGACACGTGTCCACGTGCGCATGTGTATCCCCACTCCCTGCCTATATGCAGTCTGCAAAAATGTAAATGGAGATAACTAATATGTTAGTAAGGTGAGAGTTGTCATTATTTTGGTTATGGAAATGTCATGAAAATATTCCAAAGAGTAATCAAGAAATGGACCGACAAGAAATCGATCTGCGAAAATGTGAGATAACCAAAACATTATTGAGGTAAGAATTGTCATGCTTGCGCACAACACACCTTTGAGTCATGGTCTATGCATGTGTAAAGTTTCATGAAAATATTCCAAAGGAGTTAAGCTCCGGACACAAAATCAGTGCTTGAAAAAAGGGAGACAACTTGAAAATTAGTAAGCCAAGAATTATCATTCTTGCATGCGACACACCTTTCGGTTGTCGTCTATAAATGTGTGATGTTTATTTATTCCAAAGGGCATTCAAGTTTTGCGCCGGACACCAAAGCAGTGCGTAAAAAAACAAGAGCTGTAGGAGAACGGCATAGCTCGACTACGAGGGTTGTCGATGTACACATAGCTTGACAAACAAGGTGGCCGTGGCCTGCATAAAAACCTTAACCAAGGTTGACTAAAAACCTTAACCAAGGGAAATTAAGTAAGTAAGTAAGTAAGTAGGTCAGGGATTATTGATGTACATCACTAGGAGATGAAGTTGTCCAAGTATGGTTGCTGTAGGCCCAGGAGTATTCATTAAGTAAGTAAGTAAGTAAGTAGGTCAGGGGTTATTGATGTACATCCCTATGAGAATAAGTTATCCAAGTATGGTGTCTGTATGCACAATAGTATTCCATCTACAAGCTTGAGTAAAAACCTTAACCAAGGTTGACTAAAAACTTTAACCAAGGGGAATTAACTAAGTAATTCAAGGTTAAATGTAGGTGAAGGTCAAATATAGGTCAGGGGTTGTTGATGTACATCATTAGGAGATGAAGTTGTCCAAGTATGGTTGGTGTAGGGCCATGAGTATTCCATCTACAAGCTTGACTGAAAACCTTAACCAAGGGGAATTAAGTAAGTAATTCAAGAGGAAATGTAGGTCAAGGTCAAATATAGATCAGGGGTTATTGATGTACATCCCTATGAGAAAAGGTTGTCCAAGTATGGTGTCTGTATGCACAATAGTATTCCATGTACAAGCTTGAATAAAAACCTTAACCAAAGTTGACTAAAAACCTTAACCAAGGGGAATTAACTAAGTAATTCAAGAGGAAATGTAGGTCAAGGTCAAATATTGATCAGGGTTGTTGATGTACATCACTAGGAGATGCAGTTGTGCAAGTATGGTGGGTGTAGGGCCAGTAGTATTCCATATACATGCTAGACAAAAAACCTTAACCAAGGGGAATTAACTAAGTAATTCAAGAGAAAATGTAGGTCAAGGTCAAATATAGATCAGGGGTTATTGATGTACATCCCTATGAGAAAAGGTTGTCCAAGTATGGTGTCTGTATGCACAATAGTATTTCATGTACAAGCTTGACTAAACAAGAGGGCCATGATGGCCCTAATTCGCTCACCTGACTCCATCAACACCAGAGGAGAATGTGACATTGAGTTCATGTTTTAAAAAAATTGTGCTATTTTTAGATGGCGGTTATCTTGGATTAAGCGATGACTCTCATTTTACAAAATCTGAAAATGCTTCACCCAGCATCGGCCATGTGGTTCCTGAGAAAAAGACGTTAAAAATCTTGAATAAATGGACCTTTTGGTGGCCATCATGGATGACATAATCATCCGATTCCGACAAATATTGCACCAGAGTGATTGCCTCATTGGTACATTCAATTTGATATATGACATGACCATATTCAGTCAAAAATAAAATTTGACCCCAATTTGACCCCACGGGCCACGCCCATTTTTAACCCCGGGGTCACCATTTTAACAACTTTGAAAGAGCATTGTACATCGATCATTCCTACCAAGTTTCGTCGAGATTTTTTAAGAATTTATGCTATTTTTAGACGGCGGCCATCTTGGATTAGCGATGACCTCCATTTTAACAAATCTGAAAAGGCTTCACACATGGATCATAACTTTTAAGTTTGGCTACCATGGGCCAAGCGATTCATGTGAAGAAGAATTTTGAAATCTCTCATAAAAGAACGACCTTTTGACCTTTCGGCGGCCATCTTGGATGATATAACAATCCAATTTCGACATAAAATGCACCAGAGTGATCGCCTCATTGATACCTTCAATTTGATATATGACATGACCATATTCGGTCAAAAATAAAATTTGACCCAAATTTGACCCCATGGGCCACGCCCATTTATGTCCCCGGGGTCACCATTTTAACAACTTTGAAAGAGCAATGTACATCGATCATTCCTACCAAGTTTCGTCGAAATCCGGCAAGCGGTTCATGAGAAGAAGATTTTTTAAGAATTTATGCTATTTTTAGACGGCGGCCATCTTGGATTAGCGATGACCTCCATTTTAACAAATCTGAAAAGTCTTCACCCATGGACCATAACTTTTAAGTTTGGCTACCATGGGCAAAGCGGTTCATGTGAAGAAAAATTTTGAAATCTCTAATAAAAGAACGACCTTTTGATCTTTCGGCGGCCATCTTGGATGACATAACCATCCGATTTCGACAAAAAATGAACCAGAGTGATCGCCTTGTTGATACCTTCGATTTGATATATGATATGACCATATTCAGTCAAAAATAAAATTTGACCCAAATTTGACCCCACGGGCCACGCCCATTTTTGACCCTGGGGTCACCATTTTAATTTTAACAACTTTGAAAGAGCATTGTACATTGATCATTCCTACCAAGTTTTGTCGAAATCCGGTTGGCGGTTCTTGAGAAGAAGATTTTTGAAGAATTTGTGCTATTTTTAGACGGCGGCCATCTTGGATTACGTAATGACGTCATTTTAACAATTTTGTAATCCCCCTACCTAAGGACCATGACCATGAAGTTTGGTGACCATAGGCCCAATGGTTACCGAGGAGAAGACGTTTGAAAATGTTCACGGACGACGACGACGGACGACGACGGACACATTGCGGTAACAATAGCTCACATGAGCTTCGCTCAGGTGAGCTAAAAACCTTAACCAAGGTTGACTAAAAACCTTAAACAAGGGGAATTAACTAAGTAATTCAAGAGGAAATGTAGGTCAAGGTCAAATATAGATCAGGGGTTATTGATGTACATCACTAGGAGATGAAGTTGTCCAAGTATGGTGGGTGTAGGGCCAGTAGTATTCCATATACAAGCTTGACTAAAAACCTTAACCAAGGCGTGACGCCGACGCCGGGGTGACAACATAAGCTCTAACTATTCTTCGAATAGTCCAGCTAAAAACTAAGGGGGATAATTCGAAAATTAGTAAGACAAGAGTTGTCATTAGGTGTTCCATGTAGTATTTATGATCAGAAAATAACTTGAGATCTAATAGGATTGCCATCGTATGGGTTGGAATAAGAAGCAATTACATTGGCCCATATGAAAATGATAAGTGCAATTTTGAAATAATATAAAATTGATGTCATGTGTTTATTCATACATGTATGTTCAACATTGGCTGACTCAATACAATCATACTTGAAGAATGTTTAATAATTTGTTCAAGATACTTAGAAAAGTTAAGCACTACAGGAAATTAGTCCAAACACTTCACCAATTTATGGAGAAATTGGGTTTATGGGATCTGTGTCGCTCCTGTAGACTATTTCACCAACATTGCAAAGTATACTTATCTAGCAAAGTATACTTTCAGAGAGAAATTTTGAATAAATAAATTTATTAATTTTTATTATACTGAATTTATTACATTATCACAGCTGTTTTGGCTGTGATAATGTAATAAATTCGGTATAATAATTCTGCATACTTTTAATCATCAAATATATGCAGTGGTTAGTTCTATATGAAATAATGCTTTTTGGGAAAAATAAATGTTTGTTTGTTTGTTAGGGTTTAACGGCCTATCAACAGCTAAGGTAAAAAAAAGGCCGGGCCAATGGGTTTAGTACTAAATCCCATATATTACCTGTACACGTACATGTTCAAGTACATGTACAAATGGGGGGGAAATCCCAAAATCAGAACTGAATATTTACAATAAATAAACTACATGTATATATTCAGCCCTGAAATCAGAATAATCCTGATCTGATGCCAGGTCCTCGCCACACCAGAATCACTTGGCACCCTCCCAAAAGCAGTAGGATCAGATTACTTCCTCAAAGTATACTTTGCTAGATAAGTACACTTTGCAATGTTGATGAAATCGGCTACTGATCAACTAGCTCACTTGTGTAGCCTTATAATGATCTGTATTGCTTGTTAAAAACATGGCGGGTGATATCATATGTGGCTGTGACTGGAGAAATGGGGCTTATGGGTTTTGCGACCCGTGTAGATCCAGATGAGCCTGTGCATTCGCACAGTCTGATCAGGAACTGCACTGTTCGCCATTCCATCAATGAAACACCCACCATGCTTGTAAATGGCAACATAGATCGTTGTCAGGCTACATGGGTGTGCTATTTGATCAGAAGCCCCCTTTGTCCCACACAGCCACATGCCGGTATATACACAGATTTGTATTACCATTGCCAAGTTCCCAGCCTGCCATCTTGTAGCCCTTGTCCGCGGTGTATTTCATGAGTTTGATGGCGTTAGTCGGGTCCCAGTGACCATTTCGCCTTAGTAGGAGGTTCACGTCAAACAGTAGGTCCCAACCGACACCCGATGAAAACTGGTTAATTTCATCAAACATTTCCGCTGAAAGTAACAACACATAATAATTGACAGTGATTGTGTAAACTGTAAATTGTGCATTTCAGATCCATAAAGATGAATACATTAGCTACTGCCGTCTCACCTTGCTATTTTGTATAGGCAGAAACGATGCTGATATCCCTATATTTGATGATGGTACGTACGGCATGGCGCAATACTGGTCAAAGTATGAGGAATACTTACTGGTCCGACCCACATTAGCTACAGCCCTCTCTGTATTGGCTGAACCGATGCTATGCTGTTCTCTAACACAGTTTAACGTCCCAGCAACAGCTAAGGTCATGTATACATAGGATATGCAGCGTTGGTCATATTCTTAGTCCCAAGTACATGTTTTCCTATAATAACTCTCATTAAATGTACATGCCCACTCAGTAGGCACAAAATGTTCTTTATAGGAAATAAATAAGTGTATAATTGTGTCACTATTCCACCAGTTATAAAAATTATGAGTGCCTGCTACAGATATATTGTAAATACATTGTTAGTGCCGTCAAATATAAAATAAATTGTATATTAGGTTCAGCCTTAGACAGCTTTATTGGGGTGAGCTTTAGCGATTCCCTATAAAGTTGTTGGGGCAAAACCGAATATAGTTTATATTCGACGGCACTAATCATGTATTTAAATTATGCCGCATACTGAACTTAATTGTTTGAACATGCCATACGTGACAAATCTAGCGCTGTCATACAAAGCAAAATGGCGACGTCCAGACTAGGTAATTTTGGTATTGTCTCGAATTTATTTACGATCAGCATTAATATTGGCTGGCTTTAGACTCCACACTTGTGATAATAAGCATTAAAATCATAATAGATTTGTCGTCATTGGTTACTTCGCATATACTGTAAAAAAAAATGGACAAATTTCAGCTGAATCTACAGCGAATTAGATTTTAAAATTTGCCGCCATCTTGAATTTTCTGTTGAGACTGACCAATCAGAGGCCGCGATTAGGGGTCAAAGGTGAAAAAATGGCACTTGATGTATATTAGGCTACTTCAGGTATATTAGGTTACTTCAGATATAAACATTTATCCAACCCCCTTTATTCTGCTACATGGAGCAATCGTTGCAGTATAAAATAAATTAGTAATATTTATTTTACTGTTAGTGACTCGCGGTGGTATCAGGCTATTTTCATATGCAAATGAGGCATGATATTTTTTAACTATTTATACTATGAATGTCTGTTAACATTTTAAGGAAACACGGTTATCGCCCCTGATATCAGTGTGGAAATTTACGTCGGATAAAAAAAATTATAATAATGCCAATCAATACGTGGGTAATGGTGAATTAATTTTTATTTTGCCAGAAAATGTCTCAGATGATGTCTGATATATAATAACATTTTGTGTGTGCCTACTGAGTGGGCATGTACCTTTAACTCAAATTTTGTTAACTTAAAGTATTTTCCTTAGGGCCCTGGTGTGCGTTTCACTAAACTTTGTACACGACTAAAATGTTCGTAAGTGTAAATTTAGGATCATCTGGAAATTTCAATTGATGGATTTACATTTATTGAGCATAGGCTGCATATATGCAGCCTATGCTCAATAAATGTAAATCCAATAATTGTTTACAAGAAAACATTGTTAATGTGACATTTACAGACTATCATCATTTTAGTCGTAAGAAGTTTAGTGAAACGGCCCCCTGGACTTGTAAACGAGCGTAGACTGTACTCCAAATTAACAAGATTACTATGGAATTATATAATTAGGTGTGAAAGGGTTAACTTACCGGACATTGTGAAGTTGGTCAGGTCCTTCGGGTGAGTTCCCTCATACAGACCAATATCTCGCCTTGGTCGGACCAGTGGGTATGCCTCATGCTTGGGCCAATATTCCGCAGTGCTGGACGTACCATCGTCAAATATAAGGAAATCAGCATCGGTTCCGCCCATACGGAAATAACAAGGTGAGAGGGCGGCAGCTAATGTATTGACCTTTATGGATCTGAAATACACAGTACATCTTGTCAACAAAAAAGACAAATTACAACATTCATTGATGATACTTGTAATTGAAAGTTCATATAAACGATATATTCAATTCAACTACAGAGCTCCAGATAAGGTGCGTATTGGCGTGTTTTACGCACCTATGTTAGCAGAATACGCATTGATTATCAAAAGTGGGAGTACAAAAGAAACTCTTACAAAAACTTTCAAATAAATAAACAGACAGACGGATGGACGATCAGTAGCAAGAGTAATTGTATTAATGTGGAATGATGTATAGTTACTAAGTAATTCATGTGTGAAGTATGAAGATATTAGCTGAAGGTGAACAGAAATTATAGGTGATTTGAGAAACTCTGACAAAAACTTCCAAAAATTAAACAGACGGACAGATTCTCGGCGGCGGGCGCACGATTCACCCAAATCCTCCCCAAATCCTTATTTCCCCCCAAATCCTCCCCAAATCCTCATGTAATGAATAAGTTATCCAATTAATATGTCTCAAAACCTTTTAATATCGTTCTTAAGAAGTTATTGAACCTGATTTGAATATGTTTTTATGGTAAAAAGAGTCTTATTTCGATGTTTTAATTTAACTTAGGCATTCTAGCAGCCAAGGGAGATCATCTAAAATAAATTATGAGATAAATGCAAGGGAGATAAATGTTGTTTGATCCATTTTGGTCAATTGATACATGCAAGTTATTTACCATTCCAAATGTTTATTCATCTGTTTTTTTTATCTCAATCAATCAATCAATCAAACAAATTCAGCACATATAGCTTGAAAATATGACCACGTCCATAAATGTCAAGTGTCTATGCAGTACGGGCCCGATATGCAGCAAATCATCCCCAAATATTCATATTTTAAAGCTATATATGTGCTGAGGTTGGTTGATTGACTGATTAATTGATTGATATAAAAACAGATGAATAGTATTATACACATTTGGAATGGTAAATAACTTGCATGTTTCAATTGACCAAAATTGGTCAAACAACATTTATCTCCCTTGCACTTATCTCATAATTTATTTTGGATGATCTCCCTTGGCTGCTAGAATGCCTAAGTTAAATTAAAACATCGAAATAAGACTCTTTTTACCATAAAAACGTATTCAAATCGGGTTCAATAATTTCTTAAGAACGATATTAAAAGGTTTTGAGACATATTAATTGGATAACTTATTCATTACATGAGGATTTGTGGAGGATTTGGGGGAAAATGAGGATTTGGTGAGGATTTGGGTGAATCGTGCGGCCCCTCGGCGGGGCCCTAATAATAAAAAATATTTCACAATTTACTGCTAAAGTGCGATCTGCAGAAGAATCCTTAGTTCTATGTGATAGAACGGCGGCAACTCTATTTTTGCAATCTGTTATTCTCAGCAACAACAACAAAGTTGCGGAGATTTTCTCACAGAACTAAAGAATCCTATGAGTGGAATTTTAACTTTGGATACGGACGGTACAGGAGTAGATTTGATGAGTTACTGTTCGCAACTACTCTTGGACATGTTGGAGGGTCCGTCAATTTACACCATTATCAAGGACAGGAAATCTGACAGGCAGACTCACACGTGAAAACTATATATGCCGCGGAATAAACATTCCTACAGTTCTTTAGGGTATAGCGGATCTTAGGGTATAGCGGATCGGTGTAGATTTGTATCAACATATTTTTTTATAATGTACATTTAAAATAAATAAAATATTACCGTTAGGAAGAGTGAATTTTATATCTACCAAATAAAGTAAAATGTAACTGTGTTATTTTTTGCATTTTTATTATTTTTTTACATTTTTCAAATCGGGATTTTTTTCATCCCGATCGTGAGAATCGGGCTTTGAGTCTCTAATCGGGAGACTCCCGATCAAATCGGGAGACTTGGCATGTCTAAATGTAATATACATGTAAGCATGTTTCCAAGTCATTTACAAAACAAATACATGATTTGAAATGTTTTGAGACTCCCCCCTCAGCAACTGTCGCACAGCGATCCGGTAAACCCCAACGCTATCCGTTACTGACTAATTCAATGCGTTAGGTAAACAAGGAACTATGCGAGGAAAACCTTGAAATAAATTAAAAAGGTAACCCAATTTGGAAAGAAGACACATTTTTCCTGTCTATTGGTACCAGGTACTTTTCCAAACGTTATATTTTAAAGACGTATGCAGCAATAATCTGCTTAGCGATCCGCTATACCCTAAAGAACTGTACCTGGGGTTGAACTTCCCTTTGTCCCAATGTCTTCGAATCACTCCAGAATCGATGGCAACACTTACAAAACGTTCATCGACTTCGTGCAAAATTCTGCTAGTGTCAATTCGAATTTCAACAGCACACAGACAACTTATTGATAAACAAATCCACAAAGATACAATAAAGTACATATTCATTCGTTGTAGCTGCATTTTCTTCCTGTTGTTGTCATCATATGTCATATGAGCTTTAAAATAAAATGTGTTGTTGTTAGTCTGATTTTCAGCCGCTGACTTTTCGGCTCAACGTCTATACAGAACAGTACAGCCACAAAGAGATTACACGTAAATTTTAACTTCGATACAGCCTGGTTGACTTGTATATGGGGCCCGTTTCGCTACACTTACTACGATAAACAAAATTTGTAAGAAGAGTTTTAATGCTCACATTAAAGGTACATGCCCACTCATTAGGCACAAAATGTTCTGTATATCAGAGACATCATCCGAGACATTTTCTGGCAAAATAAATATTAATTGACCATTACCACACGTAATGATTGCATTTGGCAGTATTACACATTTTATATCAGATGTAACATTTCACACTGATATCAGGGGCAATAACCGTGGTTCCTTAAATGTTAACGGACATTAATATTTATACTCTGTATTTATTTTTTGATGTGCAATTATCATACTTTATAATCTGTCGAAAATATTATTTGTTCAGGTGACGCATTTAATTTGTGCAAATAATTGAAAACTACCATGCCTCATTTGCATATGAAAATAGCCTGATACCAACGTGCGTCACTATCAGTAAAATAAATATTACTAAATTATTATACATGTATACATAGCGGCCACTCGTAATCTTTAGAACTGGTGGAATAGTGACACAATAATACACATGTTTATATATAGTTCCTATAAAGAACAGTTTGTGCCTACTGAGTGGGCATGTACCTTTAACATGATTAACATGGTTAACTTGTTACATTTGTCCACGTCCACTAAAGAATTGCCAACATTGGCGATCAGTGCAAATGTTATTTTAAATTCCAATTGTTCATTTACAAACTTTTAAGGGAGTACTTTTCAATTTATAAATAACTTAATAAATATTTTTAATTTAGTTAATTACAATATTTTCTAATCAAAACAATGACTGTGATAATGTACTAAATGCAGTATATGAATGCTGCACAATTTTACTCATCAAATATAAACAGGCATTTGCTTTTTATGAGAAAAAAAACACATGTCAGTGCAAATAAATAACTACTCCCGCAAAGTACACTTAGGTAGATAATTGTACTTAGAAATTTTGATGAAATAGGCTGTTTCGAAAAATAATAATAATAATATAAATGTGACTTGCTATGAATACACAAGAGCGTGCAGACACAGCTATAGTCAGTCAGGCAGCTGAGCATATTGCTAAGAAATGAGGTGTTGGTTTTTTAGCTCTGCTCCTGAAGAAGTGTTTAATAACCCGTTCTATACCTGATGTGATCATCCTTTGATTAAAAAATAATTGCTTTGTAAATGTGATGGAATATATGTATAACAGATATGTGAACACTACATCGCTACTATATCCTATACGGTACATGGAGTGGCCAAGTTGGCCATCTTTGTATGTTCCAGCCGTCAGCCAATTTCACATTTTGTGACGTTGACAAAGAACTGACAATGCGCAGTAGAACATATATAATGTAGCTAATAATACATAGAACAACCAGAACAACAGACTACTATCAATTATATTACACCAAACTGTAAAATATTTCAGTTTTTTGGAGTCTGTGCCTCCATTGTAAATAACCTCATACACAGAAAATGGCACAGGGTCCCATTTTCACCTGGCTAAAGACACAACACATACCATATATACCCATTACTGCACAGTCACTCTATTATTAGACACTATTAGAATAGTGCAGTGAAGCTTCATGGGGGGATTTGATATATTGGTGTTTAACGGCCTTTCAACAGCTAAGGTAATTTAAGGCCCGGCCAACAGGTTCGACCTGCATTTAATCTGCTGCATTGGGGAGAAAATCCCCAAATCAGAAAGGAATATTCATATTTGGAGAGTATATATATGGCCCATATGTATTTACATATAGCACTGTAGAGAATGTAGGAAAAGTGCACACGTCAGCCATAGCTATTTATGTACTTTTTGAGAATGTTGGCAAAAGTACAATATCTGACTTAAAGTACATCTGGGTGTAATATAATTGAGTCTGTTGTTCTTGCTTTTCTATGTATGATTAGCTAAATTATATAATATATTCTACTTCACATTGTACTTTAACGTAGTAGATACTTTTCTGATGGAAAAAAATGTGAATAATGTCTCATCACCATTATAAGTGGTTAGCACCCTTTGAACAATCTCATAGAGACAGTTCAAATAACTGGTCCCAACATATACTTTGCTTGAGAAGAAAAATAGAACAGAAAATATTTCAATATTTGTATGCACATAAAAGTGTATTTTGAATGCAATGGGGTAAGAATTTATGTATTTTTAATTGATAATATGTATGTGGCGATGACTGAAAAAATGGGGCTTACGGGATTTGTGACCAGTGTAGCTCCAAATCAAATAGCACTCATGTAGCCTGATAACGACCAATACTTAAAGGTACATGCCCACATGCCATGTTATAATATAGGGAGGCATATTTTTTTTGTCCATACATTACATATAACATTGTTCGGGCAAAATGAACAGTCACGAACCATTTTCGGACGATATAATTGGCATTTTTATACTTCGCATATCAAACATGAATTTTCACACTGATATCAGGGGCGATAACCGTGTTTCCTTAAAATGTTAACTGACATTACTATTTCTTCTCTGTAGTTACTTTTTGATGTGCAATGATAATACTTATTAATCTGTCGAAAATATTATTTTTCCAGGTGATTCATTTAATTAGTATAAATAATTAAAAAATACAATGCCTCATTTGCATATGAAAATAGCCTGATATACCACCGCGCATCACTATCAGTAAAATAAATATTACTAAATGATGATATCTGTATAGCGTGCACTCGTAATTTTTAGAACAGGTGGAATAGTGACAGAATTATACACTTATTTAATTCCTATAAAGAACAGTTTGAGCCTATTGCGTGGGCACGTACCTTTAAGGCCAAAAGAAACTTTACAGTATGTAAATGGTTCAATATTTTGTGAACAAGTATGTTTAAAACCTGATGTAAAATGTTTCTTAATGCTGAATTTAATCTGCAACTGCTGCACCAAAACATTAGATGCATGTGTTTAAAGAGATTGTGTAAACAATGTAAAGACAACACTCTTCATTTAAACTAGAAAATGTGTTCATAGAACACGGATGCCCTACATATCGCTTTGATAATAAATAAGGCCAAATTCCAAGTCAAAAGTTTTTGAAGCACCAAGTATGTGACCTTGACCCTGGGCTTGGCGGGGGCAGGACGAACGTGGATTTGGCACAGTGCAGTAGAGGACCCATAGAGCAATGTGTATATGAAGTAGGAAGCTGATCCGTGAAAGGGAACAGAAATTATAAGATATTTACCCGAGCGTTAAAGTTTTTGAAGCACCAAGTATGTGACCTTGACCTGGGCTTGGCGGAGGCAGCACAAACGTGGATTTGGCACAGGGCGGTAGAGGACCATTAGAGCAATGCGTATATGAAGTATGAAGCTGATCCGTGAAAGAAAACAGAAATTATAAGATATTTACCTGAGCTTTAAAGTTTTTGAAGCTCCAAGTAAGCGACCTTGACCCAGGGCTTGGCGGGGGCAGCAGGACGAACGTGGATTTGGCACAGTACAGTAGAGGACCCATAGAGCAATGTGTATATGAAGTATGAAGCTGATCCGTGAAAGGGAACAGAAATTATAAGATATTTACCCGAGCGTTAAAGTTTTTGAAGCACCAAGTATGTGACCTTGACCTGGGCTTGGCGGGGGCAGCACAAACGTGGATTTGGCACAGGGCGGTAGAGGACCATTAGAGCAATGCGTATATGAAGTATGAAGCTGATCCGTGAAAGAAAACAGAAATTACAAGATATTTACCTGAGCGTTAAAGTTTTTGAAGCACCAAGTAAGCGACCTTGACCCAGGGCTTGGCGGGGGCAGCAGGACGAACGTGGATTTGGCACAGGGCGGTAGAGGACCATTAGAGCAATGTGTATATGAAATATGAAGCAGATCGGTCGAAGGATGAAGCAATTATGAGACAGTTACCCGAGCGTTAAAGTTTTGTGACGGACGGACGTACGGGACGGACAAAGGTAACACTAAATGCCCCCTGCACTATCGTGGTGGGGCATAACAACTGCAGTAAAGAGAACACAATTTCCAAACTTTCCTAGTCAATATTGATTATATCCAGAGCATAAAATGGATTGCCTACAATGATCACAATGATGAATTGACGGTATTCAGTACCTAGTGTGCCCACCTTGGGCGTTGATCGATGTTTGGCAACGTCTGCGCATTGAATGTATTCATGACCGAATGACATGTTGAAGCATTGTTTCCCATTCTTCATGAAGAGCTACTTCAAGCTGTCTGACATTATCAGGTGGATTTAGTCTTGACCAAACTCTGCGTTTCAGCTCATCCCAGGTATGCTCTATAGGATTCATGTCTGGGCTGAGAGATGACCAGGGCATGATATTGACGTTACTACCACATAGAAATTGGGTTGTTACACGAGCTGAATATCAGTTGGCTCTTGCGTTATGTCTGTTTAGACAATGCAGCATTGTGATCACTGTAGGCGATCCGTTTTATGCTCGGGATATCAATATTGACTAGGACAGTGTGTTCTCTTTATTGCATTTTTGAAATAGAGGGTGTTGTTGTCTTTTCATTGTTTACTCAATCTCTTTAAACACATGCATCTAATGTTTTGGTGCAGTAGTTGCAGATTAGATTCAGCATTAAGAAACATTTTTCATCAGGTTTTTAAACATACTTGTTCACGAAATATAGAACCATTTATATACTCCAAAGTACTGTAAAGTTTCTTTTGGCCTTAAGTATATATTGCTTGTTAGACGCATGGCTGGTGTTTCAGTTACGGATGCACAGGCTGAGCTAGACCTACACTGGTTGCAAAACGCAGTCACATCCACATATTACTTTTATACTAGTTTCCTACATACATATACATTGTTTTTGTAAAACATGTTTGTGCACAAGACATAGGCCAAGTACAGGTAGCCACTTTAAGGACCCATGGGACCCCGGATCATTATATGATTAATCCACAATTGCTTCGTAAATGCGATCGGATATAGGCATAACATACATGCGAACATTATCTTCTTACCTCCTTCTTATAACCTACAGGTACATGAAGTTGTCATGTCGGCCATCTTAGTGTGTACAAGCCATCGGCCAGTTTTACCTCTTATAGCGTTGGACACATACCACTAAATATATGACAAACACATGAATAAAATGTGCTGCAACATGATTGGAAGACATCAGAGAACAGTGTGCTATGCATTGTTTTCATCAAATGTTGATAGTCTGATATCTGAACGATTTGTTGACCCATTGTTAAATGTTCGATCGCGACTTCTGTAATGACTATGTAACAGTAAGAACAATACACAGTGTTGTAGATATATACATGTATTACCATACATACTGTATCAAATCCAGTGACTTGATTGCAGTTATCATAGTGTATTGTCACTATTGTCTACGTGCCTACTATGCGATTAAGTACTGCTTTTACCTGTGGTAGATGTGCTTCTAATAATAGACTATTCATCGGTTCGACATTTTACACATTGAACAAATGTCCATTGAATATTTTGTGAGTGACGGTAGAAAAGCTCAGATATCTAGCTTTTTGTATAGTCTGCGGAAATAATATGTATATGACGTTGTCATATATATCCTGGACGTATTGCACTAAATTTGATCAGATTTTCTGCCATATTCTTTGCTGTATGCTCCAAGTGGTGAAACTGTCCAATAGCATGTACAAACTAAAATGGCGGTGATGGCAACTCAATGCTCGGTATAATAAGTATACACTAAGAAGAACTGGGTCAGATATACTTTATGTAGATATTCAGTCACATGTATGATGCTACAACATTTGAAACAAAAGGTCATATTATAAAAGTCAGTCCTTAATGTCTAGCAATATTGTCGAGTCATTTGGAGAAGAAGGCTTAAAAGGGCACTGCATAATACAGATATAAAACAGACGCGTGCACATGTATATAATATCAACATTTAATACAAAAAGTTAATGATAACTTATAGACACTGTCGATCAAGTGTATACAACTTTACAATTCCATTTTCAACAGAAAAAAATACATTCACACCATCAAACCACAGTAATAACGAGTCTGACTTGATAAAGATCCATACTATGCAAATGCAAGAGCAGTTTAAACCCTATCACCCCTAAATACCCAACATTGGATTTTCCAGACTAATTTATGGACTATTCAATTAATGGAAAAATGCAGATTGTTTTAAGAATTGGACAATACTGACAAATACTGCAGATCCCGATGAGGCAGATCGTTTTACGATTTATGGTCCGTAGTTGAAAGGGTTAAATTCTGTTTCACCATAATACACGTATCACATGTACCCTAGTCAAACCTTTCAACACTACATGCCTGTATAGTGGTATTGGCAAACAGTGTAGATCTGATCTGAATCAACAGCGCTCACACATGACACTAAATACACAATATTAACCCTTAATGTGAGGGAAATTATCGTCTGCTGTTATTTATATACAACCTATACTCAATAAATGTAAATTCATCAATTGAAATTTCCAGACGATCCTATATTTTCACTTACAAATCTTTTAGTTGCAGGAAGTTTAGTGAAACGGCCCCCAGACCCCTGTGGTTGCCCTTTATCAGTTAAATTGGTGTCCATTGGCGCAGCAAACGCGTCTGCATGAGCTGCCTTTGATGGTCTAGGGAGTTTGGCACAGACTTATGTCGACACGGAAATCGATTCTTCGCAAAAACGACAGAAGTTTGGGCGAAAATACAGAGACCACCAAATGAAGCTTAATAAGACGCATTTGATGCGCCATATTTCATCAAAATCCGTTGCGTAATAAGGACACTATAAAAGAATACGTACTTTGAATCGGTACTTGTTGTTGTTAGTACCACGTGATCATACACCTTGATTTTGGGCATCTATGGTTGTAAATCATGTATGGTTCATTCATCCACTACTTGCTCTGTCATATCACGTCATACTAAGATAAAGCTTGGCTGATGTTCCGTTTTAAGGAGTAACGAACAGAGTATACCCATATCAGATTATACATTTGTGTCTAAGCTGGTCTCGGTCTACACTGGTTGTAAATCATGTATGGTTCATTCATCCACTACTTATTCTATCACGTCACGTCAGACTAGAAAATAACACTTGGCTAATGTTCAGTTTTAATGAGTAACACACAGAGTATACCCAGATCAGATATACATTCGTGTCTACGCTGGTCTCGGTCTACACTGGTTGTAAGTCATGTATGGTTCATTCATCCACTACTTGTTCTGTCATGTCCCACCATACTCAAATAAACTTGGTTGATGTTCCGTTTTAAGGGGTAACAAGCAGAGTATACCCAGATCAGATTATACATTTGTGTCTAAGCTGGTCTCGGTCTACACTGGTTGTAAATCGTGTAAGGTTCATTCATCCACTACTTGTTCTGTCATGTCACACCATACTCTAATAAACGTGCCTGCTGTTCCTTTTTAAGGAGTAACAAGCAGAGTATACCCATATCAGATTATACAGTTGTGTCTAAGCTGGTCTCGGTCTACACTGGTTGTAAATCATGTATGGTTAATTCATCCACTACTGTTCTGTCATGTCACGCCATACTCTAATAAACTTGGCTGCTGTTCCTTTTTAAGGAGTAACAAGCAGAGTATACCCACATCAGATTATACATTCGTGTCTAAACTGGTCTCGGTCTACACTGGTTGTAAATCATGTATGGTTCATTTATTCACTACTTGGCAGATGTTACATTTCTCAGGAGTAACGCATAGAGCACAGAGTATACACTGATTATACTATACATTTGTGTGTATAATTGTCTGTGCCTGTAGGTGATGTACGATTCAATCATACTTTTATCATTTCAAGCTGTACTCAGATGATTCAAGTCTATTACGTTTGATAAACCGAGTATATCCTGCTCAGCATATACTTCGATGTAGGCTGGTCTGTGCCTACGTTGGTTATGTTCTGAGCGGTTATTGAAATCAGTCGATATGTTTTCGCACATCACGTCATCGTAACGTACAAGAACATGATCCGACATTATCACATAGTAACTAATGCAGTATACACTTCTCAGAATATACGTTCGTGTGCAGGCTGGTCTGGATATACTTTGGTTGTAGAACTGTGCTGTTCACTCACCGAGTTGATACATTCTACCTTGGCATGGTAAACTTATGTATAATAGGAGGATTTTACATGTTTGCTTAGTGGAAAACTGAGTAAACCCTGATCAGACTGTATAATTGTGCCTAGGCTAGTCCGGATCTGCACGGGTTGTACATTATGTAATGGTCACTCATGTAATCGATATCCTGCCGTGTCACTTCATACTCTCGAGTTGCATGTAAGTTTATTTTTATAGCGGAATGTGAATCGTGTTCATAATACAGTGACATAATTGAGGTCAATAAATGAAAGTAGATCGTTTTTCCCAGTGACACGTGTGAGTGTATGTATTATTATAACAATAAAGAAAGCATTATGTCACTGGATTAAATGCATGAGCCGTTTGGCAAGACATACGATCTGATCGGGATCTACAGTGTTCGTTAAATGATTTGTAACCGACACACGATACTTTGCAGTAGATATTTTATGTGAGAATAGTTCACTGAACTATCCATCCCGCCACAAAAACCTGATCACCGTTCTGCATCACATGTTAGGAAGATGTATTTGTATGTTGCATGTACGTGTTCCTACCAGCTTCAATACCATCTTGTTGTTTTCTACTATTCCTTTTGCTTTTTACTCGCTCTATCTTCTTTCTATCAGTCAAACGTCCTTGCTGTTTGAATGTCACTATTATAGGTACATGCACTATGTTGAGAAGATCTGTGAACATACATGTTATCTGGTGTTGTTGGGTGAGGTTGTCATTGTTGATACCGATGGCAGCTCTTCACCTCGCTGATTTAATTAATAAGACGAATGGGTAATGATTTAACTTCCTGGAGGGCTGCTATAGGTAATTTTAATTGTAGCACACAGCCGATATTGCTTGCGTTTACAATATATACTAACATTTTATATATAATACTGAATGTGTTAGATGATATAGGTAATTGTTTGACCAATATATTTAAATGCAGAGGATCCGGATTACTATTTAACCTCAACATTTTTCTAGCAATAATATCTTTGATTTTGCTACTGCTGGCTGGTGATGTTGAAAGAAATCCAGGGCCTGAAAATGAGATTGGATCTTTTTCAATTTTACATTTCAATATTAGAAGTATTCGCAATAAGGTCGGTTATATCGAGGACACTTTTACAGACTTCGATATTCTATGTTTTACAGAAACGCACTTATCATGCGCTATAGAAACGAGCAGTTTACAACTGAATGGATATGGCTTACCATTCCGAAAGGACAAATCGCCACATTCTGGGGGTAATTAGTATATGTCGCAGACCACTTATTAGCAGAAAGAATGCAACATTTAGAAATATTTTGGGATGAAACCATCTGGATTCAAGTTAAGACAAACCGTAAAACGTTCTTGATTGGCACGATTTACCGACCCCCGTCGTCAAATATCGAATTTTGGGAATTACTTAATCGCAATCTAGAACTGGTATCAGATATAACACATAATATCATTATTGTTGGCGATGTTAATGAAGATCAATTAAATGTACAAAACCACAAGTTAAAAGACGTAATGATTATGAATTAATTGAGAAACATAATTACATCCGCAACTCGGGAAACAGCTACTACTTCAACCTTACTGGATCCAATTATTTTTAACCAAGATCAGATCATTCTCAAAAGCAATGTATTATCTGTTTCGCCAAACATATGTGATCATAAGGCTACATATGTGTCATCATACCAACTGAAAGTTCATATAATAATTCATATAAACGAACTGTATGGAACTATAAAAGAGCAGACTTTGCTAAATTTAACGAGCTCATGCTTAATACTGATTGGACAATTTTAAATAATGGTAGTGTAGATGATGCATCTAATATATTTACATCTAAGTTCATTGAGCTAGCTAAGCAATGCATTCCATGCAGTCAAGTTACAGTGTGGCCTAACGATAAACCATGATATGATTCCGAAATTCGCCAAACAAGCAAGCTAAGGGACAAGTTACAAAAGAAAGCAATACAATTTGGACGGGTGGACGATTGGAATAGATACAAAACAACTCGGAATAAAATTAATAATATGAAAAAAACATGCAAGAGAAGCATTTTATAACGACATATAGAGTTTAATCTAACAGAATCATTTTCGAATAACAAAAGATATTTCTGGAAGCTAGTCCGACACTTTGTGAAAGACAGCAAGTCAAGTGGTACTATTCCTCCATTAAAAACCAATGACGGTAACATCGAAAATTTATATTTGTCTTATGCCGAAAAAGCAAACTGTCTTAACAACTTCTTCGTTTCAATATCAACTGTTGATGATACTAACTCTACTTTACTACCGTTTGAATTAAAAACTAACCAAGTTCTTGATACGATTAATACAAATGAATCGGAGGTTAGAGATATAATACGAATTTTGCAAACAAATAAAGCTTGTGGATACGATCTAATTAGTCATATAATGTTAAAAGGAACTATTACATCCGTCTCAAAACCTCTAGCGATCCTCTTTAATAGATCTGTTAATGAATATCAATTTCCGATGGCGTGGAAATTAGCAAGTGTATATAATTCCTCTATTTAAAAAGGGGTGTCCACAGACGCCTTCAAATTATCGCCCGATATCGTTATTAAGCTGTCTATGTAAGGTAATGGAGAGAATAATGTTTAAACATATTTATAATCACTTGCACTCACAATAATTGATTTATAACAGGCAATCTGGTTTTTTACCAGGCCACTCAACGGTATATCAACTTATAGACATTCACCATCAAATATGTCAGGCATTTGATGAACGATAATCTACATGTATAGTGTTTTGTGATATTTCTAAAGCCTTTGATAGAGTATGGCATAAGGGGTTAATATTTAAGCTAAGGCAAAATGGATTAAATGGTTGTATTTTACACTGGATCGAAAACTACTTGTCGAACAGGAAACAGTCCGTATCAATACGGTCCACAACCTCAGATACCAAATTAGTTACTGCTGGCGTACCACAAGGTTCGGTACTCGGCCCATTACTATTTCTAATATATGTCAACGACATAACTGACCATCTATTAACTATTGTTCGATTATTTGCTGACGACAGCTCTCTGTCCTTTTCTTCAACAAATGTTGATGATCTAGAAGGCATAATAAATTATGACATGCTAATAATTTCTGATTGGGCTAAACAATGGTTGGTTAGTTTCAATCCGAACAAGACTGAAGCGATGCTTCTAACATTAAGACAACTTGATCGACCCTTAAACTTAGTATTTCAGAACACGTCCATAACCTTTGTTGACGATCATAAGCATCTTGGTTGAACATGAGCAATAACGGAAAATGGCATACACACATACAACATATAATTAATTCGACTACGAGAGTATTGGGAATAATGCGTAACCTAAAATTTAAGATAAGCAGACAGTCTTTAAACCAAATATATATATCTTATATGAGACCTATAATAGAATATGCTTCATCAGTCAGGGATGGGTGTACAGAATATGAAAATAATTTGTTGGAAAAAATTCAGAATGAAGCCGCGAGAATAGTAACAGGATTAACATGGTCAGTATCACTCGACAACTTAAGGCAAGAAGTTTGATGGCAACTTCTATCTGTTCGACATAGTATACAAAAGCTTTCGATCATGTACAAAGCCAACAATAATCAAGTACCTAGTTATAGTTCTAACCTGATTCCACCCACTGTTAATAATATATCTCGTTATAATCTTAGAAATCAATTTGATTTAAATATCCCCACTACACGACTGGAAATATACAAACAATCGTTTATACCATCTTCGGTACAACTCTGGAATGAAACTGACCCGTTGCTGAGAAATGTAGATAGTCTTTATATAGACACTTCAAAACATCATGCGCCCAACAACTATATACTCAATATAATATACCACCATACTATTTAGAGGGAGATCGATTGTTTTTCAGTTATGCATGCAAGAATTCGAAATAAATGTAGCAGTCTTAATTGTAATCTTTGCAATAACCATATCAGAGAAACTCCCTACTGCGAATGTAGTGAAGTTGTAGAGGATGCTGAACATTACTTCTTTGATAGTACATGTATTAAATATCATGCCCAACGTCTAATTTTATGCCAGTCACTGCGACAATTGTATCCCCTAAACGCACATATACTTTTGCATGGCATACCTGAAGAAAGTAATGAGTGCAATACTGTTATTTTTAAAGCTTTGCAAGATTATATTAAAACTACGAAAAGATTTGAGCAACACACTTGGTGGATGCAGGAGACGCAAGCTCTATCGGATGCTTTCCATTTGCCAACATCATCCAGTACCACCTGATAACAACGAACACTGAAATCAACTGCAGTGCACATCTATCTATGCATTAAGTTATATATTATATGTACATTGTGATACATAACTCTTTCACTCTTTCTCCCAATCTCCTCTCTCACTTTCTTTACTCTCTCTTTTTCCTGTATACTTATCGCCATTGCTGTTAAATTGATGTATTGTTGAAATACTTGGGTAAGGGCTGTAATTAATGTTGTGAGAACTTGTAGCCCAAGCCCATTGTACTTACATGCAATAAACTATGTTTAAACTAAATCAAAAAGCAATACAAAAATTGTGGTACCTTCATCATGCTGCAGAAAACAATAAACAGATCAGAGATATAGCATATTTTTCTTATTTTCCATGAAAACACATCTTGGTATTTCATTAGAATTGTCTCCAAGGAGACAATTCTAATGAAATGTCGAGACATGTTTTCATTTCGAAGCAAACTATTCATGAAATGTCGAGACATGTTTTCATTTCGAAGCAAACTATTCAATAATTGCTGTCTGTTGATGTGTAAACAGTAGTGTGATTTTATTTTACCCAATTAAAATTTTGAAATAAGAAATGATGGAGTGACAATACTCGATTACAAATTCCTTATCTGCCCTGTTTGGCGTATTATTTAATTATTTAATACCTCCAATGTTTTCGTCCCTCAGTTACCCTACAAGTATATCATCCCTGGCATTCAGCGGCGACGGTTCCGTACTCGCTATTTCATCATCATACATGTACGAGAATGAGATGAAAAATATTCCCGAGGACAACATTTACATTCGCAACGTCAGTGACCAGGAAACAAAACCCAAATAGACGTTGTTTACACATTGTGACACATTTGAGACACGCCATGGGATTTTGAAATAAATGCATTTACAGAAACTGTGTCAGATATTAACTGTCTTATTATCTGTAAATGACGTCGAAAGATGACAAAATTTTCATAGCAAATTCGCTATGAAAATTTAGACAATTTTAGACATCATTTACAGTAAAAATCGTACATTTTGTAAAAAAAAATTCACGAGATATCGCACATGTTCTTAGGTGCAAAATCACATGGCATGTCTCATTTGGCTGCCGACGTTATTTACACATCTAAATGACCAAAAATGACCTTAGCTGTTGAAAGGCCGTTAATGGTCATATATTGAAATCAGAAGTACGGTAGCGAGTATCAAAAAGCAATACAAATTTTGTGGTACCTTTATCATGCTACAGAAAACAATAAACAGACCCAAATATAGCATATTTTTCTTATTTTCCATGAAAACACATTTTGGTATTTCATTAGAATTGTCTCCTTGATGTATTTTCATTTCGAAGCAAACTATTCAATAATTGCTGTCTGTTGATGTGTAAACAGTAGTGTGATTGTATTGTACCCAATACAAATTTTGAAATACCCAATTGCTTCAGAAATGATGGAGTGCCAATACTCAATTACTAATGAATATTTGGCCACCGATCTAAATGACCTAATTGACAGGCCGTTAAACGCCATTCAGCAAACTTACATTTGGCTGCCAACTTCATTTACACATTGTGACATATTTACATGTGGCCGCTGATGCTATTGACACATTATGACACTATTGGAATCTCAATTGGAGAGGATTCCCATGTGCTGCCATGTTTGCTTGTACGAAAAAATGGAAATAAAATAGCAGGTGATAAAATTTAATTCAGTATTGTAAGGGTCAACTATTATGCGAGAACCGGTGAAATATGAGATTGTCATTTGGGCAATTGACTTGCAAAAAGAACCAATGTTTCGACCAACATAGTTGCATCCCTGTCCGTCTGTCTGTTCAAAATGTTTGGCTACCTACTATGTTTCCGTGAGACGGATTGTCTTGAAACTTCATGTACTTACAGGGATTCCGCTGGGGAAAATAAAAAAATCGGCACTTGAAAAAAAAAATAAAACAATTGGCGATAAAAAATTACAATTTTCGAAAAAATAATTTAAAAAAATTGGATTTTTTTCCCGAAAATTGTAATTTTTTATCGCCAATTATTTATTTTTGTCGTCAATTGTTTATTTGTAGCGACAATTGCAAAAGTGGCGATCGCCAGCAGAATCCCTGTACTTATTTGTTATCATCCATAGATTCATTCTATAGCCCACCCATGCGGCCCCAGTTTTCAAGGTTAAGGTCAAATAACTTTAACGCAAATTTATATCTGTTATATCTCTGCAACCCTAAGTCGGATTGTCTTAAAACTGCATATACTTATTTGTTATCATCCATATTTTCATTCTATCGCCAAACCATGCGGCCCCTGTAGTCCATGTACCAGTCTAGCACTGGACCAACAGAATCCTTGTTGTGGAACGGACATAAAATACCTTTCAATCAACCATCATTATCCCCGTGTTTTTATGGTAACACAAGCAAGAAAGTGGAGATGGAAAAATAATGGAACGTTCTTTGCAAATATAAATTTATCAGATCATCAGACATGCACAAATATTTATGGATGAACACACATTACATGTAAATAAACTGGTTCATTAATTATGCAATTATGTTCTAGTCAATATATGAAAGATCCAAATATGTGCTCAGTCTCAGCCAATCTGAGCATGTAATCTATTCTCATGCTAGAAATTAGGAATGTTGATTGGTTGAGGCTGAGCTATGCTCAGTCTCAACCAATATAACTGCCGGATTTTTAGTATGAATTTGCGAGCCCATATCTTTTTTACTAGACTAGCCCCAGAAAGGACCGAGTTAGTGCTACAAATGAGATCAACTCATTCATTTGCGAGGATCACTGGCTCCTAGTGTGAATCCTAATGAGATTTACCATTAAGGTACGAATCCTGACAGATGAATTCTTCCCTCATGATCATTATCAGGCTACAGTAGTCTGCTAATTGACCAGGAGCTACACTGATCACAAATTCTATAATATGGATTTGCGACGAGTAGATGAAATCCAATCTGGATTCGTGAAAAATTAACAATTTGTCGAGACCTATGATTACATGATCGGGAGCTACAATTGTTGTAAATCTGTACCAGCATTTGCATGATCTGCAGACGAAATGGGTGCGGGAACATTTCTCAAAGCGCTATACAGAGATCATATGACCCCCACCATTACAAAATAACACTTATTGAGTACCTGAGTAGTGTAGTCACACATGAGCCAGATTTTTCATCACTGATTAATTGAATAGGGTTTTATGTCCATTCAACAATAAAGTTATATACAGAATCAATGATTGTTTGAATGGGTATTTTACGTCCATTCATCAGACTGGAATGTACCTGTGGGAGCAATTATTTAGAGTATGAATTTGGAGAATGTGCTCTCTGAGCATGTAATTTATTCTCATGCTTGAATTTAGGAAGATTGAGGCTCAACTAATCTAATTGCCTGATTTTCAGTACAAATTGCAGGCCTATTTTTGACTAAACTAGACCCAAATGAGATATAATTCATTCATTAGGGAGGATCACTCGAGATTCACAATTAAGGTAACAATCAGGGCAGAGCTCCAGATAAGGTGCGTATTGGTGTTTAATCCGTACCTTAATAAAGTTTAATTGCATTAAATAGCGTAATTGTTGATCCTTGTTAAAGAACTCCCGCTGCTTTGTCGGTCCATGGTGTTTCGTCGTGGTATAATTATGTGTTTGTTGAATTCTCATTGATTAACCAATCAGTAAATGAGTAATGAATTAATACCTGATTCGCACCAATGTTATGTTTCCAAAGAAAAAGAATCTACTAATGTCCATCCTATTGGATAATCGGTAATTAATTTGAGCAATTATATGAGTGTTATATAATCACATTTTTAAATACTGTTTTACTAGTTTAGTAAAGTTGGACTATCATTAACATACGTGTTGGATTATTAAATTATAAAAGAACAGATTCGTTGTTAACATGTATCCCCAGGACATTAATTTTCCACTCGCTTGAAAAAATAGTTAATTAATTATTATTTGAAGCACGCGGGAACTCAATTTATCCGAGACGTGTTACCGGTGTCAATTCCGTAATAGTGAGGAGATTTAGAGGTTGGCTGGTTCTGAATATTCAAATATATATTTGAATAGCCAATCGAATATTCGAATACCATTTTTACCAATCGATGCCATCCCTAGAAAATACGCATTAATTTTCAAATTGAGTAGTGAAAATACTGTCATGAAGTTGAAAATTCACTTAGTTGAGCTGCAAAAAGCTTTTGCAGCTCAAATAAGTGAATGTTTAAATTTAATATATAGAGGATATTCCATCGTACATTTTGAATAGCGGGAAATAATACACGAGTGTGCGTCGGCTTCCGCGTAAGCAATGAGTGAGCGCAGCGAACAAGTTGCTTGCACAGACGCCGACGGACACGAGTATATTATTTCCGCTATTCAAACATGTACGATGGAATATCCTATTTATTACACTTCCACCGCGGATACATATGCACATTTAGTCTATTTTTGAGATTATAATCAATGAATTGTGATGTGCGCATGAATAGTTATACAATGACGTGTTTTCCCGCATTTTGACTGTTTGACAACGTAACGTGCGACGTCAAATGTGACGTCATGTAAACTTTTTGAAATCCAAATTACCGGTACGCAGCTGTTTCTATGAACCATATATATTTGAGTGCATGTTTGGAATGTGTTCAATCACATTAACATTCTAGATTAGTCGAGACCCTTTCCAAATGTTCAAATAACTTTATTTTGACTGTAATAAAAATTAAACATTTTGCATAGTAGCTCGTGGTTTCCAAGAAAATACGCGCGCAATTAAGGGTGTTCCCTTCACGGTGTATTATTTGTAAGGAGTTTATTACGGGTTTTCTCTCACAGCGAAACCCGTGCAAATAATTTGCAAGAGTGTAATAAAAAATGTTATCATTTGTTCCCTATTTAGTTATGAAGAAAATCAATAATCCATTTATAAAAGTAAAATATGCAATGATTTTGAAATCAGCGGGTATAGTACGCTTTAGACACAAAGCTTATCTGGAGCTTTGCTTAGGTATGAATTGATAGCCAAGATACAAGACACCACTCATCCTCCGAGAAACGTTAACCCTTAATTTTATTTATTACGCTGAATTAAATGTTGTCGTCTGCTGGAAATGTTTTATTTTCAATATTTCTCGACAAAAACCTCCAGTGGAGACGATTCTCATGTGCTGTCAAAACCAGGTTTTTGTTAAGACTTAAAGCAAAAATGAAAAACAGCAGACGGCAATTTTCGACAACAGCGTAGGAAGGGTTAAAGCCTAACACCTCTATAAAATGCATGTAGACAAGATCGATCACGTAATACAGACTTTGACATTGGCATTTGGAAATACAAAAAATCCGAAGCTATTTGGCGGTATAAACAGCGGCAAGGTGGTTTTCATTGGCAGCATTTTAGGCAGGGTTCTGTCGTCGACCATCTCCAGTCTCTGGAGGCCATTCAGTGTCACAATCCTGGAACAACCAGTACATGGGTTAAGCCAGCCATTTTGTGATGAGCCCTATTTTTGCCATTTTGAGCAATATTGGGTAGTTTATATCCCTCGAAAATGAAGTGTTAAGGAACTATTTTTAACAAGGGCATCAATATCACTAAGCCCCTCACTAGCAGTCTTGATAATAAAACAAGTTATTGAATAAACAAAAAAATGCATTTGCCTTACAAACGAGGTGAACTTGGGCGGCCGGGTCATATCAAAACGAAGCACAATCCCTAGACACAATTGTGGCCAAATATTATCACAATCAAGGAAGTGGTTCATCATTTATTGAATAAACAAAAAAAAGTGCAACGCATTTACCTTACAAACAAGGTGAACACAAGTCCTCAGTGACCTTGGGCGGTTGGACGTGGGTCATATGCAAAACAAAGCACCATCTCTAGACACACATTGTGGCTAAATATTATCAACTTCAGTGAAGCGTTTCATAAATTATTGAAAAATGAAATGTGTTACTAACGTACGCACGTAAATGAACTATATCCCCTCTTACCTATCGGCTTAAGGTATGACAAACAAAAAATAGTTTTTTAATTTTCATTTGGTATGTTTTCTGTTTGTGGGAAGGTGACGGAATTTGGCCCCTGGCACAGATGTTTAATCAATAACTTGTTTATCGTTAAAATATGTGAGGTTGATTTCCGAGGTGTTTGCAAAAAAACACATTTTTTATTCGTACCAAGTTCAGCATTAAAGTGTAGACACAAACGAGTTCAGCATCCAAGTGCATGGTCCGCATTGAATACAACATACAAACACGTTTTATGAATAACAGATCTTGGTAAATATTTTGAAATATCCACCATTTTTGGTCACATGGTTCCCCATGCTGAATATACCGTAATAACCCTATATATTCGGACACAATTTATTCTGGGGAAACGCATATAAATATATGCAAATGTTTTAAAGTCTCTTTTTATTCCAATAACCTCCGAAGGGAAGCATATTTAATACACATTGTTTTAAAGTCACTCTTTTTAATAAAAAGAGTGACTTTAAAACAATGTGTATTAAATGTGCTTCCCTTCGGAGGTTATTGGAAATTACTATACATATATGGTTTCCCCACAACAAAGAGTGTCCCAATATTTATAGTTAGTATGCTCATACTGATTTGTCACAATAACTATATGGACACAATTTATTTTGGAAAACTGCTATTTTTCAAAACAATGGTGTGCTAATATTTAGGGTCATAACGGTAGTAAGGATTATGGGTGAAAGGGTATACGTACGTTGCTGTGAGATCGTAATCCTCGGATATAAGCATGTACTGATCCACGCTATCCCCAGCCGGGTGGATGTCCGGGAAGGTGACGTCCGCGATAGTATTGTTCAAGTTTAAGACATAGACCACGACACCGCCAGCCTTATAGCCCGACCTGCAATAGATTTGATTTATTGGTGATTAACGGCCTATCAACAGCTACGGTCATATTAAGTCTGGGACAATGGGTTCGATTCCACCTGCAATAGAGTGGAAAAGGGACGATCTGACAGTATTTTTAGCACCTAATTATGCGAAATAGGGGTGTCCTTCCATAATAACCCTATATATTCGGACACCATTTATTCTGGGAAACATATATACATGTATATGTCTTTTCCCACAACAAAGAGTATCCCAATTTATCCCGTCAACACAGTGCGTATGTGCCGTGAAACACGGTGCTGTGAAACATTTTTGATATCCTGTCAATATGACCTAATCACTGCGTATGAATATGCGCGGTGGCTGGGGTTATTTTTTTGTATTTTAAAGCCATTTGTAGCTGTTGACAGTATAAATAGAATAGTAGGTTAGTGCCGAGAATGGGAAAAATATCTGGTGCGGCACGGAAACGGAATGTGCTCGGCAGAGCCTCGCCCATCCCGTTTCCTAAGCCTTGCCAGATATTTTTCCCCATTCACGGCACTAACCTACTATCAAATACTGTTTGAATATAAAGGGTCATTACGGTATTTCTCAATGATGATACAATCAGAAAGTTCCGTATATCAAATGGAATTTAATAAATCGGTCAACCAACTTTGTGTGTAGATAACATTCATAAGGAATGTGTAGGAAACTGAACTAGAAAATGCCGTCTGTCGACGGACTCTTACGAAAAATTAAAAAAAATATAAACAGACAGACGAACGATCAGTAGTGAGGGTAATTAATATGGAAGGATGTATCATTACTAAGTAATGCATGTGTGCAATATGAAGATATTAGTTGAAGGAAAACAGAAATTATAGGCGATTTGAGAAACTCGTACAAAAACTTTCAAAATTAGATGGTCGGTAAATGTCCGACAAATGCTCCTTGATGACGCCTGGATAGACATTCAAAGTCCTTGACCCTGGGTATTGGTGGAATATGCTTATTAATCACAATAATTGGTTATAAATGTGTAAATGAGATAATTTCTAGAAAGGTTTTAACGCAATGTTTTGTTTATTAGTCGCAATAAATATTTGGATGCTAATTTGAATTGAATAGAATTTGAAAAGCTTTTAAGGTAAAACTTTAACAAAACGTTTAAAGTTATTTGACGGAGACCTAGGCAGCATGGGTAGGGTATACAATGAAAATATGGATGGTGATCAATGTGCATATGAAGTTTCAAGTGGATATCCCAAGCAGTCACAGAGATATAGCAATTTGAAAATTGTTAACGTAAGCTATAAAAGAAAATCTGAATCATTTTAACTTGGGCTCATGGGTAGGGTATACAATGAAAAAATGGATAGTGATCAATGTGTATTTGAACATTCAAGTTGATAGCGCAAGCGGTCACAGAGATATAGCAATTTGAAAATACTTTAACGTAAGCTTTAACAAACAAAATTCTAAGTCATTTGACCTTGGGCTCCTGGGCAGCATGGGTAGGGTATACAATGAAAATATGGATGGTGATCAATGTGTATATGCCGTTTCAAGTTGATATCGTAAGCGGTCAGAGATATAGCAATTTGAAAAACTTTAACGCAAAACTCGGATGGGGACGCCAGACAAAGCCGTAACTATATGCTCCACCAAATGTTTTAATTGGGGGAGCATAAAATAAACTGAGAGACAGACAGATGGACGGACATACCATCAGTAGCGAGGGTATTTGTATTGTGGAAGGATGTATCATTACTAAGTAATGCATGTGTGCAATATGAAGATATTAGCTGAAGGCAAACAGAAATTAGAAAATGTGGTCTGTCGACACACTTAGGGCCCCTATTTGAGAAACTGTTACAAAAACTTTCAAATAAATAAACCTACAGACAGACGGACATACAATCGGTAGCAAGGGATAATTGTATTAATGTGGAAGGATGTATCGCTACTAAGTAATGCATGTGTGCAATATGAACATATTAGGTGAACGCAAACAAATTATAGGTGATTTTAGAAACTGTTGCAAAAACTTTCAAATAATTAAACAGACAGACGGACTGACTGACTGACAGACGTATGATCGCAGCGAGTGTAATTGTATTAATGTGGAAAGATGTATCATTACTAAGTAATGCATGTGTGCACATGGTTATTATCTATATGCAAGTAAATCTGAGAGTATTATACATTCATTATTCCTACAAAGTTTTGTCGAAACCAGTCTGGAGATTGCAATGGGAAGACATTGTTTAAAAAATATGTCCAACTTTATATGGTGGCCATCTTGGATTATGTGACGATCTCCAATTAAATAAATCTGTAAATGTAATTATGTTTCACCGAAAGACAATAACTATGAAATTTGGCCAGCATCGGCCAAGCGTAAGAAAAGTCTGTTTGAAAACTCTAATAAAAAGATACCGGTTTGACCTTTCGGTGGCCATCTTGGATGACCTGATCATCCGATTTCGACAAAAAATACTCCTCAATACCTTCGATTTGATACATGACACAACCACATTCTGTCGGACTGTGAAATTTGACCCCCCCACCCCCGGGCCCTGCACATGGATCACTATATTTACAAATCTAGAAGGGCATTGACTGTTGATCATTCCTGTCAAGTTTGGTTGAAATCTGTCAGGCGGTTCATTTGAAGTAGATTTTTTTAAGAATTTTACCTACTTTTCCACGGTTGCCATCTTGGATTAAGCGACGACCTTAAATTTTACAAATCTGACGTACCCCCACCCATAGATCATCCATGTGATGTTTGACCAACATCGGCCAAGCGGTTCACAAGAGGAATTAAGACGTTTGAACTCTCTAATTAAAGGATGGCCTTTCAGTGGCCATCTTGGATGACCTAATCATCCACTTTCGACATAAAAAATTATCCAAAGTGATCGTCTCCTCAATACCTTCAATTTGATATATGACATAACCATATTCGGTCAAATGTTAAATTTGACCCCTAGTTGAACCCACGGGCCCTGCCCATTTTTGACCCATGGGTCACCATTTTTACAAATTTGAAAGAACGTTGACTGTCGATCAATCCTGTCAAGTTTTGTTGACATCTGTTAGGCGGTTCACGAGAAGATTTTTAAGAATTTGACCTACTTTTCCATGGCGGCCATCTTGGATTAGGTGACGACCTCCAAATTTACAAATCTGACATGACCCCACCCATAGATCATCCCTGTGAAGTGTGACAAACATTGGCCAAGTGGTTCACAAGAAGAAGACGTTTGAAATCTCTACTAAAACCTTTTGGCGGCCATCTTCGATGACGTAATCATCCGATTTCACAAAACATGCTCCAGAGTGATTATCTTGTTACCTTCAATTTGATACATGACCATATTCGGTCAAATGTGAAATTAAAATGTGATATTTTACCCCTACTTGATCCCTCCTGCCCCACCCATTTTTTACCACGAGTCCACTTTTTTAACAAATCTGAAACAGCATTGACTATCGATCATTCCCGCCAAGTTTCATTGAAATCGGCCTGGTGGTTTATGAGAAAGAGATTTTTAAAAAATTTGACCTACTTTTCCACTGCGGCCATCTTGGATTATGTGTCGACCTTAAATTTTAAAAATCTGACTTGCCCCCGCCCATATATCATCTCCGTTGATGTTTGAACAACATTGGTATAGTGGTTCAAGAGAAATTAGAATGAATAAGTATGGTGATTTGGTGAGAATCAAATTTTGGAGAGGATTGCAATAAGTGTTTGCTTTCAATCCAATCCAAATTATTTCTATTATGTACTTACTTGTCTGCAAATATGATCTAATAAATATGCTTAAACAAAGCCAAATAAATTTGCTCCCGTGTTATTACATGCATGCATATTTCTTACAAGTGCGGTTGTGACTCGAAAATTGGGACTTATGGCCTTTGCGACCAGTGTAGTCCCAGATCAGACTGTGCTGCTGCACAGTCTGATCTGGGACTACACTGTTCGCCATTCAGTTGATCAAACGTATCATGCTCCTACTGGTAGATCCTTATCAGACAGCAGGAGGGCGATCATACATCAGAAGCTAGACTGGGCACAGGCTAGGTTGTGAAATTAATGCTCGCACATTCGCTTATGGCGATCAAAATCAAGATGGGCGATTGTAAATTTAATGTGAATGGAATTAATGTTGCTTACAATGGTCACTCACCGGAAACGGCACATAATTGGTTGACTGGACAAGTGATCTATATTCCTTGTTATAATCGATACAGGTGTTTTACTGATGGAATGGCGATATGATGTACAGGCTGATCTGGATCTACACCGGTTGCAATGTCCATTTCTCCGCATGATGCTAACATGGTTTATTGCGATAAATTCAGCTTATACCTGTCCGTGTTAACACAATGGGCGTAAGCTCGGAGTTTGCCGGTACCATCGGGTGATGTCACATCAAGCACCTTTCTTCCCACTAATTGCTTAAACAGCAGACTTAGCCAGTAGTCCTGTAATAAAGACCAGCGATTTATTTACCAGTGTCAAATACTCACATTATTTGGATTTGACACACTCAAATTTTAGAAATTTTATTATTTTTCCATAGTACATGTATGACACGCCATGTGTTCAGATGGAGACCAAGAGACACATCAACTCATAATGGTAAATAAAACAATGAAAGGCATGTACATATTTAGAATAAATTCATAGTGATTAGAAAAGCTATATCACGAGTATGTTTTTTGTTAACATGAAAAAATATGCACATAAATAGTGGAAATAGTGGGCTATAGAATGAAAATATGGCCGATGACAAATGCGTATATGCAGTTTTAAGCCAATCCCACTACAGTAAATAGTTGAAGACAGACAGACAGACAGACAGACAGGCAGGCAAGCAGGCAGGCAGGCAGAGGCTGTGTCGGGCTTGCTGAGGCACAGTATGGCGACTATATATACCTTGAATATTTTTTCGTGGGTTGTCTACATAAAAATGTAGATGACAGCAGGCACACGTTTGCGTGGCCAAAGTAGGCCACGCAAACGTGTGCCTGATGTCATCTACATTTTTATGTTTTGTCCCCAGCACAAAATGGATAAGAGGAGAATGAGAGACCCACCGGTGTAGGATCACTGGTCTTGGCATCCAACAAGGCATAGTCACCACCGTAGAAACTCTGCCGAATGGCCACATCTACCCCGCCTTTGGCCGCTATACCCAGCTTGTCCAGCCATCTAGGATATGAAATATAGGCAACCGGCTTGTGACAAGTATTTAATTGCACAAAATTGTTGTTTTGCACCCGTTGTGAATCCCATATTTCACGTGTCAAGGTGACAATTCCACAATCAGAATTGAAGATTTACATCATGATTACTGTGACGTTAGAGCTGAATGACACAAAGGCGGTTGGATTCTGAAAGTAAAGTAAGATTTATCCTTGCCATCTAAAAACATACGATACTACACTTCGGCAATCTATTTGGGATTCCGTAAGAGCAAGAGTGTATTGCAGTCCTACTGGCTATATCACTTTTTATGAACCGTCTCAAACGTGTGATTGAACCAATGAGAATGGGTTTATTGATAGGTTATATAATACATGGAAATACTGTTCCACAATGTTGCCTGCTGTGAGATGTATACGGCCATCTCCTTCCTGTGTGGTGCCCTGTTGAGGCAACATGGCAAGTGACGTAACACTATGAAGAGCAAATTCAAGGGAAAAGACAGGTCTTTTACCTTGAATTTCCTCTTCATAGTATTACGTCACTTGCCATGTTGCCTACGAAAATGTGAAAGGTGTTTGTAAAATACAGACTTGGTTGAAATGTGCAGCACATATGTCTGCATAAACTAAACATACTAGGCACGTCACCTTGTTTGTTTGTTTTCTTATTCATTTTGGTGTCTAACGGCCTATCAACAACTAAGGTCATTTAAGGCCGGGAGGCTCGTCACCTTGACCTTGATCTGATCCTCGGGTCCCCGCTAAACCCAAGGTCAAGGATCATGTTTGTCACAGCATGACAGAGGACCATCCGCGGAATGCATGTGTGATATATAACACAGCTAAATAAAAGGAAACCAGAGCAGACCAAGAAATTCACCAAAGCATTAAGTTTGTGACATACATATGGGATGTATAGACGAACGCCGGTGACACAGGCATAACAACAGCAGACGATCATTTTTGTTTTCCCGCATTCTAAGAGGTAATACTCACAAAAATCCAGCGACATATCTGTCGGAGAGCCCCTTTGCCCCTCCGCCATAGGCCGAGCTGGTCTCCCCAAGCCACACATCCACATGTGGGGCCAGATTGTTCGCAATGGACACTCCAATGTCCACTTCATCACGCAGCACATTCATCACAGCTGGATCCATGAACTGGTCAAGGGTGGCTGTTCGGCCGTCAAAATAATATCTGGAAATAAATAATGACGAACTGGTGGCAAAGTCCCAAAGCTAACAGAGGTATTTTTCTACACACCGACTAAAAGAACTAGACAAAGTGAGCAGGGGCTCACGTATACCCCTGGCCGCCCCCTGGACCGACAAATAAAAACTTTAACGCAAATATATAACTAGAAATGTGGCCTATCGGCACACGAATGCCCCCACTGGCAGCCAAAGAAAACGAGGCAAATTTAAATTATAAGCCATTTACCCGAGAATTAAGGTTTCGAACGCACTAAGTGTGTGACCTTGACCCTGGGCTTAGCGGGGGGCGGGACGAATGTGGATTTGTCACAGGACGGTTGAGGACCATTGGAGTAATGTGAAATGTGAAGCAGATCTGACCAAGGAAACAGAAATTATAAGCCATTTACCTGAGTGTTAAGGTTTCGGGACGGACGTACGGATGACGTTAACACTATATGCCCCCCTCACCATTGGGTGGCGGGGGCATAAAAAAAACTTTAAAGCAAATTTATTAAGTAATTTCACCTTGACCTTGGACATGAAGGCCGCATGGGTAAGGTATGGAATGAAAACATGAATGATGATAAACAAGTATATGAAGTTTGAAGTCAATCGGACTAATTTTGTAGGTCTGCTAGGAGAGGGGGTAGTTGGGGCTGCAGTCAAAGATTTGTCACAGAAATGATAAAGGATCACCATGTGAATACATGTATTAAATATCACAACATTCCATGAAAGGAAAAGGTGAAAGTGAATTGGTTTAATGTCCCAGCAACAGCTAAGGTCATGAGGCGGGTCCATGAAAGGAAATTTCCTCAATGTTAAGTTTTGTAAATGTGCTAAGTCTGTGAGGGGTTGGAAGGTCGTGGATTTGTCACAGCATGATGCAGGACCATCAGAGGAGTGCATGTGGGAAGTATCAATAAGTTCTATCAAATGAAACAAAAGCTAAAAGAAATTTACCAAAATGTTAAGTTTTGAGACATTAACCATGGGATGATGACTGGGGTCAGATGTTCCTGGATTTGCCACAACATGATAGAAGTCTATCAGAGAAATGCACAAATATCAATAAGTTCTTTAGACTAGATGGCCGCAGCCAGCATATCACGCCTGCCAAGGCATTTGATGGTCCCAGTATATATGTATCTGGTTAGAGATATCGGATTGTGGAGATATTGGGTAATTTGACCTTGGGCATGTGTATGGATGGTCTATAGATTGAAAATATGGAGGATGATAAAGAGGTATGTGAAGTGTCAAGTCAATATGACCAAAAACTTTAACCCGGATGCATGTACATACACGTATGTACGCCAAGGTGCCGACTATATCGCGCTGTCAGGGATTCTGCTGGGGAAAATAAAAAAATTGCCACTTCAAAAAAAAAAAAAAAAAAAAAAAAAAAAGGAATAACCAATAGGATAAAAATAAACAATTGGCGATTTTTTTTTTTCTCGAAAATTGTAATTTTTTATCGCGAATTGTTTATTTTTATCGCCAATTGTGAAAGTGGCCATCGCCAGCAGAATCCCTGGCTGTGAACAAGCTGGAGCGACAGAAATTGACAAACAAATCACAGTTCATGATCTTTTTTGTCTATTTTGACACCATTTAGATACAATTTTCAAAATCGATATCAGACACATATATAATGTCAATATGGGCGACAAAGACTTGTTGTGCAAGTTACTCATACTCACTGATGAAACGTTGCAGATGTTATAGCCTTTCCACCACCGGCCTCGAAAAATCTGAAAATGTCGACATAAATAGATTAGAAAAGAAATGACAGAGCTCCTGATATGTTTTGTGTCAAAAGAGTATTATACACCCAGATTTCAAATTCAATGTGTATTTTACTGTTACAAATGTATTGATCATTTTCTTCCTTATTAAATAGGGAATAAATGATAAAAAATAAATAAAATTCACTTACCGTTTGCTTTTCGCAGCTCATCTAAGTAAATGTTCAACTTATTACAGTATTTTCACTACTCGATTTGACACTCCAACTTTTGATAATCAATGCGTATTCTGCTAGCATAAGTGCGTAAAATACGCCAATACGCACCTTATCTGGAGCTCTGTATAAAATAACTGAATAATTTTAATTGAAAACATATCATTTTTATAAATCACTAATATTTCAATGTGTATGGCATTTTTCACATATTCAATAAACTTTCTCAGTTAATTTTCGGCCTTACCAGGATTTATCATCATGATATTCATCTTGATAAAGGCCGGAAATTTGATGAACGAGTTTACTGAATATTTGTATTCATTTTTAAACAAGTTGGACATCAGTGATAAGCCCACCCATTGTAACCAAGCAACCAAGTCACCAAGCAACCAAATAGCAATCCGGGGTAAATGACAAATGTTACATGCACACACAAAAACATGCAACATATTATTACCAAATGGCCGCAGTTTGCCAGTTAAGCTTTCCGAGGCATTTGATAGTCCTGTTGCAAAAACATATAAACAGTTTCATCATTTGATCTTGACATTGGGCATGCGGGCCAAATTGATGGGCCATAGAATGAATCTATTTAATCTTGTTTAATGGCATGCTAACAGAATAGGCCATTTTAGGCCAAGTTAGTGGGGTCGAATCCCATATTTCACCTGTATAGATGTCATAGAAAGAAAATATGGATGATGATAATCATGCATATGAAGTTCAAAGTCAATCTGACATATGCATACATTTAGATTAAAAAACATAAAGACAGATGTTGCACAGACACACAGACACACAGATATCATAGTGATCATTATCAACACTATGTCTCCAGGTAAGGGTGGATTCTTCGTTAACCCTTCCTAAGCTGTTGACGGAAATTGCCGTCTGCTGTTTTTCATTTTTGCTTTAATTCTTAACAAAAAAACGGTTTTGACAGCACATGAGAATCGTCTCCACTGGAGACGATTCTCATGTGCTGTCAAAACCAGGTTTTTGTCCAGAAATATTGAAAATAAAACATTTCCAGCAGACGACAACATTTAATTCAGTGTAGTAAGGGTTAATATATGATGTGATATTGTGATTTTGTGCCTACTGTCTGTTTCACGAAACCTGCCCAAATTTTACGGCCATGTAAACAATGTAAAAACAGTATTTTTTTTTATAATATTAAATGTTATCAAATGATTTTGCATTGTTTATATAGCCGTACAATTTGGACAGGTTTCGTGAAACAGATAGTAGCATGGTATTCTCTATGTATATGTGTACCTATATATGCACTGCGACAAATTATATGGAGCATGCAAATAAGCATATATAATCCAACCAAATTATTCACCTTTTAAAGAAATCAATAGTGTGCTTGTTCTTCAGTTGTGTAATTGATGGACCTAGCACCCTTGTGGTTTGTTCCATGAATTTCTTCAAGGTTTTGTTAAAAGTTATGAAATCTCGAGCTAATTGCTCTGGTTCCAGTCGAAATTTCACTAGTTTTGTAGAAATGATTAGATTCTGAAAATATAGAGAAATTAACACGAAATTAATTATCGCTTGCCCAAACGGAAATGATTCTAAAATGCTGTCAAATGATGTTTTTAGGGCTATTCCAGGAAAAATTCTCTGGGGGGTGGGGGTCGGGGGTCCGACCACACTTTTTTTTTACCCCCCCCCACCCCCTCCACCCCACAGAATTTAATTATTAATTATGTCTCATCCCCACAACCAACAGCACTGATATTTAACTGTTCCCCACTACCAACAGAACTAAATTCATGTAAAACCCCCCTACCACCAGTACTGAATTATATCGTATTCCCAATCTAAATTTACTGTAACTGTACATGTATGGTGGGTAACTCGTTCACCGGTGTATACCATTCACCGGTGCAATCCGAAGTATCCGAATGTAAGTCACATGGTATTGTTTACATCCGCGATTTTCACTCATGTTTTGACGTTTGCACCCGCCACCTGTCACAGATAAAAAATCTACTAGAATGATCTACTTACGGGTAAGTGATCACATTTATTACAATTTCTAACTTTTTAAACCAATTTCATAGCTACGTCATGACCAAGCTCCAACAAATCCCATCCCAATTATGTATTTGCTCGAGTTGAAATTTTGTCATCTGCAGCTTCCGGACGTAATTATCTATCGGCAGTTTTCACTGGACGCTACTTTGGAAGTGTCATTTTGTTGGCCAATCGACACAAGCGTTTTACAATGCACAATGCATTGTGAATAACACGAAATAGAAGCTGTCAGGTCGCGACAATCTATTTTTCTAATCGACGCGAACACCCACAGCATTGAATTAATTATATGAGTGCAAAACCCACTAACAGAATCATAATAAATTGAATACCCCCCTACCAACAGGAACAATATAGCTTCCGACCCCACAACAAACCAGAATTAATTTGGTCGGACACCCCGACCCACAGGTCAAAAATAAAAGTGCGGTCCGACCCCCCCAGATAATTTTTCCTGGAATAGATGGAAAATATCAAATAAATGGCAGACGACAACATTTAATTCAACGTGGTAAGGGTTAAAGCGTTCATGGCCTATATAGTTTGCCATGGTGCAAAACTTAATAAATCCGAATTTGTCAAGAAAGGTTACAAAGTACAATGGTGAATTCGATTCAATTCTGCTAATTTTTTTATTTTCGATAATTCTCAATAAACACACGTTTTGTCAGACGACTCATGTACTGCCACACATGTTTTTGCAAAGAAATTAAACAAATATGAAACTAGGGCATCGTTATTACGAAGCTAATACCCTCGCTGGCAGCCTTGATAATAAAAAAAATGCATTTGCTTTACAAACAAGGTGAACATAAGTCCAGTGACCTTGACCTCGGGCAGTCGGACGTGGGTCATATGCAAAACAAAGCGCCATCCCATGACACACATTGTGGCCATATATTATCATAATCAGTGAAGCGGTTGATATGTTTTTGAAAAATTAAAGGTGTACCAACGTACGTACGCATGCACGCACGTACATGGACTAACGCTATATCCCCTCTTGCCTATTGGCGAGGGGATAAAACAAGAAGGCCATGATGGCCCTAATTCGCTCACCTGACTCCATGAACACCAGAGGAGAATGTGACATTGAGTTTTTAAACAAAATTGTGCTATTTTTAGATGGCGGTCATCTTGGATTAAGCGATGACTCTCATTTTACCAAATCTGAAAATGCTTCACCCAAGGATCTCGACTTACTATGAAGTTTGGCCAGCATCGGCCATGTGGTTCCTGAGAAAAAGACGTTCAAAATCTTGAATAAATGGACCTTTTGGCGGCCATCATGGATGTCATAATCATCTAATTGCAAATATTGCACCAGAGCAATCGCCTCATCGATACCTTCAATTTGATATATGACATGAGCATATTCGGTAAAAATAAAATTTGACCCCAATTTGGGGTCACCATTTTAACACCTTTGAAAGAGCATTCTACATCGATCATTCCTACCAAGTTTCGTCGAAATACTGCTGGCGGTTCATGAGAAGATTTTTTAAGAATTTGTGCTATTTTTAGACGGTGGCCATCTTGGATTAGCAACGACCTCCGTTTTAACAAATCTGAAAAGGCTTCACCCATGGACCATAACTGTAAAGCGGTTTGTGTGAAGAAGAATTTTGAAATATCTAATAAAAGAACGACCTTTTGACCTTTCGGCGGCCATCTTGGATGACATAACCATCCGATTTGGACAAAAAATGCACCAGAGTGATCGCCTAGTTGATACCTTCGATTTGATATATGACATGACCATATTTGGTCAAAAATAAAGTTTGACCCCAATTTGACCCCACGGGCCATGCCCATTTTTGACCCTGGGGTCACCATGTTAACAACTTTGAAAGAGCATTGTACATCGATCATTCTTACCAAGTTTTGTCGAAATTCGGTTGGCGGTTCTTGAGAAGAAGATTTTTGAAGAATTTATGCTATTTTTAGTCGGCGGCCATCTTGGATTACGTAATGACGTCATTTTAACAATTTTGTAATCCCCCTACCTAAGGAGCATGACCATGAAGTTTGGTGACTATAGGCCCAATGGTTACCAAGGAGAAGACGTTTGAAAATGTTCACGGACGACGGACGGACGACGACGGACACATTGCGGTAACAATAGCTCACATGAGCTTCGCTCAGGTGAGCTAAAAAAACAGAAGACGACAATATTTATTTCCTGACTTTTACGGGCCAAAGGCACCACAATCACCTGTTGTAGTAATCTATGCTATACAGGTTAGCCACCTGTACAACGGAAGGGCCGATTATACGCGAGTTTTTGAACTGGGTGAAATTTCTAACGACATCGTGAAACTTGAAGAAATCCTCGGCTAAGACTCGTGGGTCCATTGTAATGTTGAAGGCAAATATCATGTCATCGGGTTCTGAAATTAATGAAATGGGAACATGGTTTGTCATGGAAATCAACACAGAAAATTGATTAATTTGGGTTTTGTAGCAAGTTCATATGTGGCTGTGGCTGGAGAAACTTATCAGGGACGTCGGAAGCATTGTAAGATTGGTCTGGCAAAGGGATGGGACCCAGCTCCCCCCCCACTCCCACATCCCCCCCCCATACATACTCAAAGTGTATGTTGTTACCACTCAGACGAGTGGTAACAACATACACTTCTGAAAAACGAGAAGAATTGCAAACAAAATATTCACATTCTGTTTTTTTTTTCATATATGAATTCCAAATATGTCAAAATTATTGATACGGCAGTCGCCGGACCTGCCAGGCCTGTTCCGACACCCCTGCTTATGGGTAAATGCAGATCAATTTGTTTGTTGGGGTTTAACGGCCTATCAACATCTATGGTCATTTAAGGCCGGGTCAATGGGTTTAGTACTACATCCCATATATTACCTGTACAAATGGAGGAAAGATCCCAAAATCAGAACAGAATATTTACAATAAAAAAAGCTATATATTCAGCCCTGAAATCCGAATTATCCTGATCTGATGCCAGGTCCTCGCCACACCAGAATCACTTGGCCCCCTCCCAAAAGCAGTAGGATCAGTAATAATCTTACTGCTTTTATAATGGGCAATAACCCAATTCGACTCCCAAGTAACAAAAGAGCCAAAGATAAAAATGTACCCGAGGGCCAAACCAGGCATATCGTGATTCCTTTAAGGAGGAACCCCAACCGTTAATTTACGCCATCTCGTTCGCCTGACCAACTACCCACTGATCAGACTGTGCGTATCTGCACATCCTTGCATAAAATGAGCTGTAACCAGATAAGTGGCTGCGACTGGAGCAATGGAACTTTGCGACCAGTGTAGATGCAGATCAGATGCATCTGCACAGCCTGATCAGGATCTGCACTGTTCGCCATTCTATCAGTGAAATGTATGGGGGACCATGGAGCATTCAGCACCGAAGTTACAATACAAGAACCAGATGCAGAGCTCCAGATCAGGTGGGTATTGGCATATTTTACGCACTTATTTGAACAGAATCAAAAGTGGGAGTACAAAATACTCACAGCAATATGAAAATACGCATTGATTCAAATTGAGTAGTGAAAATACTGTAATAAATTTGAAAATTTACTTTCTTGAGCTGCTAAAAGCTTTTTGAAGCCCAAATAAGTGAAATTTTAAATTTGTTTTATATTTTATAAGTTGTTCCCTATTTAATAAGGAAGAAAATCAATAATACATTTGTAAAAGTAAAATATGCATTGGATTTGAAATATGGGGTATAATACTGTTTAGATACACAACTTATCTGTAGCCGATTTCATCAAAATTGCAAAGTATACTTATCTAGCAAAGTATACTTTGAGGGAGTAATCATTTATTTTTCCCGAAATGCATTATTTCATATAGCACTAACCACTGCATATATTTGATGATTAAAAGTATGCAGAATTATTATACTGAATTTATTACATTATCACAGCCAAAATGGCTGTGATAATGTAATAAATTCAGTATAATAAAAATTAATAAATTTATCCTAAAATTGAAAATTTCTCCCTCAAAGTATACTTTGCTAGAAAAGTATACTTTGCAATGTTGGTGAAATCGGCTACTGGAGCTCTGACTAGATGGCCGTAGCCTGCATGTCATGCAAGCCCGTCGAGGCATCCGATAGTCATCTGACCTTGACTTTGGGCATGGGTTTGCATGGCTCGGCTATAGAATTGAATAATTGATGATGATAAATAAGCACATGAAGTTTCAAGTCACACAACGATATTGATTTTTAATGGAACTAGAGAAAGTGAGCAGGGGCTCACGTATACCCCCAGCCACAATGATTATGATAAGCAAGCCCATGAAGTTTCAAGTCAATCTCGCTTATGGTTGAGGGATATAAGGTACTTAAAACATTAACACAAATGTTGGAAACATTTAAATAATTAAGTAATTTGACATTGACCTTGGGCATGTGGGACATATGGTAGAATGAAAATATCAATTAACCCTTTAAACACCACAGTGGTATAGTGGTATTGGAAAAAAGTGTAGATCCACATGAGCTGGCTCGGGACGAGCCGAAATGGACTAGTCTGAAAATCATTTTATGACATTTGAATCGGTTGCAAAATTAACATATCAAAATCCATTCCAGTTACTTGTGGGTGAAAGGGTTAAAATTGTTAAAACCGATTTCCGATGGAAGCAGAGACACAGACGTCATTGTGATCACTACGTCTAGTTTTCCGCAAGGGGGGCTGGACAAAACTTGAGTATATTGCGATGGAGCATCATTGTCTTCCCTCTAGTTCACACAATTATCAGAGCTCCAGGTAAGTTTGTATCTAAAGAGTATTATACCCCCTAATTTCAAATTCAATGGATATTTTACTTTTACAAATGTATCATTGATTTTCTTCCTTGTTAAATAGGGAACAAATGATAAAAAATAAAACAATTTAAAAATTCCATTATTTGAGCTGCAAAAAGCAAACACATTTTGTACTCCCACTTTTGATAATCAATGCGTATTCACCTAAACTAAGTGTGTAAAATACGCCACCTTATCTGGTGCTCTGAAGGGTAGAATGAAAATATGAATTAAAGTGTTAACACAGATTTCCGATGGAAGCACACACAGACATCATTGTGACTAAGTGTATACATCATATGCATTGGTATATTCCACCCGAGTGTCAGAAGATGTCGTCAGAAACCAGGCTTTGCCGAGTTTCTGACGACATATTCTGATCACGTGGGTGGAATATCCTTCTCCCACACCAATGCATATGTTGGATACTTTTTCTCGCCCCTATATAGAACATGTTTGCGAATCTTACAATATTTATGACCCAGTATAAGACTCACCTTTTTATTCGCTGAATTTATGCGACTTTTGATACGTCCAACGAGTTCGCCATATCAACAAATTGGTTAAAACAAAGATTGCACCCAAGAATTTGACGCTAATGCCAGTTCCGTGGATCGTTTACAAATTAATATTAAATTAATGTTCAATGTTATCACCATTCAGCCCTGGCGATGCCAAAATGTACATCACACATTGCTGACGTCAGCAAAATTAAAATGACACGTCAAAAATCATTGAAAATAATAAACATGAACCATATTCATTAATTTATAGGGTAATTACAAGATGCATTAGCCGTAATATTGCCCTGTTGGAACATTTATTGTTGCTAGATGTGACACAAGCACGTGCAGCGTGAGACAAGGAAATCTCACATGGGCTTGACAAGACGGATATCCTTGTCTTGGGGCACCTGGTGGGCGATAACACTATGGAGCGTCTATTATCTTTTCTCTAGTTAATACAATTATAATTGAAGAATACTATATCTAAACTAGAAATTGACACGTGTCCACGTGCACATATGTGTATCCCCACTCCCTGCCTATATGCAGTATACAAAAATGTAAATGGAGATAACTAATATGTCAGTAAGGTGAGAGTTGTCATTCTTTTGGTTATGGTTTATCTGTGAAATGTCATGAAAATATTCCAAAGAGTAATCAAGTTTTGGACCAACAAGAAATCGATCTGCGAAAATGTGAGATAACCAAAACATTATTGAGGTAAGAATTGTCATGCTTGCGCACAATACACCTTTGAGTCATGGTCTATGCATGTGTAAAGTTTCATGAAAATATTCCAAAGGACTTAAGCTCCGGACACAAAATCAGTGCTTGAAAAAAGGGAGATAACTTGAAAATTAGTAAGCCAAGAATTATCATTCTTGCATGCGACACACCTTTGGGTTGTCGTCTATGAATGTGTGATGTTTATTTATTCCAAAGGGCATTCGAGTTTTGCGCCGGACACCAAAGCAGTGCGTAAAAAAAAACTAAGGGGAATAATTCGAAAATAGGTAAGACAAGAGTTGTCATTAGGTGTCCCTTGTAGTATTTATGATCAGAAAATAATTTGAGTTCTAATAGGATTGCCATCGTATGGGTTGGAATAAGAAGCAATTACATTGGCCCATATGAAAATGATAAGTGCCAACTGCACATACAAATTTTTTTGAAATAATATAAAATTTATGTCATGTGTTTATTCATATGTTCAACATTGCCCGACTCAATACAATCATACATGTACGTGAAGAATGTTTAATAATTTGTTCAAGATACTTAGAAAAGTTATACTTTGAGAGAGAAATTTTGAATTTAAGGATAAATTTATTAATTGTTATTATACTGAATTTATTACATTAATTATCACAGCCGTTTTGGCTGTGATAATGTAATAAATTCGGTATAATAATTCTCATACTTTTAATCATCAAATATATGATATGGTTAGTTCTATATAAAATAATGCTTTTTGGCAAAAAAAAATTGTTTGTTTATTTGTTAGTGTTTAACGGCCTATCAACAGCTACTGTCATTCAAGGCCGGGTCAATGGGTTTAGCACTAAATCCATTATATTACCTGTACAGGTACATGTACAAATGGGGGGAAAATCCCAAAATCAGAACTGAATATTTACAATAAATAAACTACATGTATATATTCAACCCGGAAATCATAATAATCCTGATCTGATGCCAGGTCCTCGCCACACCAGCATCACTTGGCCCCCTCCCAAAAGCAGTAGGATCAGATTACTTCCTCAAGGTATACTTTGCTAGATAGGTATACTTTGCATTATTGATGAAATCGGCTACTGATCAACTACCGGTAGCTCACTTGTGTAGCCTTATAATGATCTATATTGCTTGTTAAAAACATGGCGGGTGACATCATAATTTTATTATGTGACTGTGACTGGAGAAATGGGGCTTATGGGTTTTGTGACCCGTGTGGATTCAGATCAGGATCTGCACTGTTCGCCATTCCATCAAAGAAACACCTACCATGTTTGTAAATGGCAACATAGATCGTTGTCAGCTAGGCTACATGGGTGTGCTATTTGATCAGAAGCTACACTGGTCACACATAATAAGCGCCATTTTTCCCACACAGCCACATATATACACAGAGATCTGTATTACCATTGCCAAGTTCCCAGCCTGCCATCTTGTAGCCCTTGTCCGCGGTGTATTTCATGAGTTTGATGGCGTTAGTTGGGTCCCAGTGACCATTTCGCCTTAGTAGGAGGTTCACGTCAAACAGTAGGTCCCAACCCACACCCGATGAAAACTGGTTAATTTCATCAAACATTTCCGCTGAAAGTAACAACACATACTAATTGACAGTGATTGTGTAAACTGTAAATTGTGCATTTCAGATCCATAAAGGTGAATACATTAGCTGTCGCCATCTCGCCTTGCTATCTCTGTATGGGCGGAACTGATGCTGATATCCCTATATTTGATGATGGTACATACAGCATGGCGGAATACTGGTCAAAGTATGAGGAATACATGTACTTACTGGTCTGACCCACATTAGCTACAGCTCTCTCTGTATGGGCGGAACTGATGCTGATATCCCTATATTTGATGATGGTACATACAGCATGGCGGAATACTGGTCAAAGTATGAGGAATACATGAACTTACTGGTCCGACCAACATTAGCTACAGCCCTCTCTGTATGGGCGGAACTGATGCTGATATAATATCCCTATATTTGATGATGGTACATACAGCATGGCGGAATACTGGTCAAAGTATGAGGAATACATGTACTTACTGGTCTGACCCACATTAGCTACAGCCCTCTCTGTATTGGCGGAACTGATGCTGATATCCCTATATTTGATGATGGTACATACAGCATGGCGGAATACTGGTCAAAGTATGAGGAATACATGTACTTACCGGTCCGACCCACATTAGCTACAGCCCTCTCTGTATTGGCGGAACTGATGCTGATATCCCTATATTTGATGATGGTACATACAGCATGGCGGAATACTGGTCAAAGTATGAGGAATACATGTACTTACTGGTCTGACCCACATTAGCTACAGCCCTCTCTGTATTGGCGGAAACTGATGCTGATATCCCTATATTTGATGATGGTACATACAGCATGGCGGAATACTGGTCAAAGTATGAGGAATACATGTACTTACTGGTCCGACCCACATTAGCTACAGCCCTCTCTGTATTGGCGGAACTGATGCTGATATCCCTATATTTGATGATGGTACATACAGCATGGCGGAATACTGGTCAAAGTATGAGGAATACATGTACTTACTGGTCTGACCCACATTAGCTACAGCCCTCTCTGTATTGGCGGAACTGATGCTGATATCCCTATATTTGATGATGGTACATACAGCATGGCGGAATACTGGTCAAAGTATGAGGAATACATGTACTTACTGGTCTGACCCACATTAGCTACAGCCCTCTCTGTATTGGCCGAACTGATGCTGATATCCCTATATTTGATGATGGTACATATATACAGCATGGCGGAATACTGGTCAAAGTATGAGGAATACATGTACTTACTGGTCTGACCCACATTAGCTACAGCCCTCTCTGTATTGGCCGAACTGATGCTGATATCCCTATATTTGATGATGGTACATACAGCATGGCGGAATACTGGTCAAAGTATGAGGAATACATGTACTTACTGGTCCGACCCACATTAGCTACAGCCCTCTCTGTATTGGCGGAACTGATGCTGATATCCCTATGATGATGGTACATACAGCATGGCGGAATACTGGTCAAAGTATGAGGAATACATGTACTTACTGGTCCGACCCACATTAGCTACAGCCCTCTCTGTATGGGCGGAACTGATGCTGATATCCCTATATTTGATGATGGTACATACAGCATGGCGGAATACTGGTCAAAGTATGAGGAATACATGTACTTACTGGTCCGACCCACATTAGCTACAGCCCTCTCTGTATGGCGGAACTGATGCTGATATCCCTATATTTGATGATGGTACATACAGCATGGCGGAACACTGGTCAAAGTATGAGGAATACATGTACTTACTGGTCCGACCACATTAGCTACAGCCCTCTCTGTATGGCGGAACTGATGCTGATATCCCTATATTTGATGATGGTACATACAGCATTGGCGGAACTGGTCCAAAGTATGAGGAATACATGTACTTACTGGTCCGACCCACATTAGCTACAGCCCTCTCTGTATTGGCGGAACTGATGCTGATATCCCTATATTTGATGATGGTACATACAGCATGGCGGAATACTGGTCAAAGTATGAGGAATACATGTACTTACTGGTCTGACCCACATTAGCTACAGCCCTCTCTGTATTGGCGGAACTGATGCTGATATCCCTATATTTGATGATGTTACATACAGCATGGCGGAATACTGGTCAAAGTATGAGGAATACATGTACTTACTGGTCTGACCCACATTAGCTTACAGCCCTCTCTGTATTGGCGGAACTGATGCTGATATCCCTATATTTGATGATGGTACATATACAGCATGGCGGAATACTGGTCAAAGTATGAGGAATACATGTACTTACTGGTCTGACCCACATTAGCTACAGCCCTCTCTGTATTGGCGGAACTGATGCTGATATCCCTATATTTGATGATGGTACATATATACAGCATGGCGGAATACTGGTCAAAGTATGAGGAATACATGTACTTACTGGTCTGACCCACATTAGCTACAGCCCTCTCTGTATTGGCCGAACTGATGCTGATATCCCTATATTTGATGATGGTACATATATACAGCATGGCGGAATACTGGTCAAAGTATGAGGAATACATGTACTTACTGGTCTGACCCACATTAGCTACAGCCCTCTCTGTATTGGCGGAACTGATGCTGATATCCCTATATTTGATGATGGTACATATATACAGCATGGCGGAATACTGGTCAAAGTATGAGGAATACATGTACTTACTGGTCTGACCCACATTAGCTACAGCCCTCTCTGTATTGGCCGAACTGATGCTATGCTGATCAGCCTGATCTCTAACAGTTTAACGTCCCAGCAACAGTTAAGGTCATGTAGACATAGGATCTACAGTGTTCGTCATATTAATTCTTAGTCCCAGGTACATGTTTTCCTATATAATTTCCTATATCATTAAATGTACATGCCCACTCAGTAGGCACAAAATGTTCTTTATAGGAATTAAATAAGTGTATAATTGTGTCACTATTCCACCAATTCTAAAAATTATGAGTGCCTGCTATACAGATATATCGTAAATACATGGTTAGAGCAGTCAAATATAAAATACATTGCATATTAGGTTGAGCCTTAGACAGCTTTATTGGGGCGAGCTTTAGCGGGTCCCTATAAAGTTGTTGGAGCGAAACCGAATGTATTTATATTCGACGGCACTAATCATGTATTTAATTTATACCGCATACTGAACTTAATTGTTTGAACGTGCCATCATGTTTTGACGTCATTCCCTCGCCATACGTCACAAATCTAGCACCGTCATACAAAGCAAAATGGCGACATCCAGACAATAGGTAGATTTGGTATTGTGTTCAAGTACATCACCAATTTATTTACGATCAGCATTAACATTGGCTGGCTTTAGACTCCAAACTTGTCATAATAAGCATTAAAATCATAATAGATTTGTCCTTGTCATTGGTTACTTCGCATAATTATACTGTAAAAAAAATGGACAAATTTCAGCTGAATCGACAGCGAATTAAATTTAAAAATTTGCCGCCATCTTGAATTTGCTGTTGAGACTGACTAATCAGAGGCCGCGATTAGGGGTCAAAGGTGAAAAAATAAAGTAAACAAGAGTGCTGCAAGTCACAAAATACGCCCGTCGAATATGGGCCAGACAGCGAAGAAATGAGAATTTTAAAGTCTATAGTATTATTTCTTCATCTCGTTGTGCTAAACATGTATACTAATTTAGGCAGAGATAGAAAAGTAGAGTGTAAAGTAGAAATGATAGGGAATTGGATACAATAATGTAGGAAAAATGGCCAAATTAAAAAGGTGATATTTTTGTTACAAAATATTTTTTCGGCATAAAAACACCAAGGTGCACATCTTCAATATGTGTAGAAGACGTGTGTATAGTTTCAGAACGATTGACTGAACGGTTTCGGAAGAGTTGTGTACACAAACTCTGTACCGTATATAGAATTGTATAGAAAAATGTAGAAAAAATGGCTAAGTTAAAAAGGTGATATTTTTGTTACAAAATATTTTTTCGGCATAAAAACACCAAGGTGCACATCTTCAATATGTGTAGAAGACGTGTGTATAGTTTCAGATCGATCGACTGAACGGTTTCGGAGGAGTTGTGTACACGAACTATGCAATTTTTCTGTCAGCCAGCCGCCCGCCCGCCCGCCAGCGGTAAAACATAATACGTACATAAATGGCACTTAATGTATATTAGGCTACTTCAGGTATATTAGGTTACTTCAGATATAAACATTTATCCAACCCCCTTTATCCGCTACATGGAGCAATCGTTGCATATAAAATAAATTAGTACTGATAGTGACTCGCGGTGGTATCAGGCTATTTTCATATGTAAATGAGGCATGATATTTTTTAACTATTTATACTATGAATGTCCGTTAACATTTTAAGGAAACACGGTTATCGCCCCTGATATCAGTGTGGAAATTTACGTCTGATATAAAATGTATAATAATGCCAATCAATACGTGGGTGAATGAATTTTTATTTTGCCAGAAAATGTCTCAGATGATGTCTCTGATATAAAGAACATTTTTTGTGTGCCTACGGAGTGGGTATATGTACCTTTAACTCAAATTTTGTAAACTCAAAGTATTTTCCTTAGGCCCCTGGACTTTGAGTAAACGAGCATAGATTGTATTACAAATTAACAAGATAACTATGGAATTATTTAATTAGGTGTGAAAGGGTTAACTTACCCGACATTGTGAAGTTGGTCCAGTCCTTCGGGTTAGTTCCCTCATGCAGACCAATATCTCGCCTGGGTCGGACCAGTGGGTATGCCTCATGCTTGGGCCAATATTCCGCAGTGCCGGACGTACCATTGTCAAATATAAGGAAATCAGCATCAGTTCCGCCCATACGGAGATAACAAGGTGAGAGGGCGGCAGCTAATGTATGAACCTTTATGGATCTGAAATACACAGTACATCGTGTCAACAAAAAAGACAAATTACAGTATTCATTGATGATACTTGTAATTGAAAGTTCATATAAACGATACATGTATATTCAATTCAACTACAGAGCTCCAGATAAGGTGCTTACTGGCGTGTTTTACGCACCTATGTTAGCAGAATATGCATTGATTATCAAAAGTGCGAGTACAAAAGAAACTTTTACAAAAACTTTCAATTAAATAAACAGACAGACGGATGGACGATCAGTAGCAAGAGTAATTGTATTAATGTGGAATGATGTATAGTTACTAAGTAATTCATGTGTGCAGTATGAAGATATTAGCTGCAGGCAAACATAAATTATAGGTGATTTGAGACACTCTTACAAAAACTTCCAAAAATTAAACAGATGGACGCAAACAGGGCAGATTCTCGGCGGGGGCCCTAATAATAGAAAATATTTCACAATTTACTGCAAAAGTGCGATCTGATTCGCTTTTCTGCAGAGAAATCATTAGTTCTATGTGTTAGAACGGCGGCAACTCTATTTTGGCATTCTGTTATTCTCTTTACTTTCATCAGCAACAACAACAAATTTTCTGAGATTTTCTCCCACCGAACTAAAAGATCCTACAGTGTATGAGTGGAATTGCAACTTTGGATACGGACGGGAGTAGATTGGATGATTTATTGTTCGCAACTACTCTTCAAGTCTCTTGGACATGTTGGAGGGAAATGTTTCCTGGATTTTTAATTATGGTCTTATTGTGTCATTCAAAAAGGTAGATATGGCAAGAAATCATACCACTTTCCCTGATGGGCGTGTTTGTGTACTAGTCTACATCCATTCAAAGTATTACTACAACTGTCTACAGTGACAATTACTGGGACAGTACAATCTTCTACGGGGTACACACTGGTATACAGCATCTACATAGTACTACATAGTACTACAAGGTTCTACAAGAGTCTACAGGGGCACACACTGGTATACAGGCATTTACATAGGTATACATAGGGGTACTACAAGTTCTACAAGGAGTTCTAAGGGCACACACTTTATTGGTATACAGGCATCTACATAGTATACATAGTACTACAAGGTTCTACAAGGGTCTACTGGGGCACAACAATTGGGTTATACAGCATCTTCAAATAGGGAACTACATGGTTCTACAAGGGTATACAGGGGGCACACACTGGTATAATTAGCATTTCTACAATAGTACTACAAATTGTTCTACAAGGGTTCTTCAAGGGTCTACAAGGGGCAACTCACTGGTATACAGCATCTACATTAGTATACATAGTACTACAAGGTTCTACAAGGGTTTACAGGGGCACCACACTGGTTCTACAGGGCATCTACATGGGGTAATAACAATTGGTACTTACAAGTTCTACATGGGTCTACAAGGGGGCCACACACTGGTATACAGCATCTACATAGTACTACCAAAGGTTCTACAAGGTGGGTCTACAGGGGCACCACACTGGTTATAACTGGCATCTACATAGTACTAACATAGTCCTATCTACAAGGTTCTTACAAAGGGAGTTCTACATGGGGCACACACTGGTTAAAACGCATGTACATGGTCCCTACATAGTTCTACAAAGGTTCTACAGGGTCTACAAGGGGCACACATGGTTATACAGCATCTACATTAGCACTACATAGTACTACAAGGGGGTTCTAAACAAGTGGTAAATACGGGGTGCTTCACACTGGTAAACAGCATCTAAATAGTACTACATAGTACTACAATGGTTCTACAAGGGAGTTTCTACAGGGGCACACACTGGTAAATAGGCAATTTACTTAGTACTTACGTAGTAATACAAGGGTTCTACATGGGTCTACAGGGGCAACACATGGTATACAACTATCTAACGGGTAGTACTACAATAGTACATAAAGGTTCTTCAAGAGGTTACAGGGGCACCACACAGGTTTATACAGCATCTACATAGTACTACCAAATGTTCTACAAGGGTGTTATACAGGGGCACACACTGGTATACAGCATCTTACATAGTAACTACAAAGTTCTACAAGGGTATACAGGGGCACACACTGGTCTTATCAGCTCTTACATTAGTTCAACTACAAAGTTCTACAACGGGTATACCGAGGGGTCACACACTGGGTATTTTACAGGCAATTCTACATAGTACTACAAGGTTCTATAATAGTTACTAAAGGGGCAACCACATGGTTATACAGCATCTACTAATTAGTTACTACATAGTTACTACAAGGTTCTTACTAAGGGTCTACAGGGGCACTCCACTGGTTATATCAGCATTATACATAGTACATACATCGTACTACATAGTACTTACAAAAGGTTTCTACAAGGGTGGTTACAGGGGCAACCACACTGGCGAGTATACAGCATCTAACATAGTACTACATTAGTACTATCAATGTTCTACATGGGTTCTATCAGGGGCCACACACTGGTTTATACAAGCATTTCTACATAGTACTACTTACAAAGGTTTCTACAAGGGTCTTACAGGGGCACACTCTGGTTTATTACAGCATTCTACATGAGTACTAACATAGTACTAAACAAAGGTTGCTACAAGAGTCTACAGGTGTCACACAATGGTATACACCATCTACATTAGAACTACAAAGGCGTTCTACAGGGGTATTACAGGGGTGCACACACTGGTATACTGCATTCTACATAGTACTACAAAGTTCTACAAGGGTTATACCAGGGGCAACACACTGGTTATTTACAGCATCTACATAGTTACTACAAATGTTCTACAAGCGTATACTGGGGCACACACTTTGATATACAGCATCTAACATAGTACTACATTAGTTACTACAAGATTCTACAAGGGGTCTAACAAGGGGCACACACTGGAATACTGCATTCTACATTAGTAACTACAAAAGTTCTACAATGGGTATACATGGGGGCAACACATTGGTATTACAGCAATAGTACTACAAGGTTTCTACAAGAGGTTCTAACAGGGGCACACACTGGTTATACAGCATCTACATTAGTACTAAAATAAAGTTCTACAAGGGTATACAGGGGCACACACTTGGTTTATACAGGCATTCTACATAGTTTCTACAAGGTTCTACAAGGGTTTCTAACAGGGGCACACACTGGTTTATTACAGCATCTACATCAGTAAACTAAACAAGTTTTCTAGCAAGGTTTATACAGGGGCTCACCACTGGTAGTACTAGCATTTCTACATAAGTACTAACATTTAGTAACTACAAGATTCTACAAGGGTCTTACAGGGGCCAACAACTGGTAATACAGGCATCTACATAGTACTACAAAGAAGTTCTACAAGGGTATTCAGGGGCAGGGGCACCAACTTGGTATACAGATTAGTACTACAAGGTTTTACCAAGAGTTTTCTACAGGGGCAAGACACTGGTATACAGCATTCCTAACATAGTACTATAAATGTTTCTACAATGGGTATACTGGGGGCACACAACTGGTATACAGCATCTAACAATAGTTCTACAAGGTTTCTACAAAGGGTCTTCGGGGGCACAAACTGGTTATACAGGCATCTACATGAGGTACTACATAGTTACTTACAATGGTTCTACCAAGAGTCTACAGGGGAGGCCACCACACTGGTAAACAGCATTCTACATAGTACTACATAGTTCCTACTAACTGTTCTACAAGAGTCTACAGGGGCACACACAGGTAAAACAGCATCTACATAGTTACTAATATTACTTACTAAGGTTCTAACAAGGGTCTACAGGGGTGGCACACCCACCGGGTATAAAACAACATTCTTACCGTAGTACTACCATTGTTACTACAATGGTTTCTTACAAGAGTCTACAGGGGGCACACAATGGTTTATACAGCATATACATAGTACTACAAAGGTTGCTTGTTTGGTAATGTTCTATAAGTTCTACAGGGGCACACATGGTTTAATAACATCATTCTTTACATAGTACTACATGAGAAACACCCCCCCCCAACTACTACAAGGTTCTACATAAGGGTCTACTAGGGCGGGGCCACACTGGTTATATAGCATCTACATTAGTGACTACATAGTACTACATTAGTACTACTCAAGGTTCTACAAGAGTCCACGGGCGGCTCATGTGCAACACTGGATTATACTGCATCTACTTAGGTTACTACATAGGTACTTACAAGGGTCTACAAAGGTCTACAGGGGCAGGGCACGCCATGTATACAACATTTCTACATTAGTACTCATAGTAACTACAAAGGTTCTACAATGGGTATAACGGGGAGGGGCACTTCAACTGGGTAATACAGCATCTACATAGTACTACAAAGTGGTTCTACCAATGGGTATATACAGGGGCACACACCTGGTATTACTAACATCTACATTTAGTACTACCTTAGTACTAAAAGATTGTTAACAAGGGTCTACAGGGGCAACTACATGGTATACAGCATCTAATATAGTACTACATAGTACTATCAATGGTTTTCTACAAAGGGATTCTACTGGGGGCATACATGGTGTATCTGCATTCTACTAAAGTACTACATAGTACTACAAGGTTCTACAACGGGTCTACAGGGGCCACTCACTGGTATAACAGCATCTACATAGTACTACATAGTTACTACAATGTTCTTTACAAGGGTCTTACTGGGGCACACACTGGATATCTTGGCATTCTACATAGTGACTACAAAAGTTCTACTGGGTATACAAGGGGCACTAACACTGGTATACAGCATCTACATTAGTACCTACAAACGTTCGTTTACAAGGGGTATTTACTGGGGCAACTCATTGGTATACAGCTATCTATCTTAGTAACTTACATAGTACTACAAGGGTTCTAACAAGGGTTCTACAGGGGTGGCACACACTGGTTTATACAGCAGCTACATGGTACTACATAGAATAACTTACAAGGATTCTTACAAGGGTTCTACAGGGGCACACATCTTGGTATACAGCATTCTACATAGTACTAACATTAGTAACTACAAGGTTCTACAAGAGTTCTACAGGTGCTACCACACTGGTATACAGCATCTTACATAGTAACTACAAGGTTCTACAGGGGTATTACAGGGGTGCACAACACTGGGTTATACAGCATTTTCTACCATTAGTACTACATAGTACTTACAAAGGTTCCTACAAGGGGTATACAGGGGCACACACTGGTATTACAGCATTCTACAGTAGTTACTACAAGGTTCGGTTTACAAGGGTCTACAGGGGCACCAAATCACTGGGTATACATCTATCTACATAGTACTACATTAGTACTACTAATGGTTTATACAAGTAAGGGTTTTATTCGAGGGGTGGACCACTCTGGTTTATTACAGCATCTACTAGTCTCTACAAAGGTTCTACCAAGGGGTCTAAGGGGCAGGGGCACACTTGGTATTCACGCATTCTACATTTGTAACTCATAGTACTAAACAAGATTCTACAAAGGGTCTAACAGGGGCACCTACACTGGAATAAGCATCATTACATTAGTACTACAAAGTTTCTACAAGGGTTTATACAGGGGCACAACCCTGGTATACAGCACTCAACATAGTAACTACATAGTGACTACCAAGGTTTCTACAAAGAGTCTTACTAGGGGCAAACACATGGTATACAGCAAATCTACATAGTTACTATAAATGTTCTAACAAGGGTATTTACAGGGGCACAACAAACTGGTATACAGCCGTTCTAATAGTGTTCTACAATGGTTTCTACAAGGGTTTCTACAGGGGCAACACCACTGGTATACAGCATTCTAACATAGTAAACTACATTAGTACTACAATGTTCTACAAGAGTCTACAGGGGGCACACACTGGTAAACTGCATCTACATAGTACTAACTTAGTTACTACAATTGTTTCTAAACTTAGAGTCTACAGGGGGCACACACAGGGTAAACCAGCAATTTCTACATTTTTTAGTACTACATATTGACTTACTAAGGTTTCTTTACAAGGGTTCTGGGGCAGGGGCACGCACCGGGTATAAAACATATTCTTACTTAGTACTACATAGTACTATCAAGGTTGGGTATAAAGAGCTTCTACAGGGGCACACACTGGTATACAAGCATCTACATAGTACTAAAAACAAGGTTCTATAAGGAGTCTACAGGGGCACCACACACTTGGTTATAAACTGCAATCTACATAGCTACTACATTAGTAACTACTAAGGTTCTACAAGGGTCTACTGGGGGCACTCACTGGGTATTACAGATCATTACATAGTTACTACCAATTAGTACTACATTAGGATACTACAAGGTTCTACAAGAGTCCTCGGCGGCACATGTTGCCACAACTGGTATACAGCATCTACATAGTACTTACATAGTACTACAAGGGTCTACAAAGGTCTTAACAGGGGCACGGCCATTGTTATAACTAATCTAACATTAGGTACTTACATAGTACCTACAAGGTTTCTAACAAGGGTTTATACTGGGGCACACCACTGGTATTACTGCATTCTACATAGATACTACAAATTTAGGTCTAACAAGGGTAATTACAGGGGCACACACTGGTTTATACTACCATTCTACATAGTACTACATTAGTTACTACAAAGTTTGGTACAAGGGTGACTAGGGGGCTCACAACTGGTCTTACAGCATGCTACATTAGTTAAAAAAAAACTACACTAGTTACTACAAGGTTCTACAAGGGGTCTAACAGGGGGCACCCACACACTGGGTTATACAGCATTCTACAATAGTGCTTTACATTTAGTTACTACATTAGTACTACAATGTTTCTACAATGGGGTTCTACAGGGGCACACACTTGGTATACTGCATCTACATAGTACTTACAAAGTTCTACTCAAGGGTTCTACTGGGGCAAACTCATGGGTAATTACTGCATTCTACTTGTGTTCTATCTGGGGTGCAACACTGGTTTACAAGCATTCTAACATAGAATTACTACAAGGTTTTATTCTAAGGGGGTTTACTAAGGTGCATCACACTGGGTATTACTAGCTTCTTTACATTTAGTATCTAACAAAGGTTCGTCTAAGGGTAGTTACAGGGCACTCTCGGGTTGGTTACTGCTCATGCTTACATAGTGATACTGATTTAGTATCTTACTAATCGTTTACAAGGATGCGTATAGGGGGCACCCACCACTGGGGTTACTTGCAGCTTCTACATAGTACTACAAAGTTTCTAACAAGGGTTACTGGGGCAGGGGCACACTTGGTTATTACGTGCATGCTACATTATAGTTACTAAATATAGTTACTAATAAGGTTCTACTAAGGGGTGTACAGGGGGCACACTCGGTATACAGCAATCTACATAGTACTTCTATAAGTTCTACAAGGGTATACAGGGGCACACACTGGTTTATACAGCATCTAACATAGTAGTTCTACAAAGTTTCTACAATGGGTATACAGGGGCAAACACACTGGTATACAGCATTCTTCATTTTTTTAAAGTACTAAACAACGGTTCTACTAAGGGTTTATACAGGGGGCACACATTTGGTTTATACGCAATTCTACATTAGTTACTACATTAGTACTACATGGTTTCTACAAAGGGTCTACTGGGGCACCACACTGGTATACAGCCATACTACAATGGTAACTACATAAGTTACTACAAGGGTTCTACAATGGGTCTTACAGGGGGCACTACACTGGTTTATACAGCTTGCTAACATAGTACTACATAGTACTACAAGGTTCTTACAAGAGTGTACATCGGTTGCACACACTGGTTTATACAGCATTCTACATAAGAACTTCAACCTAGGTTTCTTACAGGGGTATACAGGTGACAACACCTGGTAATACAGCTAATTCTACATGTAGTAACGTAATAGTACTACAAGGTTCTCAAAGGGTATACCAGGGGCCCACCAACACTGGTATATACTGCATCTACATAGTACTACAAGGTTTCTACAAGGGTCTTACAGGGGCCACAACACTGGATATACAGCATTCTACATTAGTACCTACATAGTACTACAAGGTTCTACAAGGGTTATACAGGGGCACAACACTGGTATAAACAGCATCTACATAGTTACTACAAGGTTCTACAAGGGTCTTCTACAGGGGTGGGCACACCTCTGGTATACTGCATCTAACATAGTACTACATAGGTACTACAAGGATTTTTCTACATGGGTTCTAACAGGGGCACACACTGGAATAAACAGCATCTACATAGTACTACAAAGTTCTACAAGGGTATTACAGGGGCACCACACTGGTATACAGCATCAACATTAGTACTTACATTAGTACTAAACAAGGTTCTTACAAGAGTCTACAGGGGCCACACACTGGGTATACAGCATCTGAACCATAGTACTTAAATAAAGTTTCTACAAGGGTATACAGGGGCCACTCACTGGTGTACAGCATTCTACATAGTTCTACAAGGTTTCTACCAAGGGTTCTACAGGGGCCACACACTGGTATACCAGCATTCTACATAGTACTTACATAGTTACTACAATTGTTCTACTCAAGAGTTCTACAGGGGGCACACACTGGTTAATAACCAGCATTCTACATTAGTACTACATAGTTACTACATGTTTCTACAAGAGTCTACAGGGGCTTCACACAGGTAAACCAGCATCTAACCATTAGTACTTACATATTTACTATCAATGGTTCTACAAGGGCGTTCTACAGGGGGCACACTCCGGTTACTAACCTCTATCCAAGTAGTACTACATAGTACTACAAGGTTTTCTACAACGATGTCTACAGGGGCACACATGGTTTAATACACAGCATCTCCAATAGTACTACAAGGTTCTTATAAGAGGTCTACAGGGGCACACACTGGTTATACAGCATCTACATCAGCAATACACATAGAATACTAAATAAGGTTCTACGAAGGGTTCTACTGGGGCACTCTCTGGTATTACAGCATCTACATAGTAAAGTTACATAGTAACTACATAGTACTACAAGGTTCTACAAGGAGTCCACGGGCGGCACATGTGCACACTGGGTATAAGCATCATTACATAGTACTAATATGTACTAACAAGGGTGGTTTTACAAAGGTTCTAACTAAGGGGCACGCCATCATGTATAAAACAACATCTACATTAGTACTAACATAGTACTACAAGGTTCTTCTAAGGGTATACAGGGGCGACACTCTTGGTATACAGCATTACTAAATAGTACTACAAAAGTTCTACAAGGGTATACAGGGGCACACCACTTGGTATACAAACATCTACATTAGTTCTACTATAGTACTACATGTATTGTACAAGGGAGGGGTTCTACAGGGGGCATCCTCATGGTATACAGCATTCTACATAGTACTAACATTAGTACTACAAGGTTCTTCAAAAGGGTCTACAGGGGTGGCAACACAACTGGTATACAGCATTCAACATTAGTTACTACATAGTTACTTACTCGATTGTACAAGGGTTTCTACAGGGGTGCTCACACTGGTATACTGCATCTACATAGTTACTACATCGTACTACAAGGTTCTACAAGGGTTCTACAGGGGGCACCCACCTGGTATTACTAGGCCATTTTTTCTACATCGAAATACTACAAGGTTCTACAAGGGTTATACAGGGGCACCAACAATGGTATACAGCATTCTACATTAGTATACTACATAGTACTACAATAAGTTATACAAGGGTCTAACGGAGCACACAATGGTATACTGCATCTACATAGAGTACCTACATAGTAACATCATAAGGTTCTACAAGGGTCTACAGGGGCACACAATATGGTTATACAGCATCTACATAGTATCTAACATAGTTAAACTACAAGGTTCTACAAGGGTCTTACCAGGGGCACACACTGGTTTATATTCATGCATCTATCATAGTTACTACCATTTAGTACTACAAGGTTCTACTAATGGGTCTACAGGGGCACACAATGGTATACAGCATCTACAGATAGTTACTACATTAGTAACTACATAGTATGCTAAGAGGTTCTGCAAGGGTCTACAGTGGCAAACCACACTGGTATACAGCATCTACATAGTACTACAAAATTGTACTATATAGTTTGACTAATGGGTTCTACAGGGGCACCACACTGGCGTTCTACAGCAATCTACCATAGAGTACTAACAAAGTTCTACAAGGGTCTCAGGGGCACACACTGGTATACATCATCTACATAGTACTACAAGGTTCTACAAGGGTCTACAGCGGCACACACTGGTATATATGTACAAAAAAGAGCCACTTAACGGCACTTGGTCGGTCCGTCAATTTACACCATTATCAAGGACAGGAAATCTGACAGGCAGGGTCACTCATGAAAACTATATGTGCCGTGGTATAAACATTCCTACCTGGGGTTGAACTTCCCTTTGTCCCAATGTCTTCGAATCACTCCAGAATCGATGGCAACACTTACAAAACGTTCATCGACTTCATGCACAATTCTGCTGGTGTCAATTCGAATTTCAACAGCACACAGACAACTTATTGATAAACAAATCCACAAAGATGCAATAAAGTACATATTCATTCGTTGTAGCTGCATTTTATTCCTGTTTTAGTCATAGGAGCTTTATGGGATGAACGAAAACCCGATGTGATAATCCAGTTACACTTAATAGGATCTGTATGAATCTAGAAGTAACTTCATTTACCTTTGACCCACAGGTGGAAGACTCGGACCTATGACACCAAAAAAATGCCTATTAAAAAAATCCCATTACCCCACCCACTTGGTCTCGTACATTACCATCTTCTGTTTATAGAAGATGGTAATGTACGAGACCAAGTGGGTGGGGTAATGGGATATTTTTTAATAGGCATTTTTTTGGTGTCATAGGTCCGAGTCTTCCACCTGTGCTTTTACCGGCTCGCTAATTGTAAATAATTACTAATCCGCATGTAGGCTGGGAACCATTTTTCAACCAATGGAAGTACGGACTGGTTTCGTGATTGGTTTTGTGACGCCTCGGCCCTAAACCACGTCGGCCCTACGACACCTCGGCACCAACACACGTCGGCCCTAATGGTGCTGGTCAAAACCACAGGTGCCAGAAAGAAATATCAGCGATAATATCTAGTTTCTAATATAAATAAAAAGGTCAGCAACGCTGTGAAACACGCACCTTTTTCAAACCCGTTAAAATGATAGAAATTATTATCCTACCATAGCGTTTCATGATGAATATTTATAAAAAGACATCGTTCAGCATCACAGAGTCATTTAGCAGGTTAAACAGTAATTTGTGTCTGTTTTACAGCACTATTTGTCCACATAATCTTCCCCACATAAATTCGTCGAAATCGATGGTGCCCTGGAACAGCGAAGCGCGTTCCGATTGGCTGTTTCTAGAAATGACGTCACGTCCCGTGAGTTTTGCTGTAACAATGACAGCCAAATTGTTTTCGACAGTACATGTTAATTCGCAGATTTATTCACAATTATTCGCACAACGAAGTTGGAATGGTGCACATTCTATTCTAGATATATTAATCTACGTATATAATATAGATATAGTCTAGACAATGCCATGGGAGACTGACAATACCACGAAATATCTGTCTATCTGTATACAGTATTAATATGTTCAGGGGCCGTCGATTTCGACGACTTTTTCTGGAGAGAACGGGGTGACAAAACTAGTGCTATATCACATGCACATTGTACGTTTTAACCCGGTAAACAGCACTGTGACGCGAATTCCGAGAAATGTGTATATTTCGCGGAACAACAACAACAACAAACTAAAAGTCATTGTTTAACCCTTTCAACCTCAAATAAATGGAATGGACCGTCATGTGTTAATTTAAGCACCCATCCAATTGCCACAAACTGAATTTCAGACTATAATCCCTTTAATACTAAAGCCATTAAAGGCGTGTTTTCACTCTAACCAATGTGAAAATCACATTATGATATCATCCATTCGAATAGGTGATACCATCTATTAGAATCGGTGATATCACCTATTCACATCCGAATGCATGATATCCCAAATTGAAAAGCGTGATATCACCAATTCGTATGGGTGATATCATGCATTCAAATGTACATCACCAATTCCATTGAATGGATGATATCACCCATTGGACTATGTGATATCACTGAATTGACGTGAAATATCCAGCAAACATTGTATATTGGGCCTAATGAGGGTTTCAATATCGGCCTAATATAGGCATACAACATCTGTCCGACATACATTTTGCACCACCAAACAACAGCGGTCCGATATCGGTATTTACATGTATATGCGCACCCTCATAAACCTACAAGTGAGCTTTTTTTTTTTTTTTTTTTGCTTATATTTAACGGCGGCACTGGCTCTAGGACCTTGCATGCCGTCTCCCAAGAATGGGAGAAAGAACGGAGGTAGAGATATTTTAGAGAGAAGCCGGTAATTCGTATTTACAGGACAACTACGAATTATCGGTACCCATTTACAGCTGGGTGAACTGGAACAGTGTGGATAAAGTGTCTTGCTCAAGGACACAACGCACGCCGCTAGGCAGGCTCGAACCTGCCTAGCGGCGTGCGTTGTGTCCTTGAGCAAGACACTTTATCCACACTGTTCCAGTTCACCCAGCTGTAAATGGGTACCGATAATTCGTAGTTGCTCTGTGAGTGATCTCATTAGTGATAAATATACAAGAGTAAACAATCAATACTACACGTGTGTCAACTACAGCCTGAAGGCTTTGAAGATTCAAGATACACATTAAACTAGACATATTATGTTATATGTCCCCGTGGCACACTGGTCTCTACCTGGAGAAACTATTACAAACTGTTAGACTTTTCGACGTAAATGTACACGGACGCACGTACGGAACCTCAAGAGCAACGCAATATGCCCCTTGCTATCACATACGGGTCATAACAGATTAGGTAAGAAATTATCAAACATGGTCAATTCGTCAATTCATCAATTTTGATGAAATAGGCTGTTTTTGCAGTTTTTGAAATGGAGGGTGTAGTTGTCTTTTCATTGTTTACACAATCTCTTTACACACATGCATCTAATGTTTTGGTGCAGTAGTTGCAGATTAGATTCAGCATTAAGAAACATTTTTCATCAGGTTTTTAAACATACTTGTTCACGAAATATAGAACTATTTATATACTGTAAAGTTTCTCTTGGCCTTAAGTATATATATATATTGCTTGTTAGATGCATGGCTGATGTTTCAGTTATGGAATGACAAGCAGTGCAGATCATGATCAGACTGAGCGGATGCACAGGCTGAGCTAGACCTACACTGGTCTCAAAACACATATTACTTTTATACTAGTTAAGTTTCCTACATACATTGTTTTTGTAAATTTTTGTTTGTTTGTTGGGTTTTAACGGCCTATCAACAGCTAAGGTCATGTAAGGCCGGGCAAACGGGTTCGATCCCATTTTAACCTGCTGCAGTGGGGCAGGGGGGGGGGGGGGGGGGGGGGGGGGGGGGGGGGGGGGGGGGGGGGGAGTGAGTGAGTGAGTGAAGGGTTTAAAAGGGTTTAAACGTCCGCTTTTCTGACATAGAGGTACAAGCCTCAGGGAGTCTACACGCAGACGGGTCAACGGGGTCGTGTCCCGTGTCCACCTGTCCAAGGGGGGTAAATCCCAACTTCAGAACTCAATATTTACAATCAAAATATATATCAGTCCTGAAATTAGAACAACCTGATCTGGTGCCAGGCCCTCGCCACACCAGCATCATTTATCCCATCCCCTAAAAGTAATAGGATTAGTGCTAATCTTACTTTTATATATGGGGCATAGCCTGACTCAACTCTCACATACAAGAAAGCCAAAAATGTACATGAGGGCCAAAATCCGTATAGTGGGTTCCGGAAAGTATGAACCCAATCGTTAAGCCAGTTTAGTCGCCTTTTACGACAAGCAATGGCTACTGCAGCACTATTCTCAGGATCAGTTGATCCCGCCCCGGTGTGCCTGCACGGGGCAGTGGGGGGGGGGGGGGGAATCCCAAAATCAGAACGGAATATTTACATCGAGAACAAATATATTCAGCCCTGAAATTAGAATAACCTGACCTGGTGCCAGGTCCATACCACACCAAGTCATTTGGCCCCTTCCCTAAAATAGGATTACGAAATCGTAATACTCACATAAGGGGTATAACCAGATTCAACTGTCACATACAAAATGCTAAAGACGTACGTGAGGGCCAAACTAGGTCTCCAGTCGGGATTCTGGTAAGGATGAATCCCGATCGTTAAATTACCCATCGCGTGCACCCACCTGCCACCCACTGTTTTTGTAAAACTTGTTTGTGCACAAGACATAGTCCAAGTACAGGTAGCCACTTTAAGGACCAGTGGGACCCCGGATCATTCTATGATTAATCCACAATTGCTTCGTAAATGTGATCGGATATATGCACAACATACATGCGAACATTCTCTTCTTACCTCCTTCTTATAACCTACAGGTACGTGGAGTTGTCATGTCGGCCATCTAAGTATGTACAAGCCATCGGCCAGTTTTACCTCTTATAGCGTTTGACACATACCACTAAATATATGACAAACACATGAATAAAATGTGCTGCAACAGGATTGGAAGACATCAGAGAACAGCGTTCTATGCAGTTTTCATCAAATTTCGATACAGTCCGATATCTGAAGGATTTGTTGACCCATTGTTAAATGTTCCAGACTTCTGTAATGACTGTGTAACAGTAAGAATAATACACAGTGTTGTAGTTATATACCTGTATTATCATACATACTGTATCAAATCCAGCGACTTGATTGCAGTTAGAGTGTATTGTCACTATTGTCTATGTGCCTACTATGCGAGTATGTACAGCTTTTACCTGTGGTAGATGTGCTTCTAATAATAGATTATTCATCGGTTCGACATTTTACAGATTGAAAAAATGTCTATTGAATATTTTGCGAGTGACGGTAGAAAAGCTCAGATATCTAGCTTTTTGTATAGTCTGCAGAAATAATATGTATAGCACGTTGTCATCATATATATCTTGGATATATTGTACTAAATTTGATTAGATTGTCTGCCATATTCTTTGCTGTATGCGTCAAACGCTCCAAGTGGTGAAACTGTCCAATAGCATGTACAAACTAAAATGGCGGAGATGGCAACTCAATGCTCTGTATAATATACTCGAAGAAGAACAGGGTCAGATATACTTCATGTAGATATTCAGTCACATGTATGATGCTACTACATTTGAAACAAAAGGTCATATTCTATAAAGTCAGTCCTTAATATCTGGCAACATGGTCGAGTCATTTGGAGAAGAGTGAGTGAGTGAGTGAATAGGGTTTAACGTCCGCTTTTCTGACATAGAGGTACAAGCCTCAGGGAGTCTACACGCAGACGGGTCAACGGGGTCGAGTCCCATATCCACCTGTCCAAGGGGGGTAAATCCCAACTTCAGAACTCAATATTTACAATCAAAATATATATTCAGTCCTGAAATTAGAACAACCTGATCTGGTGCCAGGCCCTCGCCACACCAGCATCATTTATCCCATCCCCTAAAAGTAATAGGATTAGCGCTAATCTTACTTTTTATATATGGGGCATAGCCCGACTCAACTCTCACATACAAGAAAGCCAAAAATGTACATGAGGGCCAAATCCGGTATAGTGGGTTCCGGAAAGTATGAACCCAACATCGTTTAAGCCAGTTTTAGTCGCCTTTTACGACAAGCAATGGCTACTGCAGCACTATTCTCAGGATCAGTTGATCCCGCCCCGGTGCCTGCACGGGGCCATTTGGAGAAGAAGGCTTGAAAGGGCACTGCATAATACAGATATAAAACAGACGCGTGCACATGTATATAATATCAACATTTAATACAAAAAGTTAATAATAACTTATAGACACTGTCGATCAAGTGTATACAACTTTACAATTCCATTTTCAACCGAAAAAAATACATTCACACCATCAAACTACAGTAATAACGAGTCTGACTTGATAAAGATCGAGCAGCTTAAACCCTATCACCCCTAAATACCCAACATTGGATTTTCCAGACTAATTTATGGACTATTCAATTAATGGAAAAATGTAGATTTTTTTAAGAATTGGACAATACCGACAAATGCTGCAGATCCCCATGAGGCAGATTGTTTTACGATTTATGGTCTGTAGTTGAAAGGGTTAAATTCTGATTCACCATAATACACGTATCACATGTACCCTAGTCAAACCTTTCAACACTACATGCCTGTATAGTGGTATTGGCAAACAGAGTAGATCCAGATGAGTCGGCTCATCAGGATCTGCACTTTTTCAAGGAATTTTCATATTTTTGAGAAAAAACATCCTCTTTTCATAAATGGACTATGCTGAAGATCATTTTGTAACAATTGGATTAGTCAGAAAATTAACATATGAAAATCCCTTCCAGTTACTTAGGGGTGAAAGGGTTAATGCAGGCTATGACACGGAGTCATTAGCCATTGTGTATTCAGCCAATGGACACCAATTTAACTGATAAAGGGCAACCACAGGCATATGCAGCCTATGCTCAATACATGTAAATCCAATAATTGTTTACAAGAAAACATTGTTAATGTGAAATTTACAGACTATCATAATTTTGCACTTACGAACATTTTAGTCGTACAAAGTTTAGTGAAACGGCCCCCAGGTCCACAACAGGGATTGTGAAATGGGTAACAATTACCCAAGCTATATTTCCCTTAAAATTTACCCATTTTATTATCTCACCTGATTATATTTAGAAATTTGTGACGATATTTGTTTTCAAGGTTTTTATCATTTCACACAGATAACCCCGGCAACTTCCTGGACCGAAAAATGAAAACTTTTACCAAAATGTCAAGGCAAATATATATCCCATTTGGATTTGACCTTGGACACATCAGGCCCATATCACACCAAAGTTACTTGGCCTGCCCCTAAGTCATACCGGTAGGATTACGGTACTCTGATAAGGAAGGGGTATAGCAAGATTCAACTCTCGCATACAAGAAAGACAAAGACGTACCCGAGGGTCAAACTAGGTATCTGGTCAGGATTCCGGTAAGGATGAATCCCGATCGTTAAATAACCCATCGCATGCTCCCAACCAACCACCACTGTTGCAGATATAATAGGTACCCCAAAATGTTAACACAAATATTGGGGATAAATGGACGAAAACTATAAACCTCTCCACTTAAAGTATGCCAAAGATAATAATAATAATAGGGGAATCGTAGCCATTTCATCATCCCTGCTACTTATTTCGCCAATGAGCATTGGCCCGTAGCAAGTCTCTGTCCAAAATTTATATCGCAGTAAACTCCCACGCCGAACTACTTTCTGTAACCATGAGGCGCAGTTAAAATAATTCTTAAGAAAACGGAAAATAAACACATTTTCTTGATGAATTTATTTCAAATGCTGGAATTATAAGGAATGAATGGCCTTTTTGTGGAATTTATCGGGGATATAAACTTGGAAAAGTCGCGGGAATACTGGACGAGGCCTTCCGGCCTTCGTCCAGTATTCCCGCGACTTTTCCAAGTTTATACCCCGATAAATTCCACGAACAGGCCGTTCATTCCTATATTAAAAAATGCATTCGGAGGTGCGAAAAATCAAAACGTTTGCACCATGTTTGAAGTTTCATATTGATTGAATAATAAGACAGGTACATGGATGTCTAGCAAAGCATGCTGGGAACGTAGCCATTAGATAGGGGCAGATATCCACTGATCTGAATCAACAGCGCTCACACAGGACACTAAACACACAATATTAACCCTTAATGTGAGGGAAATTATCGTCAGCTGTTATTTATATTTTGTCTTCTTTCTCTATATAAGCAATAGTATTGTAGTAGGTAGCCAAAATCTTTAACAAGATTGTTTTCTGTACTGCAGTAGTGTTAAAAGGGTAAGCTGTATTGAAAATGTGCATTGTTTAAATGGCAAACAGTGTAGATCGTGATCTGACTGCAGATGCACAAGCTGACCAATGCCAACTTTTTGTAAAAGGTTTTAGCCTCCGTTTTTACACATATCGCAGAGTACAGCACCGTGAGGGCAAATACAGAGAAATAGGCAGCACCTACTACAGTGACCCAGTTAGTTACACACAAAACATAACCATCTAAATTATAACAGTGTCGTCGTAGAAAATGTGTAAAGTTCAAGATACAAGTAACAATTTATAATGATAAAGAAACAACTCATACTCATGCAAACATGATTTGTAAGTTATTAGAAAATGAGGTCTGTTGACGCACTTAGGGCCCCTATTTGAGAAACTCTTGACAGAAAAGGCCGGTTTTTCTTCAAGGCATAGAAAATTGTATAACAAATAATTGGCTATTAATGTTAATATGACCACAATTGAAAGTGACAAGTGTCAGTGGCCTAAGATGGCAAAAGAAGCCAGTGTATAAGAAAACCTACATGCAGTTGCAGGCTGGCATACATGCAGTTGCAGGCTGGCATACATGCATTATTACAAGATACGAGTGAACATCACAGATTCTGTGCTGTCTGAGGAGTGTTGTCCAATTTAACATTGAAAATGGCTAAGTCAAGGTGAAAAAGGTTACATGTTGGATAGTGGTATGTGGTGGGCACCTATTGGTTATGAAGCTGTACAAGTATGGTGGTACAGAAAGTGAGAAACAGATCTAAAAGAGAACAATTAATGTTGAATATTGCTAGGTCACATGCTGGATAGTGGTATGTGGTGGGCACCCGTTGGTTATGAAGTTATGCAAGTATGGCGGTCCTAGGTGGTACAGTAACAGAGAAATGGACCTAAACACGAAAACTTAACATGGAAAATGGCTAAGTCGATTACTTAGCATTGGACTCGACACCGCCGCCCACCGCCCGCAGTTCGTCCGATGACTTTCGCCAATCCAATACTACACCCCCCACCCACCCCCCCCCCAGAGATATTTTTTAGCCCCACTCCCTAAAATTAATACTAATCATACTACATTCACACAATGGGTATAACCGGATTCAACTCTCAAGTAACAAGAAAGCCAAAACTAAAATGTACCCGAGGGCCAAACCAGGGATATCGGGATTCCGGTAAATAAGGATGAATCCCATTGTTAAATTTACCCTTTGCATGTTCCCGACCAGCCTCCCACACAAAAACAACTTTCAACACAGACGGACAGACAAACAGGGTGGCAACTATATTCACCCCGAACCTAGTCCATGTGAGAATTCCAGTCAGGATGGATTCACCGTCAGGCATGAATCCCAAAGAAGGATGGATTCACAAGCGAGATACATACTCCCCACTACTATCCACAAGACTAGGTACATGAGGTATGCAATGCGTACATGTACATGTATATAGAGCATCTTACACAAGAAATGATTTAATTTGATATCTATTAAACAAGTTTACTGATTTCATACGAAACAATGATCTATGAAATCAGTCAACAAGTTTAAATCAATATTAAACGTCAGATTCTATTTATTGCATAAGCAGAGATGCATAAATTGAATATGTACTGATCATTCAGCATTTGTCTCATTTGCATACTTTAATACATCAAAAAAGTCGATTTTATGCATTAACATTATTTCCATTATCTACCGGTACTTACTAACAAGTCACATGTGTACAAAAATCAAACGAAAGTAACAATTTTAACAGATCCAAGTGAATAACTGGGATGCTGGCTGAGAAAAGATACCTTATAACGTATGCAACCAGCATAGACCCAGATCCGCCTGCACGTCTGTGCAGTCGGATCTGGGTCTATGCTGTTTGCCATTCAGTCAGTAATGCATGAATACTGACATTAGATTATATATATAACTCTACTGCCTGGATGTGGATACTTATAAAAATCTACAATTATTGAAAATGTTGTACGTTACCTTTTCTAAGTCGGCAGCCCAAATATGTGGATGTCATTGGAGAAATGTGGCATATGGTATCTGCGACCAGTGTCCAGATCAGCCTGCGCAGTCACACAGTCTGATCTGGAACTGGAACTGGGGCCGGTTTCACTAAACATTGTAAGACTAATAATCTTGTAAGTGCAATTTTAATATTAATATTTACACCGACAACCGATGTTGGAAAATCGGTGTTCACATGTAATTATCTGTGCATGTAGGTGCAAAATGGTAACATTAGTGAAACACGTTAATTTAAGAAGCAAATTAATAAAAATCTTCTTACAAACATTTTATCGCAAGTCGATTGATTTTATTTATTGGTATTTAACGGCCTATCCACAGCTAAGGTCATTTAAGGCCGGGCCAACAGGTTCGATCCCGTATTTAACCTGCTGCATTGGGAGGAAAATCCCAAAATCAGAATGGAATATTTACATCGAAAAAAATAAATATATTCAGCCCTGGAATTAGAATAACCCGACCTGGTGCCAGGTACATCTCAAGGTCACTTGGCCCCTTACCCTAAAAGTAATAGAACTTCAAATAATCGTAATGCTCACATAAGGGGTATAACCAGATTCAACGGTCACATACAAAAATGCCAAAGACGTATGCGAGGGCCAAACCAGGTCTCCGGTTGGGATTCTGGTACGGATGAACCCCGACCGTTAAATTACCCATCGTATGCTCCCACCTGCCACCCACCCGTCAGATTTTTAGTGAAACAGGCCCCTGTACTGTTGGCCATTCAGTCAGTGAACTATCTGACATTCTCTCAACAAACAGAATAGATTGTTATCAAACTACAGAGGGATGATAGCAAACACAAATCAGAAGCTAGGCTGGTTCTAAAGCCATAAGCCTCAATTCTCAAGGGCCTCAACTATGTTTTTATTTGTGGCTGTGCCTGGAGTCCAGGCACAGCCACAAATAAAAACATTGTTGAGCTTATTCTAGAAATCTGAAATTGAAACCAAGCAGTTTGATTGGCTGAGCTCTAGCTGAGCTCTAGGCCTCATACTCAACTAGTTTCACAGCTATATATTGAGCACTATGTATTAATTATCATTAGTTTGTGCTCTTTGCTTGTTTCGGTATGTGGACAGAAAAGATTCTGACAATCTGACAATACAGAGCTGACCCGACCGGTATTTCATGTAAATCCTGATTAGTCAGTGCAGGATTTTTTTAGAAATTTCATTATTTTTTATCAAGATGTTCGTCTTCTGACGACTTGAAAAACATCAGAGACGAACATCTCAAACAAAAAGAATATGTTTATAAAATTAATTAATATAACCTCTTTAGACGTGAAAAATCACAAGATTTTCGTCAGACATGATCGGATTTAACATAGTTTTGCATGGTAGTGTTTTTTATTGATCATGTGGCAAATTTATAGTACACTTTTATTTCTCCATGACGATAAAATGCTCGACGCGCAGGGATTATTCAGACGCGGCGATATCTGAGAACTTTTTTTATGGCCTAACTGAACTACAATAATTTAGACCCAGATCAGGATGTGCGAAAGTGCAGCCTGATCTGGGTCTTCACTGATGGCAAAGACAGTAAGCCTATTTTTCTCATATGCAACATATCATCATTAATAGGCAAACACCGTTTCCAAATATTTTCAAAATTTGTCAAGGGAGTATCGAGGTTTCATGTCCATTCAACAGCAAGATCATATACAAATGGAAATACACATGTATAGCAAGAGTACCATATATTCAGCACTGAAACTACAATAACGAATTTAGCACAGAAAGACAGTCAGTCTCCTGATATGTAGCCGATTTCATCAAAACTGCAAAGTATACTTATCTAGCAAAGTATACTTTAGTTTAAACAATATTTATTTCAAATAATATACATGTATATATATGCATCAAAGTACACTTTGATGGAGCCGATTTCATCAAAATTGCAAAGTACATTGTATACTTATCTAGCAATACTAGTATACTTTGATGGAGTGATCAATTATTTTTCCCAAAATGCATTATTTCATATAGAACTAACCACTGCATATATTTGATGATTAAAAGTATGCAGAATTATTATACTGAATTTATTACATTATCACAGCCAAAATGGCTGTGATAATGTAATAAATTCAGTATAATAAAAATTAATAAATTTATCCTTAAATTGAAAATTTCTCCCTCAAAGTATACTTTGCTAGATAAGTATACTTTGCTAGATAAGTATACTTTGCAATGTTGGTGAAATAGGCTACAGGTACCAGGTACACTTACTATCCAAACTTTCGGTAATTGCAAAAATAATTGCTATGTACCATCATAGGCTTACATATTCGGACACGATTTATTCTGGGAAACACATATAAATACATGGCTTCCAACAAATAAAGAGTAGTATCCCAATAGTTATGGTTGATATTACTGTACTGGCTTACCGCAATAACAATGTATTTGGATACAATTTGTTTTGGGAAACCCCTAGGGGTTTCCTAAAAAACAAATGGTGTCCGAATACTTAGGGTTATTACAGAACTTTGGGAAACAAAACAAATGGTGTCCGAATACTTAGGGTTATTACAGAACTTTGGGAAACACAAATGGTGTCCGAATACTTAGGGTTATTACAGAACTTTGGGAAACAAAACAAATGGTGTCCGAATACTTAGGGTTATTACAGAACTTCGTAGCACGGACTATCGCTATATCCCCTCCTGCGGATCGGCGGGGGGATAATAATGAAGAAATAAACACATGAATGTCGATTGGTTTTATCACAGGTCCATTCGTCGTCGGTAGTGTAGTAACAGTGGGCCATCCTGAAACGATAATGACTTGAATGAATAATATGGGCATTTCAAATTCATGCAAATTGATGATATGATAAAGGTTAGCGCAAAGACGGTCAATTTGTAACCAAATAGCACAAAATGATGCACTAATATTCAAGATCTTTGTGGGGTTTTCTTCAAGTTACCAAATCATTGTTTAAACATTATTCTTTTAGGTGTATAAAGAATTTGAAATATTTTCTTTTCTATTCTTCTTATTTCTCAATGAAAGTGTATGTTGTCACAACTCATTTGATGCCAACCAACAAGAAAGTCCAATTGGTGGTCACAACATATGCAGTGTACTTCTGTTTTGATTGAAATAAAGGCAATATATGTATTACAGTGACTAGAGAAATGGGACTTATGTGATTCTTGACTACTGTCTGTTTCACAAAACCTGCCCAAAGTTTACGGCCATATGAACAATGCAAAAACAATATGTTTGTGATAATATTAAATTAAAGCAAAATGTGAGAATGAGCCTTCTTTTTTATTTCGTGAAATTTGGTCCAATATTGATTTTATTACGAAAAAACAATTTCCCTATCTTAAATCCCCATAGACATATTCACAGAGTGAAGATGTCTATGGGGATTTAACATGGGGAAATTTTTAGAATTTCAGAAATACTGGACCGATTTTCAAAATTTAACTTTTTATTTCTTAGTTAGATCATTTACAAGCTATCTAGCCAGGTATCTAGCCGTACAATTTGGGCAGATTTCGTGAAACAGACAGTAGAGTAGTTCCTCCTTAGTTCCTCACACTCATGTAGTAGGATAACTATCTACAGTGAAACCTCTCTAAACCGGACACCCTCGGAGGTCCCCAGGGTGTCCGCTTTAGAGAGGTTTCACTGTAAATAAGACATTCCATCATTTTGAGCCATAGTTGTGTGCTATGCGATCACGAACATACATTATCACCCCGAGATAAATGACCACGAAACTCATCAAAAAAAAGATCACATGTGTTTTCTTGGTGTCCGGTTTAGAGAGGTTCCACTGTATATTGATTGATAGAAACATGATGGATGTTTCATTGATGGGATGGCGAACAGTGCAGATCCTGATCAGACTGTGCAGATGCCCAGGCTGATCTGGATCTACAGTCACACAAACCATAAGCCCCATTTCTTCAGCAACAGCCACAAATATTAATAACATATGAAACTGCTGTTAAAACATGACACAACTTACATCTAACCCCAAACGAGTAGCAATAATAAACTTTAACATGTGGTCCTTTCCCAGTAACTCGTCATTGCACAAGATTTCAACCTGCGAAGGAAACAATTTAGTGTCACAATAAGTAAATTTTTGTGTTACTACTCCGCAAACACAGGCACCGATTAATATTTGTGGAAATGAAGTACGGTTGACATATGAAGTTTGTTTGTTTGTTTTTTGGGGTTTAACGGCCTATCAACAGCTAAGGTCACCTGTAGCCTATTTCGCCAACATTGCAAAGTGTACTTTTCTAGCAAAGTATACTTTGAGGGAGTAATCATTTTTTTTCCTGAAATGCATTATTTCATATAGAACTAACGACTGCATATATTTGATGATTAAAAGTATGCAGAATTATTATACTGAATTTATTACATTATCACAGCCAAAACGGTTCAGTATAATAAATTTATCCTAAAATTGAAAATTTCCCCCTCAAAGTATACTTTTGCTAGCAAAAGTATACTTTGCAATGTTGGTGAAATAGGCAACTGGTGTGGAACAAATGTATTTTCTATACCTTATTTGATGGGCAAAAATTAAATATTTTCCGGCTGTTATGTAGTAGTGTCAGTATACATGTATATTTATATTGCAATGTTAGCTATGGTTGTTCAGCATATACTGTTGATTCGCAAGTGTAAACTAGATATAATCTCCCCATTTTTAATGCTGGGAATGAAAAGTGTCGTCTGTTGTTGCTTAATAGTTTGCCCTTTTCTCAATAAAAACATGGTTTAACAGCACTTTAGAATCATTTCCATTGGAAATGATTCTAAAGTACTGTCAAACCTATGTTTTTATTGAGAAATATGGCAAATGAAACATAAACAGCAAACGACAAAATTTAATTCAGCATCGTAATGGTTAAGTATGAAAAATGTAATCACAACACATTGAACAGTACGCAAATTGTCCATAAATTTACACCATTTCACCCGATCAATTGTCATACTTACATCTTTGTATCTGTCTAATGAATCAAACACCTTTAACGCCACAAACTTTTTTAAATGAGTCACTGTCGCTTGCGACGAGAGTCTTAATATTCTCCGCTTGAAACACTTCATCTGATTGATCTCTTTACACTCAAGACAAATGTTCACTTGCTCATCTTTACGATGACAGTCTTTATCCTCCTCCTTCACCAGGGAGCCCTTCTCTATGTTCTTCTTGTCGTCCTCTGTTACTGGAAATAATAGGGTACAAGATTATCATGAATGATACAAGGGCATCGTTATCACTAAGCTGATCTCCTCGCTAGCAGCCTTGGTAATAAAACAAGTTATTGAATAAACGAAAAAAAAACAACATTAAAGGTACATGCCCACGCAGTAGGTTATAATATAGTGATACAGATACTTTTGTATATTCTGTACGTATGACATTTTCTGGAAAAATAAACATTAATTCACCATTACCCCACATATTGATTGGCATTATTATACATTTTACTTTAGACAAAAAATTTCACACTGATATCAGGGGCGATAACCGTGTTTCCTTAAAATGTTAACGGACATTACTACTGTATTTATTCTCTGTATTTAATTTTTTGATGTGCAATGATCATACTTTATAATCTGTTGAAAATATTATCTTTTCAGGTGAGACATTTCATTAGTATTAGTATTACTAAATGCTTATATCTGTTTTCTGGGCACGTGTAATTTTTAGAACTGGTGGAATAGTGACACAATTATACACTTATTTAATTTCTATAAATAACATTTTGTGCTTACTGAGTGGGCATGTACCTTTAAAGCATATGCCTAACAAACAAGGTGAACATAAGTCCTCAGTGACCTTGACCTGGGGCGTTCAGACGTGGGTCATATGAAAACAAAGCACCATCCCTACTGTGTTTCACGAAACCGGCCATATAAACAATGCAAATACAATATCTTTTTCAGATAATATTAATTTTTAGCAAAATTTAAGAATGTGTCTTCTCTTTATTTCTTCAAATATTGATTTTATTACGAAAAATTTATTTGTCTATGGGAATTTAACATGGGGAAAAAAGAGGTAGAGAACCGGGAGGAGGCGAAAAAATAATAATTATATTTTGAAAATCGGTCCAATATTTTTGAAATTAGAAAATCTTCCCCCTGTTAAATCTCCATAGACATCTTCACTATGTGAAGATGTCTATGGGGATTTAACATAGGGAATTTTTATTTCACAATAAAATCAATATTGGACCAAATTTCATGAAATAAAAAGAGAGGCTCATTCTTAATTTTTGCTATACATGTAATTTAATAGAATCGAAAAAATATTGTGTTTGCATTGTTTATATAGCCGTAAAATTTGGGCAGGTTTTGTGAAACAGACAGTAGACACACAGTGTGGCCAAATATTATCAAAATCATTGAAGGAGTTCATAAGTTATTGAAAAATGAAAGATGTTACTAACAAATGCACACATGCACACATATGGACTAACGCTATATCCCCTCTAGCATATCGGCAATACAATAAGGATATGTTCTATAAATGATTTCACAGTTGGAAACATAGTGGTATATATGGCAGTGGTGTACCTAGGTTGCAGACCAAAGTGGACAATTTCTGTAGCCTATTTCATCAAAATTGCAAATTATACTTATTTAGCAAAGTATACTTTGAGGGAGAAATTTTCAATTTAAGGATAAATTTATTATGCCACCGGTCTCGAAGAGCCGGGTGGCATATTGTTTTTGGACGGACCGACCGTCCGTCTGTCTGTCTGTCCGTCCGTCACACTTTTCGGTTAACCACTTTGTCACAGTTGCTCAAATATGCTGCAGGTGGCATCCGCGTTCGACAGACGCATTTCTTGTTAATTTTTATTATACTGAATATATTACATTATCACAGCCAAAATGGCTGTGATAAGTATGTAATACATTCAGTATAATAATTTTGCATACTTTTAATCATCAAATATATGCAGTGGTTAGTTCTATATGAAATAATGCATTTCAGGAAAAATAAATGATTACTCCCTCAAAGTATACTTTGCTAGATAAGTATACTTTGCAATTTTGATGAAATCGGCTACCGGGCTCGGGTCCCTTTCCCAAGTGAATGGGAGAGTCTAATGTTTTAATGGACATTGGCATTCTGTAGCCAATTTCATCAACATTGCAAAGTATACTTATCTTGCTAAGTACACTTTGAGGAAGAAATTTTCAATTTAAGGATAAATTTATTAATATTTATTATGCTGAAATTATTAGATAATGCATTTCGGGAAAAATAAATGATTACTCCTTAAAGTATACTTAGCATTCTAATGCACCGAAACTAGAAAGCACGCATCTGATTGGTCAATTGAAATCAGAGCCTATAAAATATGAAAAATCACAGCATATAAAATCTCCGTTTTACCAGCCTGTGTTTTACAACTTGACATATTTATGTAACCCTACGCGCTTTTGTAAACAATGGCCAGCGCGGTGGGGAATGCAAATATTTCCAAATTAATTTCGGTACATTTTCGGTTATCCATTCGGCCATATTGACATGTACAACTCAAAGCAGAAAAGAGAATCTACCAACGGCTGACAAACGTGGCTTCAGTGTGGTGGCCCTTCAACAAATTCCTAAAAATATTACCCCACCCGCCCAAAATGCAGAAGAATTTAATAAAGTGCTCAAATGCAAACTCAATATGCCAGTACCAGCCTATAACTTTACGAATTCCAATGTGCACATACATGACTATACATAATAAACTGTATTGCAGATGGGTAATCACATGAATTAGGCGTAAATCCAGGGAAAACCTAGGCCTGTTGACACAAGTTGTTGCTGACATTTCCTTTGTAAAATCACACGAACCCAATGCAGAATTGTTGGCATTTCTTTAAATGAATAAAAGCAAATAACTGTTGCAACGAAATATACAAAAGCAATACAATAGTTAATATAAACATTACAGTTGAATAAATATATAGATGTCTTAGAAAAAGTCCCGTTAATCTCCATTTGAAATGGGAATATTCTTCGGCGGAGTTAAATTTCTTCAAATTCATTTGGTGTGAGGCGGTTATCGATATGACGACAACAACCTGCTGACGTAATGAAAAAGATTACTGTTCGTGATATGCTACGACGTTTATAGAAAGCGGGGAGCACACTAGATGCATTAGAATGGGGATAACCATGCTTTGTTTTTCGATTTGGAGCGGTATGTGTGAGGTTTTATGGTCTGTGAATCAGTTTTACGGCTCCGCTGACGCGTCGCCGTAAAACTGATTCAGACCATAAAACCTCCCACATACCGCTCCAAATCGAAAAACAAAGCATGGTTATCCCCTAAAGATAAGTATACTTAGCATGTGTAAAATTACGATATTGGAAGTTGGAAAGAAATACGACATATATCTGTAAATATGTTAAGTTATGAAGAAATCGGATATTTTCTGTAAATGATATAGGAAGTTGGGAAAAATGGGATATTTGATATTGAATGTTGGAAATAGAGGATATTCATATTTTGCAATGAATATTACATATATGTTCATCGAGTGGTGTGAAATATGCACATTTCACACCACGAGATGAACTTACATGTTATATTTGTTGTAAAAACTAGATTGGTCAGTAAGCGAGGCTTACGGAATACCCCCCGCGTGGGCCCAGGTACCCCTAAAATATGTACAAATTTCCAAGTGTGTGGGCTTGTGACCTTGACTCTGGGATTAGCGTGAGCGGCATGAACGTGAATTTGTCACAGGGTGGTAGAGGTCCATTGGAGCAATGAGTGTGTGAAATGTGAAGCAGATCCGAGCAAGGAAATAGAAGTTATAACCGATTTCTCTGATGTTAAGTTTTGTAAAGAGACTACCGTATAACCTCGAATTAACGCCCCCGGAGGCGTTACATTTTACAAAAGGGGGGGGGGGGGGGGGGGGGGGGGGGGGGGGGTGGGGGGGGGGGGGGGGGCGTTTATTAGCCAGTAAAAAAAAATATAAAAATTACCAAGGACCGGCAATTTCAAACACAAATAAGGATTTAAGGATTTGTGTTTGAAATTGGCGGTCATTGGTAAAATAAAATATTTTCAAAGTAATTTCAATGAAAGAAATAGAAGCTATAACATATTTCTCTGATGTTAAGTTTTGTAAAGAGACTAAGTATGTGACCTTGACCTTGGGATCAGCGGGGGTTGGACAGTCGTAGATTTGTCACAGCATGATAGTACAACCTTAGAGGAATGCACAAGTGAAATAATAAGAATTTTCAATGAAGGAAATAGAAGTTATAACTTATTTCTCTGATGTTAAGTTTTGTAAAGAGTATTTGACCTTGACATTGGGATCAGCGGGGGTTGGACGGTCATGGATTTGGCACAGCATGGTAGTAGAGCCTTACAGGAATGCATGTGTGAAATATTAAGCATTTTAGATGAAGGAAATAGAAGTTATAACAATATTTCTCTGATGTTAAGTTTTGTAAAGAGACTAAGTATTTGACCTTGACCTTGGTATCAGCGGGGGTTGGATGGTCGTGGATTTGGCACAGCATGGTAGTAGAGCCTTACAGGAATGCATGTTTGAAATATTAAGCATTTTAGATGAAGGAAATAGAAGTTATAACAATATTTCTCTGATGTTAAGTTTTGTAAAGAGACTAAGTATTTGACCTTGACCTTGGGATCTGCGGGGGTTGGACGGTCGTGGATTTGGCACAGCATGGTCGTAGAGCCTTACAGGAATGCATGTGTGAAATATTAAGCATCTTAGATGAAGGAAATAGAAGTTATAACAATATTTCTCTGATGTTAAGTTTACAGACTAAGTATTTGACCTTGACCTTGGGATCTGCGGGGGTTGGACGGTCGTGGATTTGGCACAGCATGGTAGTAGAGCCTTACAGGAATGCATGTGTGAAATATGAAGCATTTTAGATGAAGGAAATAGAAGTTATAACAATATTTCTCTGATGTTAAGTTTACCCGGACGGACGGACGGACGGACAACCTGACTCCAGTATACCCCCCCACAACTCGTTGCGGGGGGTATAATAAGAATATTCTATATATGATATACCCCACCAAGCAAATTAGTCAGTTTTTTAAACTGCATACAGTAAGAAATGTGTATTTACACAGCCTATTTCAGTTTTGGCAGGTGTGCACATGAATATAGATACCAGAAGTTGTTTATTGCATCGATAAGACTTTTATGTACGTCGTATAGTTATATGTATTTAGTAGGTAGGCATATACTAAATAGGATATTTTTTCGTTCGCCTGCTGTTATTGAAATCTTTCAGAAAGTTATTGTAAGTCTTACAGAATAAACACAATGCAAATCATTAATATGTTTTATTTTTTTCAGTTTGAACTGTATTTAACCAATATCGGCAACGTATTCTACTTCAATACATTTGTATAACTATATCCTCACATTTATATCGTAACAAAAACTCCATTCAGAATATAATAAAAGTCTTACTGTCTCCATTTGGTATGGGAATTCCGCGTTTCTTGTAGAACTCAATTTGTCGTTGCGCCTCTTCTGTAAATGAAGAAAATATGTATGTAGCTGTGACTGGAGAAATGGGGTTCAGGCGCGGATCTAGGTTTCTGAGAACGGGTGGGTTGTCGAGGTGCACGCAGTGGACCGAGTTTGCTAGTGGGGTCCGGGGGCATGCCCCCCATGAACAAAATTGAAATACAGATGTCCTGAAATGCATTTTCCTGGGTTTTACGGGATTTAAAATCCGACTCGAGCTGGTAATAAACTGTTATATTTTGTACCGCTATGATGATATTCTTTTGTAAGTTAACTGATTATCAAAACCACATACCTGTAATCAGCTGACGTAAAATATAAGTACATGTAATGACATCGACTATACGTCAACAGACACCCGGTACCGTAGTATATACACTGCAACTCACCGGTCATAGTAAATACGATCTATTTTCGAAATCAGTATCGGCGGAAAACGGCGATGCGACATGGGTGGTTTTCTTAGATCTCGGCTCATGTTATATGGGCCGGGATCTGACAAAACCACTTTTATCGCATCGCCGTATTTCACCGATATTGATTTTGATAATCGGTCATATTTTCCACAAATGACATCGAAAATTGACACACATTTCAGAGCTCATGGATGATGCGCTCTGTCATTTACAGAAAATATTGCGTTTTTTTTCGAAATCAATATCGGCGAAAATCGGCGATGGCATGATGCGAATCAGAACTTAAGGGTGGTTTTCTCAGATCCTGGCTCATATGTTAGAGATCATTAGACATTGGAGTAAGTAATTGAACACATGCAAAGTCTGTTAAATGATAATCAATATCAGGGTACACTAAGGTCAGACCTTGGGAATGTTTTGAAACACGATCGGCATTACATGTACACGCGGAATCTGGGTCACTTCTGTCGCCAGACACGCTGCTGACAGGATAGGCTACATGTACACAGGTCAGCGCCATGTAGGCTACTCAGTGGTCCTGGATATTATACTACCAATGAGGACAGCCTCAGGTGGTGGACAGTGGGGGCCGGGAGGTGGGAGGTAAGGGGGCTGGAGATGAGAGGTAGGGGTGGGAGGTGGGAGGACAGGGGCCGGGAGGTAGGGGTGGGAGGTGGGAGGTAAGGGGCTGGAGATGAGTAGGTAGGGGTGGGAGGTGGGAGGACAGGGGGTCGGGAGGTGGGAGGTAGGGGCGGGAGATGGGTGGTAGGGGCGGGAGGTGGGAGACTAGACTGACCCCCCTGTCCACCCCCTCACCAATATGAGCCATGTATGTACAGCTGCTGAAGCCCGTCACATAGGTAGCACCTATTATGTGTTTGACGCCGACAAGTTTGAGCAAGGAAATTATTGGGCACCGGTCTGTGGAGATTGCCATAAATAAGTTACACATTTTGACTATACCTATCAGTGAAAAATGATTTCATGCTGGTCTGTCGCATCTTTTTCGCGACAGGCTCCATCGTGCAAATCTAGAGCAGTCAGGTTATTGTTGTTGTTGTTTCTGCTGCGTGCACATGTTTCCCGCGTTTACTTTTCATGGCACCGTAAATGATCAACGCTCTATGATCAATCATGAATCATGCGAATACAATGTAAAGTAGCTACAGTAACAAACACAATACATATACATATTCAATCGTTTAATTGTGTATGGTTCACGTTTTTAAACATATATCGAACATGTTTGTCCATCATGACAATTTCATATCAGTTCATATTTGCGTAACCTCCGTGGGTGAACGGGGGGGGGTTGCAACCCCCACAACCCAGTGCTAGATCCGCGCCTGGGGTTTATGGGTTTTGCGACCATGTTGATCCAGATCAGACTGTGCGGATGCACAGGCTAATCTGGATCAACACTGGTCGCCATTCCATCCATAAAATATTTTGTAAATATGAGCATGCAAATGTGAGCATGCAAGTAAAATATTCTGAGCTGGACTAATATTTCATACTGTAATACGAGACAAGTCCTGTGATTTTGTAGACATGCATGAAAAATATTTACAAAATTTTAAATTTTATAAATTTATGTCAAAAGTTCATGAAATATTCAAAGCAAACTGCAGAATAGACTTTTGCATTTGAAAACTATGAAACCAGTTTCTATAAATATTGTTCATGAACAAGAGTTGTCAGAAGACAACCAAGCCTGCCTGGCGGTGCTTTAGTTTAACGAATATCAACGAATATCAAGAAGCTGTGTGAAAGGAAACAGCAAATTTCCCCCAATGTTAATTTTGCGAAAGCACAAAGATTGTGACCTTGACCTAGAGGTTAGCGGGGGTCCGAGTATTGTGGATTTGTCACAGCATGATAGAGAATTATTAGAGAAAGGCATATGTGAAATATCAAAACGTTTAGTGAAAGGAAACAGAAATTATAACAAATTTCCCCCAACATTATGTTTATGAAAGCACTAAGACCTTGATCTTGGCGCTAAAAACGACGCATCTTCTAACATACAAAATCACATGGCTCGTCTCACATGAGGCCAGCAGTCTTCACGACAAAGGGACATTTTATGAGTCGAACAGTCCATATACATGTATGTGGCTGTGACTGAAAAAATGGGGCTTGTGGGCTTCGCGACCAGTGTCGATCCAGATCAGCCTGTGCATCCGCAGTCTGATCAGGATCTGCACTGTCCGCCGTTCCATCAATGAAACACACGTCACGCTTCAAACAAGCAACATAGATCAACATCAGACTTCAGGGGCCTATTTCATCAACATTGCAAAGTATACTTTACTAGCAAAGTATACTTTGAGGGAGTAATCATTTATTTTTCCTGAAATGCATTATTTCATATAGAACTAACAAATGCATATATTTCATGATTAAAAGTATGCAGAATTATTATACTGAATTTATTACATTATCACAGCCATTAAATGGCTGTGATAATGTAATAAATTCAGTATAATAAAAATTAATAAATTAAAAAAAAAATTGAAAATTTCTCCCTCAAAGTATACTTTGCTACTAAAGTATACTTTGCAATGTTGATGAAATAGGCTTCAGATCATGAGCTACACTGGCCACAAAATACATACGCCACATTTCTTCAGTGACAGCGATATATAATTGTGTTACTGTACTTACTATCTTGCAACTTGGGCACCAGCTTGTATACAATGTCCTGCATCGTCCGATCATGGCTACAACACAGCAAGACAAAAGTGAGTGGATTTACCGTCCCAGCAACAGCTAAGGTCATACAGAGACAGAACCTTGGTTTTCAGTCTCATCCAAAAGACCAGTGGGATTGAAATACAATGTATTATGAAAGTATTTTTGATGCCTCAGGCGAGGTTGGAGTCCACAACCTCCAGATTGGAAGTCAGGTGTCGATCGGCAGGTAATTGTAATAAAACATTGTGACATGTCAAAGAGTACATTGTGGTTTCGGGTTGCTAAGGCGTGTGTACCGTGAAAAAGAACACCATCTGAATCCGAAACTGCAATGGGCTATGCATAGAGCCCAAAATCAAGGTGTATGATCACGTGGTACTAACAAGTACCGATTCAAAGTATGTATTCTTTTATAGTGTCCTTATTACGTAACGGATTTTGATCAAATATGGCGCATCAAATGCGCCTTGTTAAGCTGCATTTGGTGGTCTCTGTATTTTCTACCAAACTTCTGTCGTTTTTGCGAAGAATCGATTTCAGCGTCTCTGACACGGAAATCGGTTCTTCGCAAAAACGACATAAGTCTGTGCCAAACTCCCTAGACCACCAAACGCAGCTCATGAAGACGCGTTTGCTGCGCCATATTTCATCAAAATCCGTTGCATATTAAGGAAAATATCATATAATACTTACTTTGGAGTGGGCGACGTTGTTGTTGTTGTAACCACGTGATCATGCACCTTGAAAATGGGACAACACTAAGTATGCACATGGATACCAGCCTATCAGACACCCAGTAGCAGTCCAATGCAGGGGACTGGAGGTGGAGGCCCTGGGGGGGGGGGAGAACTAACGATCTGTTCAGCGCCCGACCAGATAACCTGTTCATAACCTCATCGGCTGCCACAGCCAATCGCTGGCCTACTATTAAATTCACAAATGTATTATGCACACCACAACGCCTCAATAACGATGAATAAAATGTTCCATAATCCATGTAAATACCGTACCAGGTGTAATTGAAATGCACGCAAGCATGTGTCCACGAGTGTAAGCATGCGTAGAATACAATTGGCCATACAATCACAAAAACAAACTAGAAAATGTGTTCACAAAACACGGATGCCCCTATCTGCAGCCTTGATAGCAAAAGGGCATCGTTATTACTAAGCTAATCCATAGACAGACATTGTGGGCAAATATTATTGAAATTTGGGAAGGAGTTGATGAGTTATTGAGAAAAGATTAAAAACTAAAACGCATGTGCCTTACAAACATGGTAAACAGAAGTCCCCAGTGACGTTGACCTTGGGTGTTCGGATGTGGGTCATATGTGAAACAAAGCACCATCCCATGACATACATTGTGGGCAAATATTATTGAAATTGGTGAAGGAGTTAATGAGTTATTAAGAAAACATTACAAACTTAAATGCATTTGCCTTACAAAGTGAGCATAAGTCCCCAGTGACCTTGACCTTGGGTGTTCGGGCGTGGATCGTATGCGAAACAAAGCAGCATCCCTAGACAGACATTGTGGGCAAATATTATTGAAATTGGTGAAGGATTTAATGAGAAAACATTAAAAACTTATAATTAAATTGGTGGTGGCATAAAAATAGTAACAAACTAGAAAATGTGTTCATAGAACACGGATGTCCCCACATACCGCTTTGATAGAAAACAAAGCAAAATTATAAGTCCAAAAATAGAGCGGGATGAATGTGGATTTGTCACAGGGTGGTAGAGGACCATTAGAGTAATGTGTGCATGAAATATGAAGCAGATTTGTGAAATGAAACAGAAATAATTGAGAAAAGATTAAAAAGTTAAACGCATTTGCCTTACAAACAAGGTGAACATAAGTCCCCAGTGACCTTGGATGTTCGGGCTTAATCTTAAATATTGATAAAATTTAATATTATATAAAAAAATGTAAAATTTGGACAGGTTTCGTGAAACAGACAGTACTAGAACTAGAGAAAGTGAGCAGGGGCTCACATATACCCCCGGCCACCGCCTGGACAGACAAATAAAAACACAAATTTCTAAGTAATTTGACCTTGACCTTGGACATGAAGGCCGGGTATGGTATGGAATGAAAATATGGATGATGATATTAATAAAGTAAGTATATGAAGTTTGAAGTCGATCTGACTTACCGTTGTAGAGATAATTGGTACCCGAAAACTTAAAAGGTACATGCCCACTCAGTAGACGCAACTGTTCTTTACATGAATTAAATAAGTGTATAATTGTGTCACTATTCCACCAGTTCTAAACATTACGAGTGTCCGATAAACGGATATAATCAGTTAGAAATATTTATTTTACTGATAGTGACGCGCGGTGGCATCAGGCTATTTTCATATGCAAATGAGGCATGATATTGTTAAAATTATTTATACTAATTAAATGTGTCGCCTGAAAATATAATATTTTGACAGATTATAAAGTATGATCATTGCACATTAAAAAATAAATACAGAGAATAAATAGTAATGTCCGTCAACATTTCAAGGAAACACGGTTATCGCCCCTGATATCAGTGTGGAAATTTACATCTGATAAAATGTACAATAATGCCAATCGATACATGGGATAATGGTGAGATAATGTTTATTTTTCACAAAAATGTCTCTAATATAAAGACCATTTTGTGCCTACTGTCGTACTGAGTGGGCATGTAGCTTTTGTGCAAATCTTACGGATGCAAATTTCTAAGTAGTTTGCCCTTGACCGTGGACATGAAGGCCGCATGAGTGTGGTATGGAATGAAAATATTGATGATGAAAAGCAAGTATATGAAGTTTGAAGTCAATCAAACTTACCGTTACAGAGATAATGGATATCCAAAAACATTAACGTGGACGGACAAACGGACGAAAACTATATACCCCGTATGCCAGGGGTATAATAAACTAGATAGCCGGTTCAGTATTTCTAAAATTCAAAAAAAAATTCCCATGTTAAATCCCCATAGACATCTTCATCTTCACTCCGTGAAGATGTCTATGGGGATTTAACATGGGGAAATAGTTTTTTCGCAATAAAATCAATATTTGACAAATTTCACGAAATAAAAAGAAGGCTCATTCTTAATTTTTCCTTTAATTTAATATTATCAAAAGAAATCTTGTTTTTTTTAATTGTTTATATAGCCGTAACATTTGGGCAGCTTTCGTGAAACAGACTATAGATAGCCGCAACCAGTATATCACACCTGCCGCGGTATTGATGGTCCCAGTATGTATGTATCTGGTGAGAGCAATCGGGTTGGCGAGATATTGGGTACTTAAAAACTTTCACGCATATTTTACCTTGACCTTGGGTATGGGGGCTGCATGGATGGGCTATAGAATGAAAATATCGATGATAATAAAGAGGTATGTGAAGTTTCTAGTCAATCAGAATTATGGTTGTAGAGATTTTTGGTACTCAACGCAAATGCCGGATGCACAAGTCGGACACGCTCCAAAAGCGGCGACAATATCATGCTGACCGCAAGCGGGTGTGATAATAGTAAGCGAGACTACAACAAAAACATGTTCGGTGGTCAGTAAAGCTTCAGTGAATTATGCTGTGCTTAAGCAATAAATAAAATCTAACATGTGTTAAGTTTAATATGTCCTTTAAAATAATCACTGATTAATTTCGTAATGGTTTAGCTCATTTCTTAAGCAATCAGTAAACGTGTACCCTTCAAAAACTTTTAACGCAAATGTTTAAGTCATTTGACCTTAACCTTGAACACAGGACCACATGGGTGAGGTATAGAATCAAAATATTGATGATGACAAATAAGTATATGAAGTTTCAAGCCGATCCAACATACAGTAACAGAGATAGTAGGTAGTTGAAAACGTTAATGCAAATTTTGGACAGACAGACGATCTTACTGACAGGGTCACGACTTTTTGTATCCCAAATATTTGGGGTATTAATAAAAGGTGAAAGGCACATTTTAAGGGTTAAAATATTAATCACAGGTCAAAGAAAAGTAAAATTCTCTGATTTTCTCCGGACTTGAAAAGGTTAGCAAATTCCCTGATTTTCTATTTTTATTAGTAGAATTTTCTGTTTCCGTGGTATCCCTGACTGCAGCTACATGTAGGTACCTGATATAGTTAAGCGGGTGACTCTGGTGGATGAGGATGTCACACCTGGGACATGTGTTGTTCTCCAGTAGGTACTTCACCAGACAACATCGACAAACTGAAACATGAACCACAGGTGACTGAAACGTGAACAGTTGAAAGGTATAACATCCCAGCAACATAAACGGTCATATAGAGACGGGGTTTATAGTCTCATCCTGGGACACGTGTTGTTCTCTGGTAGAACTTCACCAGGCAACATCGACAAACTGAAACATGAACCACAGGTGACTGAAATGTGAAAAGTGAAAAGCTTTAACGACTTTAACATAGACATCTCTTAAAGGTACAGGCCCACTCAGTAGGCACAATATGTTGTTTATATCAGTAAAATAAATATTACTAAATTATTATATCTGTATAGCGGGCACTTGTAATTTTTAGATCTGGTGGAAGAGTGACACAATTATACACTTATTTAATTCATAGAAACAACATTTTGTGCCTTCTGAGTGGGCATGCACCTTTAAGACTCAAATTTCAAGACGGCAAAAATGAATTAGCATTTGAAGTTAATAAAAATGGCCCAAGTGTAAATGCAATATATCGACATCCACAATGATTAAAGCACAAATATTGTGGCCTGCTTTACAGCCAAAGATATCAATCAAACTAGAGCACAGTCAATGGCGCGCCATCACAATATACCCACATTTCCCAACTGCTATTAAGTCGAAAAGGGGGATATAATCCATAAGCGGGGGTCGAATAAAAAAAATATCTAAATTCACTTTGCGCATCTACACACTATAAGGAAGGCACACACCAAGTTTCGGATCCCTAGCTATTACGGTTAAAATGTTTTAATTCTTATACGGCAAAGTTGAGAGATTCTAAGTAAAAAAGGGGGAGATAAACCATGACCAAGGGTTGAATCAAAATTCACTTTATGCATCTACACACCATAAGGAAGGCACACACCAAGTTTCAAGTCCCTACCTTTTACAGTTAAAAATGTTTACTTCCTACAAGGCAAAATTGGGAAATTCTAAGTCGAAAAGAGGGGAGATAATCCATGACCGGGGGATCGAATTAAAAATCTAAGTTCACTTTACACATCTACACTCCATAAGGAAAAACACACCAAGTTTGAAGTCCCTTCCTATTACATTTAAAAACTTTTACTTCTTACACCAGTAAGGCAAAACTGGCGAATTCTAAGTCGAAAAGGGGGAGATAATCCATGACCGGGGGTCGAATGAAAATTCAAAATTCATTTGGCGCATATACCGGTACACACCATAAGAAATGCACACACCAAGATTGAAGCCCCTACCAATTACGGAAAAAAAAAGAGTTTTACTTCTTACAAGAAACGTGGCGTACGGACAGACACTTGTGACGAAAGCAATCTACCCATTGTTTTTCAAAACGTTGGTATAAAACTAGAAATGTGGCCTGTCGGCACATGAATGCCCCCACTGGCAGCCAAAGAAAATGAGGCACATTTGAAAACACAGGCCAGAGAAGCGTGGATTTGTCACAGCATGAAGCAGACCATCAGAGCAATGGGTGTGTGAACTATCAAGCAGATCCATGCAAGAACATGCGAGTTTCACACACACCAAGTATGTGACATTGACCCTGGGTTTTAGACCCTAAACTAGAAATGTGGCCTGTCGGCACATAAATACCCCCACTGGCAGCCAAAGAAAACGAGGCATTTTTTATTATAAGCCATTTAGCCGAGCGTTACGCATCAAGTCTGTGACCTTGACCCTGAGCATAGTGTGATAATCCATGCATCGGTGTACAAGATATAGAGCGGAAGGGAATTTCAATAGGTTTGACCTTCGACCTTCAACTGTGACCTTGGACGTAGGTGCGTGGTTATTGATCGCGACACACCTTCTCATCGTGAGAAACATTTGTGCCAAGCCATTTGATAATCCATGCATCGGTGTAGAAGATATAGAGCGGAAGGGAATTTCGATAGGTTTGACCTTTGACCTTCAACTGTGACCTTGACCTTGGACGTAGGTGCGTGGTTATTGATCACGACACACCTTCTCATCATGAGAAACATTTGTGCCAAGCCATTTGATAATCCATGCATCGGTGTAGAAGATATAGAGCGGAAGGGAATTTCGATAGGTTTGACCTATGACCTTCAACTGTGACCTTGGACGTAGGTGCAGGGCTGTACAAATCGTCACGCCCGACGCCCGGGACAAGTTGGTTTTGGTCTCGGGCAAGTGGCTCTATGCTGAAAGTTAGTCCCGGGCAAGTCACTATTTTCCGTTGAAACGTCCCGCCACAAGCCTGTTTTCTTCACTAGACTAATCCTAAATTGTAACATTTCATCGATCGATAACGCCTCGGGCGTGTGTCGGCTTCCCCGTGGCGATACACACTTACACAGAAGCTGCTATACTATGTATATAGCAAGAAAAGTGATATACTAGCTGTGACCCTGATTAGATTAATTTATTCGAATTTGAAAGCATAATCCCACCGACAATTCCGCATGAACTCTGTCTGAATTTTGTGTCAACTTTTCAACACAATTTACGGAAAATATTTTCGAAATCAATATCGGCGATATATGGCGACAGATCTGCGTATGATTCAGTTTTTTTTTAATCCATTCCTTTCGGAATACACATTTACGGGTATGAAATTATTAAAAAAAATAATTTTATTTTTGTTATTTCTCAATGAAAGTATACGATGTGACCACTCATTTGAACCATCTCGACGAGACGGATTAAATGGTGGTCGCGGCATATACTTCTGAGTGCATAGAAGGAACATATTTGTCCGCAAACATAAGCGTATCCTCAGCATGAAATGGGTTACTGCATGATTGCCCCGTGATGCGATGATGAAAGAAGTCGCACGTTCGCGACGTCTGTGGCACATCAAAAGGCGTGTTGACCAATCAGTAACATTTCAAAACAAATGCCTAAAGGTCACACAGTTTACAGCCTTGTGCTGAATGAGGTCATACAATAAACACCTGTACACACAGCTGGGTGTATCGGTTTTTTGCACAAAGCATCACACAAATCTCGTCTGTGTAATATGTATCGGGTGTAATCGCATCTGGATTTGGAATTCATATATCCCCTGGCACGGATATTGCACGGTTCGGATAAGCAACACGGAATGTCGTATGTCGCCGGACTTCCGTGCAATAGGGGAGTCGCACTGTATGCATATTAACATGATTACCTGATTAAAGGTATTACATTTGCTAACATACTAATAATAATTATTTCATGTACTTTGAATGTCGTTGTTTTAATAAACTTACAGAAATCACGAATCAACTAATTACACGATGACTACGACGTCCGACGATTTGTTTTGATTTTTTTTCTTTGTTTTCAATTTTTCTTCTCTATTTTTTAAAATATTTTTTTTGGGATCCACGAGAGACCCGCGTTATAATGGAGATCGCGCTATACACGATCGCGTTATAATGGAGCTGCAGTGTAATTAGCGAATTAACAGCTGTTGTCGCCAACAAAAAAAACCTGAAATTTCAAAAAGTGTATTATTTACCGTTCCGCGAACATACTGATAGTCTGATAGACATTAAATATTGTAAATATAGACGTGATTTCATTTTCGAGACGGTCAAATGAGTAGACTCCGTAATTTAATTCACAAAACGTCGATGTTTTTACACTGAAAATTCTGGAATATACCCTCAAAATTATAGATAGACCATTAAACACCAATCAATCGATCTTTCCTGATTGCCAGGGTTCCCGTTACTAGTAATATATGTTATTGCTAACATTTTTATAGCAACTAAAGTGCATGTATTATGCACACATGGATTATAATTTCCAGGACAAGTCGGGGCAAGTCACTTTTGTCAAGTCACTTGTCCGGGACAAGTGGCTAAAAAATCAATTTGTACAGCCCTGAGGTGCGTGGTTATTGATCGCGACACACCTTCTCATCATGAGAAACATTTGTGCCAATCCATTTGATAATCCATGCATGGGTGTAGAAGATATAGAGCGGAAGGGAATTTCCAACAGACCGACCGACAAGCTGACTCCTATATACCCCCAACAAACTTTGTTTGTGGGGGTATAATTAAAACAACTACCTGAGCGTTAAGGTTTCAAATGCACCAAGTATGTGACCTTGTCCCTGGGCTTAGCAGGGGACGATCGTGGATTTGTCCGAGCATTAAGGTTTCGGGACGGACGGGAGGTACAGACGCCGGTAAGACTATATGCCCCCTCAACATTTGGTGGCGGGGGCTAAAAACGGTGACAATAACATTCACCAAATTACAATATTATAAATTTATAATCATTAACACTTACAGGTATGGAGACATTCAGTTATGGTTGTAGCATCGATAAGGTAGCCTTTGCAGAGAGCACACACAATGCAGGGGTTGACATTTCTCAGTCTTACTCGTTTTTCCATCACCATGTCTGCCAGCAACAGGCAGGTTAATGATGGTACATCCTCGCTGATCACAACATCGCCATCGTCTGAAGAAAAAAAAAAAGAACAGATTTGTGCATCTACACACCATAAGGTAGCCATATACCAATTTTTTTAAGTCTACAGCAATTACGGTTTCATTTTATTTATTTTCAATTTCGAAATTTGTCCAAAAAGGGGAGATAATCCATGACCCGGAGGTTAAATCAAAAATTTAATTTGCGCTTCTGAACACTATAAAGATACATACAAAATATCAAGCCTAGAGCTATTACGGTTTAAAGTTGTATGTCTTGCAAGAAAACGTGACGGACGGACGTACGTGACGAAAACAATATACCCATTTCTTTTCTGGTACATTGGTTGGTGAAGGACGGGACGGACAAGGGTAACTAACACTCAATGCTATTGTGCTGGGACATAAAAATGTTGTGATTTTGCCTAAAATGTTCAAGACGTTGCAAGTGCTCCAGTGATATGGCTCTAGTTATTCAGCAGTGCATAATAATTAAGCTTCGCCAGTCATCAACATTAACTCATTTGGTCAGTTGACAATATTAATTGAAAGTTGTCAAGTATGCGGTCAAAGAATATTGGCAGGAAAGGCAATTAGTAGTTGCAGCCTGTAACTCTGTGAAATCCGGAATGCTATGGGAGGAACTGTAACTCTGGTACGTACGGTATGGGAGGGTCACAGAGTTACTAGCCAATAGTGGAGGTGTGACAAATATCCTTTGAAATTTAATCACCTAATTGACGAAATGGGGATCATTATCACTCGGTTGACGGAACAACCAGACATTTTACTTCTATATTGCCTGATTGACGAAACGTCCTAAATTGGTTTTTAATACCGGGCGTCGGCACCTCGTAGATAGACAGAACTTCGGTGATGACAGAGCTCCAGTTAAGGTGCGTAATTTGGAGGTAAATTTCTTATTTCTCCACCACAAATGGCAAGTTGGGAGTGCTTTAGAATCGTCTCAATGAGACGATTCTAAAGCACTCCCAACTTTACATTTTTGATGAAGAAATAACAAAATTTCACCCCAAGTTAGTCAAATTCCGCACCTTAACTGGAGCTCTGGTGATGATTAGCCAATCTGATTGGTTTGTTCTGTCAATCCATGAGGTACCAACAGGGAGGTCGCATTAATGACACAAATATCGTGAATCTTTATTTGATTAAGCATTATTTATTTTAGTAGTTTTTTTATTAATCTGTCCGAAAACTGGTCATGCCGATTATTGATACAACGGCAATGCTAAATTAATTCTGAAAATATGAAGAAAGAAGTACATCAATCGATACTATTTGCATATAAAATCATCTATAAATCAACGATATATTGTCTTACGTCTAATACAAACCACTGAACTAATGAGAATAGTAATAAAAAGCTGATATTCGGCAAGTTTTCATTTCTTTGTCAGAGAAAGCACTGACGAATAGGTCAACGCATATGATTGGTCAACAACTGAAAAATTGTCCAATGGAAATTCGCGTAAGAAACAGGCAAAAAAGTGGTAATTGAACGAAAGGGACACTAACTACCGAAACATTGTTTAGTAGTGAAATGTGTGACCAACATGCGCAATCTGGCCCGAGTCGAAAGTAATACTGCACTGGTGGTAAATCCATAAAACCCAATTGTCCAGTCACAGTCACGAATGTGTACCACCACAAACCTAGATAATGTTATTTAGGTCGCTGGTATGATTTATTATAATTATGTGTATTGTCTTTCCGCTGATTACGCATGTTAAGAGGGTGCCAACTGCTGCAATGGAGGTCCGTACGTGCCGTCTGATCAGATTGATTGATTGATTGATTTTTAACGGCCTATCAACAGCTAAGGTCATTTAAAGCCGGGCCAACGGGTTCGATCCCGCATGTAACCTGCTGTACTGGGGAGAAAATCCCAAAATCAGAACGGAATATTTTACATCGAAATAAATATATATTTAGCGCTGAAATAACCCGACCATGGTGCCAAGTCCATACCACACCAATGTCACTTGGCCCCTTCCCCTCTAAAAGTAATAGGATTGGGAATAATCATATTACCCCTACAAGTGATATAACCAGATTAAACCCTCGCATAAAAGAAAGCCAAAGACGTACCTGAGGGCCAACTAGGTTATCCGTTCGCGATACCGGTAAGGATGAATCCCGATCATTAAATTATCCATCGCATGCTCCCACCTGCAACCCACGTGCAGTCGGATCAGGTTCTGCACTGTTCACAATTCAGTCAGTGAAACACCGTCCATCCATCTATAACTGGGTCTTAAGAATTTATGTTCTAACAGATAGCATACTTACATCAGCGTGACTTGAGATATGGGTCTTAAATTATGACATTTGCGAAAAGTGTAGCCCCAAATCTATGGAAATCAGCCTGGCAATCTCGCAGTCTGATTAGCGCCTACACTGTTTAACATTCAGTCAGTGAAACATCGGTCATGCTCCATAGACGTATACACGCTTGTAAAATACGTTCTTGTCTTAATATAGAGTATACAATAGGCAATTACCAAACTTTAGGATGGTACTAGCTCATCAGGAGACATACCTACTGTAAATGACAAAAGCCCTATTACAGCTACAGCTAGAGAAAGTGATCAGGGGCTCAGTCTACCAACATCCGCCGCCCGGACCGACAAATAACCACTTTAACGCAAATATTGAAAATAAAATTAACAAACATTTCTAAGTAATTTGACCTTGGACATGAAGGCCGCATGGGTGTGGTATGGACTGCAAATATGGATGATGATAAGTAAATATATGAAGTTTGAGGTCAATCCGACTTACCGTTACGGATACAATGGGCGTTTCACTGGCTGACACACAACAGTGTAGACCATGATCAGACTGCGCGGAAGCGCAAGCTGGTCTACACTCATCAAAAAACAACAACACACACAACAAAACCCTCATTATGTATAGTTATTGTACTGTATTTATTAAATTAACATAGCCATTTTGTTTTGTTAGAAAATTGTCTATTTCATTAAATAAACAATTAATTAATTTCTGCATGAACTGAAAGTTGCTCCCTCAAAATACACTTAAAAAGATAAGTGTACTTAGCCATTTTGATGAAATCAGCTATAAATCATTTGGCCCCAGGTGTAGATCTCAGAAAGATTCACCGTTAAAGATATGAATCATAAACAATTGCAATGTTTAATTGCATTTTGTCATCTGCTGTTTATTTTTTATTTTCCACTTTTCTCATTAAAAAAGGATGCTTTGACAACACATTAGAATAATTTCCAATGAACGGAGGTACAGACTAACCCACGGACGGAAAGACAAAAGAAACTATATACGCCTCGACATTTCGTATGCTGGGGGTATAAAAGTTCCCCCACCAGTTAAACACCAGTCGGAAATGGATGTGTCAGGCTTATAATTATGTATGTGCGACCACAGGGAAAATAGTACACAAAGAAACATTAACAACAATGAAGTTTTATTTGCATTAAATAAACAATTTTACAAATTTACACAATAACATTTGTTGGACATCATAAAATGGTAGACAGATAAAGCGTTATCATTAAACACGACTTACCATTGACATTACTAGTCAAATACACGGACCAAGGTCTATAAATGCATTAAATACAGTAGAACTTCGATAACTAGAACAGGTTTGGCTCGAACACCATGGAAAACTCGAACTGGTTCGACAGTCCCGGCAAATTTCCTATATAATTCATGTAATAAAACACCTTAAACTCGAACTATGAATTACTCGAACAGTCGAACCTGTGGATTAGTCCCGTGGACGGTCAAACAGTGGTAATTACCGCTAATAACTTGAACAGGTAAGTCTGTGATCAGCTGTTTGTCTAACGAGGTGCGAATTCCACCATTGCGGGCGGTCGCGTTGAGTAGTTTCCCTTGACGCGGGATGACATTAAATCACGAATCGCAAACAATAGCGGCGTGAATTACGGGCGTTATGATGTCCACGCGTGTTACAAATGTAATGCATATACAATGGCATGTCACATCGGTCATCTCATATATTCACATAAGTGATTTTATTGACTGAATGTGACAGTACATTTTTTAAACTTCATTCCCTCGAACTATGCATCGCTCGAACTCAAACTCGATTCCGTTGCCGGTTCGAGCGATCGAAGTTCTACTGTATACCCAAAAATAGAAGTTAAAGAATCATTTTTTTTACTCCCCGTTATAAGAGAATACATATTATCTTATAACAGGGAGTAAAAAACATTGTTTAACTACAGGGAGTAGAAAACATTCTTTAACCCTTAGACCGTTATCTTATTTTTTTTGTCGTCTGCTGTTTATTTTCTATTTTCCATTTTTATCTTGAAAAACATGCTTTGACCGCACTTTAGAATAATTTACAACTTGCTTTGACAGCACTTCAGAATCATTTCCATTGGAAATGACTCTAAAGAGATGTCAAAACGTGTTTTTATCGCGAAATAAGGCAAGATATAAAAGCAACAGCAGACAACAATTGTTGTGAGTAGCGGTCTAAGGGTTAATGTATTTATCTTCACTTACTGATACTTATAGGTATTAAATGTTTTTGTTTTTTCAGTCACTGTTGTAAGAGAATATGTAACACATTTCTAGACGTTGGTCCGTTGCTTCAACCTGTGGTCAAATCGTGACCACAATATCTGGAGGAAAAAAAGCCACTAGAAAATGATGCAAAGAAAATGATGAATGGCCCCTATAATAACTCACATAGTATAAACAACTTTATCAATTCTGTCAATATGAACAATTTAACTTTCATATACAGTAAATATATTCTGCAATTATGAACAATTTATTCAAGAGACGATAAAGTCTACACTCGTTACCTCAAACTCTCAAACTATCTTAACCCTTAAAATGAGGGAGGGGGGCGGGGAAAAAAATTAATTGTCATCTGCTGTTATTTTGTATTTTTTTCTTAAGAGAAACATGGTTTGGCAGCACTTTAGAATCATTTCCATTATAAATGATTCTAAAGTGCTACCAAACCAAGGTATTCTTGAGAATAAAGGAAAATAAAAAATAAACAGCAGACGATAAAATTTAATTCCGCATTGTAATAGTTAAGTCAAACTCAAGTCAAATTCATGGTCCCAAGTACCGATACATGTTTTCCTATATAATAACTCTCGTTAACTCAACTTTTCACTAACTCAAAGTATTTTCCTCAGTGCTTGGACTTTGAGTAAATGAGTGTTGACTGTATATGCATTTTAAAGCATTTGTCACAATAACGAGTGTAGACTGTATATGCATTTTAAAGTATTTGGTATAAACATATTTTATTAAATAATAATTTACATAATTTTTCGGTATACAAGCAGTGTAAAGAGGATTGTCAAAATAAATTTCATTTCGACAGTTGCATATTTATTCCGTATTAAATATTATCAATAAAGTTACAGCAGAATTGATTGCAGAACGGCACACAACATCAGCTGTGCAATGAGAGGACCATAAGCTAAAAGGTGGTGTGGCAACATATTAGAATCGTCTCCCCAACAGTTTGTTTTGTTTGTTTGTTTGTTTATTAGTGTTTAACGGCCTATCAACAGCTAAGGTCATGTAAGGCCGGGCAAACGGGTTCGATCCCATTTTAACCAGCTGCATTGGGGGGAAAATCCCAAAATCAGAACTGAATATTTACATCGAGAACAACTATATTCAGCCCTGAAATTAGAATAACCTGACCTGGTGCCAGGTCCATACCACACCAAAGTCACTTGGCCCCTTCCCCTAAAATAGGATTACGAATATCGTAATACTCACATAAGGGGTATAACCAGATTCAACTGTCGCATACAAAATGCCAAAGACGTATGTGAGGGCCAAACCAGGTCTCCAGTCGGAATTCCGGTAAGGATGAACCCCGATCGTTAAATTACCCATCGTGTGCACCCACCTGCCACCCACTCTCCCCAACAGAGAAATAATAAAAATATTCAAAAAATGTGTCTGCAAAATGCACTTACAACTAGCAATGTAGATGTGTTAAAATTGGATAAAACGAAATCTGGCAATAACACCAAAATATTTCTAAAATACGCCATTCACGTGCATATTTTCTCACAATAAATCACTGCTAGCAAATCAGTGAATGAATAAATGGACAATGTTATGAAGTTACTTCATATTACATATACATGTATTAGAGCTGATCGGCGAAAATAATCTGATGAAGTTTTTTCATATTACTTATATTAACCCTTAGACCGCTATCTTAATTTTTTTGTCGTCTGCTGTTTATTTTCTATTTTCCACTTTTATCATCAAAAACATGCTTTGACAGCACTTTAGAATAATTTACAACATACTTTGACAGCACTTCATAATCATTTCCATTGGAAATGATTCTGAAGTGCTGTCAAAACATGTTTATATCGAGAAATAAGGCAAGATATAAAAGCAACAGCATACAACAATTGTTGTGAGTAGCGGTTTGCAAAACTTACCTTGGAAATTGTTTTCTATTTATATTATATTTGGTAGGCAATTTGTTTATTCAATGGTATTTAGCGACTGGTCAACAGCTAAGGTCATTTTTGGCTGGGTCAACAGGTCCGAATCCCATATTTCTCTTGTACGGATGGAGGAAATCCCAAAATCAGAATTGAATATTTACATTGAAAAAAAATCAGCCCCGAAATATAGAATATCCTGATCTGATGCCAGGTCCTCAAAACACCAGAATCACTTGGCCCCACTCTCTAAAGGGGTATAACCAGATTAAACCCTCACATACAGGAATGCCAAAGACGTACCTGAGGGCCAAACAAGGTCTCCATTCGGGATACCGGTAAGGATGAATCCCGATCATTAAATTACTCATCAAATGCTCCAACCTGCCACCCAGTGGCCTGAAAATAGAATAACCTAACCTGGTGCCAGATCCTCATCACACCAGCGTCGCTTAGCCCCAGTCCCTAAAAGAAATAGGATTAGTACTAATCTTACTAGTTTATAATCGGTATAACCGAATTCAACTCTCAAGTAACAAGACAGCCAAAAATAAAAAAATATACCCCGAGGGCCAAACCAAGGTTATCAGGATTGCGTTAAAGATGGATCCCATCATTAAATTTACCCTTCGCATGCTCCCAACCAACCGCCCACGCTGGGAGGCAAAACTAGATTGGTCAGTAAGAGAGGCTTACGGAATACCCCTCGCATGGGGCCAGGTACTTTGTTCTAGATCAAAGAGATGGCCCCTTGTAATGAATAGAATAAGGGGCCATACGGAATAAATCAAAGGATTATTTTGTGTTAGGCTCCGCCCCATGGCCCCTTGTACACCCTTGGTTGCTCGGACAGACGTACGCACGGACAACCTGACTCCAGTATACCCCCCCCCATAACTTGTTGAGGGGGGTATAACAAGGAAGCCAAAAATGTACCTGAGGGCCAAACTAGGGATATCAGGATTCCGGTAAGGATGAAACAATCGTTAAATTTACCTTTTTCACATTCTCCCAACCAACCACCCGACTTAAATGCAGAACTAAATATTTACATAAAAAATATAAATTACATTCAGCCCTGACAATAAAAGTACCCGATCTGCTGCCAGGACTTCACCACACCATATTCACATAGCTCCACTCACTAAAAGTATTAGAAATAGTAATAATCATATTACTTTTATAATGGATTCAGCTCTCATGTAACCAGAAAGCTAACAATAAAATGTACCTGGGGGCCAAACCAGGGATACTAGTATCGGGATTCCGGTAAGGATAAAGCCCATCGCTAAATCTATCATTCGCATGTGACTGTGACTGGAGAAATGGGGCTTATAGGTTTTGCGACCATGATCTGCAGTGTTCACCATTCATCAATGAAACAACTGTCATGCTTCTAACAAGCAACACAAATAGTTATCAGGCTACACAAGTGTGCTATTTGATTTTATATAATGGTGTTTGAACATCCTGTCAACAGCTAAGGTCATTCAAAACATATATGCAGCCCTGAAATCCGAATAATCCTGCAGCCTATTTCATCAACATTGCAAAGTATACTTTACTAGCAAAGTATACTTTGAGGGAGTAATCATTATTTTTTCCTGAAATGCATTATTTCATATAGAACTAACAAATGCATATATTTCATGATTAAAAGTATGCAGAATTATTATACTGAATTTATTACATTATCACAGCCAAATTGGCTGTGATAATGTAATAAATTCAGTATAATAAAAATTAATAAATTTATCATAAAATTGAAAATGTCTCCCTCAAAGTATACTTTGCTACTAAAGTATACTTTGCAATGTTGATGAAATAGGCTACTGATCTCGTGCCAGGTCCTCGCCACACCAGAATCATTTGGGCCCCCTCCAAAAGCATTAGGATCAGTACTGTAATGTTACTACTGTTATAATGGGCAATAAACCAATTCAACTGCCAGGTAACAAAAGAGCCAAAGCTAAAAACGTACCTGAGGGCCAAACCAGGCAAGTTGTGGTTCCTATAAGGAGGAACCCCTACCGTTAATTTACGCCATCGCGTTTGCCGACCACCACCCACGCCATGGAGTGGTACCCTTCAATACCCCAGTATGGCATATAATTGATTGACTGGCATTTTGTCTGAAATTTGAGCTTGGATTAAAAATTCATTTGCCAAAGCAGTTTGTGAAGTATATAATTGTAGAGATGCCAATCTGAGATTCTAATCCCAATGTCTTTGAAAAGACGAAAATAATTGATCCATATCAGTCAGTCTACACACAGGTGCTACTAACGTGTCTTGGAAGGTTAATTATTGTTTGTATACCTGCATACATGAAACACCTTCCAACAGAAAGTAAAAAACAAGAAATGTGGCCTGTCAGCACATGAATATCCCCCGGATTGGAGAAACTGTGGCAAAGTTAATTAACCAAAGTGATAAGTATTCACAAGCACATTTATGAAGGTCAAAAGGTCAAGGTCATATTAAGGGAAGTGTTGGTGTGTGGCATATGTCCACAAGTATGATGTATTGAAATATTAAAGTAATCCATCAAGGGATATAGAACTTATGACAGAAATGAGAAGCTCCGGCGAACTTATTAATGTGTGAAAAAGTTAAGTTGTCATGGTCAAAAGGTCAAGGTCATATTAAGGACAGCATGAATGTGTGGCATTTGTCCATACGTATACTGTGTTGAAATATTTAAGTAATCCTTCAAGGAATATAGAAGTTACGACAGAATTGAGAAACTCTGGCTAACCTCTTAATGTGGGAAAAAGTTCAAAGTTGTCATGGTAAAAAGGCCAAGGTCATATTAAGGGCAGCATGGATGTGTGACATTTGTCCACAGGTATAGTGTGTTGAAATATTTAAGTAATCCTTCAAGGGATATAGAAGTTATAACAGAATTTCAAAACTCAGGCGTGCTTGTTGATGTGCTGGACACACGGATGGACAGACGGACGTTCCTACAAATGGATACTTATGTGACTAACCGAACCTTTTCCTTTGTTCATCCCTATTGTTCTGTAGCCACATAAACCCATTTTTAGCCACATAAAATCAAAGAACAATAGAATATTACATAACCTATTGTTCTCCTAGCCACATATGTATCCATTTGTAAGCTCGGACAGACACACGGACACAGTCCAAACACTATATGCCTCCGGATCTACAGAGACCGGGGACATAACAATTCATATGTACTCTGGTGTATACAAATCATGGGCAGATTCAGGGGTGGGGTAGGCGGACCTGGCCCGCGTCTCCCATAAAATTCGCCGAGTAAAGATTTTTTACAAGTTACAAGGCACGTTTCTACAGTAATTTTGCCAAGTGCCATGTATTTTTCGGTTGTTGTCTTATTGTTTCAAAATTTAAACATTTTCAATAAAAAAATCATGTCTAAACATACTGCGACAGTGTCAATATTTTTGCTCCAAAATGCGCCAGAACGCAGGAAATGCGATGTAGATTTCAAGTTTTCCGGGGGGGAATGCCCCCGCACCCCCCTAGTGATATCAACAAATGAGCTACGCTTGTTCGATAATATAGTCAAGTATACCCGAAATCCTGGATCCACGCCTGCAAATATGTATGTACCATATAGATAATTTATTTATTTAAAATGGTGTTTGATGGGGGGGGGGGGGGGGGGGGGGGTGGGGTGGGTGGGGTGATGGGGGGGGGGGGTGGGGGGGGGGGGGACCAAAACAAGAACTGAATTTTTACAGAAAAAATAAATACATGTATGTAAGACAATCCCGGAACGGAGGCTAATCACAAAACAAACAGGGGCTAAATTTTCACAGAACGGTAGCTAATTCCACACATTCTGAAGACGTCTTTTTGACTTCGCCTTGAATGACGTCAAAGTTAGTGACGTAATGTCATGCTCTGGTCGCATGCATACAAGTCAAAAATGGCTGCGACTATTGAGTGAGTGAGTGAATAGGGTTTAACGTCCGCTTTTCTGACATAGAGGTACAAGCCTCAGGGAGTCTACACGCAGACGGGTCAACGGGGTCGTGTCCCGTGTCCACCTGTCCAAGGGGGGTAAATCCCAACTTCAGAACTCAATATTTACAATCAAAATATATATTCAGTCCTGAAATTAGAACAACCTGATCTGGTGCCAGGCCCTCGCCACACCAGCATCATTTATCCCATCCCCTAAAAGTAATAGGATTAGTGCTAATCTTATTTTTATATATGGGGCATAGCCCGACTCAACTCTCACATACAAGAAAGCCAAAAATGTACATGAGGGCCAAATCCGGTATAGTGGGTTCCGGAAAGTATGAACCCAATCGTTAAGACAGTTTAGTCGCCTTTTATGACAAGCAACGGCTACTGCAGCACTATTCTCAGGATCAGTTGATCCCGCCCCGGTGCCTGCACGGGGCTGCGACTATTGAAGATGTCGGATGTGTTATTGAGGAAATGATTAACAATGAAGTGAATTAAACTACGTATGCCTTTCTTGTTTCCATGACGGTTATATCTTGCAATTATCCCATGGGTACAATTTTCCTAACCCATTATTAGATCATGTTTTTCAGCCCCCGTTCTGGGCTTAACCCTAACCCCCATTCTAGGATTGGCCCCCATTCTGGGACTGACCGCCGATCCGAGTATTACATATATTCAGCCCTGAAATTAGAATAACAGCACCTGGTGCCAGGTCCTCACCACACCAGTGTCATCTTACTAATTATTTAATGGATATAACCGGATTCAACTCTCAAGTAACAAGGAAGCCAACAAGAGCTGTAGGAGAACAGCATAGCTCGACTACGAGGGTTGTCGATGTACACATAGCTTGATAAAGAAGGTGGCCGAGGCCTGCATAAAAACCTTAACCAAGGTTGACTAAAAACATTAACCAAGGGATTATTGATGTACGTCACTATAAGAGATAAAGTTATCCAAGTATGGTTGCTGTAGGCCCAGGAGTATTTCATATACAAGCTTGACTAAAAACCGTAAACAAGGGGAGATAACTATGTAATCAAAGGATAAAAGTAGGTCAAGGTCAAATATAGGTCAGGGATTATTGATGTACATCATTAGGAGATGAAGTTGTCCAAGTATGGTTGATGTAGACAAGCTTGACTATAAACATTAACCAAGTAATTGAAGGTTAAATGTAGGTGAAGGTAAAATAAAGGTCAGGGGTTATTGATGTACATCCCTATGAGAAAAAGTTATCCAAGTATGGTGTCTGTATGCACAATAGTATTCCATCTACAAGCTTGACTAAAAACCTCAACCAAGGTTGAGTAACTAGATGGCCGCGGCCTGCATGTCGCGCCTTGTGGCGAGGCATGGACACTAAAAAAAAAGATATAGTATAACGAAAAACTTTAAGCAAAAACTTTAACCGGACACACGTACGTACGTACATACGTACATACGTACATACGTACGTACGACAAAGTGCCGACTATATCGCGCTTTCCGCAAGTGGGCGCGAAAAAAACTTTAACCAAAAACTTCAAAGTAATTTGACCTTGACATTGGGCTCAGGGGCCGCACGGGAGGGGGGTAGAATGAAAATATAAATGATGATAAATACCCATGTGAAGTTTCAAGGTAATGGGCAAAGCAGTTGCAGAGATATAGTATAACGAAAAAATTTAACCAAAAAACTTAACCAAAAACTTTAACCAAAAAACTTAACCAAAAAACATAACCAAAAACTTTTAACCTTTTAACCAAACTTAACCAAAAACTTCAAACGTAATTTGACCTTGACATTGGGCACAGGGGCCGCACGGGAGGGGGGTGGGGGGTTAGAATGAAAATATAGATGATGATAAACACCCATGTGAAGTTTCAAGGTAATGGGCAAAGCAGTTGCAGAGATATAGTATAACGAAAAACTTTAACCAAAAACTTAACCAAAAACCTTAACCAAAAACTTTTAACCAAAAAACTTAACCAAAAACTTTTAACCAAAAAACTTAACCAAAAACTTCAAAGTAATTTGACCTTGACATTGGGCACAGGGGCTGCACGGGAGGGGGGTAGAATGAAAATATAGATGATGATAAACACCCATGTGAAGTTTTCAAGGTAATGGGCAAAGCAGTTGCAGAGATATAGTGTAACGAAAAACTTTAACCAAAAAACATAACCAAATACTTTAACCAAAAAACTTAACCAAAAACTTCAAAGTAATTTGACCTTGACCTTGGGCACAGGGGCCGCATGGGAGGGGGGTAGAATGAAAATATAGATGATGATAAACACCCATGTGAAGTTTCAAGGTAATGGGCAAAGCAGTTGCAGAGATATAGTATAATAAAAAACTTTAACCAAAAAACTTAACCAAAAACTTTAACCAAAAAACTTAACCAAAAACTTTAACCAAAGAACTTAACCAAACACTTCAAAGTAATTTGACCTTGACATTGGGCACAGGCCGCACGGGAGGGGTAGAATGAAAATATAGATGATGATAAACACCCATGTGAAGTTTTCAAGGTAATGGGCAAAGCAGTTGCAGAGATATAGTATAACGAAAAACTTTAACGAAAAACTTAACGAAAAACTTTAACCAAAAACGTTTAACCAAAAAACTTAACCAAAAACTTTTAACCAAAAAACTTAACCAAAAACTTCAAAGTAATTTGACCTTGACATTGGGCACAGGGGCTGCACGGGAGGGGGGTAGAATGAAAATATAGATGATGATAAACACCCATGTGAAGTTTTCAAGGTAATGGGCAAAGCAGTTGCAGAGATATAGTATAACAAAAAACTTTAACCAAAAAACTTAACCAAATACTTTAACCAAAAAACTTAACCAAAAACTTCAAAGTAATTTGACCTTGACCTTGGGCACAGGGGCCGCATGGGAGGGGGGTAGAATGAAAATATAGATGATGATAAACACCCATGTGAAGTTTCAAGGTAATGGGCAAAGCAGTTGCAGAGATATAGTATAACAAAAAACTTTAACCAAAAACTTTAACCAAAAAACTTAACCAAAAACTTTAACCAAAGAACTTAACCAAACACTTCAAAGTAATTTGACCTTGACATTGGGCACAGGAGCCGCACGGGAGGGGGGTAGAATGAAAATATAGATGATGATAAACACCCATATGAAGTTTCAAGGTAATGGGCAAAGCAGTTGCAGAGATATAGTATAACGAAAAACTTTAACCAAAAAACTTAACCAAAAAACTTAACCAAAAACTTTAACCAAAAAAACTTAACCAAAAACTTCAAAGTAATTTGACCTTGACATTGGGCACAGGGGCTGCACAGGAGGGGGGTAGAATGAAAATATAGACGATGATAAACACCCATGTGAAGTTTCAAGGTAATGGGCAAAGCAGTTGCAGAGATATAGTATAACGAAAAACTTTAAGCAAAAACTTTAACCAAAAAACTTAACCAAAAATTTTAACCAAAGAACTTAACCAAAAACTTTAACCAAACAACTTAACCAAAAACTTTAACTATATCGCGCTTTCCGCAAGCGGGCGCGACAAAAACCTTAACCAAGGGGAATTAACTAAGTAATTCAAGGTTAAATGTAGGTCAAGGTCAAATATAGGTCAGCGGTTGTTGATGTACATCACTAGGACATGAAGTTGTCCAAGTATGGTTGGTGTAGGGCCAGGAGTATTCCATATACAAGCTTGACTAAAAACCTTACCCAAGGGGAAATAAGTAAGTAATTCAAGGTTAAAAGTAGGTCAAGGTAAAATATAGGTCAGGGATTATTGATGTACATCACTAGGAGATGAAGTTGTCCAAGTATGGTTGGTGTAGGGCCATGAGTATTGCATCTACAAGCTTGACTAAAAACCTTAACCAAAGAGAATTAAGTAAGTAATTCAAGAGGAAGTAAGTAATTCAAGAGGAAATGTAGGTCAAGGTCAAATATAGATCAGGGGTTATTGATGTACATCACTATGACAAAAGGTTGTCCAAGTATGGTGTCTGTATGCACAATAGTATTCCATGTACAAGCTTGAGTAAAAAGCTTAACCAAGGTCGAGTAAAAACCTTAACCAAGGTGAATTAACTAAGTAATTCAAGGTTAAATGTAGGTCAAGGTCAAATATAGGTCAGGGGTTGTTGATGTACATCACTAGGAGATGAAGTTGTCCAAGTATGGTTGGTGTAGGGCCAGGAGTATTCCATCTACAAGCTTGACTAAAAACGTTAACCAAGTGGAATTAAGTAAGTAATTCAAGAGGAAATGTAGGTCAAGGTCAAATATAGATCAGGGGTTGTTGATGTACATCACTAGGAGATGAAGTTGTCCAAGTATGGTGGGTGTAGGGCCAGTAGTATTCCATATAGAAGGTTGACTAAAAACCTTAACCAAAATGAATTAAGTAAGTAATTGAAGAGGAAATGTAGGTGAAGGTCAAATATAGATCAGGGGTTATTAATGTACATACCTATGAGAAAAGGTTGTCGAAGTATGGTGTCTGAATGCACAATAGTATTCAATGTACAAGCTTGAAAAAAAAAATTAACCAAGTTGACTAAAACCTTGTAACCAAGGGGAATTAAGTAAGTAATTCAAGAGGAAATGTAGGTCAATGTCAAATATGGATGAGGGGTTATTGATGTGCATTCACTAGGAGATGAAGTTGTCCAGTATGTGGTGAGTAGCCAGTAGTATTGCATATACAAGCTTGACTAAAAAACCTTAAACCAAGGTGACTAAAAAAAAACCTTAAAACCAAGGGGAGTGAGTGAGTGTTTATGGTTTAACGTCCGCTTTTCTGACATAGAGGTACAAGCCTCAGAGTCTACACGCAGACGGGGTCAACGGGGTCGTGTCCCGTATCCACCTGTCCGAGGGGGTAAAATCCCAACTTCAGAACTCAATATTTACAATCAAAATATATATTCAGTCCTGAAATTAGAACAACCTGATCTGGTGCCAGGCCCTCGCCACACCAGCATCATTTATCCCATCCCCTAAAAGTAATAGGATTAGCGCTAATCTTACTTTTATATATGGGGCATAGCCCGACTCAACTCTCACATACAAGAAAGCCAAAAATGTACATGAGGGCCAAATCCGGTATAGTGGGTTCCGGAAAGTATGAACCCAATCGTTAAGCCAGTTTAGTCGCCTTTTACGACAAGCAATGGCTACTGCAGCACTATTCTCAGGATCAGTTGATCCCGCCCCGGTGCCTGCACGGGGCCACTAGGAGATGAAGTTGTCCAAGTATGGTTGGTGTTGGGCCATGAGTATTGCATCTACAAGCTTGACTAAAAACCTTAACCAAAGAGAATTAAGTAAGTAATTCAAGAGGAAGTAAGTAATTCAAGAGGAAATGTAGGTCAAGGTCAAATATAGATCAGGGGTTATTGATGTACATCACTATGACAAAGGTTGTCCAAGTATGGTGTCTGTATGCACAATAGTATTCCATGTACAAGCTTGAGTAAAAAGCTTAACCAAGGTCGAGTAAAAACCTTAACCAAGGTGAATTAACTAAGTAATTCAAGGTTAATGTAGGTCAAGGTCAAATATAGGTCAGGGGTTGTTGATGTACATCACTAGGAGATGAAGTTGTCCAAGTATGGTTGGTGTAGGGCCAGGAGTATTCCATCTACAAGCTTGACTAAAAACGTTAACCAAGTGGAATTAAGTAAGTAATTCAAGAGGAAATGTAGGTCAAGGTCAAATATAGATCAGGGGTTGTTGGATGTACATCACAGGAGATGAAGTTGTCCAAGTATGTGGGTGTAGGGCCAGTAGTATTCCATATAGAAGGTTGACTAAAAACCTTAACCAAAATGAATTAAGTAAGTAATTGAAGAGGAAATGTAGGTGAAGGTCAAATATAGATCAGGGGTTATTAATGTACATACCTATGAGAAAAGGTTGTCGAAGTATGGTGTCTGAATGCACAATAGTATTCAATGTACAAGCTTGAAAAAAAAATTAACCAAGGTTGACTAAAAACCTAACCAAGGGGTTAATTAAGTAAGTAATTCAAGAGGAAATGTAGGTCAATGTCAAATATGGATGAGGGGTTATTGATGTGCATCACTAGGAGATGAAGTTGTCCAAGTATGGTGGGTGTAGGGCCAGTAGTATTGCATATACAAGCTTGACTAAAAACCTTAACCAAGGTTGACTAAAAACCTTAACCAAGGGGAATTAACCAAGTAATTCAAGAGGAAATGTAGGTGAAGGTCAAATATAGATGAGGGGTTATTGATATACATCACTAGGAGATGAAGTTGTCCAAGTATGGTAGGTGTAGGGCCAGTAGTATTCCATATACCAGCTTGACTAAAAACCTTAACCAAGGCGTGACGGTGACGCCGGGGTGACAACATAAGCTCTACTTATTCTTCGAATAGTCAAGCTAAAAAGGCCAGTGATTGTGATAGAGTGAAATTTGTGTTAACCGGCATCGTCTCGGACCAAGAGTTTGTCGGTTAACGTAGGGAGTCGGTTCAGCAAGTTTCTTTATATTCTACATAGCAACTCAGTTTCATATTCACATACTGTTGAATGTTGATCACTGTGAATGGGTTGCGTAATGCGTACATATTAATACCGTATCTGGTATAATTAAATACAAGACAACGAAGCGGCGATATAGTTGAAACGAATATCAGTGGGGGCGGCACGAGTGTGGATTTTTGGCAGGGCGGTAGAGGACCCTAGGAAGAACGCATACATGAAATATGAAGCACATCGGAGCAAGAAAACAGAAAATATAGGCCATTTACCCGAGCGTTAAGGTTTTGAATTTTTGCATTCAATCTGAGATATATCAAATCATATTGGAGATATATCAAATGAATCGTCCATTCGGAGGTTGTTGTTGTTGTCGCTGCTGCTAAGATCCGGTTTCTGCCACTTACTTTTCTCGGCACAGCAAAAAAACATTTTTTTTTTTTTGGATCGGAGGTAAAAAAATCTAAAAAAAAATCGGAAATTAAATTTTTTATTTTTTTCCACATTGTCAAAAAATCGGGTCAGCGGATCTGTAAACCAACTAATAAAAAAAAAAATGGCCTAACCAAGGTTGACTAAAAACCTTAACCAAGGGGAATTAACTAAGTAATTCAAGAGGAAATGTAGGTCATGGTCAAATATAGATCAGGGGTTATTGATGTGCATCACTAGGAGATGAAGTTGTCCAAGTATGGTGGGTGTAGGGCCAGTAGTATTGCATATACAAACTTGACTAAAAACCTTAACCAAGGTTGACTAAAAACCTTAACCAAGGGGAATTAACTAAGTAATTCAAGAGGAAATGTAGGTCAAGGTCAAATATAGATCAGGGGTTATTGATGTGCATCACTAGGAGATGAAGTTGTCCAAGTATGGTGGGTGTAGGGCCAGTAGTATTGCATATACAAACTTGACAAAAAACCTTAACCAAGGTTGACTAAAAACCTTAACCAAGGGGAATTAACCAAGTAATTCAAGAGGAAATGTAGGTCAAGGTGAAATATAGATCAGGGGTTATTGATGTACATCACTAGGAGATGAAGTTGTCCAAGTATGGTGGGTGTAGGGCCAGTAGTATTCCATATACAAGCTTGACTAAAAACCTTAACCAAGGCGTGACGGTGACGCCGGGGTGACAACATAAGCTCTACTTATTCTTCGAATAGTCGAGCTAAAAATGTACTTGAGGGCCAAACCAGTGTATATTGTTTAGAAAGGTGTTTCAAACAATCAGTAATTGACCAACGAACACATTAAAATCATGTGCGAGTCTACATGTCCGTACATGTCAGAAATGAACTGAGCTTGACAATGCCTCAAATTTACCATATGATAATTATAATATCAGATCATATAATATAATTCCGCATTTGTATGAACATTTTATCAACTTCCGACGTCATTTACAGAGAATATCGTAAATATTTTTCATGAGATTATCACACATGTTCTCAGGTGCAACATTAAATGGCGTGTCTCATATATCTACTCAGTACAGTGATTCACATTTTACGTTATTAATCATCTTCACATGGTAATTGGAACTTAATGGAACAGCATTCCATTAATTCTTAGACCGCTACACACATCAATTGTCCTCCGCTGTTGCTTTTATATCTTGCCTTATTTCTCAATAAAAACATGGCTTGACAGCACTTCAGAATCATTTTGATTGAAAATAATTCTAAAGTGCCGTCAAAGCATGTTGTAAATTATTCTAAAGTGCTGTCAAAGCATGTTTTTGATGATAAAAATGGAAAATACAAAATAAACAGCAGACAACAAAAAAATAAGATAGTGGTGTAAGGGTTAAAATCCTAGTTAAAATACATTTGTGCATTACGTTAAGAAATATATCGAAATAACAGTATCTTGACCGTGTATCTATACAAAATATATACATGAACATAGGCCGCCAGTTGATAAAGTGAACCAAATGACGTTTGTGACCAGCATAGTCTCAGATCAGGATGCACATCCGCGCAGTATGATCTGGGCCTGTGCTGTTCGCCATTTAGTCGCTGAAGTAACCTTATGGCCATCAACAAATTTATTTATTTAATGGTGTTTAATGGCCTGTTCAAAACACCAGTTAGCTTAATGGACTGTTAAATCCTTAATGGACTGTTAAATCCTTAACTGAATGGTTAAAATCTCTGTTAAAACAGAGATTTTAACCATTCAGTTAAGGATTTAACAGTCCGTTAAGCTAACGGATGTTTTGAACAACCGGGCCCTGAACAGCTATGGTTATATTAGGCCGGGTTAACAGGGTCAAATCCCATATTTCACCTGCTGTGGTGGGTGAAATCCCAAAATCAGAACTGAAAATCAGAAAATACTATATATTCAGCCCTGAAATCAAGGCAACCCGAAATACACAGGGAGGTTAGCCATCAATGTGAATCAGGAGATATGCTGGTCGGATACTTGGACACATACGATGACGATGCCGGAATTGTGACGGCTAAAGTGGGCGAGATAATTTATTTAATTGGGTTTTAATGGCCCGTCAACAACTAAGATCATTTAGGCCTGGTTAATGGTGTCAAATTAAAAATGCCGTACATTACCTTTTGTCAGCCAGCGGCTCATACAACATATTAAATGCTTAACCGTTTCACCCCTAAATATCCGACATGGACTGATCTGTACTAGTTTATGCACTATTTCCATTTAATCAAAGTGAGCAGGGGCTCAAGGTTACCCCCTGGATACCCATTTCGTCTTGACATTCGGTATGCAGTTTCAAGTCAATCCGACTTACGGTTGCACAGATAATGCATACCCGAAAATGCAAATCTTACGGACGGGCTGAAATACCAAACTATATACCCCTCGACATACTTCGTATGCCAGACGAGCCGTCTCATCTTGTTTGTTTATTAGTGTTTAACGGCCTATCAACAGCTAAGGTCATGTAAGGCCGGGCAAACGGGTTCGATCCCATTTTAACCTGCTGCATTGGGGGGAAAATCCCAAAATCAGAACGGAATATTTAAATCGAGAACAAATATATTCAGCCCTGAAATTAGAATAACCTGACCTGGTGCCAGGTCCATACCACACCAAGTCACTTGGCCCCTTCCCCTAAAATAGGATTACGAATATCGTAATACTCACATAAGGGGTATAACCAGATTCAACTGTCACATACAAAATGCCAAAGACGTATGTGAGGGCCAAACCAGGTCTCCAGTCGGGATTCCGGTAAGAATGAACCCCGATCGTTAAATTACCCATCGCGTGCTCCCACCTGCCACCCACCCGTCTCATCTTGATCGACAGTCTTTGCAAATGATGGATTTATGGTCTTAACCCTTTCAATGTTGAATTAAATTTTGTCGTTTGCTGTTTATTTTTTATCTTCCATTTTGTTCATCAAAAACATGCTTTGACAACACTTTAGAATCATTTCCAATGGAAATGATTCTAAAGTGCTGTAAAAACATGTTTTTATTCAGAAAGAAGACAAAATATAACACAACAGCAGACGACTCTTTCCGTTTCCAGCATTCTAAGGGTTAAGGGTTGAAAGAGTTAAACAAGCATGTGACTGGACCAATGGGCTTTTAACCTTTGTGGCCAATGTAGACCCAGATCAGTCAGCACATCAACACAAGCTATCCAACTTATCCAGACAGTCAAACGTGGAGATGTGCAATAAGTTTATATATATATTTATATAGATTAGTCCTCAAGTGTTTTTTCACATTATCATAGAATATATTCCCGAAAAGTACTTATAAGGATACAAAGATAATGACACAGAAAGTTGACAAAAAAATTCTGAGCACATAATTATAACAATTAATTCTGCGTGTGCCATGAAATTTTCGCCAACTTTTGACATCATTTATAGAAATATTATATATTTTCAAAATTATTATATGGTGTTCAACGGTTAACAGCTAAGGTCATTTTAGGCTGGGTTTCACGTATTTCTCCTGAATGGATGTTGGTGGGGGAAATACCAAAATCAGAACTGAATATTTACAGAAAAAAAATATTCAGCCCTCAAATTAGAATAACCTGATCCAGTGCCAGGTCGCCACCACACCAAAGCCGCTTAGCCCCACTCACTAAAAGTAATAGGATTAATACTACTCTTGCTACTTTTATATTTGTTTGTTTGTTTATTGGTGTTTAACGGCCTATCAACAGCTAAGGTCATGTAAGGCCGGGCAAACGGGTTCGATCCCGTTTTAACCTGCTGCATTGGGGGGAAAATTCCAAAATCAGAACTGAATATTTACATACTACATACTACTTTTATAATGCATATAACCCGATTCAACTCTCAAGTAACAGGAAAGCCAAACATGTACACGAGAGCCAAACCAGGGATATTGTGATTCTGGTAAGGATGAACTCCATCGCTAAATTTACCCTTCGCATGCTCCCAACCAGCCACGGACAAAGTGTTAGTAATTTTGACAGAAAAAAAAATTGTCAAAATTTTGACACTATTTACAGAAATACTGCATCTTTTCAAAATCAGTATCGGGAAAAATGAGAGCAAATTTGTGAGAAATTTGTGAGAATCATTTAATGTTTGCAGAAATCCACAAAGCATTTGTTTAAAAAATGCCCGATATATACATACATAGACAAAATTTAACCATATAAGAGACTACAACATAGTCAATCTGAAACATGTTGTGACATGAGGTAACGATAACAGTACTTACAAATAATGGATAATTACAAATAATGACTAACTGAATTGTCTCCACCGTATTAAGTGACTCGCCATGAGAAAAAGGGCTTATTTCCTTTGCAAACAGTGTAGACCCAGATCAGACTGTGCATGCATGCACAGTCTGATCTGGGTCTACACTGTTTGCTGTTAAGTTGTTAAGTACCTGTGATGTCAACACACTTGAAATGTAGAGTGAAACATCTCCAAACCGGACACCATGGGAGGTCGCCAGGGTGTCCGGTTTAGTGATGTTCCACTGTAAATCAGGCATATGACTATTCTGATATGTATTTGCGTGTTTTGCAATCATGAACATACATTAATATCTAAATGGATAAATGGACACATACCGTAAAGATTCTAATAGACGCCCATGCTCTAATAGACGCCCACCCCCCACTTTTTACGTTGAAAAGGACACATTTTTTGGCCGATTTTCACGAAATTAGTGCCTCTAATAAACGCCCAGTACCGACTTGAAACAAAATCGGAGCTAATTGTCCAATTAGATTTTCTTTCTTTCCATTATTTCGAAAGCAACTTTCTTTAAAATCAGGGAAAAAACATAATTGCTACTTTCACTTTCAAAAGCGGAAGCGAAATTCGACTGTTTCCGGTGTCACAGTAAATTCCTCATCAGCAGTATCTATTTGCACGGACACAGGGTGATCAGAATTTACACGGTTACGGAGACGCCATTTTCAAAGCATCTCAAACCAGACAGATCCGAAACGCTGACGCTGACGAAACGTCCGTGGGTGTAAATCTGATCAGCATTAAGCATTAATGATCGACGCTGTGTTGATATACATTACCATTAAATTTAACATTTCTACCGACTGTACCATAATGACCAGAGTGGGCCGAAACGTCTTGGTCCAAATGTTTATAAACTGACAGACAGTACAATCAAGTCTGGCGTTTGAGAGTAACGTCCCTTAGTTATGTTTTTGTTCAGATAGCAGAACATCGTATATTTTTTTTTATCATTTTCCCTTTGCTGAATAACACTTGCCTCTATTAAACGCCCACCCTGGACTTCGGAGCCAGTGGTGATTCTATTAGAATCTTTACGGTATGTTGTATTGTGTGTTTGATTTAGAAAGGTTTCACTGTAGAATAAAAGTGTCGTTTGCTGTATTGTTATTTTCCATTTTACCTCTCAATGAATTCATTCATACTTTTGACAGAACATATGAGAAACATCATGGGACATGATGATGATGCTATTGGCTGTCAAAATATGTTTTTGTTGAGAAGTAGAATTTTGAAAAGTCAGCAGATGACAACTTTCGTTTCCGGCATTCTAATGGTTAAAGAAAACATGCATATCTATTTCAATCTTGGTAGTGCAACACTTCAAAATCTCAATAAGCCATTTTCTGCTGAGTCATATCCAGTGTCACGAAAGTCACAATATTTAAGCCTGTCGAGGCATAAAATATATAGTCAGTACAGAAATTAGAATAACCTGATCTGTAGCCTATTTCATCAACATTGCAAAGTATACTTTACTAGCAAAGTATACTTTGAGGAAGTAATCATTTATTTTTCCTGAAATGCATTATTTCATATACATGTAGAACTAACAAATGCACATATTTCATGATTAAAAGTATGCATAATTATTATACTGAATTTATTACATTCTCACAGCCAGAATGGCTGTGATAATGTAATAAATTCAGTATAATAAAAAATAATAAATTTATCCTAAAATTGAAAATTTCTCCCTCAAAGTATACTTTGCTACTAAAGTATACTTTGCAATGTTGATAAAATAGGCTACAGGTGTCAGGTCCTCACCATACCAGAGTCACTTAGCCCCACTCCCTAAAATTAATAGGATTAGTACAAATCCCATTACTTTCATAATGGGTATATGGTAACCGGATTTTACTGTCACATACCACAAATGTATCCAAGGATCAAACCAGGGATACTGGGAGTCGGGTAAGGATAAACACCATTGTTTAATTACCGCTCGCATGCTCCCAACCTGCCACACAAATTTTTATTTAACCTTTATACTGCTACTCACAACAATTGTTGTCTGCTGTTGCTTTTATATCTTACTTATTTCTCAATAAAAACATGGTTTGACAGCACTTCAGAATCATTTCCAATGGAAATGATTCTAAAGTGCTGTCAAAGCAGGTTGTAAATTATTCTAAAGTGCTGTCAAAGCATGTTTTTGATAATACAAATGGAAAATATAAAATAAACAGCAGACGACAAAAAAATTAAGATAGCGGTGTAACGGTTAAGTACATAAAATATCACACACAAAACATGTTCAAAATCAATTTAGTCGGGGCTGATCAATGCCCACAAATTAACCCTTACCTACAAAAAAAAAAGCAGTAACCTTCATTTTCCCTCCATTTTACTATTGAATAGTCTAACAACACATGGTCCACTGTGCTTCATGGCTGCGTTGAGATTTTATTGTGTGAATTTGGCATGTAGCATCCATTTCAGATGTGGCGGTTGTCTGTTTTTTATAAATTTATATTTTCAATATTTCTGAACAAAGTCATGTTTTGACAGCGAATGAGAATCGTATAAACGATTCTCATGCACTGTCAAAATATGTTTTCATTAAAACAAATACTAAGATGAAATTCAGCAGACGGCAATTTTCATTGTCCCCTCTATTTTACTAGTGAACAGTCTAGAACATGGTCCACTGTGCTACATGGCTCGGTTGAGATTTTCTAGTGTGCATTTTGAATGTGGCGTCCATTTTAGATGAGAAGTCTATGTGGCGGTTGTCTGCATTTTATTTACATTTTTAATATTTCTGAACAAAAACATATTTAGACAGCGAATGAGAATCATATAGATGATTCTTATGCACTGTTTTCATTAAAAAAATAATACTTAAATGAAATTCAGTAGACGACAATATTAATATTTGTCCATTTGTTTTATGAGATGAGTCTACTGCACATCGTCAGCAGATGACAATATTTGTTTTCCTGCCTTTAAAAGTCTAGGAATTGGTCCACTGTGCTATGTAGCTGGGTTGAGATTCTGCTGTGTGCGTTTGGCGTGTGGCGTCCATTTCAGGTGGGACGAGTCTATGTGGCGGTTGTCTGTCGGCCGTCCAGACTTCTTCTCCAGATAGTCGTCAATCAGATCCTACAGAATGTAACAGAATCAGTAAATATACCCATTTGTTTATTTGTTTAAATAATGACATTTAACGGCCTTTCATCAGCTATGGTTATTGTAGGCCTGGTCAATGTTTCAAATGAGTGGTCACAAGCTGCACTGTTGAGAAGAAATAAGTAGAAAAATATGTGGTAGCTTTTCCTAAATTGGCTACCAGTATATTGCATTACTAAATTTTACAATACACCCTCCTGCTCTTAATGATTGTGATGTATACCGAGTATGAAAAGCATAGGCTGAAAACTGTAGAAATAGTTGACCGGACAAGCAAGAAATGTCATTTATCAGAGTGGAAAAATAGGCATAAATGAAATAGCGAATATTTGGACATTACACACTCCAGCACCTGTCGATGGTTGTGATGTATACAGTCAGTAGATTACCTGTCTCCGTAAGACGAGATGTTTGCCCTTCCAGTACTTCAACATGCCCAGTGCCTGCAGCGTGCTCACAATGTCGTTGGCATTGATCGCCGTCTCCTGGCTCACATCTGGGGAAATGATATAAAGAAAACACTGTTTCTACGTGACACTCCATTGTTTTCAAACAAAAGATTGATTGGTTGGTGTTTAATGGCCTATCAACAGCTAAGGTCATTTAAGGCCGGGCCAACGGGTTCGATCCTGTATTTAACCAGCTGCATTGGAGGGAAAATCCCAATATCAGAATGGAATATTTGTATTAAAAACAAGAAATGTGGCAAATGGGTTCGATCCCACTTTAACCTGCTGCATTGGGGGGAAAATCCCAAAATCAGAACAGAATATTTACATTGAGATAAAATATATTCAGCTCTGAAATTAGAATAACCTGACCTGGTGCCATGTCCATACCACACCAAGTCACTTGGCCCCTTCCCCTAAAATATATTACGAATATCGTAATACTCACATAAGGGGGGGGTATAACCAGATTCAACTGTCACATACAAAATGCCAAAGACGTATGTGAGGGCCAAACCAGCTCTCCAATCGGGATTCCGGTAAGGATGAACCTCGATCGTTAAATTACCCATCGCGTGCTCCCACCAGCCACCCACCTATTCTGACAGAATTGAGCAACTCTTTCAAAATTCTTAATGTGTCGGTCGGACGGACGGACGGACGGACGGACGGACGGACACACAGACTAAACACTATATGCCTCCGGCTCTACCGAGACCAAGGGCATAACAACCGACTAATTTGCTTGGTGGGGTATATAATAGAATATTAGAATAATACTGACGTACTAACCTTAAATATTGGCACGCTCACTATTGCGGGGAAACCATATATTTTTATATGTGTTTCCCAAAGAAATGCTCTCTGAATACAGGGCTCCAGATAAGGAATTAGTAATTAAGTATTGTCACTCCATCATTTCTGAAGCAATTGGGTATTTCAAAATTTTAATTGGGTAAAATAAAATCGCACTACTGTTTACACATCAACAGACAGCAATTATTGAATAGCTTGCTTCGAAATGAAAACATGTCTTGGCATTTCATTAGAATTGTCTCCTTGGAGACAATTCTAATGAAATACCAAGATGTGTTTTCATGGAAAATAAGAAAAATATGCTATATTTGTGGTCTGTTTATTGTTTTCAGCAGCATGGTAAAGGTACCACAATTTTTTTATTGCTTTTTGATACTCGCTACTTCTGTTTGTTTGTTTGTTTATTAGTGTTTAACGGCCTATCAACAGCTAAGGTCATGTAAGGCCGGGCAAACGGGTTCGATCCCGTTTTAACCTGCTGCATTGGGGGGAAAATTCCAAAATCAGAACGGAATATTTACATCGAACAAATATATTCAGCCTTGAAATTAGAATAACCCGACCTGGTGCCAGGTCCATACCACACCAAAGTCACTTGTCCCCTTCCCCTAAAATAGGATTACGAATATCGTAATACTCACATAAGGGGTATAACCAGATTCAACTGTCACATACAAAATGCCAAAGACGTATGTGAGGGCCAAACCAGGTCTCCAGTCGGGATTCCGTTAAGGATGAACCCCGATCGTTAAATTACCCATCGCGTGCTCCCACCTGCCACCCACACGCTACTTCTGATTTCAATTGGGTTTTTGGAAATATTAATTGCGTATTTAAGCAAATACGCAGCTTATCTGGAGCTCTGTGAATATTTAGGGTTACTACGGAACTCTAGCCATTCAGACCTTTGATGCAGAAGTCACCGCCCTGGTATTTATGGAGATATCCAAGCAGCACCTCCTTCCAGTAACTACGGTAACTCAGCAGGCCAAGGTCAGACAAAGGTCGTTCTGGTGACCCGATTTTGTTCTCAGCTTTGCTCAACAAATAACCTGCAAATAAATGATCGATTGATTCAGGTTTTACATTTGTTCAACAGCAATGTTGCATACAGACAGGAATATGTTTGAATGATTGCAAACTTAATATTGCAGTTGAAACGATGTAATGATTCAAGATTTTATATCCGTTCAACAACAATGTCATATACAGAAAGAAATATGCTTGCATTATTGCAAACTTCGTATTGAAATTGTAATATCCGTCCAGTGGCAAAGCCACTGTAGCCTGATCTTGTGCCAGATGCCTTTACCACACCACTTGGTACCAGTAGCCGATTTCAATAAAATTGCTAAGTATTCTTATCTAGTATACTTTGTGGGAGTAAATAATTATTTTTACTGAAATGCATTATTTCATGTAGAACAAACACCTGTTTATATTTGAGATTCAAATTATGCACCTTTCATATTATGCTTTATTTATTACACTACCACAGCCATTGTTTTGATTAGAAAATTGATTATTTATTACATTAAATAAAAAAATATTAATGAATTTCTGCATAAATTGAAATCGCAACCCCCCCCCCCCCCCCCCCCCCCCCAAGTATACTTAACAATTTTGGAGAAATTGGCTATATGTGTGTGAATGTCAGCAAGAACGGTTTGCAGTTAGGATGGTCAGGGTGAATCACATGCGGCTGTGGCTGGAGAAATGAGGCTTTACTCATTTGTGACCAGTGTAGCTCCTGATCAAATAGCACACTCTTGCAGTCTGATAACGATCTATAGTGCTTGTTAGAAGCATGACAGGTGTTACATTGATGGAACGGCAAACAGTGCTGATCCTGATCAGACTGCGGATGCACAGGCTGATCTGGAACTAGTCCGGTCACAAAACGCATAAGCCCCATTTCTCCTGTCACAGCCACATACTAGGTTGGTATTACTGGTAGCCACAAATGGCTACTAAAATAGTCAGTTGGCTACAAAAAACATCAGAAATTATTTTAAAAAGTATTATGTTTTTACACACATTGGAGCAAATGTAAAATAGCATTCTCATTTTTGGCATTACGGTATCAGTTAATTTTGGATACCAATGTCAAAATCCAAGCTCCAACCTAGCATACAATACATACATAGTATCCAGGGCTTCTAAAATTTTCAGTTTGTCGGTTCTGGACCGAATTTTGAAATCTCAGACTGATTGAGGTTTTGCAAACTATCCTTAAAATTTGGTACGAAAATAATGAAATCTGGCCGCTATTTCTCAATCCACGTTCCGAATGCCCAAAATAATACACAACATCTCACTGGTTTATTGGTGTGACATGTGAAGTTACACACCTCGATAACCATGATAACGGATATCCCGATTAGCGGCGCAATACACAGCTGTCACGTGCCTCAAGTTACCAGATATTGATTTTCTAGCCACACACGCCAATGTGACGTATTGTGAGGGTCAATTAGGGTCTTGTTTCGCCAAATATTTATGACAATGGCCATCGATCGATCGTATTTAAAACATGTAAAAAGGCACAAACAAAGCGAAACAAAATAACATGTGTTATGTAAAAATCAGACTGTTTAGTTTGGTTATACATGTATACGACCAAGAGCTATACTGGTCACAATTCCTATAAGCCCTATTTCTCCAGTCACAGCCACAAATAAGAAAAGCACAGCACACATTACCAGTCAATTCAGACTCCCAAAATCAAACATTGTCCAGTCATTAACCTGATCAGCTGGCAATTGCCAGGTAACGGCTGTTCCATTTACCTCTTTATAGTTGTGGCTAATTGATATTATCGTTATTTACTTGACAAAAATACAATTATCTTGCTTCCCTAACAGTTAATAATTGTTTGTGTATGCTGGTACACCAGAATTATGGTAAAACATTACCATTTTAAAACTTAATTAACTATTTTATTGTGTGTGTTCAATTGATGTAACAGCCAATTTATGACATTGCATCAAAGAGCCTGTGAGTATTAAATGTTTCAAACATGACTTTTCCAATACAAAAATCAATAAAAATAGTACATTGAAATTTTAGAAGCCCTGAAAGTATCTATAGAACTTACTGAAATCAATCAACATCTTGCCAAAGCCCTTCCTCATGAACTGAGGCAACGTGAGTATACACGACACATTGTAGTTCAGGAACGAGTTCTTCTCCTGAAAAATACAAACGTTCATTTTTTTCTATTTTCTTCATTTCTCAATGAAAATATATGTTGTTTTGTTACCACTCATTTTAACCGTCTCGGTGAGATGGTTCAAATGAGTGGTAACATTATATAACAAAAGAAATGGATTTTTCTTTTTTTTTTTTTTATTATTTTCACACAAAACATATACAAATAATACATATTACTAGTAACATGCATGTGCATAATTGCATTCCATTCAATATTTCTAAATTACTGAGTAAACATATATTACACACTTATCTGTTTGTATATGTATGTTTGAATTTTCTTTTAGAAATTAATAAATTAATAATAGATAGAAAAAACAAATAGAGGAAGAAAAAAATAATAAAAAATACACCCGTAGAAGAGTTTAATTAGATAAGTACTATTTTAATCATGCTTAAACTATGTCCTTTACCTATCTCTCATCCCTAAAAGCAAATTTTCATCTTGTTAAAAGCAATTGAACATACATTATTTTTATCCTATGCTCGACACCGGAAAGAAGTTAAAATTGTGCGGGTGGAATTATGGCAGGTAGCATCACATATACAGGTAGCAGGTAGGAGGTAAAGGGTCAGGGGGAGTGCAACAGCGATGATGTGGCAGCCGTGGCTATCATTCTGTGTCATCACGTACAAGAGGAAGGGGGTGGGGGTGTATCATCAGCCACCGTACCATGGAGAAGTGTCTGAGAAAGGATAATGGGGGGGGGGGGGGGGGGGGTGGGGGGGGGGTGGGGTGGGGGTTGGTTGGTGTGTTGTTTCGTTGGATGGTGGTGTAACATCAGCCACTGTACCTTAGAGAAGTAGCCAATGAAGTGGCAGCCATAAGTGTCATTCTCCATCATACGTAGAAGAGGAAGGGGTGTGGGTGGGGGATGGGGGTGTTACGTCAGCCACTGTACCTTGGAGAAGTAGCCAATGATGTGGCAGCCGTGGGTATCGTTCTCTGTCATAACGTAAAAGAGGAAGGGCTCGACGTCGAAGTAGAGCGTCTTGTGGTCCAGGAACAGCTTGGCCAGCAAGCACAGGTTCTGACAGTACACCTGCAATGTGGTGATTGGATAAATGTAGAATAACCACCAGCCCTGTTGGATGCAGAATAGATTTCGCGGGACAGCCAGGTTACATAATTCAGCTGACTAACGAGTGCGCAGCACGAGTTAGTCAGCTAAATTAAGAATTAAGAATTTTACAAGAAATCAGTAACACTGATGGATGTACCCCTTAAAAACGTCAACGTCATTTGACCTTGACCTTGGGCATATGGGTCACATGCATGGAATATAGAATGAAAATATGGATGACGACAAATAAGCGTATGAAGTGTCAAGCCAATCAGACTTAGATTAACAGAGATAGTAGGTAGCCGAAAACATTAACACAAGTCTCGGACAGAGATACCGACTTACAAACAGGGTAGCGATTGAATGTACCCCAGATTTCTGTAGCCCATTTCACCAACATTGCAATGTATACTTTTCTAGCAAAGTATACTTTGAGGGAGAAATTTTCAATTTTAGGATAAATTTATTATTTTTTATTATACTGAATTTATTACATTATCACAGCCAATTTGGCTGTGATAATGTAATAAATTCAGTATAATAATTCTGCATACTTTTAATCATGAAATACATGCATTTGTTAGTTCTATATGAAATAATGCATTTCAGAAAAAATAAATGATTACTCCCTCAAAGTATACTTTGCAATGTTGGTGAAATAGGTCACTGGGAGGTACACAAAAACGGACTCCATGGGCGACTATTTAAAACCCTGCTCAAAACAGTACAATAGCCCAATGTCAATGTACCTTGTTTTTCTTCCCGTCCACTTCAAACACTGAGATGTTGGATTTCCTGTAGATTTCATCCCCCGGTGGGTGCCGCCACACACACTTGGCCTGAAAGGAAAATTCATTGATGGTTTGATTGATTTATTGTTTGATTGATACATGATTTGATTGACTGCTGATTTGATTGATAATTTGAATGGATGATGATTTGACTGACTGGTCAACATAGGATTCAAGGTCTGTAGTACTAGTAGTGACACAGTAAATAAAACAAGAATGCTGAAGTGAAGCAAACGACACAAGGAAACATTTCATAAACAGAAAACAAGAAAGTGTGACCCCAATGGCAGATTTGAAAAATTCCGACAAACTTCTTAACCGAAACTTCCTGTTTAACAAAGTAGTGAAGGCCAAAGTCATATTAAGGGCAGCGTGAGTGTGTAGCATGTGTGCTGAAATATTAAAGTAATCCATCAAGGGATATAGAAGTTATGACAGAATTGAGGAACTCCGGCAAACTTCTTAACCAAAACTTCTTAGTGTTTAAGCAAAATTGTGATGGTCAAAAGGGCATGGTCATATTAAGCGCAGCATGGATGTCAGGCATTTGTGCACAAGTATGATGAATCAAAATAAGTAATCCTTCAAGATCTATATAGAAGTTATGATAGAATTGAGAAATTCCTGCAAACTTCGAAATCAGAGCAATGAATGGACACACTGTCGAAACTGTATACCAACATGAGGGGCATAATTTACCACTGGCCGTGTTGCAAAACAGTATGAAGAGCTCCAGATAAGCTTTGTGTCTAAAGTGTACTATACCTCCTGATTTCAAAATCATTGCGTATTTTACTTTTATAAATGGATTATTATTACTAAATAGGGAACAAATGATAAAAAAAATATAACAAATTTAAACATTCACTTAATTCAGCTGCAAAAAGCAAACAGCTTTTTGCAGCTCAACTAAGTGAATTTTCAACTTTATGACAGTATTTTCACTACTCAATTTGAAAATCAATGCGTATTTTCACATTGCTGTGCGTATTTTGTACTCCCACTTTTGATAATCAATGCGTATTTAGCGAAAATAATTGCGTAAAATACACCAGTACACACCTTATCTGGAGCTCAGTAGCCGATTTCATCAAAATTGCAAAGTATACTTATCTAGCAAAGTATACTTTGAGGGAGGAATCATTTATTTTTCCCAAAATGCATTATTTCATATAGAACTAATCACTGCACATATTTGATGATTACAAGTATGCAGAATTATTATACTGAATTTATTACATTATCAAAGTGGCTGTGATAATGTAATAAATTCTGTATAATAAAAAATAATAAATTTATCCTTAAATTGAAAATGTCTCCCTCAAAGTATACTTTGCTAGAAAAGTATACTTTGCAATTTTGATGAAATCTATGAACCGTAATAAATCTCAGTATTCGGACACCATTTGTTTAAGAATAGGGGTTTTCGAAAATAAATTATATCCAAATACGCTGCTATTGTGATAAACCAGTACAAACATACTAACCATAAATATTCAGAAACTCTTTGATGTGGGAAAACATATACTTATATGGCTTTCCCAGAATAAATGGTATATAAAACAAACGTACCACGTGTCGTCTCAGTATCGTGGCAGTCTTCATGTACTTGAGACAAAACTCGCAGAGGTATATCTTAGGCAGGCGCGCATACTCCTCGGGGTACGGACTGGAGTACCAGGTCTTCATCTCGAAGCGGCCAATCTGCAGCATGCGTATACGATACTCCTGGTTCTCACAGCGCTGGTAGTGCTGCGTCATCTCGTGCTCCTGTCATTTAGAAAGTCCCGCTATTAACTTCTTGTCATATAAAGCAGATATTTACCGATATTTGGAAAATCTGTGGAATTGTAAAATTGACATAAAATCAGAGTTCATGCGGAATTAATTTAATTTACCTCCTACCGAGATTTACAATACCTTAATTGTCATACCACCGCCGATGTTGATTTTGAAAATCAGCAATATCTTTCGCAAATGACGTCGAAAGTTGACAAGAATGTTTCAGCTGAGGTATACTACAATTTTAGATAAGATCTGAATTTTGTGCCAAGATTTCAGTGTCAATATTGCATTTAACGGAAAATATTGCATTTATTTTCAAATCAAAATGCAATAATAGAGGTAACACTAGAGCAGGACACATATATATGAAATTAACCAAAATTTTCTGGCTGTAACGATGGGCGACTTACATACAGCCGGTTAATATGAAATTCGTCATACTGAGTCAGATACGAGAATTATCGCATGGAAACAAAATGATAAAACTAGAACTGGACGTTTGTCTACAAGTGCATCCCCGATCCCGAGTAAGTCAAACAAAGGAGGATAACCCGCTACTCTGCGATATGTCGTGTTCTATGTATGTGTCCAGTTTCATGACAATATACCAAAGGGTATGCGAGTTATATGCCGGTCAAGAAGTGTCTGTGTGATGCAATTGCTGTTTGGTGTTAAATCCATAGTATGCCCCAAACTTTCGTCCTGGGGATACAATAAGTGGGAATAGCCAATAGATTTCAACAACTATGCGTAGTAGTTGTCCATTGTCAAATTACTTATCTGGAGCTCTGAATATAATTGAACTGAATATTTCCCAACTTACTGTTTGTTCACATGCTTTAGCCTGCGCCTCTCTAAACAGTTTCAGATCATAATCGGATGCGAGGCCATCGAGTAGTGGTTCCCGCGTTGTTCCATATTTCTCCTTGTGATCTTTGGCTTGTTTGCGCATCTCCTCCGTGATTTCGGGGACCTGTTTCCGAGCTTTGTTCACGCTCTCAGACTTTATCTTTTGTTCCTCATTCGGATTCTGAATCACCATGAAGATAAATTGTTTTAATTCTTTTTGTTAATTTTCCATGACGACATAATAAAATCAGTATCTGTTTCTCATCGCCGACCAACCCGGTAAAATATACCCCCACATACACTGGCCACATATTCAATACTCCCATTTCTCCAGTCACAGCCATGAAAGTGAAAATATATTTGAAAGACATTTACATAATTTAGTGGTACAAATTTTTCTCACCCATGGGACAAGCTTATCCTGCGATTTTTGGACCTATACTTTTTCAGTCTCAGGTCGCTTGTGCAATCAATATGCCGTCGCTACCAAAATTATGATAGTCTGTAAATTTCACATTAACAACTTTTTCTTGTAAACAACTATTGGATTTACATTTATTGAGCATAGGCTACAGTCTATCTTCAATACCGGTAAATGTAAATTCATCAATTGAAATTTCCAGCCGATCCTTGCATTTACAAACATTTTAGCAGGGATCAACACTCGCAGTGTCCCGGGATCCCTGTTGTGTATGAGGAATCCCTTAATTTAAAAGAAAATCCCATTCAACATAATGTAAAAATCAGGATGTCCATGCCGCAGAATCCATAGCCAGAAAGTTTGTGTCAAACCCTCTTTAGTCGTACAGTCTGGGGGCCGTTTCACTAAACTTCGTACAACTAAAATGTTTGTAAGTGCAAAATTATGATAGTCTGTAAATTTCACACATTAACAATGTTTTCTTGCAAACAATTATTGGATTTAAATTTATTGAGCATCGGCTGTATATGCAGCCTATGCTCAATAAATGTAAATTCATCAATTGAAATTTCCAGACGATCCCAAATTTGCACTTATGAACATGTTAGTCGTACAAAGTTTAGTGAAACGGCCCCATGAATCCCCAGGGTGGGGATTGAACCACCACCTCCGGGGTATGGATGTCCAATGCTCTACCCCTAGACTATCAGGTCATCCCTGTTTGGTAGAGGTAAAAGGATGCTTCAGGAACAGAAAAGTGAATAGGTTTTAAATACTCATCAACAGCTAAGGTCATATAGAGATTGGACCACCGTTTAAAGTCTCATCTGACTACGTAAGTATTTTTTACGCCAAGTATGGTGAAGATTGAACTCACAACCTCCGGTATTGGAAGTCCAATGCCATATCCCTAGGCCACGGCCCAACCCGCTTCAGGAATTGAATGGTGTGTACGAAAGTATTTACCTGTTTCCGGAGGCCTTTTCTATCTGTGAGAGATGACAGGAAATTGTGTCTCTCCTCCTCTTTCTTCTGTCGCTCATCGAAACGTTCCTGAAGACAACAGGGCTCATATTTATAAAACTTATATGTGACCGCGAGTGGCGAAATGGGGCTAATGGCATTTGTGGATAGTCAAATATCTGATTTTCTAAGACACTTAACCCTTATGGACTGGATACAATTACAGTAGTATGACAATATGGAGAATTCTTTATTGCCATTTTCTATATTTCTTTTTAAAAATGTATGGACACTCATCTGAACCGTCTAGATGAGATGGTTCAAATGAGTGGTAACAACATATATTGTTATGCAGGAATAAACAATAACATCAAATTTTTACATCAAAATTATTGAATCCATATACATTGTACTTCAATAGGTTAATCCTGATAAGCACATGCATTTCATTCACTGAACAGTGTAGGCACTAATCAGACTGTGGATGTGCAGGCTGATCTGGGACTACACTGATCGCATAAGCCACAAACCGCATTTCTCAAGTCACAGCCACATATGTGGGCTTATGAAATTTGTGACAGCTATAGCTCCTGATGAAATAGCACATTCCTGTAGTCTGATAACAAACTATAAATTGCTTACTAGAAGCATGACGGGTGCTTCATTGATCGAATGACAAATGACAAACAGTGTAGATTCTGATCACACTGTGCGGATGCACAAGCTCATTGAATCTACACTGGTATCAAAAAGCATAAGCCCCCAGTCGCAGCCACATATATACGCAAAACTCTGATTGATCGAGGCTGAGCTGTTCCAAGTCTCGACCAATCAAACTGTCTCATCTCCGAGTACGAATTTGAAGAAAGTTTTGTCAAGGCACCTGATAGTCACATTGCAAACAAATTAAATGCAAATTTCTTAAGTAATTTTGCCTTCACCTTGATCATGTTGGCTGCATGGAATGAAAGTATGGATGATGATAAACAAGCATAACATATCAAGCTAATCCAATCATGGTTGCAGAGGTACATGTACAAGCAATTTAACACATTCCTTTAGGAATACGTACAGGGGTCATACCAATTATCCGGACAATCAATTTATCGGACAAATGAAAATAGCTGTTAATTAAACGCATTCATTTGATCCGATTTTGCAACGAACACATCTAAGTCACTCAGGTGCTTGCTGTTTCCATGCCAGTTTGAATAATATATATTTGTCCAGATAATTGATTGTCGATGTTAATTTTGGGGCAATCTTACGACTGATGATCTGACCCAATTTTAAGTGAGAAAGATGGCACAGTTTGCTAAATAGTTTGCACGAGTTGAGAAAGCAAGAACCGACGATTGTTCGGTGAAAATGTTATGCCCGTAGCTGCTATTTTAAGAAAGGTATCATAAAACAACTGTAATTTTTGTCCGATAATCTAGAGGATCCCTGTACACCTTTACGGGTATGAAATTTATTAAATATTTTTATTGAAAGTATATGTTGTGACCACTTATTTGAACCGTCTCGACGAGACGGTTCAAATGGTGGTCACGACATATACTTCTGAGAGCACAGAACAAAAATATTAAGAATTTTCCGCAAACATAATGGCGTATCCTCAGCATGACAAGGGTTAAAGACTGAAGCAGATTTCAGGCATCATGATTGCTTTCCACTAGCGAGCTCGAGGACAAAGAATTGATGCTAGCTAATGAAAAATCTGTCAGATGGTGCTGCATGAACTCCAGGGAAGAATCTGAGTCAAGTGTATCTATGACCTAATTCCTTAACATGCTAAAGACTTGATGCATCGCTAACATGTGCACACCCTTCCACCGTCCAACTCCTGACAGCCGACTCCTGATGACACGATGGTACTATACCTTGCACTCCTCGGCCGACGTGTTGTGGTACAGGGGACAGCCAGACAGGGTCCGGTGGGTATCATGCTTCCCCGTCAGGTGACCTGCTCATGGGACGAACAAAAGAAAAACATGAACTACTGTTTGTTTCATGAAACCTGCCCAAATTGTACAGCTTGATGTACATTTAAACAAGAAATGCGTTTGTCCCCTGAACGGACGGTCCAAACACTATATGCCACCCGTTTCTTCGAAACCCGGTGGCATAAAAACATTTTCGCAAAATTTAAGAATGAGCTTGTTTTTAGTTTGTGAAATTTTGTCAAAAATAGAATTTAATACGAAAACACAATTTCCCTATATTAAATCCCCATAGCAGGGCTACAGATAAGGAATTGGTAATTGAGTATTGTCACTCCATCATTTATGAAGCAATTGGTATTTCAAAATTTTAATTGGGTAAAATTAAATCGCACTACTGTTTACGCATCAACAGACAGCAATTATTGAATAGTTTGCTTCGAAATGAAAACATGTCTTGGCATTTCATTAGAATTGTCTCCTTCCTTGGAGACAATTCTAATGAAATACCAAGATGTGTTTTCATGGAAAATAAGAATAATATGCTATATTTGTGGTCTGTTTATTGTTTTCTGCAGCCTGCAGCCTAAAGGTACCACAAATTTGTTATTGCTTTTTGATACTCGCTACTTCTGATTTCAATTGTGTTTTTGGCAATTTTAATTGCGCATTTAAGCAAATATGCAGCTTATCTGGAGCTCTGCCATAGACATCCTCATTATGGGTGAATCTATAGGGCATATCCAGTGCAAATTGTTTTTGAAAAAGGGATTCAGCACGCGAAAGGACAAATATTTATTTCGACAGCATGCAAATCTGGTTTTATCCAGTCAACACAGTGCGTATGTGCCGTGAAACATTTTTGATATCCTGTCAATACGACGTCACTGCGTATGAATATGTGAGGTGGCTGGGGTAAATTTTTTTTGCATTTTAAAGCCATTTGTAGGTGTTGACGTCATAAATAGAATAGTAGGTTAGTGCCGTGAATGGGAAAAAATATATGGCGCGGCACGGAAATGGGATGTGCTCGGCAGAGCCTCGCCCATCCCGTTTCCTAAGCCTTGCCGTTTTCCCATTCACGGCACTAACCTACTATTCTCAATATGGCATCACCAAAATTGGGCATGGTGCAATGCCATACCAAAATAGGATAGGTGAAACACAACATCTTCAAATGTTTTACATGGCAAATTAGTACTCAATCAAACAATAGCAGGTTTAGAAATTTTTCAGCAAGTAGCAAGTACTACCTGTTCTAAAAGTAAGTAGCAAGTTCACCTAACCGAGTAGCAACCTTCAGTGTCAGATTGTTTGCACTTCCTGAACTTGTGAATATCTATTATAAAAGTGTTCATGAAATTAAAATTATTGAAATTGTTCACTGTTTAGCGGATATTCGTTTTTTCCCAACCGCGAAGGTCCACAAGTTACTATTTAACAAAGTTCACACATGAAATGCATGTTGATTGAAATTCAGCTTCAGGGAAGTCTGATGTTAATCAAAGTATCTGATATTTTTAGGTAGCAAGTAACTTACAATGGACTTTTAGAACAGGTAGCAAGTTGAGATATCAGGTACCAAATTTGCTACTGTTAATTTCTAACCCTGAATAATTCCAGCACAAAAATATTTACACAATTCCCTAACATTTGATTGGCCCGTAGCAAGTCTCTGTCCAAAATTTATATCCCAGTAAACTCCCACTGCGAACTACTTCCCGTAACCGTGAGGCGCAGTTAAAATAATTCTTAAGAAAACGGAAAATAAACACATTTTATTGATGAATTTATTTCAAATGCTGGAATTATAAGGAATGAATGACCTTTTTGTGGAATTTATTGGGGATATAAACTTGGAAAAGTCGCGGGAATACTGGACGAGGCCTTCCGGCCTTCGTCCAGTATTCCCGCGACTTTTCCAAGTTTATACCCCGATAAATTCCACAAAAAGGTCATTCATTCCTATAATAGGTTAATAGTCTCAAGTATTTTAAAACATGTAAGAATCCATGATAGAAATTAGATCTATAGGTATTCATTTAAGCGTTTTCTCTCTGCTGTGGTCCAAATATACACACCTCTCGAGTCACATCCAGGTAGGGGACACTTTGCATTCGTCTCATTGTAGTCCATCGATGGAGTCGGCCTCTTGTCCGTCCATATAGACAGCATCGGCCCATCGCTCTCCGCAGACCCATTTGCCGTAGACATCCCATCCTTACCCTTCAGTTTAGTTGCTTTTCCCGCCTTTCCGGCCTTCCCAAACTTTCCACTGCCCCCACCCTTACCTACCGACTTGCCAGACTTTTTACCCGTAGCTTTATTGTCTGTGGTTGGCTCAACGTTTTTATCACTGTCACTGGTCACTGTTTCAGATGCGACTTTGTCTTTAGTGGTGGATTTCTTTTCGCTTTCATTCGCGTCTTTTCCAACAGGCTCTTTACTTTTCTCCTTGGTTTTTGCGTCTGGAACTGTTGGGGGTTCGCTGACACGTGAGCGGGTTGTTCGCGGGGTGATCGTGGGAGGCTCGTTATCCGAGTCCGTGTCTTCATTTTCTACGGTATCGATCTGCGTATCTGTTACCCTCCTCCTCTTCCTGATTGGTGATTTCAGTTCCACCAGTTCCGCAGAGTTGCCTGCGTAAAAATTATGGCATTTGGGCCATTAATCAATTACAGGCCACATGCAATTACAGTAGCATGATTTAATTCGCCATTTTCTTTATTTATTCTCGAAAGTATATGTTCTTAGCACCCATTTGACAATTTAAATGAGTGGTAAAAACATATATTTTATCTGACTACACCTACGTCACTTGGCCAATGAAACATCAATGACTGAATGTAGTTTTTAATACAAATTGAGCCGATTAATTATACCAGCGTCAGTGCCTGTAACAGCATTTCGTTATAAGTCAGCATGTATTTGGTCAATTTACAGGTGGTTACCTAAATAGTTTATCATGCACTGGCCAAATACATGTCTGGGTCACAATGGATTAAAAACTGGCTTTCACAGACGTTTCACTGGTCGAACGACATAACGCGTTATTTATGCCGATCATGTAGCATAAAATTTAACGAGATAAATAGACTACCAGGCGTGTCTTTTCATGTCAAGTTTATCAAGCAAGGCTCAGAAACAGTATGAATTTGTGATGAGCCTCACAATTCATACATATTGCGATAAAATTGATTGTCATAAAACACTAGCCTGGTATTCTCTATGTATTTCTCATTCTAGTAACTTTTACTCAAACTTGGAAACAGTAAGAATTCCTTGCAGAGCCTCGGAATTCATAGCTGCACATTTTCCGCTTTTACGGTAACAAGTTGTACTATATCGCTACACCACTACTCCGTCATAACTCTTATGTAATGCAGTGTAATGAAATGTAATTAGCCCCAATTCTCATTCAGTCATGCATTCTCATTCAGTCATGCCCCTAGAAAACAAGTGAATAAGCATACATGTATTATAAGAATAGTGTTACTTGAAAATTATTTTAAAAAGATATTTTAAGTTGTTTCCCATGGTTTTCTAAGTTATAGTTACATACAATTGTGATTTACCACCTATTTTGTGATTTTTCTACATACTTCCTTTTAATAATCGGAAGATGGTCTGTTTGCAAAATTATGCATAAAATGTGATATATGTTGATTTCTAGGTGAATCTGGACCATATTTAAATTTGATGCATCTAGGCAGCACCACTTCTTTATTGTACGAGTGATCAAGGAATGTCACTCAAATGTGCAAACAGTTGTAGGGCATGAACCTGATGAGAAGTTTCAAGATCAATTAGGTGACTTTGGTGGGTTATTTCTAGTGACTCGCATCTAGTGACTTGCATAAACAACAATTTTGGCGAATTCCTTATGTGCACGCATAGTCAAATGTTTGAACTTTATGTTCATGTATACATTTTCAGGAATTAATCAGAATAGAACACACAATATGAATGTATGTGCTTAGGGGCACGGATCCATGAGAACAGTGACTATAGTCTGTTTCACGAAAGCTGCCCAAATGTTACGGCTATATAAACAATTCAAAAACAAGATTTATTTTGATAATATTAAATTAAAGGAAAAATTAAGAATGAGCCTTCTTTTTATTTCGTGAAATTTGGTCAAATATTTATTTTATTGCGAAAACAAAATTTCCCCATGTTAAATCCCCATAGACATCTTCACGGAGTGAAGATGTCTATGGGGATTTAACATGGGGAAATTTTTTTGAATTTCAGAAATACTGGACCGATTTTTAAAATTTAACTTTTGTTTTCTTAGTTAGATCATATCCAAGCTATCTAGTCAGGTTTCGGAGTCAATTTCCAAATTTTTTCGCTTTTTGACTCCTCCCACACTTCCTTACCTCTTTTTCCCCCATGTTAAATTCCCATAGAGAAATCAATTTTTCGTAATAAAATCAATATTTGACCAAATTTCACGAAATAAAAAGAAGGCTCATTCTTAAATTTTCCTTTAATTTAATATTATCCAAAAAAATATTGTTTTTGAATTGTCTATATAGCCGTAAAATTTGGGCAGCTTTCGTGAAACAGACTATAGAGTTATTTACTCAGAACTACGCAATTCCTAGCCCTACCTGATAAACGAGATACCATGACACTAGCCTGGTATTGATTCTGTATTATAACATACCTGCAGTGGAGCGACGTGTCATGCGACTGGTGGGAGCTTCATCTTCGGTTGCGTCACTCTCGTCCGAGTCCGATCCCTTGTTCCCACGCTGAAACAGACAATGTGACGATGTCATTACCGGGACCCACCTTGTGGATTCAAGAATAAACCAATCAAATCATGACACAAGATGGAAGTTTTGTTTGTTTGTTTATTGGTGTTTAACGGCCTATCAAGGTCATGTAAGGCCGGGTAAACGGGTTCGATCCCGTTTTAACCTGCTGCATTGGGGGGAAAATTCTAAAATCAGAACTGAATATTTACATCGAGAAACAATATATTCAGCCCTGAAATGAGAATAACCTGACCTGGTGGCAGGTCCATACCACACCAAAGTCACTTGGCCCCTTCCCCTAAAATAGGATTACGAATAATCGTAATACTCACATAAGGGGTATAACCAGATTCAACTGTCACATACAAAATGCCAAAGACATATGTGAGGGCCAAACCAGGTCTCCAGTCGGGATTCCGGTAAGGATGAACCCCGATCGATACATTACCCATCGCTTGCAGTGCAATGCACCCATCTTCCACCCACTCACGATGGAAGTAAAATGGTGTATAATGTAAAATTTCATTTTATGAAGTAAAACTATTTATTGTGCAGATAAGTTGGTAATTTGATTATGTCGGTTTGTGAATGTTTAAATATAAATGTGGCAATAACATTCACTTTATATAAAGACTCCAACATTTCTAGCAAAAATACAGATACGGGCCCGCATTTGAAGCCACACACGCTGGAGACACTGACCCGCATCTCTCATATATAATCTATAGCAAGTGCGTCAAGAACTTTAAGTACACTAAACGGCATCATTAAGCTATTGAAAGCCCTCAAGCCGCATAAAGCCCCAGGCCCAGATAGTCTGACACCTCGGGTATTAAAATAGCTGGCCCTGGAAATTGCACCCATCCTCCAATGTATATACCGGAAGTCGCTGATGACCAGTATTGTTCCAGATGACTGGCGTATCTACCCATTGCAACACGGCTTCCGGAAAAGAAGGTCCTGCGAAACACAACTGATAGAATTTGTTGACGACCTATCATCCAATCTACAGGAAGGAAAGCAGACTGATGTCCTCGTCATGGACTCTGCAAAATTTCGACAAAGTTAGCTACAGCCTTTTAATTCATAAGCTCCACCGATATGGTATACAAGGTAGTATCAACAAATGGATTCATAGCTGGTTATCAGACAGGAAGCAGACAGTCGTCCTCGACGGGGAGCACTCAGATAGCGTAAATGTAGTCCGGTGTACCGCAAGGATCTGTGCTAGACCCAGGACTCTTCCTCTACTACATAAATGACCTGGCAGAAGGTCTGAAATCCATCGTCCATTGTCGTCTGCCGTTTTAAATATTTTTATATTTTCTCCTCAAAAACATACGATTCTACTGCGCTGCCAAAACAAGTTTTTAACACAAACATACAAATGTGATCATTAAAAAAATCTGGGTCAACAGGTAGCTGTAACCTCTCGACGGAGGTCGCTAATTCCTTTAACACGGCTTTGTTGTAGCCCGTCATGGTCACCCCTCTCTTTCTCAGGTACTTCTGGAGGTCAGGTAGTTTGTAGCTGTCAAAAGTGTGACTCATTTTCGCACCGGTGTCGGGTGACTTTAAAAATAGACTGTCGGAAGGTCAAACTTGATATCGTTTGTGTGTTGAACGCGTCGCGTGTTTACGCGTGGAGAGTAATCGGAGGGGAGTTAACTCTGCCGAAAACTATTGCCTGTTACTAAATTTAGCGATGACGCTATGTACCTGAACCCCCAACTTTCCCTCCACACACACATACATGTACACGCTTAAAGCATTATATGGTTACTTTCTTGAATAAATGGCAAACGTTGTACACACAGAGAAGGATGTACAGAGTAAATGCATTCACATATAAGGCCCCTTTCTCGTCCTGTAGTCGGTGTACAAGTTTAGATTGTGTATGTACATCAAAGACATTCCGAATTTTCTTTGATGTTAATGAAGGCGTTAATCATCAGTTTGTATACAGTTCATAATCCCATTGAAGTGTATTAAAGTAAACACTTGCACATAATTAGCAGTTTATCCTTTTGGTAAAGCCCTTACACGTTGTTACCAGTAATTGCAGTAATCGAAGTTGCTCATTAGTTAATTGGAGATTAAGCATGTATTTTTGGAAAAAATATTGGGGCCGACATGTCTTAGGGCCGAAGTGTCAGGGGCCGAAGTGTCTGGGGCCGACGTGTCTTAGGGCCGACTTGTCTTAGGGCCGAGACGTCATTAAAGCTTACAAACAAGACAGCACAATACCTCAAGTGTAACAGACATGCTGACCAAACTCAAGTGGAGGTCTGTCAAGGACAGAAGGCAGGACAAGAGACTGTGCATGATGTACAGGATTGACCGGGAACTCGTCGCAATAAGCAAAGCTGGCAGGTTAATAGCCCCGAACCGACGAACCCGACATGATCATCAACGAGCATTCCAATTAATGACCAGCCGCATTGACGCCAGGAAAATGTCCTTCTTTCCCAGAACTGTCAGAGACTGGAATGCCCTACCACCAGATATCGCTGATACTGAGTACCTGGACACATTTAAGGTCCGGGTGGCAGTCCAACAATACCAAGACGTACTGCACTTGTTTTTATCATATTTTAACATTTTAACATTTTAACCAAGTGAAAAACAGTAAAACTTTCTTTTGACATGCTACCTCTGCGCAATCGCATACCACATCAAACCGGGCAAAAATTATCTTCAATCAGTTGAAGGAGGCCTGTATACGGCAGAAGCAGTAGCTAGAAGTGTCCAATCGGCAACTGGCTGATGCAGTCTTCCTGTTGATACATATCAGGTTCAATGACTACAACGAGTCTCAGTACTATCAATAAGACTTCACAAGCACGATACTGGCTTTACATGTTGAAAAACAGTATTGATATGTGAAGAATGCATTACCCCACCCACTAAAAATACACTGTGCCGAAAATGTGTAAACTTGAGAATCGAGAATATGAATAAGACAAATTAAACATTGCTCATATAATACCTTTCTTTTAACCATTTTGGTCAATGTAATGGCATTGTTGATTGAGTTCAATCGACCTTTTATATAGAAACTTCAATAATATTGGCGCAAATAATCTATTTTTTTTAAAATGGGTCACTTCCGGTTACAGTAATAATACTTGCGGTTGAGCAAATGGGAAGCAAGTCAAAACGGCCCCTGATCAAAACGGCCCGGATTTGGTAAAAAAGGCCCCCAAGTTTTGGTAATTTGGTCAAAACGGCCCTATTATATATATTTATTTTTTTCTACATATATATAAAAATATTCTTAATATTCATCTCAAATAACAATAATAAATGACCTTGTATTATGAATATTGATGAAAACTGTAATATGCATGCAATATTATATTATATTTGTGTATGGTTTGTATATCTTATCAATCACCATGGATGTTTTTCTTCACACCTTTATGTAGACAAATGCCCATTATCTAACACCTTACAAGCCCTTAGCAGTGCCTCCTCGTTGGCGACACACGGTAATTGAGCACCTCGCGGCCTCAAGCTGAACTGCAAGGGACTCGGAGGAGGTCTGCCCCCAGACATGAGGCATGCATGACCCATCGGCGTATGGACATACCATGATGCCCATGAACAGACCCCCAGTTATGGGTCAAATAACAACCACTGCCTTGTGGCTTAAGCCTCGGGAGAGGCAAAGGCTACGGGAGGGGTAACCCCTACAGAAAAACTAGAGAGCTGAAGTCGGAGGTACCAGGCCAGTGTGGCGCTCTCTAACAAACCATGGTGCCATGCATATACACAATGTCTGCACAACCATCTAGACCGCATCGTGATGATGCTGGCTCTTCGAAGTCCCTCCAGGGAGAAGCAGCGTCGGGCTCTGAGCCTCGACGGAGTCCACCCAACATTACTGGAGGTCACTCACCTCGACTTAGAGCCAGGAGACGAGGGAGGAAATCTACTGGCCATACAGAGACACGGAAGAAGCCAAAGCAACTTTTCAAAGTTATGCATTGGAATGCAGAGGGACTCTCCAATAAGAAAACTGAATTGGAGAATATCCTTTTTGAAAAGGACATACACGTCTGCTGCATCCAAGAGACTCACCTTTCGGAGACTAAATTATGCAAGGTTAGAGGCTACCAGTGCTTCCGTTGTGACAGGTTGGGAAGGAGAAAAGGAGGAATACTTACACTGGTTAGGAACAACTTTGCAGCCACCCAAACCAGTGTGCACATGGAAGATTCCGAATACCAGGTGTTGTGCCTCAAATTGAGCAACAAGGTGATACAAGTTGTCAACCTATACTCCCCAAATGACAGACCTCAATCCCTGGACACCATCCCTGTTGAAGATACAAACTGTCTAGTTGTAGGTGACTTCAACAGCCACTCACAGAGCTGGGGATATTACCATATAGACAGACGTGGAGAAGAGGTTGAGACCTGGCAGGATGAGCATAACCTCCAACTGATCAACAATCCCGATGATCAACCACCTACTTTTTACTCCAGACGATGGCATTCCACTTCCACTCCTGACCTTGGTTTCTGCACTGATGATATACACAGTACTCTCTCTAGAGAGGTAGGTGATCAACTGGGAGGTAGTGACCATCGTCCCGTTTACCTCACCATGCAGTACAATGTCGCACAGGAACCAAGTTTTCCTCGATGGAACTACAAGAAGGCTGATTGGAGTTCATACAAGAAGCTCACAGATGACCTCTGCAGAGAGATAAGAGTGGAAGGCAGAGACATCGACCGAGTCAACAAAGACTTCAATGCTGCCATTCTCAAAGCCGCACACAAGTGCATTCCGCGGAGATCTAGGAGGGACTACAAGCCATACTGGAGCAACGATCTGGAAGTTCTTCAGAACAATTTATCGGAGGCCAGGCGGGAGGCAGAAACAAATCCCTCTCAAGAAAACAACATTGCCCTCCAACAAACCAAGGCCAAGTTCCTAAAAGCCAAGATCCAGGCCAGAAGGAAAAGCTGGAAAGGGAAAACGGCATCTCTCAACCTGGAAAAGGATGGTACAAAGCTATGGAAACTCACCAAACAACTGAATGACGAAGGGGGTAGCAGCAGGAGCCCAACAACACTGGTATAAAATGGTACTCTGCTGACAGGCAAACAAGCAGCAAACAGGTTCGCTGACAATTACGAAGATGTCAGTAACATTCCTATCAGCAGAGAACAGCAGAGAGAGGCAAGAAGAGAGGAGAGAGAAAGGCGCAGCAGTAGATCAGAAGAAGATGTAATGGAGAAGGGCCTCACACTAAGTGAGCTACAAGTAGCGCTGAAACAGCTCAAGGCCAAGAAGTCGCCGGGACCGGACGGCATCACCAACGAGATGTTGACCCACCGTGCGGCTCTTTTGCAATGCACACCCTCCTTGCAATCTACAACCACAGCTGGAGAGAAGGCAGACTCCCGCAAATTTGGAGAGAGGCAACCATGATTCCTATCCCTAAACCTGGAAAGGATCGCAAGAAAGCATCCAGCTATCGCCCCATCAGTCTCACCAGCGTGGTAGGAAAAACTATGGAGAGTATTGTGAACCAGCGCATGAAGTGGTATCTGGAGACAAACCAACTTCTGGCCCACCAACAGGCTGGCTTCAGGAAATACCGCTCGACTGAAGACCAGACGACATACCTTGCCCAGGAGATCGAAGACGCTTTTCAAGAAAAGAAAGTAACCCTAGTAACTTGGGTTGATCTCCAAAGAGCATTCGACAAGGTCTGGACAGAAGGTATGCTCGTAAAGCTACAGCGAATGGAGTGGGAGGCACTATGTACAAGTGGGTAAAGTCATACCTCTTCAACAGGAGGGCTAGAGTAAGTGTTGATGGGACTACTAGCCACAAATTCCTACAGAGACATGGTGTCCCCCAAGGAGGAGTACTGTCGCCCACCCTATTTCTCCTTTTCATCAACGACCTGGTATCGGACTTGTCAAAGGGAGTTAAGGCTGCCCTATATGCAGACGACCTCGCGCTCTGGTGTTCCGAGGAGTTTGCATCAACTGCAACTTACAGGATGTAACAAGCGGCCGACAAGCTATCCGCATGGGCAGATGACTGGTGCGTGCAGGTGCATACAGAGAAGTCATCTACTACCCTATTCACTCTGTCACCTAAACAGAAGGCCTGTCCTATAAAGATCAGTGGCACGACATTGACACATATGGAAGAGGCAACATACCTTGGAGTGACCTTCGACAGACGGCTTACATGGAAGCCCCACATAGCAAATGCTGAAGCAAAGGCCCGCAGGAAACTAGCTATACTTCGGAAATTAGCTGGTACCAACTGGGGATCGCATGAGACCATACTAAAGACAGTATACCTGGGTACAATCAGGCCCCATCTCGAGTATGCTTCCTCAACATGGATGACAACTGCCAAAACCAATCAGCACATACTAGACAAGGTCCAGAACCAGGCCCTAACAAATTATCACCGGAGCAATGCGGTCAACTCCAATTAAGGCCATGGAGGAAATCACTGCCATTCCACCACTCAGCAAAAGGAGAGATGCCAAGGCTCTAATACAAGCCAGCAAGTATCAGTTCCTGCCAGATCATCCCATGAAAATAAAACTTGAGAGCCTGACAAAGAATCGTCTGAAAAGAAGCAGCTATGTACACGAGTCGAAGAAGTTGACAAGAACAAATGCTGCCCAACTTGGACCACCGACGGCTCCTCTTGAAAAGTCCGAACTACCAGAAGTATGGAGATATGACCTGTCCAACATCAGTATTAACACAACTATCCCAGGACTTTTGCCGGGAGAACAGGACGAGATCATCAAGAAGTCCCTCACACAAGCCATGATCTTCGATAACTACCCATTGGAGACATGGACCCATGTGTACACAGACGGTTCAGCGACAGCTGCAATTCAAGATGGGGGAGCTGGTATTTTCGTCTTGTACACCACTGGGAAGACAGAAACGGTTAGCATACCTACAGGAAAGCACTGTACCAACTACAAAGCAGAAGTGGAGGCCATCATGAAGGCGACAACAATTATTGAAGAGTCGGCTGAGAACTGCCATCAGGTGGTCATACTAACAGATGCTCTGTCAGTCCTACAGGCCTTGAGTAATGCCAAAATACCATCTCTTTCCAGACAGTTACACACTTTATGCCAGAATAAAAAAGTGTCGTTGCAGTGGATTCCAGCACACTGTGGGGTTCCTGGAAATGAGAAGGCGGAAAAGTTGGCCAAGCTAGGAGCCAAAGGTGACCAGCCACATAATAGTGTTACTCATGAGGAGAAAGCAACAGTGATAAAGACACTGACGAAGCCAAAGCCAACCAACGATGACTACCACCTACTAGACAGATGGAACAAGTCATAATAATAAGGCTACGCACGGACACAACAGGCTAAATGCCCACATGTATGCAAAACTGAAGTTGTCCCCATCTCCAAGATGCACTTGCGGTATGGAAGAGCAGACTACAGAGCATATACTGCAAAGATGCCCCCTGTTAGAGCAGAGAAGAAAAAGCATATGGCCAGAGATCACCACCCTAGTAGAGAAGTTGTATGGAAAGATGGAGGAGCTCAGAAAGACAGCGTCCTTCATTGCTGTGGCTGGTGTGATGGTGTAGATGGTGAACGCCAGTAAGTAAGTAAGTAAGTATCTAACACCTTGTATTTTAGTGGGGATACAACACAATTAATAACAACTGATCGTTATAGCCGATAATAATAGTCTTTTATATATTTGAATAAATACAGCAAATGTAGCTAGACAATAACACGTTGGCGAACAGTGTAGTTCTTGATCAGACTGCGAATTCAGTTATGTGCTGGCTGGCTATATTGCAACAAATAAATTACATATTTTAAGTTACAATGTGGCTATAAAAACAAATATATAGATTGCAAAATGGGAAACAGTGTAGACCCTAATTAATCAGACTGTGAATGCAAGTTTCCCCTCTAGATCTATAGCCTCAACAAGTGACTATGTACAAGATGGGAAACAGTGTAGATTCGATCAGACTGTGTGCGCAAATTCCCATATATAGCATCAACAAGTGGCTATATGTACAATATTAAGCTGGGAAACAGTGTAGATCCTGATCAGACTGTGTGGGCATATTCCAATATATCTATATCACCAACAAGTGGGTATACCTTCCTAGGTCATAGCGCTTCTACTCGAAAAAATAAATGAAAAATACAGCGTTATTTATTTTTTTGGACTTTAATAGCACTTTGTGATATCATCACTTCAAATGGATGATATCACCTATTCAAATGGATGATATCACCTATTCAAATGGATGATATCTCCCATTCGAATGGATGATATCACCTATTTAATTTGAAGTGATGATATCATGCATTCGAATTGATGATATCATCACTTCAAATACATGATATCACCTATTATAATGGATGATATCACCTATTTGAATGGGTGATATCACCTATTTGATTTGAAATGATGATATCATCCATTCGAATAGGTGATATCATCACTTCAAATACATGATATCACCTTTTCGAATGGAAGATATCACCTATTCCAATGGATGATATCACCTATTTGATTTGAAGTGATAATATCATGCATTTGAATAGGTGATATCACCCATTCGAATACATGATATCATCCATTCAGCACAAACTGGTGATATCACCAATTCGAATGCGTGATATCATGTATTCAGAACGAATAGGTGATATCATCCTTTCGAATAGGTGATATGTTTCAAAATGAAGGATTTCTCCCTGCGAAAAAAAGAGAGAAAATAATCCTAACGTTAACAACACTTGCTAAATATGCTAACACAAATAGTAAGAATGCAAACGTGTTAATATTATAATTCTATTATGAAATTATTCTACAATAATATATTAAATTATGAACAAAACAATAATAATCCGCAGTAAAGTCGCGTGCTTAAATTTTTGACTGGAAGTCCTGTTTCTGCGAGACTACTGTAAACAGGGAGTAATCATTTTCTCTTTTATCATTTAAACGAATGGGTGATATCATCTATTCGAAAGAATGATATCACCTATTCGTCCTGAATACATGATATCACGCATTCAAATTGGTGATATCACCAGTTTGCGCTGAATTGATGATATCATATATTCAAATGGGTGATATCATCACTTCAAATGCATGATATCATACTTCAAATCAAATAGGTGATATCATCCATTCAAATAGGTGATATCATCAATTCGAATAGGTGATAACATGTATTTGAAATGATGATATCATGCATTCGAATTGATGATATCATCACTTCAAATCAAATAGGTGATATCATCCATTCGAATATATGATATCATCCATTCGAATAGGTGATATCATGTATTTGAAGTGAAGATATCTCCTATTCGAATGGATGATATCATCACTTCAAATCAAGTAGGTGATATCACCCATTCAAATAGGTGATATCATCCATTCGAATAGGTGATATCATCCATTTGAAGTGATGATATCACCAGTTTGAATGCATGATATCACCATTTCAGTATCGAATAGGTGATATGACCCATTCAAATAGGTGATATCATCAATTCAAATAGGTGATATCATCCATTCGAATTGGTGATATCATGTATTTGACGTGATGATATCACGAAGTGCTATTAAAGTCCAAAACGGCACCCCATATGTTTACAACTTTTATTTACTGTTATCTTGGTCTGACACCCAGTGCCACCCATACCTCCAAGGGCATGTCAGCATAGGCGGCGGAACCGGACAATTATTATTGTGGGGTGGGGCAGCATTGTTGGCCCAAAGGTTGCTCGGGTGGCCCGGGGGCATACTCGCCCGGAAATTTTTAAAATCTAAGAGGTGTGAACATTTCCTGCGCTCTCAGGGCCCAGTCTGGACGGCCCAATGGTGTGCTTTATTACAGAATTATTGAGGGATCAGGCCCCCGCCGCCATACCTCACTCCCCCCCACTTCCACCACCCCTGGTCAGATAAAATTGTGAAATAATAACTGTCTCTTCCACGTTTTGCTGCCGACGAACTTTCTGTCTTTTCCACGTTTTGCTGCCAACGAATTTTTTGCCATAGTAAACACATTAAAATAAAAAACAATTTTAAATGTAACTGGGACGAACCTTCAATAGTTGCCCAATTCATATCAACAGGACCTGAATCATTAATATATTCTTGTGCTCCAGACAATATTCTGCCCGCTGGACAGTACAATATGTCACTTTTTAAATGGGCAAATACAATGGAAACTAGAAAAAGTCGATGGCGCGCCATCGCAATATACCCACTTTCCCCAAATGCTAAGTCCGAAAGGGGGAGGTAATCCATGATGGAGGGTCGGATAAAAAATCCGAATTCACTTTGCGCATCAGCACATCAAAACGAAGCTACGAATCAAATATCAGACGCGTAGGTATTAAGGTGAAAAAGTTTTTCGACCTACGAGGAAAAATAGTGAAATTCTAAGTCCGAAAGGGGGAGATAATCCATGATGGAAGGTCCGATCAAAAATCGGAATTCACTTTGCACATCATAGCGAAGCTACATATCAAATATCAGAAATGTAGGTATTAAGGTGAGAAAGTTTATCGACTTACAATGAAAAATAGGGAAATTCTGAGTCCGAAAGGGGGAGATAATCCATGATGGAGGGTCAGATCAAAAATCCGAATTCACTATGCGCATCCGCACATCATAACGAAGCTACATACCAAATATCAGGCGCGTAGGTATGAAGATGAAAAAGTTTTTCGAGTTACAAGGAAAAATAGGGAAATTCTGAGTCCGAAAGGGGGAGATAATCCATGATGGAGGGTCGGATCAAAAATCCGAATTCACTTTGCGCATCTGACATCATAACGAAGCTACATACCAAATATCAGGCGCGTAGGTATGAAGGTGAAAAAGTTTTTCGAGTTACAAGGAAAAAATGGGAAATTCTGAGTCCGAAAGGGGGAGATAATCCATGATGGAGGGTCGGATCAAAAATCCGAATTCACTTTGCGCATCTGCACATGATAACGAAGCTACATACCAAATATCAGGCGCGTAGGTATGAAGGTGAACAGTTTTCGAGTTACAAGGAAAAAATGGGAAATTGTGAGTCCGAAAGGGGGAGATAATCCATGATGGAGGGTCGGATCAAAAATCCGAATTCACTTTGAGCATCTGCACATGATAACGAAGCTACATACCAAATATCAGGCGCGTAGGTATGAAGGTGAAAAAAGTTTTTCGAGTTACAAGGAAAAAATGGGAAATTGTGAGTCCGAAAGGGGGAGATAATCCATGATGGAGGGTCGGATCAAAAATCCGAATTCACTTTTGCGCATGCACATGATAACGAAGTACATACCAAATATCAGGCGCGTAGGTATGAAGGTGAAAAAGTTTTTCGAGTTACAAGAAACGTGACGGACGTACGGACGTACGGACGGACGGACACCCGTGACGAAAACAAGATACCCATTTTTTTTTCCTAAAAAAGTGGGTATAATAACAGAGTAACCCACCCCACCATTGGATACTGTATGTTCATAAGTACAAAAAACACATAACAGGATAGTAAATTTTGTAAACGTATTTCATGAAATTACGCAGATGTCCGAAGGTACAAAATCGGTCCACAAAATCACATGGCGTGTCTGAAATGTGGCTGTGGCTGCCGAAATGGGGTTAGGGGATTTGCGACCAGTGTAGATCCAGGTCAGCTTGTGCATACGCACACTCTGATCAGGATCTGCATTGTTCGCCATTCCATCAGTAAAACAGCGTCATGCTTCTAACAAGCAATATAGGCCATTGTCAGGGGACAAGACTATGCTATTTCATCAATAACTACATTAATACTAGATGGCCGCGGCCTGCATGTCGCGCCTTGGGGCGAGGCATGGACACTAAAAAAAAAAAGAGATATAGTAGACGAAAAAACTTTAACCAAAAAACTTTAACCGGACACACGTACGTCCGTACGTACGGAGGGACGTACGCCAAAGTGCCGACTATATCGCGCTTTCCGCAAGCGGGCGCGTCAAAAACTTTAACCAAAAACTTTAACCAAAAATTTCAAAGTGATTAGACCTTGCCACGCTGCAAAGGGGCCGCACGGGAGGGGGTGGAATGAAAATATAGATGATGATAAACACCCATGTGAAGTTTCCAAAAACTTCAAAGTAATTTGACCTTGACATTGGGCACAGGGGCCGCACGGGTGGGGGTAGAATGAAAATATGGATGATGATAAACAGGCATGTGAAGGTTCAAGGTAATGGGCAAAGTAGGTGCATAGATATAGTATATGAAAAACCTGTAACCGAAAACATTAACCACAAACTTCAAAGTAATTTGACCTTGACATTGGGCACAGGGGCCTCACGGGTGGGGTAGAATGAAAATATGGATGATGATAAACAGGCATGTGAAGGTTCAATGTAATGGGTAAACAAGGTGCATAGATATAGTACAAGAACAAACTTTAACCAAAAATTTAAAAGTAATTAGACCTTGGCATTGGGCACAGGGGCCGCACGGTAGGAGGTGGAATGAAAATATAGACGATGATAAACACCCATGTGAAGTTTCAAGGTAATGGGCGAAGCAGTTGCAGAGATATAGTATAACGAAAAACTTTAACCAAAAAACTTTAACCAAAAACTTTAACCAAAAACTTCAAAGTAATTAGACCTTGGGCACGGGGCCGGACGGTGGGAAGGTAGAAGAATATAGATATGAAAACCATGAAGTTTAAGGTAAGGGCAAAGAGTTCAGAGATATAGTATAACGAAAAAATTTAAAAACTTTAACCAAAAAACTTTAACCAAAAACTTTAACCAAAAACTTCAAAGTAATTAGACCTTGGGCACAGGGGCCGCGCACGGTAGGGAGGTAGAATGAAAATATAGATGATGATAAACACCCATGTGAAGTTTCAAGGTAACGGGCAAAGCAGTTGCAGAGATATAGTATAACGAACAAGAGGGCCATGATGGCCCTAATTCGCTCACCTGACTCCATGAACACCAGAGGAGAATGTGACATTGAGTTCATGTGTTTTAAAAAAATTGTGCTATTTTTAGACGGCGGTCATCTTGGATTAAGCGATGACTCTCATTTTACCAAATCTGAAAATGCATCACCCAAGGATCGGAACTTCCTATGAAGTTTGGCCAGCATCGGCCATGTGGTTCCTGAGAAAAAGACGTTCAAAATCTCAAATAAATGGACCTTTTGGCGGCCAACATGGATGACATAATCATCCGATTCCGACAAATATTGATCGATACCTTCAATTTGATAAATTACATGAGCATATTCGGTCAAGAATAAAATTTGACCCCACGGGCCACGCCCATTTTTGACCCCGGGGTCACCATTTTCACAACTTAAAAAGAGCATTGTACATCGATCATTCCTACCAAGTTTTGTCGAAATCCGGCTAGTGGTTCATGAGAAAAATATTTTTTAAGAATTTGTGCTATTTTTAGACGGCGGCCATCTTGAATTAGCGATGACCTCCATTATAACTAATCTGAAAAGGCTTCACCCATGGACCATAACTGTGAAGTTTGGCTACCATGGGCCAAGCGGTTCATGTGAAGTAGAATTTTTAAATCACTAATAAAAGAACGACCTTTTGACCTTTCGGCGGCCATCTTGGATGACATAACCATCAGATTTCGACAAAAAATGCACCAGAGGGATCGCCTCTTTGATACCTTCAATTCGATATATGACATGACCATATTCGGTAAAAAATAAAATTTGACCTCAATTTGACCCCACGCGCCACGCCCAGTTTTGACCCCAGGGTCACCATTTTAACAACTTTGAAAGAGCATTGTACATCGATCATTCCTACCAAGTTTTGTCGAAATCCGGTTGGCGGTTCTTGAGAAGAAGATTTTTGAAGAATTTGTGCTATTTTTAGACGGCGGCCATCTTGGATTACACAATGACGTCATTTTAACAATTTTGTAATCCCCCTACCTAAGGACCATGATCATGAAGTTTGGTGACTATAGGCCCAATGGTTACTGAGGAGAAGACGTTTGAAAATGTTCACGGACGACGACGGACGACGGACGACGGACGACGGACACATTGCAGTAACAATAGCTCACGAGCTTCGCTCAGGTGAGCTAAAAACTTTAACCAAAAAACTTTAACCAAAAATAACCAAAACCTTTAACTGGACACACGTACGTACGCCAAAGTGTCGACTATATCACGCTTTCCGCAAGCGGGCGCGACAAAAACTTCCAAGGACGTTTTGCCTTACAAACAAGGTGAACACAAGTCCTCAGTGACCTAAGCCTTGAGCGGTCGGAAGTGTGTCATATGCAAAACAAAGCACAATCCAGACACACATTGTGGCCAAATCTTATCAACATCGGTGAATCTACAGAAGTTATTGAACAATTAAGGTATTACTAACGTACATGGAACTAATGCTGTATTCCTCTTATCTATCGCCGAGGGGATAATGAGCCCTATTTTCCAGTCATAGCCACATATACCTGAATTACAGTGAACCATTTCTAAACCAGGCACCATGGGTACCTCCCAGGGTGTTCAGTTTTGAGAGGTTTCACTGTAGCTCACTGTACCTTCAAGTCCGTATACTAGTCCTGGAATATGAATACAAAACAAAGCGTCAAATTATCATGAATTGTTTTTATTTGGTAAGGTATACTGACAAGTTAACATGTTAAATAAATGGAAAATTATTTCTAATTTTAGTTTTTATTATTCATACTCACCTGAATGGTTGCAAACTGATAGGTTGCTATGAAATCGTCCTAATAATAAAAAATCTAAAAATCTGCCTACTCTAATCACTCAAATAACCCACCATAGACCATTCCGCTCTACCCACAGCCAATTGGCTAGTCCGCTATTTAAACTCCTCCTATTATTGTTAGGTATACGGCTACAAGAGTCAATCATTTCCATATGGAAATGGAAACTGCTAGATAAAAATTAGCCTGAAGTATACTAAGTAGGTGGAAGATAAAACCATCAAGCGGGGACGGGAGGAGGGTGTACCTTACCATTCAGGTGAGTATGAATAATAAAAACTAAAATTAGAAATAATTTTCCATTTTTATGTCTTCAAACTAACCTGAATGGTTGCAAGAATTCGTAGTGATGGTGGGAGGTATTCTCATACTCATACTCGACCGGAATGGTAAGGCAGATTAAAAACCCTCGAAAGAGACAAAATATAAACATAGGCCTAGGTAAAACTTGGTGTTACATATAATGTAATAACAAAGACTCACCCTAGAAGCCTAGGAGCGCCCAATCAGGCCCCCCCTTTTCAAGCGATAGTAGGTGAGGGATGGTTGACGACAATCACCACCACGTTAGTCATGTAGCCTGATACGGAGACTGCGACAGGCTACCCTTGGAAACCCGACGGAGAATGCTCATGGTATAGCTGTGCTGATAGACGAGACCTGGACGGATGCTGTCGTCTGGCACTCACATACAACAAACTCAACCGAGATTATACAAAGTCTGAACTTTCTATGGCGAAAAACAACTCGTCCATATCGAGAATGCATATGAAACGTCCTAAGCACTAAGATCAGCCTAACCAGGAAGTGCTAAGGCGTAAAGCTGGCCATAACAGGCCAAACCATAAACATCCAAAATCAAGTACGAAAGTTATGACACAATATCATTGTGACCATTTGAACTACATAGTTCGCTAAACAATTAGAACAAAAATTAGAAAATTGAACGGTAAAACTAATCTTTTAGCAACACCGGTGCAACAACTGATTAGGTTGCCTTTCCCTAATCCAACATATACACATAAAAAACTCATGGGCCAGCGTGATGAAAAGTGAAACCCTTCATCACCAAAGTCACCCGTACATGATCAAAAGCAAGTGAAGCTCATCGGAGGTGAACCACACTTCCCAACCCCCATTACTCGACTGGAACTGTAATGATAAAACCGAAAAAATCGGGTTATCAGAAAGAGAACCAGTCGAGCGCAAACAGGTAGATCCAACAGCCTCTAAAAGTGATGCTACAGGCTGACTAACCCACAACTTCACCCGCTGCTACTAACGGACCCAGTTGCAGCACATCACCTGCCTGTTCAGAAAGTGATCGGAGATAAAACTTAGAAAAAGTATTATAATTCTTCCAAGTTGCCGCTCGCATGACCTTCCTGACGGAAACGCTCGAGCGAAAAGCCCACGAGGTAGAAACTGCTCGTACCTCGTGCGGCTTAGGTCTAAATTTCACCGCTGCAGAGCCACTTACTGAAGTGTAAGCTCTAGTAATGGCTCACCTATCCAGCGGGAGATAGTAGATTTCGATACCTCCCGCTGGCCTAACGTCGGAATAAAGAAACGCTTACGGTTGGACCGAATGTTCTTAGTTTTCCGGATATAGTGCTTGACCGCACGGACTGGACATAGAGTGCGATCAACCGCTGCTGACAGACGGGACGGAGGGAGCCCAGGAACCAGAATAGGTTCCAGATCATGAGACGAGGGATTGTGTGTCTTAGGAAGGAAACCCGGTTCATAGGAGAAAGAAACGGAGTTCCTGCCCACAGACATGTGCTGATCGGCCATCCAGAAAGCATGGAGCTCACCTCTACGCTTAGCAGTAGCAAAGGCCAGAAGAAAAGCGGTTTTAATGGAACAATTCAACAAAGTGGCTGAAGCCATAGGCTCATATGGGCTCTTGGATAATGACCACAAAACGCAAGACAGATTCCACCTGGGCGTGGAAGAACGCGACACAAATCGCGCTCTAGCAAAATGTGCAATCATGGCCGACAATTTGATGTCAGTGCCCAGAAATTTCGCTGCGCCATTAGAAAAACCGAAGCACGCTAGACAGAGCCGCTCTATACCCACGGATGGCCGAAACAGATAATTTCTTAGTATGAAAAAAGAAACAAAAGAAACTCACCTATCTCACCTAAAGTGGGATTGAGTGGATCAACCGACTGTTGATGACCCCAATCCACCCAGGCTCTCCACTTAGCGTCATACAACTTAGTGGTGGAAGGCCGTTGAGACTGAGCGATAACCTTGGCAGCGTCTTCTGAAAAACCATCGCGTCTGACGGCCTGCCTGATAACCGCCACGCGTGAAGGTTTAGCATCCGCACATTGGAGTGAAAGGTCTTCCCTGCATGCTGAGACAGAAGATCCTGACTGACCGGTAGAACTACGGGGTGTTCTGTCAGCAGTTCCAACAGGATGACAAACCAACTCTGGTCGGCCAACACGGGGGGCCACCAGCGTGATCAGAGACTGATCGTCTCGAATCTTCCGTAAGACTCGGGCAACATCACGAACGGTGGAAATGCATACCCGTCCAGATTGGTCCACGACAAGGACATTGCGTCTACCGCCAATGCCCGATGGTCGGGAACCGGTGACACATACAGAGGCAACCGGTTGTTGAGTCTTGTCGCAAACAAATCCACGAAGGGAGCCCCCCATCTGGACAAGATCGCACTGGACACCGACGGACGCAGGGACCACTCTGTCAGAACAGGTGAGGACTGCCGGGACAGATAGTCCGCTAACATTCTTGCGTCCCGCTATGTGCCGGGCTCGCAAGGAGATGTGTCTGCCGTGACACCACAGCAGCATCTCCCGTGTCAAAAGACACAGTCGGATTGAATGTGTCCCACCTTGCTTGTTGATGTAAGCAACCACTGTTGTGTTGTCGGTCGAAACCAGCACCACCTGTCCGATCAGAACGGATTCCGCCGCAGTCAATCCTCGGAATACTGCCAAGAGCTCTAACATGTTGATGTGTTCCTGAGCTTCCATCACCGACATAGACCCGACAAACACAGACCGAGGGGTTCCAGATAAGCCCCCCACCCTGTGCCCGACGCATCTGTGGACAGAAAGAGGGTCGAAGGAGGTAACACCATGGGAACTCCCTGTAGGAACCTGTCCTCCACTGCCCACCATCTCAATTGGCGTTTGAAGACGGTGACCAGAGGTAAAACCGATCCAAAGGATCGCGGTGCGGCTCCACAGCCCGAGTAAGTAAAACTGGAGAGGCCGCAGATGTAACCTTCCCAGCACCACATACTCCGCAGCTGCTCCCAGAACGCCCAGGAGTGACAGAAACTGCCGAGCAGACAGAGATACCCTGTCCAGTACCTGGAAAACTTTGGTCAAAATGCCTCGCACCCTGTCCAACGGAACCCTGATGATCGAGCGATCGGTCAAGAGTTCATTCCCACATAAGAAAAATCCTGTGTGGGAACCAACTCCGACTTCTCGAGATTGGGAATTAGACCTAGCCGAATAACTAACCCCCAAATCCACAGCCAGATTCCGTCTGAGCGAATGAACGCATTGATGGTGAATCAACCAGTCGTCCAGATACTGGAGCAGAGAGATCCCCAGACGCCTGGCCTCCGCTGCCACTGTCTCCATGAGTATTGTAACACACGAGGAGCAGTCGTCAGCCCGAACGGTAGCACTCGGAACTGAAACACTGTTCTCGGAGACAAACCTGAGAAACTTCCGAGAGCACCTGCGGATGGGCACGTGGAAGTACGCGTCCTGCAATCTATGGAAAGGCGGCCCAGTCTCCCGGACAAATGGCGCTGCGGATAGACTGAGACGTCTCCATCTTGAAATGTTCCGATAGGACAAATTCGTTCAGAACAGACAAGTCCAGGATAGGACGTAGGCCCCCCCGTTCCTCTTCGGGTCTACAAAAAGACGACTGTAGAACCCCGGAGAGACACGTCCTGAACCTCCTCGATGGCTCTCTTCTCCAAGAGTGAAGCTACCTCTCTGGAGAGGGCCTCCCTCTTGACCAAATCCCTGTAGGGAGTCCATAGGGGAGGACCCCTTCGCAAGGGGGGTGGACCGTTCAAAAACGGGATGGCGTAACCCTGGCGGATTACATCCCGTACCCAATTGGATCGAGTTATCCTCTCCCACTGGAGAGGAAATAACGCGATCCTGCCTCCTACAGGAACGGAGACAAGTGACATGGGCTGGTCCTCCCCAAAAAACGAAACGGCCCCAGTTGGCCTATCTGGTCCTCCTCCGAGGCCTGCGGCCGGAGAAACCACTCTACCTCGGCCCCGAGCCGACGACACACCCCTGGGAACCGACCTCACAGGAGGTTGAAAGTACGGAGCCGCTGACTGAAACCTCGGACCCGTCGCTGAAGGTATAGACCCACGGTTCAAAAGACCGCGAAGACCCAGTGTTCCTACCCCCTTAGCCTGAGAAGGACCACGACCCACTGAAGATGCTTGCCTCTTGCGAGCGCCGCTCTGGTTGGATCGTGACCAACTCCTGGTCAAGAACAACCGCTCCCTGGCCGAAAAATCATCCTTGGCCGCACGTTCACACCTGCCTCCAAACAAGGAATCAGAGGTGATCGGAGCTGCCCTGAGCAAGTCTCTGGCAGAACCAGTCAAAACCGAAGAGCGGTCTAGCACAGCATCTCTCCTGGACAAAATAATGTCCGTAGAAGCAGCTAAAGAAGTGCTAAGAATGTGCTTCGAAGCACGAGCCGCCGACTGCAGAACCGCGTTCAGAGAAGACGAATCATCCTGATTGATCGCCTCCTTAGCTGCCCCCAAACATAGATCAACATGTGAGGCCATCGCCACAATAGAACGAAGTTTAGAATCAGCAGAGTCCCATGCCTTAACAAAGTGCAAACCAGGACCTGGTTCACCCGATACCCCAATCGCCGAAGCGTCCTTATCCAAACAGGGTGGTCTCAAGGGCCAAGCCGAATTATGGGGCGAATAGTATTTCGATCCCTGTGAGATACTCAAACCCTTTGGCACACGAGAACCCGCAGTCGCCAAATTCTTGCCCAAAGCATCCTCAATCTCCTTAGCCAGAAGACCAACCGTAGGAGAGAAGGGGAGCCTAGGTAAACACTTTCGTATCCACCACCGAATCAACCTCATACAAGGAATGAAACCCGAGGGGCAGGAGGAGGTAGAGGTGGACACACCTCTGCAGGAAGCAGAGTGTAAATCGCATTGATAGCATCCAAAAGAGAAGGTGGAAGCGAATCCAACTCCCCCTCTACATCAGAGTCTTGACCACCGTTACCATCCACAGGGGTGCCATCTAGACCCAAGGGAAGCGAACCATCTAGATCGTACAACTTCCCCTGTAAGCCCTCCCCCAGCGTAGTTGCCTGCCCAAAAGGCACCGACTGGCAGTCATCTACCACTACACGTGGAAGGCTAACCCCGGGAGGATCCACTGGCACAGCCATCTGTTGTGGAGACGCAGACAAACCCACTAAATTCTGGGACTTTGTCAGAGCCCCCAGAACCTTAGCCATCTGATCTAACAGAACTGAACTACTCGTTAGAAGTCCTATGCGACCGTCTCCTACGACGAATAGGAGAACGAGATCTAGACGAAACAGTACCAAACCCTGAGAAAGAGCTCGAAGAAGAGGAAGAGCCAGAGCTAAACTCCGAACCAGAACTCGAAGAGCTAACAGAACGTCTTCCTACCGGAAGCAGCCGACTGTCCAGAGAAGAAGGTATCTGAAGGAGAGTCTGGTGCCCGGTGTCCGTTACTTGCCCGGTGCCCGATGATTGCACGGTGCCCGTCGGCAGAACGGTGCCCGGCAGCTGCCCGGTGCCCGGTGGCTGCCCGGTGCCCGGTGACCGTTGCCCGGTGACCGGTGCCCGGTGCCCGGTCCCTGATGACCGGTGCCCGGTTGATGACCGATGCCCGGTACTTGACTGGTGCCCGGTGCCCGGTGCCCGGTGCCCGGTGCCCGTTGCCCGGTGCCTGGTCCCTGATGACCGGTGCCCGGTACTTGACCGGTGCCCGGTGCCGGCGGTGCCCGGTGCCCGGTGCCCGGTGCCCGGTGCCCGGTACCGGGCGCCTCTACTGAGAGAGGCTGGGTCAGCTTCAAACCAGGTGATATATTATCAAGAACCGGCCGAAACACCCCTGTGATAGGTATAGCTTTCTGCGAACCGGGTGATATGAGATCAGGCACCGGCCCCAGCAGCCCGGTATCCCCTGTATGGATCACGGCCTATCACTTAACACAACCTCCGAAACCTCGGACGGTTCCACTGCTCCCAAGAGCTGAGACTCGGACACAGTCTTCTTCAGACGTGAGGTATGGGACCTTCTAGACCCAGCCTTGCCCCACGTCGAATCCGTCCAACGGACGGACAAATCACATGGCCTCTCCTTTGCAACACCGCAACAGGCAAAGCACCTGTCCGTATGGGTATCCCAAGGCGAAGTCATGTGTCCACACGCAGCGCGTGATTGCGGCATTCTAACAAGTATTGTATACAAAACCTGATAGAAGAAACGCAAAAAACGCTACAAAAAATGTGTCACGGGAGCGAATCCAATTTGGGACGAACCCGTTAGGGTACGAAACGCGTACACGCGAAAATATGTGACACAAAGTAAAACACGTGAAAAACCCCAAAAAATGCAATGGAGAATAATCACGTAACACACAAGAGTGATAATAATATGTATTGAACGAAATATAAAGACAAAAACGACACAATACACGGCAGAAATTCAAAATAAGCACGAAATAAAGAGAGAGACAAATATACCTGCACTCTTGATAGCGTCCTAAAATAATAGGAGGAGTTTAAATAGCGGACTAGCCAATTGGCTGTGGGTAGAGCGGAATGGTCTATGGTGGGTTATTTGAGTGATTAGAGTAGGCAGATTTTTATTATTAGGACGATTTCATAGCAACCTATCAGTTTGCAACCATTCAGGTTAGTTTGAAGACATAAAAATAGGGTACACATGTTACATTTATTTGAATATTTGATAACATAGTCAATGTCAGTTCGGGCGTTAAAGGCACTGCATCGCAGATGATGTCTCAGATATTCATAATGTGGATTTTTTACTTTATTGATTGCAACCAGTAGCCTATTTCACCAACATTGCAAAGTATACTTTTCTAGCAAAGTATACTTTGAGGGAGTAATCATTTATTTTTCCCGAAATGCATTATTTCATATAGAACTAACGACTGCATATGGTATATTCGATGATTTAAAGAATGCAGCATTATTATAATGAATTTATTACATTATCACAGCCAAAATGGCTGTGATAATGTAATAAATTCAGTATAATAAACATTAATAAATTATTTTTAAATTTAAAATTTCTCCTTCAAAGTATACTTTGCTAGGTAAGTATACTTTGCAATGTTGGTGAAATAGGCTAGACATACCATTTTATTTGATGTATTCTACTACATACTATAATAGGCTGTGATAAACAGGCGAAACATCTTGGGGATGCATTTCCACTATTTAAGTATCACATGTATTGTAGCAGGCAACACATTTGTGAAACGACCCATGGCTACAATTGGGTTCAGAAATACATATCTGCTATTCAATTATATTTTTTTGTACCACAACCATTGCTCCCTGTAGCGCAATAAAGGGGTTGAATAAATGCTGTTTATATCGGAAGTAACCCCTAATACTAGTATACCTGAAGTAGCCTAATATACATGAAGTGCTGTTTTTGCATTTATTTTTTCACCTTTGACCCCTAATCGCGGCCGATTCAGCTGAAAGTTTGTCCATTTTTACAGTATAATATGCAAAGTAACAAACGACAAAGACATATCTAGTATGATTTTAATGCTTATTATGACAACTGTGGAGTCTAAAGCCAGCTTATAGTGAAGCTCATCGTAAATAAATTGGATACAATACCAAATCTATCTAGCATGGACGTCGACATTTCACTTTGAATGACGTCACTAGATTTGTGACATATGGCGAGGGAGTGACATCAAAACATGACCTCGCGCACGTTCAAATAATTAAGTTCAGTATGCGTATAAATTAAATAAATGATTAGTGCCGTTGAATATAAAATATAATCGGTTTCACCTGGACAACTTTATAGGGGCTCGCTAAAGCTCACCAAAATAATGCTTTCTAGGGCTCAACCAAATATATTTTACATTCGATGGCACTAGCCATGTATTTACTACATTCTTCTGTTTCATCACTCTTGGGCATATCTGAGACCCAGTGACCGCAAACTTACAGTAATTAGGTTAGGCACTAGGTTTATATGTGGCTGTGATTGGAGAAATTGGGCTTATGGGTTTTGCGACCAGTGTAGATTCAGATCAGCCTGTGCATCCGCACAGTCTGATCAGAATCTGCACTGTTCGCTATTCCATCAATGAAACACTTGCCATGATCCCAAAAAAGCAAGCAATATACATGTAGATGGTTATCAGGCTACACGAGTCTACTATATGATCAGGAACTACACTGGTCACAAATCCTGTAAGCCCCATTTCTCCAGTCACAGCCACCTATATTTTATTAAGGGTTACAATTGCAGTAGTTAAGTAAACTGCATGCAAGATATGATTCCAATAGTACGGAAGCCCATTAGGGCCACTTCACTTTTTTTTTATATTTTCTTGAATTTTCAAGATGTTTTCTTGAATTTTCGAGATGTTTTCTCGAAAATTCAAGAAAATATCTTGAAAATTCAAGAAAAGACTTGAAAATTCAAGAAAACATCTTCTTTTCAAGATGTTTTCTTGAATTTTCAAGTTCTTTTCTTGAATTTTCAAGATCTTTTCTTGATAAAACCAGATGTTTTCTTGAATTTTCAAGTTCTTTTCTTGAATTTTCAAGATCTTTTCTTGAAAATTCAAGAAAAGAACTTGAAAATTCAAGAAAACATCTTGAATAAATGGAAATTAAAAAAAAGTGAAGTGGCCCTAATGGGCTTCCGTACAATAGTGACATTTTACATATTTATGAAAAGTATATAAGCACAATATTATGCGAAACCATTTTATTTCATATCCATGGATCATCCAACCATTTTCCTAATTTTATAAATCAATTGTTTTGTTTGTTTGTTTATTGGTGTTTAACAGCCTATCAACAGCTAAGGTCATGTAAGGCTGGGCTTCAATCCCATTTTAACCTGCTGCATTGGGGGGGAAAATAAATCAATCGTAAAATGATCATATCCATATCGGTAATTCTAATTATGGATATCCAAAAATAGTGAACAAAATAGTATACATGGCTATCAATAATGTATTATAGATGTCCATCATTTTTTTTATAGACATATAATAACATGCATCGTTTTGATAGATATTCAAAAATTAATAATTTCTTAAAAACATGTAATTAAAAATCAAATGAAATTATGTTTGTTTGTTTGTTTGTTTATTGGTGTTTAATGGACTATCAACAGCTAAGGTCATGTAAGGCCGGGCAAACAGGTTCTATCCCGTTTTAACCTGCTGCATTGGGGGGAAAATTGGGGGGAAAATCCCAAAACAGAATATTTACATCGAGAAAAAATATATTCAGCCCTGAGAATAGAATAACCTGACCTGGTGCCAGGTCCATACCACACCAAAGTCACTTGGCCCCTTCCCCTAAAATAGTGTCACAGGGTGAGAAAAATGTGCATCGGACCGGGGCTTGAACACAGGACCTCTGGTTTACCGTACCATCGCTCTAACCGACTGAGCTAGCCGGGCACGAATACACATTTTCTCCCCATAGTGAGTTACGTACCGTGACAATAGGATTACGAATAATTGTAATACTCACATAAGGGGTATAACCAGATTCAACTGTCACATACAAAATTCCAAAGACATATATGAGGGCCAAACCAGGTCTCCAGTCGGAATTCCGGTAAGAATGAACCCCGATCGTTAAATTACCCATCGCATGCTCACACCTGCAACCCAGTCTGATCAGTGTATTCCTGGTTTGGCCCTCACATACGTCTTTGGCATTTTGTATGCGACAGTTGAATTTGGTCACTTTACAAATTGCTTCAATATTTGGACACTTGATTCAAGTGTCCAAATATTGAAGCAATCCGTAAAGTAATATTAAAGTTATAGCATGATGACAAGCTTGTACAAAGTTTTTTACATTTCGGATGACGACGACGGAAAAAGCGGCGACTATAGCCTTCTGCTAAAGCATGTATGTTTTATCTGTCATACCGGATACAGATCTTCAGATACCGGTACATATGAATATACGAGACACGCCATGTGATTTTGTACCTTCGAATACCTGCGTAATTTCATTAAACAATATTTTTCATAAATATCATGTACTCTGAAAATTTTATCAACTTTGGACGCCATTTATGGAAAATATTGTATATTTTGTAAACGTATTTGTGAAATTACGCAGATGTCCAAAGGTACAAAATCACATGGCATGTCTCGTATAGAATAAAAGGCAGGCTGAATAACACCATTTGATTTGATGAAATTTGCATAAACATGCATTATATTCAAGTACGTACAATTGGAAACTGTGATAAACTAACAGGGGAGATAATGTGGTTTGGCATACTTTGGCATTTGACGAAGACTCACGATTCACCATGTTTTTTTACAAAAAAATAATATTTGATTTATTTCTACTCTAAAGTATATGTTGTTATCACTCATTTGAACAGTCTCGTCGAGACGGTTCAAATGAGTGGTAACAACGTATACTTTCATGAAGAAACATGCTTTGTCAGCACTTTAGAATGATTTACAACATGCTTTGACAGCACTTCAGAATCATTTCCATTGGAAATGATTCTAAAGTGCTGTCAAACCATGTTTTTATTGAGAAACAGGGCAAAAAGTAAAGCAACAGCAGACGACAGTTTCGTGATCAGCAGACTAAGAGTTAAACATGTCCCAGCAAGGAAAATGTGATTTTTTTATTTTTTATCGTGACATGATGAAAAACAGTTATTAATTCAAACATGGATCACATTGGAAATGATTCTGAAGTGCTGTCAAAACATGTTTTTATTGAGAAATAAGGCAAGATATAAAAGCAACAGCAGACGACAATCGTTGTGAGTAGCGGTTAATAGGTTCAATTGTAATAGCAATTGTGCTGGTAAATCCTTAAAACAGTGAATTTCGAGAGGATTGCAATAGTGTTGGCTTTCATTCCAAATCCAAATTACCATTGTGTTTTTTTGTTTGTTTGTTGGGGTTTAGCAGCCTATCAACAGCTACAGTCATTTCAGGCCGGTTCAATGGGTTTAGTACTAAATCCCATATATTACCTGTACAAGTACATGTTCAAGTACATGTACAAATGGGGGGAAAATCCCAAAATCAGAACTGAATATTTACAACAAAAAAAACTATATATTCAGCCCTGAAATCAGAATAATTCTGATCTGATGCCAGGTCCTCGCCACACCAGAATCACTTGGCCCCTCCCAAAAGCAGTAGGATCAGTAATTTTATAATGGGGCACAGGGCAATAACCCAATTCAACTCCCAGGTAACTAAAGAGCCAAAGTTACCATTGTGTACATACTTACTTGTCAATACAGTCTAATAAATATGTTTAATACAATCAGTGAATTAAATTTTGTCGTCTGCTGTTTATTTTTTATTTTCATTTTTTCTCATTGAAATCATGTTCGGACAGAGAATTGAGGTGATTCACATGAATTGACAAAATAGGTTTTCATCAAGAAAAATTAAATTAAAAAATAAACGGCAGACAACAAAATTTAATTCAGGTCGTAACGACTCTTAAGACACAAGACTTGGATACGTGTACACTAGCACTGTTATCTACAATAATATAAACGTTACAAAGAAAAATATAAATAATCACAGTACTGGCACAGCATGAAACCATAAAAGGCGGGAAAAAATCTGCTTTCTGCTTTCTGAGAATTTTTTCTTTTTCCCATTTCACTTCATAAACATGTTTTAACAGCATATGAGAATCATCTCCGATGAGATGATTCTCATGTGCTGGTAAAATATGTTTTTTTTTAAAGCAATAAGAAGTAAATAGAAAGAAGCAGACAACAAATATGTTCCCGCCTTTAAATGGATAAATAAATGTACATGTAATATGAACTGTGAATAGTCCGCCGAAGGTTTCTATTACCATTTTACAGTACAACCTCTCTATAAGACATACAGAAAATCACAGTGTGTTTAATTTGTGACATATTGATAGTTGACTCTGAAGATTTTCTTCTTCATTATTCACTATTTTCTCTCTCTCTCGAAACTGACTATCTAGACGAGGTGATCACCAGCGAGCGTCGCACCCTTGATTTGATTTATTGTTGTTTAACGGCCTATCAACAGCTAAACAGCCCTGAAATTAGAATAACCTAACCTGGTGCCAGGTTCAAACCACACCAAAGTTACTTGACCCCTTCCTCATATTACTCTTATAAGAGGTATAACCACATACAAGAATGTCAAAGACGTACATGAGGGCCAAATCAGTAGCCGATTTCATCAAACTTGCAAAGTATACTTATCTAGCAAAGTATACTTTGAGGGAGTAATCATTTATTTTTCCAGAAATGCATTATTTCATATAGAACTAACGACTGCATATATTTGATGATTAAAAGTATGCAGAATTATTATACTGAATTTATTACATTATACTACAGGTCTCCGATCGGGATTCCAGTAGATGAATCCCGACTGTTACATTCTTTCAACCAACCACGACGTCAAGGTCACCCACGAATGTCAATCGGCACCGGACGAATGTCAATCAAGGTCAACACAAATGCCAAGGTCACCTCAATGACACTGGGTGGATAAACCATCAATGTGAGGAAGCCAGGCCTCCAGATAAGCTTTGTGTCTAAAGCGTACTATACCCCCTGATTTCAAAATCATTGCATATTTTACCTTTTACACATGGGTTATTGATTTTTTTTCATTGCTTTTTGGGGAACAAAATGATAAAAAATTTAAACATTCACTTAATTGAGCTGCAAAAAGCAAACACTGTTTGCTTTTTACAGCTCAACTAAGTGAAGTTTCAACTTTATGAGAGTTACTCAATTTGAAAATCATTGCATATTTTCACATTGCTGTGCGTATTTTGTACTCTCTCTTTTGATCAATGCGTATTTAGCTGAAATAATTGCGTAAAATACGCCAATACGCACCTTATCTGGAGCTCTGGGAAGCTATTGATGAAGTTTGGCATTTCATTCAACATTTGGACGTATGTACACCGGTTACAGAATTGTGACAGCTATGCCTTACTTTGGGTAAGGCGAAAACTCCTGTGTTTAATTTGTGGCATATCGATAGTTCACTCGAGAATTCCATCTTCATTTAGTAGAGACTTTCAAACTACCCAGAAAAACACAGCATGTTTAATTCTATTAGTTAACTTTCGACGTCAATTATAGAAAATATAGTAAATATGTGTACATTCAAACAAAGATGTGTACGCGGCCTGTCAACAGCTATGATCATTTAGGCCGGGTTAACTGTTGTTATGGGGGGTAAATCCTAAAATCAGGACTGAATATTTACAGAATTAAGTTTTATTAACCTGACCAAACTGTAGCCTATTTCACCAACAAAGTAGCAAAGTATACTTTGATGGAGACATTTTCAATCTTATGATAAATTTATTAATTTTTATTATACTGAATTTATTACATTATCACAGCCAAATTGGCTGTGATAATGTAATACATTCAGTATAATAATTCTGCATACTTTTAATCATGAAATATATGCATTTGTTAGTTCTATATGAAATAATGCATTTCAGGAAAAATAAATGATTACTCCCTCAAAGTATACTTTGCTAGTAAAGTATACTTTGCAATGTTGATGAAATAGGCTACTGGTGCCAGGTGCTCACCACATCAGAGTCACTCCTCACAATTAATAGTATTAGTACTAATCTTATTACATTTATAATGGGTATAACATGTGTACGCAAAAGGGCGGGCTAAACAATAAAATAGTTCACAAATTGAGTTTTTAATAAACTACATGTAATTTCTACGCTCTAGCGCTCACTTGAAATTAATTTATTAAAAATTAAAATAATGAACTATAACTATATTACATATCACATTCAAGGGCTGGCAAAAGCATCAGATCATGGTGGGATATAACGGTATGCTACACATGCATGCAATAAAATGCTACTAAAATAAATACGATAAAAAAATAATGCCGTTAAAATAAGCATCATATAAACAAGAAATGGCATTGTAAAACAAAGCTTATCCCCTCGCTGGGAGCCTTGATAATACAAAAATAGCTCAGTGAACTTGACCTTGGGTGGTACAACATGGGTCGTACCGACAGCCTTGATAATAAATCAAAAGAAAAAAAACCTTTTACCATTTTTGCCTTACAAATTTGCCTTATAAACAAGTCCTCAGTGACCTTGACCTTGGGCGGTCGGACGTGGGTCGTATGGAAAACAAAGCACCATCCCAGACACACATTGTGGCCAAATAGTATCAAAATCGGTGAAGCAGTTCATGAGTTATTGAAAAAATAATAAACTTTTAACATTTTTGCCATACAAACAAGGTGAACATAAGTCCTCAGTGAGCTTGACCTTCGGTGGTCGGACGTGAGTCGTATGCAAAACAAAACATCATCCCTGGACTCACATTGTGACCAAATATTATCAAAATCGGTGAAGCGGTTGAAGAGTTGTTGAAAAATGAAAGGTGTTACTAACGCACGTACGCACGTACATACATGGACTAACACTATATCCTCTCTTGCCTGTCAGCGAAGGGATACTAATGCCACATGAATAAAGTAAGTGAACCTTTGATAATGATCACATGGCCATACATGAACAGTGGAGAGAATGGTCAGGTTTTGTCCATTAAACCTTACAATGCTTAATTCAATTTTGCCATCCGTTTATTTTCCATTTTTCTCAGCTAGAAAAACATGTTTTGACAGCACTTTAGAATCATTTCCATTAGAAATAATTTTATAGTGCTGTCAAATCATGTCTTTATAGATAAAGAGACGGAATACAAACCAACAGGAGATGACAATATTCTGTTCCTGCATTCTAAGGGTTAAAACATTGGTATTTTAGGATTTTTACACAATAACTCCTTAACATCAGCTTCAAAATTATCCAGATTTCTTTCCTGATTTATTTTCATCTGGATCTACACAATTAATATATTCATCTGAATCTACACCGTTTACGAACATTTTTTTAACTGATCTTGATGGAAATCTTATCCCTATACTGTCACCTGTGATCCAGACGTGCTGGCTCATCAAGTTATACAGTGTGTCAGTATTTTTCAGATTTTTAAAAACCATATCCCTCAAATGATTAATGAACTAGTCCATAAATTAGCAGGAAATTGTTAATGCTAGCAATTTAGCGGTGAAAGAGTTAATCTAAATAGACAATAAATATCACACTTCGATTTGTTGCCCGTTTTCACCCCACCTGCCTCCCACAATCAATGAAGAATTGGAACCATCACATACCTCGGCCCATTCTGAATAGTAATTTCCATTAACCTTCGAAGGGAAGCACATTTAATACACATCATTTTTATAGTCACTCTTTTTATTATCAAAATAGTTAGAAACTGTAGATCTAATGAACTGGATGTTCACGACTTCAATATGGATGTCACATATGACTGCCAACAGAGTTTCTAATAACATGCTCCAGATAAGCTGCGTATTTGCGTAAATACCCAATTAAAATTGCCAAAAACCCAATTGAAATCAGAAGTAGTGAGTATCAAAAAGCAATGAAAAATTTGTGGTATCTTTATCATGCTACAGAAAACAATAAACAGACCACACATATAGCATGTTTTCTTATTTTTCCATCAAAGCACATCTTGGTATTTCATTAGAATTGTCTCCTTTCATTAGAATTGTCTCCAAGGAGATGCCAAGACATGTTTCATTTAGAAGAAAACTATTAAATAATTGCTGTCTGTTGATGTGTAAACTGTAGTGTGGTTTTATTTTACCCAATAAAAACTTTGAAATACCCAATTGCTTCAGAAATGATGGAGTAAAAATACTCAATTACTAATTCCTTATCTGGAGCCCTATAATCATACTGAATATATAATCTCTACATAGTGAAACCAACCAATCAATCTGGGTTCAGGCATGACGAGATATTCCGCCAGCTGCGACTGCCGGCGCCACCTGTACGTAGGGCCAGCCACTCCTGTTGGTTTCCAACACTGCCGATATTCTCCTCGCAGTCGTGCACGCTGCTCTCCCCTTGTATGTAGACATTGGCACCGCCACCTGTGGATTTAATTTGATTTATTGGTGTTTAATGGCCTATCAACAGCTGTCATTTTAGGTCATGTCAACAGGTTAGAATCACCCCTGTTGTGCTGGGGGTGGGGGGGGGGGGGGGGGTGGGGTGGGGACTGAATATTTACTGAAGAAAAAAAAAGGTCCTCACCACAGAGTCAATTAGCGCCACTCCCTAAAAGTAATTAAATTAGTGTTAATAATGGGTATAACTGGATTCAACTCTCTACTGTCTGTTTCACGAAAGCACATCTTCTTACTGTCTGTTTCACGAAAGCTGCCCAAATTTTACGGCCATATAAACAATTAAAAAAACATATTTTTTTCGATAATATTAAATTAAAGGAAAATTTAAGAATGAGCCTTCTTTTTATTTCGTGAAATTTGGTCAAATATTGATTTTATTGCGAAAACAAAATTTCCCCATGTTAAATCCCCATAGACATCTTCACGGAGTGAAGATGTCTATGGGGATTTAACATGGGGAAATTTTTTTGAATTTTAGAAATACTGGACCGATTTTTAAAATTTAACTCTTGTTTTCTTAGTTAGATCATATCCAAGCTATCTAGCCAGGTTTCGGAGTCAATTTCCAAATTTTTTTGTTTTTTGACTCCTCCCACACTTCCTTACCACTTTTTCCCCCATGTTAAATTCCCATAGACAAATCAATTTTTCGCAATAAAATCAATACATGTATTTGACAAAATTTCACGAAATAAAAAGAAGGCTCATTCTTAAATTGTCCTTTAATTTAATATTATCAAAAATAATATTGTTTTTGAACTGTCTATATAGCCGTAAAATTTTGGCAGCTTCCGTGAAACAGACTATAGTAACAAGGAAGCCAAAACTGTGCCTGAGGGCCAAACCAAGGATATCGGGATTCTGGTAAGGATGAAACCTATCGCTAAATTTACCCTTCACACACTCCCAACCAACCGCCCATGGGTAATAATATACTTACAACACTAAATTAAATTGTGTTGATATTCTGGACTGTTTAGCCCTTGGTACGTTAAGGTAAACAATATATAGACTGCTCCGAGACAAATGAGTTGTGCGTTATCTCTAGAGCTTAACTCGATATAATCCTCTGAAATCCCTACATTTTAATTAAAAATATTTTATCAATGTAATGCTGACGTTCAACTCGTGAGATATTGGATATCTATTGCGAGCCAGTAATACAGACAAAACTAGATTGGTCAGTAAGCGAGGCTTACGGAATACCCCCCGCGTGGGCCCAGGTACCCCTAAAATATGTAAAAATTTCCAAGTGTGTGGGCTTGTGACCTTGACTCTGGGATTAGCGCGAGCGGCATGAACGTGAATTTGTCACAGGGTGGTAGAGGTCCATTGGAGTAAAGAGTGTGTGAAATGTGAAGCAGATCCGAGCAAGGAAATAGAAGTTATAACCGATTTCTCTGATGTTAAGTTTTGTAAAGAGACTACCGTATAACCTCGAATTAACGCCCCCGGAGGCATTACATTTTACAAAAGGGGAGGGGGGGGCGTTTATTAGCCAGTAAAAAAAATAATAATTACCAAGGACCGCCAATTTCAAACACAAATAAGGATTTAAGGATTATTTGTGTTTGAAATTGGCGGTCATTGGTAAATTTTTATTTTTTTATTTTTTTTTATTTGGGGGGGGGGGGGGGGGGGGGGGGGGTGTGGGGGCGTTTATTAGGAGGGGGGCGGGCGTTAATTCGAGGTTATACGGTATGTATGTGACATTGACCTCGGAGATTCAGGCGGGGATTTAGTCACAAGCAATATGAAATAATTATTAAGAATTTTCAATGAAAGAAATAGAAGTTATAACATATTTCTCTGATGTTAAGTTTTGTAAAGAGACTAAGTATGTGACCTTGACCTTGGGATCAGCGGGGGTTGGACAGTCGTAGATTTGTCACAGCATGATAGTACAACCTTAGAGGAATGCACAAGTGAAATAATAAGAATTTTCAATGAAGGAAATAGAGTTATAACTTATTTCTCTGATGTTAAGTTTTGTAAAGAGACTAAGTATTTGACCTTGACATTGGGATCAGCGGGGGTTGGACAGTCATGGATTTGGCACAGCATGGTATTAGAGCCTTACAGGAATGCATGTGTGAAATATTAAGAATTTTAGATGAAGGAAATAGAAGTTAGAACAATATTTCTCTGATGTTAAGTTTTGTAAAGAGACTAAGTATTTGACCTTGACCTTGGGATCAGTGGGGGTTGGACGGTCGTGGATTTGGCACAGCCATGGTAGTAAGAGCCTTTAACTGGAATGCATCGTTGTGAAATATTAAGCATTTTAGATAGATGAATGAAATAGAAGTTACAATATTTCCTGATGTTAAGTTTGTAAAGAGATAAGTATTTGACTGACTGATGTAAGTGAAAGAAGACTAAGTATTTGACCTTGACCTTGGGATCTGCGGGGGTTGGACGGTCGTGGATTTGGCACATGGTAGTAGAGCCTTACAGAATGCATGTGTGAAATATTATGCATTTTAGATGAAGGAAATAGAAGTTATAACAATATTTCTCTGATGTTAAGTTTACGGACTAAGTATTTGACCTTGACCTTGGGATCTGCGGGGGGTTGGACGGTCGTGGATTTGGCACAGCATGGTAGTAGAGCCTTACAGGAATGCATGTGTGAAATATCAAGCATTTTAGATGAAGGAAATAGAAGTTATAACAATATTTCTCTGATGTTAAGTTTACGGACGCACGGACGCACACGGACGTACCAACATTTTGGGTTTATGGGCTATTTGCTATATAAAAGATCAAAGGACTAGCCCCTAAACTTCAAAAGGTTTTATGGGCTAACGGAATAAGTTCAAAGGATTCTTTTGTCTTAGGCTCCTCCCCCTAGCCCCTAAACCCCCTAATGTTCGCCCGGACAGACGCACGGACGGACGTTCTTACAGTACTATACTTATGTGGCTTATCACATGTTAAATATTAGCCACATAAAACAATTTTAGCCACATAAAAGGATTTTTTAGGTGGCTAATTGTAACCAACCCTATCCTTTACTAAGTCCATAACCCTGTGGGGCTAGCCACATAAGTACCCTAATGTGTGCCCGGACGGACGGACGGATGGACAGACGGACGGACGGACGGACGGACGGACAACCTGACTCCAGTATACCCCCCCCCACAACTCGTTGCGGGGGGTATAATTAGCATTCATTTTATACGCGAGACTCAGACTGATACAACGATTGAAACATCAGGCGCGGATCCAGGATTTCGGGTTGCGGGGGCGTAACTATTTTGCAAAACTTGACTATATTATCGAGCTCGTTCGTAGACCGAGCGGTGCTCGGGATAGCGCTAGGGGGGTCCGGGGTCATTCCCCCCCGTAACATTTTTGAAATCTACATCGCATTTCCTGCGTTCTGGCGCATTTTGGAGCAAAAATATTGACACTGTCACAGTATGTTTAGACATGAGTTTTGATTGAAAATGTTGAAATTTTGAGACAATAAGACAACAACCGAAAAATGCATGGAATACATGGCACTTGGCAAAAATAAACAATAAATTCACAATGCGAACGTAGAAACGTGCCTTGTAACTTGTAAAAAATCTTTACTCGGCGAATTTTAGGGGGGGGGGGGGGGGGGGGGGGTGGGCGCGCGCCGGGTAAACCCCCCCCTGAATCCGCCCATGAACATTATTACGTTTCCAACATGGCAATGTAGCTCAGTTCCAGCTTTTTCACAAAGCTACATACCGGTACATTGTAGCTATAATCAAAACCTGTAGCCTATTTCACGAACATTGCAAATATACTTATCTAGCAAAGTATACTTTGAGGGAGAAATTTTCAATTTAAGGATAAATTTATTAATTTTTATTATACTGAATTTATTACATTATCACAGCCATTTTGGCTGTGATAATGTAATAAATTCAGTATAATAATTCTGCATACTTTTAATTATCAAATAAATGCAGTCGTTAGTTCTATATGAAATAATGCATTTCGGGAAAAATAAAAAGTATACTTTGTTAGATTAGATAAGTATACTTTGCAATTTTGATGAAATCAGCTACTGGTATATGTAAGACTACAAAACAAAAATAGTTAGAATTTTAGCACATTTTGTAGAAAATTCAACGTCAAAAAAATACAATAAATACAAGTAGTGGGCCTTTTATAATGTGGCGATAACTGCATCTTGTATCAATCTACTGACGTCACTGAAGCATCATTAACCATTAGAATTTGGGAAGTAAAATTGTCGTCTGCTGTTGTTTCATATTGTGTCTTCTTTCTCAATAAAGACATGGTTTGACATAACTTTAGAATCATTCTAAATGATTCTGAAGTGCTGTGAAAGCATGTTTTTTCTGAGAAAAATGGATAATAGAAAGTAATCAGCAGACGACAAAAATTTAATTCAGCATTGCAAGGGTTAATGGTGCTAGAGATGCTACCTGACCTTAATTAAGCCTTAGACCGCTATTTTTGTCATCTGCTGTTTATTTTCTATTTTCCATTGTTATCATCAAAAACATGCTTTGACAGCACTTTAGAATACGTTGCAACATGCTTTGACAGCACTTCAAAATCATTTCCATTGGAAAATTCTGAAGTGCTGTCAAACCATGTTTTTATTGAGAAATAAGGCAAGATATAAAAGCAACAGCAGACAACAATTGTTGTGAGTAGCGGTCTAAGGGTTAAGCTGTGTGAAAATGCAGAATGGCTTGAAAATGTTCAAAGCCAGACCTGTCAATCAACTGGTTTACATTTGTTGCATGCTGCGGGAACTTTTTTCAAATGTAATAGAGAAACTCACAAAAATTGCATTACCAATTTAAATAAAAATATCTATATATCTTTTAATAACATGTTTTGGCCATACATGAGAATCATCTCCAATTTGGATTCTGACATAATTTTGAATTTTCGCTTGATAATTCCAGCACAAAAATATTTACACAATTCCCTAACATTCCAAAATTTATATCCCAGTAAATTCCCACGCCGAACTACTTTCTACAGGTGCGCTGTCAGTGCTGTCAATGTAAACAAATGGCTGCTGTCTGTCAAAATAAACACATTTTCTTGATGAATTTATTTCAAATACTGGGATTATAAAATATGAATGGCCTTTTTGTGGAATTTATCGGGGATATAAACTTGGAAAAGTCGCGGGAATACTGGACGAGGCCTTCCGGCCTTCGTCCAGTATTTCCGCAACTTTTCCAAGTTTATACCCCGATAAATTCCACAAAAAGGCCATTCATTCCTATATTAAATATCTTCATTTTTTATTGTGAAATGATAATACTTTCAGACATTTAACAAGAAGTTCCCATTCTTGAGAGTAATTAACGCTTAGACCACTACTCACAACAATTGTCGTCTGCTGTTGCTTTTATATCGTGCCTTATTTCTCAGTAAAAATATGCTTTGACAGCACTTCAGAATCATTTCCAATGGAAATGATTCTGAAGTGCTGTCAAAGCATGTTGTAAATTATTCTAAAGTGCTGTCAAAGCATGTTTTTGATGATAAAAATGGAAAAGATGATAAAAATGGAAAATAGAAAATAAACAGCAGACGACAAACAAAATAATAAGATAGCAGTCTAAGGGTTAATATAAATAAAATAAGTTAATAACAATCAATTGTAAAACATGTTTATAATACTGAATTTATTTTGTTAACCAATCCGCGATTTTCTACAGACGACTTACAGGTAAATTGGGTTCAGAAATATGATACAAATCTGCAATTAAACTAGTTTCTCTATTCTATTTCATCACTTTCTATGCATATCTGAGATCCAGCGTCTTTAACTCTTTTAAAATTACAGACCTCTATAATAGCGGTGTTTGCAAACAGTGTAGATCCAGATGAGCCGGCTCGTCATGAGGATCTGCACTGTGTATCATGCCTCATTTGCATATGAAAATAGCCTGATACCACCGCGCGTCACTATCAGTAAAATAAATATTACTAAATGATTATATCTGTATAGCGGGCACTCGTAATTTTTAGAACCGGTGGAATAGTGACACAATTGTACACTTATTTAATTCCTATAAAGAACAGTTTGTGCCTACTGAGTGGGCATGTACCTTTAAATTAACATATCACAGTCCATACCCAGGGATTCCGCTGGGGAAAATAAATAAAATCGCCACTTCAAAAAAATTGGCGATAAAAAATTACAATTTTCGAAAAAAAAATTTTTTTTTATTTTTTCTCTCGAAAATTGTAATTTTTTATCGCCAATTGCGAAAGTGGCGATCGCCAGCGGAATCCCTGCATGCCAGTTGTTTAGTGTTGAAAGGGTTAAATTGTGTCACTTACTGTGTTCAACGGCAATCGTGTCTTTGATCTTGTTTCCCATCTTTTTTCTCGGCTGTCGTTTCAGCAGCAGGACGGCGCCGGTCAGCGTCTTCAGGATGGACAGGTCAAGGATGCTGTTTTTGACCGCCTCATTGGCGATGTTCTGCCGCAGCCACGACTTCATGTAGGACACGTCAAGGCCAAGCTGGTGTGCACCCCAGTAACTGTAAGATTTGATTTGATTTATTGGTGTTTAACAGCTTATCAACAGCTAAAGTCGTTTAAAGCCGGGCCAAAGGGTACGATCCCGCATGTAACCTGCTGCATTGGGAAGAAAATCCCAAAATCAAAACAGAATATTTACATCGAAATAATTAGATATTCAGCCCTGAAATTAGAATAACCTGACCTGGTGCCAGGTACATACCACACCAAAGTCACTTGGCCCCTTCCCCTAATAATGTACAGACAAATCACATTATAACAAGGTCACTCGGACTTTCAGAAGTACCTCCAAATAAGTAATGGGTTCGATATATCCATTTGATTGCACATGACTGTCACCAGTGTCTATTGATAAGAGCCATCATTGAAGTGAATGTAATAGATAATGTACTTAGCCGTTAGAATGCTGGGAGCGAAAAGTGCTGTCTGCGGTTGTTTAGATTTTGCCTTCTTTCTGAACTAGATGGTCGGTAAATCTGACAAATGCTGTCAAAATCTGATATCGCAAGCGGTCACAGAGATATAGCAATTTGAAAAATTTTAACGTAAGCTTTAAAAAATAATTCTAAGTCATTCGACCTTGTGTTTCCTCGGCAGCATGGGTAGGGTATACAATGAAAATATGGATAGTGATCAATGTGTATATGAAATTTCAAGTTGATATCCCAAGCAGTCACAGAGATATAGCAATTTGAAAAACTTTAACGTAAAACTTGGACGGCAGACGCCGAACAAATGAAACGGTGTCGAGCCTGGAATACACTTGTGTTGGGGAGAGAAGTTACTTCTCTCCCCAACACAAGTGTATTCCAGGCTCGACACTGTTTCATGTAGTACTTCAGTTCTGAATTTACAAAATCCCGATTTGGTGCCAGGTGCCCTTACCACATCAAATAGTTTGGCTCGAAATCACGAAATTGCACTGAACTTTGCTCAACAACACCAATAATTGGACTGGAATCCAAATTCCATGACTTTCAATGACCTTTTCAGAAAAAGAGGCAAATTCCATGACTTTCCAGGCCTGGAATCCATTTTTCCAAATTCCATGACTTTGCAGGAATTTAAGGACCAGTGGGAACCCCGATTACAGCACAGGTTCTTGAAGAAAGGTTCATATTTTGGTGTGGTATGGGTTATTTCGGTATATCAGGTGGTTTGGGTACATTGTTACCAACATACAATTTACGTCACCTCCCGCAACTCAGTACACGTACAAGTACGGTAATTTACAAGGTGAGAAACGGAGCTTCTACTCGTGTTTTTAACCAATAAAACCATTATTTATTAACCGATGACAATAAAACCTGTCCCAAATTGTTTGTTTAGATTAATGTATTGGACCTGAACTGCCAATGCAAGTCAAACATTTATATATCGTCTGAAAAACGTCAAATATTCTCGGATAGATGGTCGAGCTCTGAAAGTGGAGAAATTTGGTTACACACTATGTTTACAACTTTACAGCGCGACGTTCATTGACTGACACAGTGACGGGGTATGTCATAGTGGATTTTGACACATCACAGGAAATCGCTATCCAATCAAATGGCGCACCAAGCATGTAATCTCCGCTTTCAGGGCTCGCAAAGAAAAGCTCGCAATTGTATGGATTTTAATGTCTTAAATGTTGGAACAGATAAATGTAGTTCACACATTCTATCAGCATCAGCAGATTGATATATGTCTCTTGAATCGATAGAACGTGAATTTGGAGTTTGTGGTTGAAAATTTATGATATAATCGGTCTGAAAGCAACGCATATTGGAAATTTTATTGGCCAAATATTGAAAAAGCTTTCTTTCCTTTGGGTACTTTGACAGTACAAAGGGGTCCGAAAGTTCGGAACGGTGAACGTGCAGATAATTGACGATTTCAGTCGTGTGTAATGAGTGAGCATTAGTAGTATGTAAATTACCCAAAACAAACGAACTCCACCCAAATCTACCCAAAATCCACTAAAATACACATATGACACCAACATACTGACAATCTGTTCAAACACCTGTAATTACAGTACCTGAATTTGATCCTCTCCTGCAGGATGAACGTAATCCACGACTGGCAGACGGCCTCCACAGCAAGGGAGATAACACTGAGCTGCACCGTCTGCTTGAGCTTGTTAACTCCCTCCAACACGGGCTCCAACACCGTCTCCAGCGCATGCTCGATGTAGATGTTGTGGCTCATTGGCAGGTCTGAAAAATATGGTAGCTCGTTGTGTAAATAATTTTCACTAAACTTTGTACGACTAAGAAGTTTGTAAGTGCAAAACTTACAGCTGATGCTGGCAAATATTTTGTGGATATCTTCACATTTAATTATATGTCACTCATGATGGTGTAAGAAACCGAGGGATAAACATCTTTGGAAGAACTTTGTTATTGTACGACGTTTAGTGAAACGGGCCCCAGTCTAATAAATAGGTTACCGAATATGGAAAATCATGAGTAACCTCCCTTAGAATTATTTGGTGTTAGAATTGTTGAAGTTTATTGGTTTTATTCTCATGAACAACAAAAAAGTATTTTATTTGAAAGTGAAAGTGAAGAGTTTAACGTCCCACCAACATATAGAGACGGGACCACAGTCTAAAGTCTCATCCGACAGACCAGAGGGATGGAAATACTATAAATGCTATTGATGCCCTAGGCGAGGTTTGAACCCACAATCTCCGGATTGGAAGTCAGATGTTCTAACCCCTAGGCCACAACCCATCCCTGTTTTCTATTTGATGAAATTCCATCAAATAATATTTTTACGTTTACATTTTATTGTGAAAAAGCATTTTCAACACAAGACAAAAAGGAGCCTGCGAGTGAGGAGAGTCTTGAGGATTTAGCGACTGGAAAATGTGGAACAAACAGTAGTACGTACCTCTGTCTGCCTTCTGCCTCCAGAGTTTCCCCATTGGCATTGTCTGTTTAAAGTAGTCCGAGGCTGAACTGGCACAGTTTTTCGAGAACTGCTTCATACTCACACCTGGTAAACTCTGAAAATATATTATAGGAATGAATGGCCTTTTTGTGGAATTTATCGGGGTTTTAACTTGGAAAAGTCGCGGGAATACTGGACGAAGGCCGGAAGGCCTCGTCCAGTATTCCCGCGACTTTTCCAAGTTTATATCCCCGATAAATTCAACAAAAAGGCCATTCATTCCTTATAATTCCAGCATTTGAAATAAATTCATCAAGAAAATGTGTTTATTTTCCGTTTTCTTAAGAATTATTTTAACTGCGCCTCACGGTTACGGAAAGTAGTTTGGCGTGAGAGTTTACTGGGATATAAATTTTGGACAGAGACTTGCTACGGGCCAATCAAATGTTAGGGAATTGTGTAAATATTTTTGTGCTGGAATTATATGTCAAGTAGAACTTGAGTTATCTTTAGAACAAGAATACATACGGTACTGAGAAAATTAAGAGTCGTGAGAAAGACAATAATTCCAGCAGAAAAATATTTACACAATTCCCTAACATTTGATTAGTCCTTCGTCCAGTATTCCCGCGACTTTTCCAAGTTTATACCCTGATAAATTCCACAAAAAGGCCATTCATTCCTATAATGAAGCACGCCTGGCGGTGCTTTAGCTTAACGAATAACAAGAAGCTGTGTGAAAGGAAACAGATATTAAAAGAAATTTCCACCAATGTTAAGTTTATGAAAGCGCTAAGACCTTGACCTTGGCATTAGCGGGGGTCTGTTGGTCACGGATTTGGCATGGCATGATATAGATCCATTAACGGAAGGAATGTGTGAACTATCAAGACGCTTGGTGAAAGGAAAAATAAATTATAACAGATTTTCCTCAACACATCAACAGACAGCAATTATTAAATAGTTTGCTTGGAAATGAAAACATGTCTTGGCATTTCATTAGAATTGTCTCCTTGGAGACAATTCTAATGAAATACCAAGATGTGTTTTCATGGAAAATAAGAAAAAAATATGCTATATTTGTGGTCTGTTTATTGTTTTCTGCAGCATGATAAAGGTACCACAAAATTGTTATTGCTTTTTGATACTCGCTACTTCTGATTTCAATTGGGTTTTTGGCAATATTAATTGGGTATTTAAGCAAATATCCAGCTTATCTGGAGCTCTGTGTGCTCCTCTATGTTACACTTGGCAGACACAGATACTAGGGGGGAAAGTGTTAACTTACTTGTAGGTTGTCACTGACAGTGCCCAGTCGCTGTGTAATGGTGGCCAGGCTGGTGTGTGTGTGTTCCTCTATGTTACACTTGGCTGACACAGCCTTCAGGAACTGCTGTAGCTGGTACACACATAGCTGTGTCTCATCCACCAGGATCTGTAGGTTGATTGGTTGGTTGATTGATTGGTTGGTTGGTGGCTGGTTGGTTGGTTGGTTGGTTGGTTGGTTTGAGTGACTGGATCAATTTATCAATTAATTTCATGTGCAGTTACCTTGATCAGTCAATCAGTGAAAGCATCATCAATAAATAAGTTGGTTGGTTGGTTGGTTGGTTGGTTGGTTGGTTGGTTGGTTGATTGATTGATTTATAAATTTATTTTATGTACAATTACCTTGATCAGTCTATTAGTGAACGTATCAATAAGTCAATAAATCAGCCAAATAAAAGTTAGTTACCGACTTTTACTTGACTGACTGAACACTATTTTTTAGCTCTTTATAGCCCACAAGTTTCTCAGCATATATATATATACCGTAAAGATTCTAATAGATGCCCGGGCGTCTATTAGAATCACCACTGGCTCCGAAGTCCAGGGTGGGCGTTTAATAGAGGCAAGTGTTATTCAGCAAAGGGAAAATGATAACAAAATATACGATGTTCAGCTATCTGAACAAAAACATAACTATATATAAGGGACGTTACTCTCAAACGCCAGACTTTATTGTACTGTCTGTCAGTTTATAAACATTTGACCCAAGACGTTTCGGCCCACTCTGGTCATTATGGTACAGCCGGTAGAAATGTTAAATTTTATGGTAATGTATATCAAGACAGCGTCAATCAGTAATGCTGATCAGATTTACGCCTACGGACGTTTCGTCAGCGTTAGCGTTTCGGATCTGTCGGGTTTGAGATGCTTTGAAAATGGCGTCTCCGTAACCGTGTAAATTCTGATCATCCTGTGTCCGTGCAAATAGCTACTGCTGATGAGGAATTTACTGTGACACCGGAAACAGTCGAATTTCGCTTCCGCTTTTAAAAGTGAAAGTAGCAATTATGTTTTTTCCCCGATTTTAAAGGAAGTTGCTTTCGAAATAATGGAAAGAAAAAAAATCTAATTGGACAATTAGCTCCGATTTTGTTTCAAGTCGGTACTGGGCGTTTATTAGAGGCACTAATTTCGTGAAAATCGGCCAAAAAATGTGTCATTTTCAATGTAAAAAGTGGGGGGTGGGCGTCTATTAGAGCATGGGCGTCTATTAGAATCTTTACGGTATGCAAAGAGTTTAACAGAGAAAACAATTGGCCTGGCCTCACCTTGAGGTCGGTCTGTGAGATGAGCAGGAAGTTACTGATAGACATGTTTGACAGCGACTGGTGGATCTTCGTACGGCACCACTGCAGCGACATGTCCGACGTCGCTCCCAGCCGTGTCGCCAAGGCAACGACCTTTGCCACGTCCGGCGGCGACTTTGTAGCCGAGAGCACAGCACCTGAAAATTATTGACCAAATATTGCTAAGCAATAAAATAAGCTATATTTGTACATTTACAACAGACATGTGTCATTTCCATTTAATGGTGTGTAATGACCTGTCAATAGCTAAGGTCATTTTAGGCCGGGTTTCACAGGTTGTGATGGGAGAAAATGACAAAATCAGAACTGAATATTTACGGAAAACATATATATTCAGCCCAGAAATTAGAATAACTTGATCTGGTGTCAGGTCCTCACCACACCAGTCACTTAGCCCCACTCCCTAAAAGTAATACAATCAGTACTAAATAACGACTCCGTGATTTGTTCACATTGCAAGTTGAACAGGGTTGGTAGGTGTCACGTACCAACTACAGTATCAGAACAGAATTTAAAACAGACGGGACAAACCTTTAGCAGTGGTCTCCATAGATTTGGAGATCTGTTCTCGTAGCGGGTCACATAGCAATGCTAGGTGTCATATAGCAATGATGGATGTCACATAGCAACGATGATACAATAATAAACTTTACAAACGAAAACACAACAGACGGGACAATATTTCCTGTAGTTGTGGTCTAGATAGACTAGATCTGGGGGCCGTTTCACTAAACTTTGTACGACTAAAATGTTTGTAACAGCAAAATTATGATAGTCTGTAAATTTCACACTAACAATGTTTTCTTGTAAACAATTATTGGATTTACATTTATTGAGCATAGGCTGATATGCTCCATACATGTAAATCCATCAATTGAAATTTCCAGTCGATCCTAAATTTGCACTTACGAATATTTTAGTCGTACAAAGTTTAGTGAAACGGCCTCCTGTTCTTGTAGCAGGTTGATCAGGGATTGGTAGACGTCAAGCAACTACGGGTGTCATATAGCAACTGTGGTACCATACTGTGAATTCTCAAACATAATCACAACAGACAGGACAAACCTTTAGCGGTTGTCTCCATAGATTCGGAGATCTGTTCTCGTAGCAGGTTGAGCAGGGGTTGGTAGGTGTCACGTAGCAACATGCCGGTCCTCGTACTGTACTCCCCGTTCACCAGAGGTGTGGGGTAACATTTGTCCGACATCTGTGACGCCAGGGCATTGCACATATCTGCAATACAAAAAGGTAATACAATTATACAACAGATAGACCTCCATTTGTTCATTTTCACGGGTTTCGCTAATTGCTGATGGCAGTTAGCCTACCTTAGTGGCTGTATGGCAAACAGTGTCTGCCCTGATCAGTACGAGCATACACGGAGATGCACAGACTGATCTGCGCTTATGTTAGTCGCATATGTTATTTATTTAATGGTATTTACAAACCTGTCAACAGCTAAGGTCATTTTAGGTCGGGTGAAAGGGTTGAATACCATATTTCAAAATCTCAAAATGAGAATATTTACATAACAAGAGGGCCATGATGGCCCTAATTCGCTCACCTGACACCATGAACACCAGAGGAGAATGTGCCATTGAGTTCATACGTGTTTTAAAAATAATTTGCTATTTTTAGATGGCGGTCATCTTGGATTAAGCGATGACTCTCATTTTACCAAATCTGAATATGCTTCACCCAAGGATCTTAATTTACTATGAAGTTTGGCCAGCATCGGCCATGTGGTTCCTGAGAAAAAGACGTTCAAAATCTCGAATAAATGGACCTTTTGGCGGCCATCATGGATGACATAATCATCCGATTCCGACAAATATTGCACCAGAGCAATCGCCTCATCGATACCTTCAATTTGATATATGACATGAGCATATTCGGTCAAAAATAAAATTTGACCCCACTGGACAAGCCCATTTTTTACCCCGGGGTCACCATTTTCACAACTATGAAAGAGCATTGTACATCGATCATTCCTACCAAGTTTTAGCTTTTTAAGAATTTGTGCTATTTTTAGACGGCGGCCATCTTGGATTAGCGATGACCTCCAATTTAACAAATCTGAAAAGGCTTTACCCATGGACCATAACTTTTAAGTTTGGCTACCATGGGCCAAGCGGTTCATGTGAAGAATTTTGAAATCTCTAATAAAAGAACGACCTTTTGACCTTTCGGCGGCCATCTTGGATGACATAACCATCCGATTTCGACAAAAAATTCACCAGAGTGATCGCCTCATTGATACCTTTGATTTGTTATATAAGATGACCATATTCGGTCAAAAATACAATTTTACCCCAATTTGACCCCACAGGCCACGCCCATTTTTGACCCCGGGGTCACCATTTTAACAACTTTGAAAGAGCATTGTACATCGATCATTCCTACCAAGTCTCGTCGAAATCCGGCTAGCGGTTCATGAGAAGAAGATTTTTTAAGAATTATGCTATAAATAGATGGCGGCCATCTTGGATTAGCGATGACCTCCATTTTAACAAATCTGAAAAGGCTTCACCTATGGACCATAACTTTTAAGTTTGGCTACCATGGGCCAAGCGGTTCATGTGAAGAAGAATTTTGAAATCTCTAATAAAAGAACGACCTTTTGACCTTTCGGCGTCCATCTTGGATGACATAACCATCTGATTTCAACAAAAAATGCACCAGCGCCTCGTTGATACCTTCAATATGATATATGACATGACCATATTCGGTCAAAAATAAAATTTGACCCCAATTTGACCCCACGGGTCACGCCCATTTTTGACCCCGGGGTCACCATTTTAACAACTTTGAAAGAGCATTGTACATCGATCATTCCTACCAAGTTCTGTCGAAATCCGGTTTTGTGCTATTTTTAGACGGCGCCATCTTGGATTACGTAATGACATCATTTTAACAATTTTGTAATCCCCCTACCTAAGGACCATGACCATGAAGTTGACTATAGGCCCAATGGTTACCGAGGAGAAGACGTTTGAAAATGTTCATGGACGACGACGACGGACACATTGCGGTAACAATAGCTCACATGAGCTTTGCTCAGGTGAGCTAAAAATATATATTCAGCCCCAAAATTTGAATAACTTGCTCTGGTGTCAGGTCCTCACCACAACAGAGTCACTTAGCCCCTGTATAGCTAGCTATAAGGTATCTCATCTCATCTCATCTGAACTCAACCATATACATCAATGATCGATTCTGAAAATAATCTGCCAGCGAAACACTACTTACACGTATCCCAGGCACCCATTGCTGCTATATGGAGACACTTCTTGGATGCCAATAACATCGGGCCCACACAGCCAGGGGGGAATAAATCTGTCGATACGAGTAGAGGAATGTTAAGGTCTGGGAGAGCAGCAGGTAACATATTTATTATAATATAAACATCCCCCTGTAGCCTATTTCATCAACATTGCAAAGTATACTTATCTAGCAAAGTATACTTTGCGGGAGAAATTTTCAATTTAAGGATAAATTTATTAATTTTTATTATACTGAATGTATTACATTATCACAGCCATTTTGGCTGTGATAATGTAATAAATTCAGTATAATAATTCTGCATACTTTTAATCATCAAATATATGCAGTCATTAGTTCTATATTATATATTGCATTTCGAGAAAAGTAAATGATTACTCTCTCAAAGTATACTTTGCTAGATAAGTATACTTTGCAATTTTGATGAAATCGGCTACTGGGCTAAGAATTTTTTTGAATTTATTTGTGTATTATTATGTTTGAAATGACTACCGGTAATACCATGTGAAAGTAACATACCGTAAAGATTCTCAATTAGAATCACCACTGGCTCCAAAGTCCTGGGTGGGCGTTTAATAGAGGCAAGTGTTATTCAGCAAAGGGAAAATTATAAAAATATACAATTTTCAACTATCTGAACAAAACAAAAAATAAACGAAGGGACGTTACTCTCAAACGTCTGCCGGACTTGATTTTACTGTCTGTCTGTTTATGGACATTTTGGACCAAGATGTTTCGGCCCACTTTTGGTCATTATGGTACAGTCGGTAAAAATGTTAAAATAATGGTAATGTATATATCAAGCCAGTGTCAAGCATTAATGGTGATCAAATTTGTGCCTACGGACGTTTCGAACTTTCACCGTTTCGGACCATGGACGTTTCGGTCTGTGGACGTTTCGGTCCGTATTAGTGCGATTATTTTTGGCCCACAGTCACGACCAGAACAAGCCCTATTTATTTTTGCTCATCTCCTAGGAAATATCAGCCAACAATCCAACATGATCTCAATTTGACCCATATTTAATTATACGAGATGGGTTTGAGATGCTTTGAAAATGTCGTCTCCGTAACCGTATAGATTCAGATAGCCCTGTGTCCGTGCAAATAGCTGCTGCCAATGAGGAATTTAATGTGACACCAGAAACAGTCGAATTTCGCTTCCGTGTTTGAAATGGAAAGTATTAATTATGTTTTTCCCCAATTTTCAAGGAAGTTGCCTTTGAAATACATGTATTAGAAAGAAAAGAAATCTAGTTGGATAATTAGCTCCAATTATGTTTCAAGTTAGCAGTGGGCATTTATTAGAGGCACTAATTTCGTGAAAATCAGCCAGAAAATTCGTAATTTTCAAAGTCAAAAATAGGGGGTGGGCCTCTATTAGTGCATGGGCGTCTATTAGAATCTTTATGGTATTTTTAATGTACTGAAACTATAGGAGGGTGGAGGGAGAAATACGGCATTTCTGTTTTCTTAGTACTGTGAATCGATTTTCTGACAGTCTGATGAAGCTAATTTGTTTCATGTGTCTATTAAAATACAATGTATTTCTTTGAAATAAACATATATTCTAATAAAGTGTTCAATATTCTTACATGTGTCAGTTACATTGCTCTCACAATTACCTCATGATGCCGCATAAAACTAATTGAGTTTAAAAAGTTAAATTGAAAATTAAATTGAATTAACTCTTTGCATGCTGGGAAACTTGTGGGCTATAAATAGTTCAAAACTAGCGGACAAAAATTCATCATATTTTCTTGTATTTCTCCCCGTAAATATCATGAATATGTCTTGGAATTTCATTAGAATTGAGTCCTGAGGACTCAATTCTAATGAAATTTCAAGACATATTTAAAGAGATAAATAAAACATACACTCCTAATTCGTTTGGTGGATATTTTCGCCGCTAGCACGCAAAGAGTTAATTAGTAGTACATGTAGTGTGGAGAAGTAGCATTTATAACTTGTCTACATTTAGAATAATTCTGAAACATATAATCCTCTATTCCTGTACTTAAAACATATAAACTGTAAATAAAACTATCAGTATGCATTCTTTGTTATATTAACTCTTTGCATGCTGGGAAACTTGTAGGGTATAAGTAGAAAAAAAAAGTATGACAATTCATTATATTTTCTTTGATTTCTACCTGTAAATATCATGAATGTGTCTTGGAATTTCATAACAATCGAGTACAGATGATGCAATTCTAATGAAATTCTGAGAGAAATAAGAAAAATACTCACAATTTGTTGACAATTATTTTCGCTGCTAGCATGCAAAGAGTTAAACTTCTGCGGATAGAACAAATTTTGATACTATTCATGAAGAATTGGAATTAAATGAATGGTGGCGATGAAGATGATGGTTAAATTCAACACTACATGTAGCAGTAATAATATTCTCTGATTAATTAAAGCTCACACAAAACAGCAAGTGTATCAAACAATTGTAAGCATGGCAGAATCTCCCTAACAATTAAAATGCAGAAACAGAAAAGTGTCGTCTGCTGTTGTTTCATAGTTTGTATTTTCTCTCAATAAAACATGGTTTGGCAGCATTTTAGAATCATTTCCATTTAAAGTGCTGTCAAACCATGTTTTTATTGAGAAAGAAGATAAAATATAAAACAACAGCAGACGGCATTTTTTTGTTCCCGCATTGTAAAGGTTCTAGTTCAAACACAATATGGGTGTATAAATAAATTGCACTTACAACCAATAATTACAATTATAAGCCAATTAAATGTCTGTTGTAAGTATGCATGGCGGAACCTCTCTAAATTAAATGCCCAGAATACCTCAGTGTGTTTCATTTTGATAGCTTTCACAGTAATTTATCTCTAATTGTTCATTGCAATTTACGCAAACATATGGAAAGCACATAATAATTATGCTAAAATAAAACTGGAACATCTCTAAATGGGACACCCTGGGATCTCCCAGGGTTTCGGGTTTAGAGGGATTCAACGGTATCATTGTATAAGTACTATACTGAATGGAGTTATTCATCGTTGAACTCAAAATTGTCGTCTGCTGTTGTTTAAATTTGTCTTCTTTCTCAATAAAAACATGGTTTGACAACACATTATAATCATTTTCATTGGAAATTATTCTAAAGTGTTGTCAAACCATGTAATAATGAGAACAAAATGGAAAATTGAAAATAAACAGCAAAGTTTAATTCAGCATTGTAAGGGTTAGGCGTCAAATTAAAAGGGACAATTTCAAGGTTTGAGCTTTATTTGCATTACAAATGAAAGGGATATTCTTGAACTTATATTAACCCCTTATATTAACCCTTAGACCGCTACACACAACAATTGTCGTCTGCTGGTGCTTTTATATATTGCCTTATTTCTCAATAAAAACATGTTTTGACAGCACTTCAGAATCATTTCCAAGGGAAATGATTCTGAAGTGTTGTCAAATTAGCATGTTGTAAATTATTCTAAAGTGCTGTCAACGCATGTTTTTGATGATACAAAACCATGGAAATGGTTCTGAAGTGCTGTTAAAGCATGTTGTAACTTATTATAAAGTGCTGTCAAAGCATGTTTTTCATGCTAAAAATGGAAAATAGAAAATAAACAACGGATGACAAAAAATTAAGATAGCGGTGTAAATTGGCATTTTACAGTGGGAAATTGTCCCGCGCTCCCTATAGGCATGACATTGAAATGGTGTGTATTATCACGCAAGGCTGAAATGAAGAATAGCTGCAAACGCAGTTGGAGCCACTTCAGGGAAATTTATTTTGTGGATGGAATAATAAACTCGTTCCTGGTTAATGGGAGAATAGTTTCTGTTGCCTGGTTACGCATTATATTCTGATGATACACAATTTTGTAGGTGGGACAATACATAGACAGTTGGCTTAGTGATATAATGGTATAATATACTGTTATAGAAGACATGTCGTACATGTGGTTTAGTAACAAAGCTATAATGCACATGAGGTATGTAGTTACGTTAGTCTAACAGTTAACTAGTTTGTGTTGAAACTGAGCAGTGAATTTTTTACCAAAAGTATGTCAAGGGTGGATTCATGTAGGGGAAAACCTGGCGCATGCCCTCCCCTGAAATTTGGCGAGTAAACACATTTTGCTCTAAAATGCACCAGAACGCAGCAAAATGGGGTGTAGATATCAAAGTTATTCCGGAAGGCATATCGCCCGACCCAGCTAGCAGTCAAGCTGTGCTCGAACGAACGGCGCTAGCTCGAAAATATAGTAAACTAGTTCAATTAAGAAGTCCCGCCCCCACTAACCTGAAATCCTGGATCCGCCCCTGAATGTGGTAGTTTATGTAATGCATGTTCCTAGTATAATAAAAAACAACTTTTTGTCTTAACCCTTAGACTGCGTCGTCTGCTGTTGTTTCTTATTTTGTCTTTTTTCTCAATAAAAACATGGTTTGACAGCATTTTCCATTGGAAATGATTCTAAAGTACTGTCAGATCATGTTTTTTGATGAGAGAAATAGTGAATAAAAATAAACACGACAATTTTTATTTAAGGGCTAAAGGCACTGTGTCTTAGATATGCCTGGAGGGATGAAACAGAATAGGAAAAGATACTAGTTTAAATGTAGATTTGCCTCATATTTCTGAACCTATATTTTCCTTCCTGATACATGCACAGCGAAAATGCCAAGCCAAATGATCTCCCTGCCTATCAGAATTTCTGATAGCATGTACATGTACTGGAATATGACGCATGGGAATGTGATAAATAGAGAATAGTAGGTTAGTGCCGTGAATGGGAAAAAATATCTGGCAAGGCTCAGGAAACGGGATAGGCGAGGCTCTGCCGAGCACATCCCGTTTCCGTGCCGCGCCAGATATTTTTTCCCATTCACGGCACTAACCTACTATTCTATTTATCCCGTCAACACCTACAAATTGCTGTAAAATGCAAAAATAGTATTGACTGGATATCAAAAATGTTTCACGGCACTGTGTTTCATGGCACATACACTCTGTGTTGACGGGATAAAACAAAAAGAATGCCACATGTATCCCATTGCTGTATATGAAACTTTGTTTGTTTTTGTTTGTTTTGTTGTTTGTTGGGGTATAACGGCCTGTCAACAGCTAAGGTCACTTAAGGTCGGGTCAATGGGTTTAGTACTAAATCCCATATATTACATGTACAAGTACATGTACATGTTCAAGTACATGTACAAATGGGGGGAAAATCCCAAAATCAGAACTGAATATTTACAATATATATATTCAGCCCTGAAATCAGAATAATCCTGATCTGATGCCAGGTCCTCGCCACACCAGAAATATATGAAACTTTGAGACAATAGTTGATACAATAAAGAATGGACAAGTCTGAAAAGCATTTTGTGACGGTTGAATTGGTTGCAAAATTAACATATCAAAAACGATTCCAGTTACTTTATAGGGGTGAAAGGGTTAACAGTGGGCACGAGCAGCATGGCTTGGGTAGGAAATGTAAATATGAATAATGAGAAACATTATAGGAATGAATGGCCTTTTTTGTGGAATTTATCGGGGTATAAACTTGGAAAAGTCGCGGGAATACTGGACGAAGGCCATATATAAGTTTATATCCCCGATAAATTCCACAAAAAGGCCATTCATTCCTTATAATTCCAGCATTTGAAATAAATTCATCAAGAAAATGTGTTTATTTTCCGTTTTCTTAAGAATTATTTTAACTGCGCCTCACGGTTACGGAAAGTAGTTCGGCATGGGAGTTTACTGGGATATAAATTTTGGACAGAACTTGCTACGGACCAATCAAATGTTAGGGAATTGTGTAAATATTTTTGTGCTGGAATTATTCACATGAAGTTTCAAGCCAGTCACTCATACAGTAAAGAAGTTATAGGAGAATGGAGAAACGAGCATAGATCAACTGGACGGAAAATTTATAAGCTATTTGACCTTAACTGTGGGCACAGGGAACATAAGTTGGGTGGGGAATGAACATAATTATGAAAGATGAGAAACATGCACGTGAAATTTCAAGCCAATAGCTTGTACAGTAAAAAGTTATAGGAGAATGGAGAAAGGTGTACACATATACTGGATGGAAAGTTATTTGATCTTGACCTTGGGCAAGGGGGAGCATGGATGGGGAATGAAGAATGAAAATATGATGACAAACATGACGTTACAAACCAATCGCTCATACAGTAATGAATTTATAGAAGAATGGAGAAACGTGCACAGACGGATGGATGCACAGACATGCACACACATACGTAGACGTACGCACGACTTTTGCATCCATATAGCCCATTTTCACTTGTGATGTGATAAGCGATTGATATGTAATTTACAGTACATGAAGCGAAATACCATATATTGTATATCAGTAGCCTATTTCACCAACATTGCAAAGTATACTTTCCTAGCAAAGTATACTTTGAGGGAGAAATTTTAAATTTTAAGATAAATTTATTAATTTTTATTATACTGAATTTATTACATTATACACCAGCATAAGCTGTGATATCAAAGTAATAAATTCAGTATAATAATTCTGCATAGTTTTAATCATCAAATATGTGCAGTGGTTAGTTCTATATGAAATAATGCATATTGGAAAAATCAATGATTACTCCCTCAAAGTATACTTTGCTAGATAAGTATACTTTGCAATTTTGATGAAATCGGCTACTGAGACTTAAATCAGCAAGAACATGAATAATGCAGACCTTCTCCTATTGTTACAACGCAAAAAAGTAAATGGGGATGAATCTGTAATTATACATGAAATGCCACACAAAATACAGCGGTACAACAAATCTTCTTCAAAGCCAAGGTAATGAGACGTTCTAGTCAATTTGTTGCAGAACCAATACCGGTACATTCAGCTGGTTCTGTTATTATACAGGGTATCATTGTATTGAAATGCAATTTGTATGAGGCTTGTTCAAAAAGTTTTTAGACTTCCTTTGTTGCATCCTCATATTGGAAGTGACTGTGCATCAGATGATGTCTCAGATATACAATACGTGGCAGGGCTCCAGATAAGGAATTACTATCTGTTCCACGTTTTGCTGTCGACAAACTTTTGGCTATTAAAACACATTTAATCTAAAAAATATTTAAAAGTAAGTACTTTTTCATCAATAACAAAAAAGTCACCCTCCCCAAAAATATTTGATTGATGAAATTCCATGCGAAAAAACGATTTTCCTAAGAGAATTTAACATGGGGAGTCAATTTCCAAAATTTTGGAAATTGACTCCGAAACCTGGCGAGAGAGCTTGAAAATGATGTAACTAAGAAAACAAGTTAGATTTTAAAAATCGGTCCACAAATCAAAAAAATATTTTTAAAAAAATCTATTTTTAGCCCCCATGTTAAATTCCCATAGGAAAATCGTTTTTTCGCAATAAAATCAATATTTGATGGAATTTCATCAAATTATTTTTTTTGGGGAGGGTGACTTTTTTGTTATTGATAAAAAAGTACTTACTTTTAAATATTGTTTAGATTTAATGTGTTTAATAGCCAAAAGTTCGTCAGCAGCAAAACGTGGAACAGACAGTAGTAATTGAGTATTTTCATTCCATCATTTCTGAAGCAATTCGGTATTTCAAAATTTCCATTGGAGAAAATAAAAACACACCACTGTTTACATATCAACAGACAGCAATTATTGAATAGTTTGCTTCCAAATTAAAACATGTCTTGGCATTTCATTAGAATTGTCTCCTTGGAGACAATTCTAATGAAATACCAAGTTGTGTTTTCATGGAAAAATAAGAAAAACATTGTGCTATATATTTGTGGTCTGTTTATTGTTTTTTGCTGCATGATAAAGGTACCATAAAATATGTATTGCTGTTTGATACTCGCTATACTTCTGATTTCAATTGGGTTTTTGGCAATTTTAATTGGGTATTGGGTATCTGGAGCTCTGCAATAGAAAATGGCATAATATATCAATGAATCACACCATTTTATTCGATGAAAAATGCAAAAACATGTGTTATAATATATACAAGTACGTACAATCAAAAACTTGGATAAACAGACAAGATTTTTTGGTTTGGCATACTTGACGAAATTTTCATATAATGCAACTTTTGATACCATGTACATGTATAAACAAAAATATTGTAAATTTTGTAAAAAAAATTCAGGAGATATATGGGCCGCGCTCTGTGAAAACCGGCCTTAATGACAACATTTTCGATTTGCACTTTTTTACATTTTTTTGGATGCGGACTCCTTTCACAAACAATATGCTGACAAGAAAATGCAAATATGTTTCATAGTTTTTGTTTTATCTCACTTTTTGTAGCACCATGTCAATCACGCCAGGAAAAAAAGTAACGTCATCGAGAAAATGACGTTATTGAAACGCTGACATTTGTACAATGCAACACAACAGCCTACAGTAGAAATGCGTGTTCATAGACTCATTGACTGTGCTTGCTGTAAACTGTATTTGCTGATAAGTGGCACTAAATGTATCTACAAGTGTTAGTATGAATACTATCAAACATTGAACAGAATAAAACTATGATAAGTACATGTAGTGAACAAACCAAACGCACCACTATCAATGTTAAATCTATAATCAGCCGACATGTGACTTCGTAATTTGCTACTATCGCCAACTATCACATATTGTGCATATACATGTACCTTCAGAAAGATACATTGTAATTATTTGAGAATTTAGTTCAGAATCTAATTGACGTTATTTACGTAACAGTTAATTGTGATGTCACTTATTGATGTAGACATTACGTCACTCACCAAGGACCAAACACAAACAACTAAACGACGTTCCTGGTGTTTGAAATTGAAACAATCTGTGATTGAAACAAATGCACTATTTTCTGTAGAAATGAATGGCCTGAATTTGGTTAGAATTTGGATAGGCCTATATGGCTGCACATACCAATGAGTTCAGCGCCCGATGGTGTATAGAGGGTAGTCGAACACCCCGGGTAGTTTTAAACATATTAAAAATCGACTGTCCATACCCGACTCTCGGAATTAAATTTACATTTCCGAAAGCGGGAGGAACGTTTTCCTGTGTAGCCAATATGACTGACGGACGGTCTTGTGTACATGTACCTCATACTAGCAGGTCTATAGGGAAATCCTGCACTGATCCCCACTCCCTCGGCTGCCCACCGCCGCGCCACTGCCCCCACACCGAGAGGGCAGATATTGTTAGGTGTGTCCGCTTAAAAAAGTTATTGTGTGGGCTACCCGTCTCGATCCTGTCTATGAATTTACTGCCGGTACTGATTTTTTATATAAGTTTCTTCAAATTTTATAAGTGTACGCATTTATCAACCGTACTTTGTAGATTCCTTCATATGTTTTTATTTGCGTGACTGATGCCCGCGCGACAGCATGCGTATTTATTTAGTAAGTGGAATGTATAGTTGTTAAAATCAAAAGTGGCCAACAGAACATTCAGGGCAAAATTATCCATTACTGTATATTTTTAAATGTGTGTCGGTTTGAATTTTTGATAATGTGTTTACCATTTGAAAACAAATATATATACAACTACATAAACCTGTCAATGTCCGGAAAATGTGTCGATATGACATACATGATTGTATAATTGTTATAAAATGTTCTGATAAAAATACTGGCAGTAAGCATAATAGTACTGGTGCAAGTATATGTATACACTGTATCCTCTCGTCGGGAACAATTAATTTGAAATTGAAATTTGCAATTTAATTGTGTTGCGTTTCAGAAAAAGTACATTCAACTCCTTTGTAAACAAAGAAATGAGTGGCCAACCAAGCCATGCTAAAAAGCACCGTGGCGTACGTATATGTATTTTGAATTCATGTCTGCACACTATATAATCAAGTTAGTTATTTACACACTAAATTTGTACCGACCACAAAATTGCGACATTTGTTTGAAGCGTCTCGTTTGAATTTAGACGCGTTGAATCTGCAAATATAGAAGTTGTGTATTCCAGGGCGGATTCACGTAGGGGAAAACCCAGCGCGCGCCCCCTAACATTTTGCGAGTAAAGATATGTTTGCTCTAAAATGCGTTATAACGCAGCAAAATGGGGTATAGATATCAACAATATTCAGGAGGGAATACCGCTGGACCCTAGCAGTCTCCCGAGCTCCGCTTGGTCGATGAACAAACGGTGCTAGTTCGAAAATATAGTAAACTGTTTCAATTAAGAAGTCCCCCCCTAACCTGAAATCCTGCATCCGCTCCTGGTATTTGCTTTATATTATTTACATGCCTTCGACTAGAACGTCCCTTTGATAAAAAAAAGAGAAATAATTAAGCACGCAGACATCCAGTGTTTAGTAGTAATGAAGTAAATTAACAACGATCTAAAGTAGGATTTCTTAAATTTGTAAATGTTGGAGACCTGTGCATTTGCACAGCCTGATCAGGGTCTGCACTGATTGCAAAAATGCTAGTAAAATATATGCCATACATTCATATAACCATATTTACAAGTGGTCAATTAAAATAATATTTAACAGTCATCAAACGGCAATCGTACGGCTGATGTAATGTGATATTTTTGAAAGTCGCCAAAAATTAGGTGACATTAGAAGATACATGCAAGTGGTTGCAGATACAGATACAAATCAGTAGGCTACGTCCCTGGGGCCCGTTTTACTAAACTTCGTAAGACTAAAATGTTCGTAAGTACAAACTTAAGATAGTCTGTAAATTCCACATTAACAACATTTTCCTGTAAACAATTATTATACCCACTTTTTTTGGAGAAAAAAAATGGGTATATTGTTTTCGTCACGGGTGTCCGTCCGTCCGTACGTCCGTCCGGGCACACATACAGGGTCTTAGGTGGTTAGAGGCGTGGCCTAAGACAAAAGAATACAATAGATTTATTCCATTGACCACTTAAGCCTATTGTTCCTTAGGTGGTCATTCCTTTGATCTTTTATATAGTAAAAACCACCTAAGGGATGTCACGTAAGGACATCCGTCCGTACGTCCGTCACGTTTCTTGTAACTCTAAAAACTTTTTCACCTTCATACCTACGCGCCTGATATTTGGTATGTAGCTTCGTTATCATGTGCAGATGCGCAAAGTGAATTTGGATTTTTGATCCGACCCTCCATCATGGATTATCTCCCCCTTTCGGACTCAGAATTTCCCATTTTTTACTTGTAACTCGAAAAACTTTTTCACCTTCATACCTACGCGCCTCAAATTTGGTATGTAGCTTCGTTATCATGTGCAGATGCGCAAAGTGAATTCGGATTTTTCATCCGACCCTCCATCATGGATTATCTCCCCCTTTCGGACTCAGAATTTCCCATTTTTTCCTTGTAACTCGAAAAAAAACTTTTTCACCTTCATACCTACGCGCCTCATATTTGCTATGTAGCTTCGTTATCATGTGCAGATGCGCAAAGTGAATTCGGATTTTTGATACGACCCTCCATCATGGATTATCTCCCCCTTTCGGACTCAGAATTTCCCATTTTTTCCTTGTAACTCGGAAAAAAAATTTTTCACCTTCATACCGCCTACCGCGCCTCATATTTAATGCTATGTAGCTTCGTTTATCATGTGCAGATGCGCAAAGTGAATTCGGATTTTTGATCCGACCCTCCATCATGCATTATCTCCCCCTTTCGGACTCAGAATTTCTCATTTTTTCCTTGTAACTCGAAAAACTTTTTCACCTTCATACCTACGCGCCTCATATTGGCTATGTAGCTTCGTTATCATGTGCAGATGCGCAAAGTGAATTCGGATTTTTCATCCGATCCTCCATCATGGATTATCTCCCCCTTTCGGACTCAGAATTTCCCATTTTTTCCTTGTAACTCGAAAAACTTTTTCACCTTCATACCTACGCGCCTCATATTTGCTATGTAGCTTCGTTATCATGTGCAGATGCGCAAAGTGAATTCGGATTTCTGATACGACCCTCCATCATGGATTATCTCCCCCTTTCGGACTCAGAATTTCCCATTTTTTTCCTTGTAACTCGAAAAACTTTTTCACCTTCATACCTACGCGCCTGATATTTGGTATGTAGCTTCGTTATCATGTGCAGATGCGCAAAGTGAATTCGGATTTTTGATCCGACCCTCCATCATGAATTATCTCCCCCTTTCAGACTCAGAATTTCCCATTTTTTACTTGTAACTCGAAAAACTTTTTCACCTTCATACCTACGCGCCTCATATTTGCTATGTAGCTTCGTTATCATGTGCAGATGCGCAAAGTGAATTCGGATTTCTGATACGACCCTCCATCATGGATTATCTCCCCCTTTCGGACTCAGAATTTCCCATTTTTTCCTTGTAACTCGAAAAACTTTTTCACCTTCATACCTACGCGCCTGATATTTGGTATGTAGCTTCGTTATCATGTGCAGATGCGCAAAGTGAATTCGGATTTTTGATCCGACCCTCCATCATGGATTATCTCCCCCTTTCAGACTCAGAATTTCCCATTTTTTACTTGTAACTCGAAAAACTTTTTCACCTTCATACCTACGCGCCTCATATTTGCTATGTAGCTTCGTTATCATGTGCAGATGCGCAAAGTGAATTCGGATTTTTGATACGACCCTCCATCATGGATTATCTCCCCCTTTCGGACTCAGAATTTCCCATTTTTTCCTTGTAACTCGAAAATCTTTTTCACCTTCATACCTACGCGCCTGATATTTGGTATGTAGCTTCGTTATCATGAGCAGATGCGCAAAGTGAATTCGGATTTTTGATCCGACCCTCCATCATGCATTATCTCCCCCTTTCGGACTCAGAATTTCCCATTTTTTCCTTGTAACTCGAAAAACTTTTTCACCTTCATACCTACGCGCCTCATATTTGCTATGTAGCTTCGTTATCATGTGCAGATGCGCAAAGTGAATTCGGATTTTTCATCCGACCCTCCATCATGGATTATCTCCCCCTTTCGGACTCAGAATTTCCCATTTTTTCCTTGTAACTCGAAAAACTTTTTCACCTTCATACCTATGCGCCTGATATTTAGTATGTACCTTCGTTATCATGTGCAGATGCGCAAAGTGAATTCCCATTTTTCATCCGACCCTCCATCATCGATTACCTCCCCCTTTCCGACTCAGAATTTCCCATTTTTTCCTTGTAACTCGAAAAACTTTTCACCTTCACCTACGCGCCTCATATTTGCTATTGTAGCTTCGTTATCATGTGCACATGCGCAAAGTGAATTCGGATTTTTCATCCGACCCTCCATCATGGATTATCTCCCCCTTTCGGACTCAGAATTTCCCATTTTTTCCTTGTAACTCGAAAAACTTTTTCACCTTAATACCTACGCGTCTGATATTTGGTTCGTAGCTTCGTTTTGATGTGCTGATGCACAAAGTGAATTCGGATTTTTTATCCGACCCTCCATCATGGATTACCTCCCCCTTTCGGACTTAGCATTTGGGGAAAGTGGGTATATTGCGATGGCGCGCCATCGACTTTTCTAGTTGGATTTACATTTATTGAGCAGCCTATGCTCAATAAATGTAAATCAATCAATTGAAATTTCCAGACGATCCTAGATTTGCACTTTAGTCGTACGAAGTTTAGTGAAACGGGCCCCCGGTGGCTACAATTATGTTCGCACTAAATATGCCTGTGACACAATACCAACACACTAAATACTAAATAATAAAACATGTTTGGCCCAGCGTCAACATGATGCATGCGATATGCGAGGAGCCGCTTAATTATCACTACCATATTAAATCGTTTTCCATAGAACGACATCTGTAAACCAAGACCTTTTCATAAATATGATCATGCAATATGACGATCTACGTAGACACACAATTAAGTCATGAATACATGAATAAAGTTTACCCGAGGTTGTCTACATATTTCGAAAATCGGTTGTCACGTTCAAATGAAGGTTAGCGTTACTCATCAACATGCGTAATGCAGTGTAATCTATAAATAAATCACAAAATCGGAACTGGGTTTGTACAGCGTGCACGGTTCCGTCTTAGACGGCCGAAAATACACGACCCCGCTCTAATCTGAAAGAGACCGTATAGCATAATTAGTAAAGAGCGCACACATGCGCCACGGGGTCGATCTTAAAGTTGTAAGTACATGTATAGCTGATGGTGGTCGCCAGACAGGATAAGTTTGTTTTCTGTGAGTATTCAGGTTTCAACCCAAATTAAGAAACATGCAGACGCCTCCATCTACGCCGACTACAATTGTTCTCGCGTTTGTAATTGTTATATAAATATATAAATAAAATTTAAAAGAAATATTAGCAGTCGTCCAAATAATATATTATAAAAATCATAAATGCAATAAGCCCATTTGTATAAAAATAATCGACAAAATTACTACGTATTTCCTTGAAGAAAACCGAAGAAAAAAAAGACAACTATCTGAACCACTATGAAAACAACTGTACAATTCTGCCACGCATATCCAACATTAAAATATGTGTGAGCCGCAAAGCGTACGGCTATAAATAGGACAACTTATTGCAATGACGCAACAATTCCAAGTGACAAAATCCGAAGTGACGTTGGTAAATTTATGCGTAACTTTGCGACGTCATTTTCAGCCTTTCGTGACGTTGTCATTAACGCTGGTTTTCACAGAGCGCGGCCCATATATATTGCACATCTATACAAAATCACATGGCTTGTCTCATATGAGACATGCTATATAATTTTGTACCTTCGAACATCTGCGTAATTTCATGAAATACGTTTACAATATTTTCCGTAAATGGCGTCAAAAGTTGACAAAAATTTCTGAGTACTTCCGCATGTGAATTATTTCCGCATGTACTGTGAAAATTTTGCCAACTTTTGACTTTATTTATGAATGAGATGGCCGCGGCCCACATGTCGCGCCAGCCAAGGCTTTGGTAGTATACCGAAAAACTTTTTTAAAAAAATCTTTAACCCGGATATGCACGTACGTATGTCAGGCGCGGATACAGGGGGGGGGGGGGGGGGAGGGGGGGGGGGGGGGGGGGGGGGGGGGGGGGGGGGTCCAGGGGGTCCGGACCCCCCCCCCACCCCCCCCCCCTGCTTCCGGCAAAAAAAAAAATGAAGAAAATCTACATACTCGAATAGTTGGATGACTTTTTTCGTGGCCTAGGTGTCAGAAAATCGCATTTGCGGCTATCTGGCATTTAAAACCCAGACCCCCACCCCCCCCCCCACCCCTGACTTTACGATTTGGCGCGCGCGGAGGTCGGGTACGCCAAATTTTAATTACAGACCCCCCTGCAATTATTTCTGTATCCGCGCCTGTACTCCAATGTGCTGACTATATCGCGCTGTCCGCAAGCCGGCGTGACAAAAATATTGTAAATGTATTTAATGAAATTACACAGATGTCCGAAGGTACAAAATCACATGGTGTGTCTCACATGATGGTCATGATCTACATTGGTCCCACCATAGGTGGAAGACTCAGACCTATGACACCAAAAAAAAATGCCTACCTATTAAAAAATCCCATTACCCCACCCACTTGGTCTCGTACAGTACCATCTTCCATGTAGAAGATGGTACTGTACGAGACCAAGTGGGTGGGATAATGGAATTTTTTTAATAGGCATTTTTGTTGGTGTCATAGGCCCGAGTCTTCCACCTGTGGGTCCCACATGTATTAAGGATCCTTTATCAGACGCCCAAATGCAGCTGAAATAGTGCAATAATTTATTCCCACAACCTCAGTGTTCCAATGTTTAGTGTTTATAACCCTTACTACGCTGAATTAACTTTTGTTGTCTGCTGGAAATGTTTTATTTTCAATATTTCTCGATAAAAACCTGCTTTGACAGCGCATGAGAATCGTCTCCACTGGAGATGATTCTCATGTGCTGTCAAAACAGGTTTTTTGTTCAGAATTGAGGCAAAAATGAAAAACAGCAGACGACTATTTTCGTCTCCCGCGTAGTGAGGGTTAATAGTATGATTCAGAGTTCCAATTAAGGTGCGTAATTTGGAGGTAAATTTGGAGGTAAATTTGGAGGTAAATTTCTTATTTCTCCACCAAAAATGGCAAGTTGGGAGTGCTTTAGAATCGTCTCAATGAGACGATTCTAAAGCACTCCCAACTTGCCATTTTTGATGAAGAACAAAATTTCACCCCAAGTTGGTCAAATTACGCACATTAACTGGAGCTCTGGTATGATTGTACCAATTTATCCCAATAATACTATATTTGGACACAATTTGTTTTGGGAAACCAAATATTTAGTGTTATTACGGTATTATTTTTCTTTTACATTCTGTCATTATCCAGATAATGCCATTATGGGCACAGCGGAGTATAACATATCATCCCCATTTGGGAGATACGTAATATAGTGGGCTGAAAACCCATCGCCGCCGCATTACGGAAGATAATGATTACATCTAATGACGCCAGAATGGACTAACTCATTGGGAAATATTGAAAATCAATGCGATTCTTTCGTCTGGCATGATGAGGACGCGAGAACTGAGAATTTTATACTGCATGAAATGGTATCAAAAATAAAAATACACTAGCAGGGGTGGGAACAGTTCAAAATTCAAAATCCTGAAAATTGCTAAACAAACAGATTTTTGCACCCATAAATGCACAAAAGTGTGCTTCCCATGTTGAAACATTGGTATTTTTCTGCAATTACATGTACATGTATCAGGAACTTCAAATCCGGATTTCAGGATAATACTATCCTGAAAATTCTCACCCCTGACTAGTGTAATAAATATGTTAATGAGAGCACTACAGAAAACATTTTTGGTTATCAGTACGACTTCAGTATATGAATGTGTGCTTATGCAATAAATAGAGGCTAATATTTGTGCAAATTTCTTGCGCCCGTTACTACATGAAAATGTGTTTGTGCAGTATTTTCTGCATGTCGGGAATCCGACGCCTATTTTGATGCGAAACATCGTACGCCGGCATGGAGTGCAGCACCAGTGGCATTAGTCTCTGACTATAAGAATGCTCTTCTTTTTTTCTTAATAAAAAAAAAGAGCATTCTTATAGAAGAATGCTCATTACTTTCTGCATTAGTCTATAGCTCTAAGAATGCTTCAAATTGTTAAGCATTTGTCTAGCCATAGATCAATACAATGTAAGTTATAACAGAGACATAGTTTAGACTACATTAAGCAAGAATGGCGATTGATCATCATGTAATTATTAATATGCATGCACACCAATAGACAGACAAATTTGTATGCATCAATTTGTCAATAAGCAGGAACTGTCGGTCTGTGCAAACAAAGGCACCATGCAAGAGCGCAGTGCTCACCCGACTACCCCTCGGCATAGGGATGGTATAAATATGTATAAATTACAGGGTTATGACAAAAATATTTATTACCGGCACTTACATATACAGTCGAGCACCAGTATCTCGAATGTCAGTATCTCGATGATCCACTAAAGTCCCGAATTGTAATGGGTAACATGATTTCATATTTTTCGCGAAAATATTCGACCATGTCACTTCATCGCTATCTCGAACCTTGTCCTATCTCGACTATATGGACGATCTCCCTTCGACTTCGAGATACTGGGGTTCGACTGTATATGCTTCATTAATCAATCATACAAAGCATTGGTAATGTATAATTAGCCCACCACACCAGATCTCAGACCTTGGTAAGTCGATACAGTTATCACTCAGTGAACTAGGGCAAATAAATAGAGCTATAATGATTTAATAACAACATGGATAATCCAATGAAATATCTAGAAAATATTTGTAACTTTGTAATTGAAAAGTGATTAATAGTGAAATGATGCAACTATATATTTTATCTTATTTCCGCGTGACAAAATCTCATTTTTCAGAATTGATTTTTTTTTGTTGATCAAATTTGTATTGTGCATTATGATGTAATGCTTAACTTTTTTTCAGTTAGTTTTAACATATTCAAGCACTAGCATTTTCTATAATATTAAATCATTTGTTATTTATTTTAAGCATTTTTATTTTTATTATTTATTATTATTATTTCACCACAACTACAATGTATATATATAGTGTGTTGTTATAAAATACAACACACCCTGTATTTCTGTGTGCTTTTTATACCCCCGGCATACAAAGTATGTCGAGGGGTAAACAGTTTTGGTAATTCCATCCGTCCGCATTAAAGTTTTTGGGTACTCATTATCTCTATAACGGTAAGTTGGATTGACTTCAAACTTCATATACTTTCTTATTATCATCCATATTTTCATTCCATACCGCACGCATGTGGCCTACATGTCCAAGGTCAAGGTGAAATTACTTTCAATATTTGCGTTGGTTTTTATTTGTCGGTCCATGCAGGCAGCGGCCGGAGTTATACGTGTGCCCCTGCTCACTTTCTCTAGTTTTGCATACAAAGCATTTCAGGCCTATCACCAAAGACCGATGGACAAGAATAAAACATTAATGTCTCCCCAACAATTGACGGGGACATGAAAAATCAGAAAAGATTCCCCAACTGCGTAGATGGACAGGTTGAAGTAACGGATCGAGGTCTATAAATACATTAAATATGCCTAAAAGCATCAATAAATGAAGAACAAAAACAAGAAATGCGTCTGTCGAACGCGGATGCCACCTGCAGCATATTTGAGAAACTGTGACAAAGTGGTTAACCGAAAAGTGTGACGGACGGACGGACGGACGTTCTTACAGTACTATACTTATGTGGCTTATCACATGTTAAATATTAGCCACATAAAACGATTTTCAGCCACATAAAAGGATTTTTTAGGTGGCTAATTGTAACCAACCCTATCCTTTACCAAGTCCATAACCCTGTGGGGCTAGCCACATAAGTACCCTAATGTGTGCCCGGACAGACGGACAGACGGACAGTTTGTTTGTTTGTTTGTTTGTTTATTGGTGTTTAACGGCCTATCAACAGCTAAGGTCATGTAAGGCCGGGCAAACAGGTTCGATCCCGTTTTAACCTGCTGCATTGGGGGGAAAATCCCAAAATCAGAACGGAATATTTACATCGAGATACAACATATTCAGCCCTGAAATTAGAATAACCTGACCTGGTGCCAGGTCCATACCGCACCAGTCACTTGGCCCCTTCCCCTATTTAAAAGTAATACCGGTAGGATTACTCTTATAAGGGGTATAACCAGATTCAACTGTCACATACAAAATGCCAAAGACGTATGTGAGCACAGACGGACAGACGGATGGACAGATGGACAGACGGACAGACGGACGGTCCAAACACTATATGCCACCCGTTTCTTCAAAACCCGGTGGCATAATAAGCTAACTTTTTTTTTTACTCCCTCCATATACTCCATCTATTGCAATAGATGGAGTCTATGGAGAGAGTAAAAAAAAAATGTTTAGCTTATTTTTTTTCTTCATTTATTGATGCTTTTAGGCATATTTAATGTATTTATAGACCTCGGTCCGTTACTTCAACCTGTGCGTAGATGGATCAGCTACTTCATCTAGATCTACAGTTGGCAAACATTGACATTCTGGTCTGATTGCTGAATGGTTACACCTTAGAATGCTGGAAACAAAAATTGTTGTCAGCTGTTGTTTTAGATTTTGTCTTCATTGTCAATAAAACATGGTTTGACAACACTTTAGAATCGTTTCCAACGGAAACGATTCTAAAGTGCTGCCAAACCATGTTTTGGTGAGATAAATGGAAAAGATAATACAAACAGCTGCAGCAGACGACAAAATTTAATTTTGCAGTGTGAGGATTAATGGCTGGCACAATAAGCAAGCTGGTTGTTCCAACGGAAACGATTCTGAAGTGCTGCCAAACCATGTTTTGGTGAGATAAATTGAAAAGATAATACAAACAGCTGCAGCAGACGACAAAATTTAATTTTGCAGTGTGAGGATTAATGGCTGGCACAATAAGCAAGCTATAGCTGGTCAGGTCAAAGTTCATGCTGGACACAATGAGTCTGGTTATATTAGATCTCGGCCAAAACCATTTAGCTTCAACACAGTCAAATCTGTGAATAAAGGCCAGCCCTTGGAAGTAAAAAATAATCTGACTTTGGTTCACATGTTTATGTACTATGTAATTGAAATAATTGGGAAAACAGAGGCGGCCTTTAGCACAGGTTCGACTGTACAGTCTACACTCGTTACCTCCAACCCTCTCAAGTCAAGTTACTGATAACTCAAATTTAAATTCTTGGTTCCAAGTATATATTTATTCCTACATAATATTAATAACTCTTGTGAACTCACATTTTTGTTAACTCGTAGTATTATCCTCAGTCACCGGGACTTTGAGTAAACGAGTGCATACTGTATATGTATCAAGCACATACAAACCTGTGATGCCCTCTGGTAGCAGCAAAGGGAGATTACCGCCCCATACAGGAGGAGGTAGTCTCCTCTGGGATCCGCAGGAAGGGCAGGGGGCCTAGAGACACAGACAGGTAATGGGGACATGCAGTGGCAGGGTGGACAAACTGGGTGGGGAGGTGGTGTTAGTATACCGAGGTGGTCTGATTTGAGACCTTGATTTTTTTATTAGTTAATTGATTGGTTGTCCGAATGATTGATCGATTGGTTAATTGATTAAAATTGCCAAAAACCCAATTGAAATCAGAAGTAGCGAGTATCAAAAAGCAATAACAAATTTGTGGTACCTTTATCATGCTACAGAAAACAATAAACAGACCACAAATATACCATATTTTTCTTATTTTCCATGAAAACACATCTTGGTATTTCATTAGAATTGTCTCCAAGGAGACAATTCTAATGAAATGCCAAGACATGTTTTCATTTCGAAGCAAACTATTCAATAATTGCTGTCTGTTGATGTGTAAACAGTACTGTGATTTTATTTTACCCAATTAAAATATTGAAATACCCATTTGCTTCAGATATGATGGAGTGAAAATACTCAATTACTAATTCCTTATCTGGAGCCCTGATTGATTGATTGACTGACATTTATTTACTGGTTTATTGGAGGACTGATTGATATATAATGAATGAATTAACGGGACTCATTTCTGATTAACAACTACATGTATGTCTAGTCGACTTACAGGTGCATTTAACTCTTTGCATGCTGGGAAATGTGTGGGAATATCGGTTTCCGGCACGTAATGCCGGATAACAGAGCTGGGTCACAGCGCTAGTGCCAGCGCCGTTATAACGCACATTAAATAAGACTTAAACTGTGTATTCGTTTGCGGGAATTCTCTGCCGGTGCCGGAAGCCGAATTTGCCAGTATATCGAGCAGATTAAAGAGCATGCCGATTGGTTTGGCGGCTTATTGTGCTGGGAGGTGAATATGCCGCTGTAACGTGTGCCGCAGTACCGAATTCTGACTGTATAAATAGTTCAAATATAGCAGACGACCATTCATTAGATTTTCTTTTATTTCTCAATTATATCAATATCATGAATATGTCTTGGAATTTCATTAGAATTGAGTCCAGAGGACTCAATTCTAATGAAATTCCAAGACATATTTAGAGAGTGAAATAAGAAACATACTCATAACTTGTTGGATGTTATTTTCACCGCTAGCATGCAAAGAGTTAATTGAAATAAGTTTTGTTTAACAGCTATGTCGAGAATATTTTCAGTTGTTTTCAGTTTCGTTTTAATCTGAATATCCTCATGGGGCCCGTTTCACTAAACTTCGTAAGACTAAGAAGTTTGTAAGTGCAAAATTCAATTTTAGAATAGCATTTACACGGACAGTTGATGTTGGAAAATCTTTATTGGATGTGTTCGATCACATGTGATGATGTGTGCATGTATGTGCAATATTATAACGTTATATATTTAACCACGTTAATAATTAATAATAATAAAAATCTTTGTACAGGCATTTTCAAGATGCATGATCACGTGGCTACAACAACAACAACAATGTCGTTGATGAAATATGGCGCAGCAAACGTCTTGATGAGCTGCATTTGGTGGTCTAGGGAGTTTGGCACAGACTTATGTCGTTTTTGTGAAGAATCGATTTCCGTGTCAGAGACATGGAAATCGATTCTTCGCAAAAACGACATAAGTTTTGGCGAAAATACAGAGACCACCAAATGCAGCTTAACAAGACGCGTTGGATGCGCCATATTTCATCAAAATCCGTTACGTGATAAGGGCACTATAAAAGAATACGTAATTTGAATTAGTACTTGTTGTTGTTGTTAGTACCACGTGATCATACACCTAGATTTTTATTGTACAAAGTTTACTGATCTATATGAAAAATGCATAAGTCATCTGTATAACTTCATACAGCGATAAAACAAACATATTGTTTCTTATTAGTAAATGCGACCTTGGCAAATGGTGGTAGTACCGTGGTACAATAAAATATTAAGTTACATTTTAATGATGGGTGGTGATATGGCATTAAATCGCCAACACATACAGCTTACAGACGACTTATTATGATATTTCATTGAACTACCATCACAACATCAGGCTTACTGTTTTGGTGACCAGTGTAGACTCAGACCAGCCTCTGGTCAGCATCCACAATGTTCGCTTTTCAGTCAACCAGTGCTCCAGATATGGTGCGTATTTGCGTAAATACCCAATTAAAATTGCCAAAACCCCAATTGAATCAGACGTAGTGAGTATCAATTGAAATCAGATCTCGACGTATTGAGTATCAAAAAGCATGGAAAATTTTGTGGTATCTTTATCATGCTACAGAAAACAATAAACATACCACAAATATAGCATATTTTCTTATTTTTCCATGAAAACACATCTTGGTATTTCATTAGAATTGTCTCCTCGGAGACAATTCTAATGAAATACCAAGATGTGTTTTCATTTAGAAGCAAACTATTCAAAATAAGTGCGGTCTGCCGATGTGTAAACAGTAGTGTGATTCCATTTTTCACAATTAAAATTTTTAAATACCCAATTGCTTCAGAAATGATGGCGTGACAATACTCAATTACTAATTCCTTATCTGGAGCCCTGGTCAACTAATATTGTATTATTGTAACATCTTAACCAATAATACAAACCATTATCTGGTTTCCTAGAGACCATTTTTTATTCCCAAACCGGAAAAAAAAATCGCAATTGAAAGAAAATGCCACACGTTTGACAAATACATGTACTGCCGACAGATAATGGGTCACCACTTCATTTTCATAGGATGTAAAAGTCTCGAAACCCTTTCAACCCTACAGACCAAAAAAGCCAACATTTGCAAACACCAGGGCTCCAGATGAGGAAAAGTGAAAGTGAATGGGTTTAACGTCCCACCAACAGCTAGGGTCATATAGAGACAGGACCACAGTTTCACCCTTTCCCTGATGGAGACGACTTTTCACGCCTCTGCAGAAGATGTCTTTTGAAAACATTGTGGGAAAAGGAGAAATTGCTTGTAACAAGCAATTTCTTTGTAACAAGCAATTTCTCCTTTTCCCACAATGTTTTCTACTCTGTCAGATAATTTAACCATCATTTGACCCAGCATTTGATTCTTTTATTCAGATGTTTTCGATTTGGAAGAGTCGAAATATCGCAAAACAGGGAAAAGGTTAAACGAAGTTAATCCCCTCCCTGGCAGCCTTGATAACAATAACAATAATAAAAATAAGAGTTGTCAGAAGACAACGAAGCTCGCCTGTTGGCAGCCTTCACTCAAACTTGGCACAGTTGCATAAAAAAACATGAATATTATATAACTTGACCTTGGGTTAAGGGGCATGCGGTGGACCTTGACATTGGGGTCAGTGGTGCAAGGTGGGTCGTGGGTTTGCTATAGCATAATATAGCATATTAAAATGAATGCATGTATGAAATATCAATATCAAATTTAACCCAACGTTAAGTTTAAGAACGCAGTAAGTTGGTGATTTTCTACAGCATGATAGCGATTCACATGAGGAATGCATGTATGAATGTGCTAATTTTGTGACCTTGACCTTGGGAAAAGGGGTGGGGGGGGGTCATGGATTTGCTGTAGCAGAATAGAGGATCATCAGATGAATGCATGTATGAAATATCAAAGCGTTCCCTGTAAAGAAACAGAAGTTACACAACATTTACCCCAACGTTAAGTTTATGAACATGCTAAGTTTGTGGCCTTGACCTTGGGGTAAGGGTTGGGTGGTGGGTCATGTATTTCCTACAGCATGATAGAGGAATGCATGTATCTGAGGAATGCATGTATGAAATATCAAGGCGCTCCATGAAAGGAAACAGATGTTATAAGAAATTTACCCCAACATTAAGTTTATGAATGTGCTAAGGTTGTGACCTTGACCTTGGGGTAAGGGTTAGGTGGTGGGTCATGGATTTGCTACAGCATGATAGAGGGTCATCTGAGGAATGCATGTATGAAATAACAAGGTGTTGCATGAAAGGAAACAGAAGTTATAAGACATTTACCCCAACTTTAAGTTTGTGGATGACGCCGACGACGCTGACGCCGGGGGTATGCTATAAGCTCTTCTGCACTTTGTGCAGGCGAGCTAAAAAATCAAGTCCTCAGTGACCTTGACCTTTGGCGGTCGAACGTGGGTCATATGCAAAACAAAGAACTATCCCAGCAGACAGAAATTGTGGCCAAATATTATCAAAATTGTGGAAGCGGTTCATAAGTTATAGAATAAATAAAAAAACCTTTAACGCATTTGCTTTACGAACAAGGTCCTCAATGACCTTGACTTTGGGCGGTCGGACGTGGGTCGTATGGAAAACAAAGCACAATCCCATGACATACATTGTGGCCAAATATTATCAAAATCCGCAAAGAAATTTACGAGTTATTGAAAAATTAAAGATGTTACTAACGCACGTACGGACATACACTGTACCTACACACGTACACACATGGACTAACGCTACATCCCACCTTACCTATCGGCGCGGGGATATAATAAATGAAAGATAAGAATATAGCCAACATAAAACACTGTAGTTAGAAACTGCCTCAACAACAATGGTTTATTAATGAATCTACTCACTTCGGAAAACGATAAAAACATCAATAACATTTTATATTTGCTTGATAACCAGCAAACTTGTAGTTGGCCATGCAGCATCAACATCATTAAACTTTCATACATGAGCGCGATCGTTTTATCTGTAATTGTTTTCCGATAATAGACGTAGGCATATTACTGTATCTGATAGTCTTGCAAATACAGGGCTCCAGATAAGGAATTAGTAATTGAGTATTTTCACTCCATCATATCTGAAGCAATTGGGTATTTCAAAATTTTAATTGGGTAAAATAAAATCACATTACTGTTTACACATCAACAGACAGCAATTATTGAATAGTTTGCTTCGAAATGAAAACATGTCTTGGCATTTCATTAGAATTGTAGACAATTCTAATGAAATACCAAGATGTGCTTTCATGGAAAATAAGAAAAATATGGTATATTTGTGGTCTGGTTATTGTTTTCTGTAGCATGATAAAGGTACCACAACATTATTATTGCTTTTTGATACTCGATCGCTACTTCTGATTTCAATTGGGTTTTTGGCAATTTTAATTTGGAATTTAAGCAAATACGCAGCTTATCTGGAGCTCTGTTCTCTCAGACATGTAAAATGATCCCTGGAAAGTACTGCCAAATCAAATTTTTATTGAGAAAGAAGACAAAATATGGAGAAAAAAACAGCGGACGACAATGTATCTCGGAAAATGTGGTGTGTTTATGATTGCAAAGCACACAAACATGTCTTGCAGTGCTCATATGCCTGAATTACAGTGGAACATCTTCCCAGGGTGTCAAGTTTCCAGAGGTTCCTCTGTAGTCAACTATTTCAACATCCACTATCAACGTTTTTTCACTACCAGTAACTTTATGTGTGATTACAGCTATTGATGAAGTTTGGTAATGGTCTGACTAACGGATCAGGAAATAGTCAACATCTGGATGCTGTGACATGCAAGACGATGGCACCTACAACCTACAACGCATATTATGACGCCACTATGCAAACTAGGGATTGAGGAGCCTAAAGAGTTTGAGCTCCAAACCATGGTTTAAGAAATTATTGTGCCAAATGCACAATAATTCCGTAAACCATGGTTTCGAGCTCATATATGGCAAGAAAAAATGCACACTAATTCCTTAAACCATGGTTTGGAGCTTAAACCCTAGCTTAGGCTCCTCAAACCCTAGTTTGGGCTTAAACTGCCATTTGAGATCCCAAATGGTAGTTTTCTTAAACCATGGTTTGGGCAATTATTGTGCACTTGGAGGCTCAAACCACCGTTTGGACTCTCAAAAACCTCTATGTCTCACTTTCCAATATTATGGGGTGAAACAAAAAGTACACAATTAATAGAAATGATGTACATGTAGTCAGTCTTAGACTTGGGTGTTCAAAAGCATATATATAATACACACAGCAATTTGGAATGTTGAAAATAAATCAAAACAAACATACAACATGTACAAGCACAACAAGAAAGAAAGCACCAGATATGAGCCAGAACATGCAAAAAGGCAAAGTAGCCTCTGTTCAAATACACCCACATACAACCCAAGTTGCAAAAGGGTGCACCAAAAAGTCATAGGAGGAGACAAAGAAGTAAAACATGGAATTCACAGCATGGGTAGACTCAGATTATCCCACAAAACCATGCAGTTGACCAGAGTCTACTCTTATTTGCAGGGGTAAACTGTTTAGCCGAACAGTCTAGTCCCTGATGGGCCTGCACAACAGTGCAGGCTCATCAGGGACTAGACTGGTCGGGAATGCCGAGAGTAATGATTCCACATGCATAGACTCATCTGGTAGGTAACTAACACATTTACAGTGCTCCAGTCATAAAGAAAAGCTTTCTGAGGAAGTTTCCATGAACTGTCATTCTTTAGGCAGACATGAGAACCAGTGTATCACACTTATATCGATTTATTTAGTCATCTGAAGGCAGGACATCAGACAATCCACATTTTAAGGGTTAGACTACAGTCCTTTATCTATATTTTCCTTGGTGTTTTTCTTTACCAAATCTCATAAATAGTTAACCATGCAACACCCATTCCCCATGCTCATCTAGATCAGCATGCTAAATGGAGCACTGTAAACAGCCAATGAAATGCAAGGTAACAAAACGGGGAACAGAAACAAACTACCTGATTGGTTAGTGTCTGTCGCCGTGCTTGCAGAAGTTTCTGAGACTAGGATAATAAGAAATAAAATATTAGAAGCTAAAATTAACAGAATATAATATTATTATGGCCAAGTATGAAATAGATTTGCTTCCTTGACCAAATATGTAATGCAATAATAAAACAATTATCTCATGGTCATTATTTCATTTCATTTTGTACCATACTGAACAATGCTTTATTTTTATGTATATCCTGCAATAATTTCAGAATAATTAATAACTATAATGGTTATGTACCGGTACATATATAACCATAGTATGATAATCATCACCAGGGCTCCAGATAATGAATTAGTAATCGAGTATTTTCACTCCATCATTTCTGAAGCAGTTGGGTATTTCAAAATTTTAATTGGGTAAAATAAAATCACACTACTGTTTACACATCAACAGACAGCAATTATTGAATAGTTTGCTTCGAAATGAAAACATGTCTTGGCATTTCATTAGAATTGTCTCCTTGGAGACAATTCTAATGAAATACCAAGATATGTAATTTCCAATAACCTCCGAAGGAAGCACATTTAAAGTTGAAATTAAATTTTGAAATACCCAATAAACAGAGTGACCTTGAAACAATGTGAACCAAGATATGTTTTCATGGAAAAATAAGAGAAATATGCTATATTTGTGGTCTGTTTATTACTTTCTGCAGCATGATAAAGGTACCAAAAAATTGTTATTGCTTTTTGATACTCGCTACTTTGTCTTCAATTGGGTTTTTGACAATTTTAATTGGGTATTTAAGCAAATACGCAGCTTATCTTCAGCAGCACTTCATCATGCACAGGTAAGGGCTTGTATATTAGAGCTTTTACATTCTACAATTTCTTTTCTGATATCAGAGCAGTTATGATACAGAACCAGGACCATACATACATTCTTTATCCCAGTACAGAACAATTGTGTGTCAAGATTCATTCTGAGTATGATTGGTAGGAAAAATATGATTATGCCAGCAAGCACGCACAGCACGAATGACATAATGCAAGTGACATTATGATGTTATTACAGCAGAATACATTAAGATTCAAAATTTTAATGGAAATATTAAGTGATATTCTCAACATATATGGAAAATGTAATACATATAAATACATAATTGTATTGCAGGATGTACATGAAAATAAACTCTATTGGTATATATAACACGACTTTCATATTCATTGCTAGGTCAGTGGAATAACACGACCTTCATATTCATTGCTAGGTCAGTGGAATAACACGACCTTCATATTCATTGCTAGGTCAGTGGAAGCAGGGTTATTTAATAAATGGCCAAACTGAGCATTATATCGAGTGGATAAAAAAATAAACCAAATTCAAATTTTGAAAATAATAGGGCAGGTGCGTATTTTAGGATAATTCTAGCACAAAAATATTTACACAATTCCCTAACATTTGATTGGCCCGTAGCAAGTCTCTGTCCAAAATTGATATCCCAGTAAACTCCCACGCCAAACTACTTTCCGTAACCGTGAGGCGCAGTTAAAATAATTCTTAAGAAAACGGAAAATAAACACATTTTCTTGATGAATTTATTTCAAATGCTGGAATTATAAGGAATGAATGGCCTTTTTGTTGAATTTATCGGGGATATAAACTTGGAAAAGTTGCGGGAATACTGGACGAGGCCTTCCGGCCTTCGTCCAGTATTCCCGCGACTTTTCCAAGTTTATACCCCGATAAATTCCACAAAAAGGCCATTCATTCCTTATAATGAATACGGTAATATTAAATGTATTGAGTTGAAACTTTCAGATGTCAGAGACAATATCATGAAGCGATCCGAGAAAATTAATGTACATTGAATTATGATGCGTAGTTTTTTAGATGTAGCAATTTGAAGTCGCTTTTTTTATTCACCCGATACATAATTATAGTATAGAAATTATGAAATCTACAAATTCACTAGATAAATAACAAATTAATGAGAAAAATACCGGCAGGCTTTTCCATGGTCATTATATTTTAACCCAGTTTATGCCGCATACCCATTCACAGGTACATGTATGTATCAACATTTACATTTTATTTTCTATTTTCTTCATTTCTCAACGAAAGTATATGTTGTTACCACTCATTGAACCGTCTCGATGAGACGAGACGGTTCAATGAGTGTTAACAACATATTTGATGAGAAAAAATATAAATATTTTTTTCTCCATGGAAAATAGTTTATCTTTGGGTTAAGAAGGTTTTCTTATAACCCATATGTAAACAGAAACAGACACTGGATTATGTTGTCATATTAACCCTCACTACGCGGGAGACGAAAATTGTCCTCCGCTGTTTTTCCTTTTTGCATTAATTCTTAACAGAAAACCTGTTTTGGCAGCACATGAGAATCGTCTCCAGTGGAGACGATTCTCATGCGCTGTCAAAACATGTTTTTATCGAGAAATATTGAAAATAAAACATTTCCAGCAGACGACAAAATTTAATTCAGCGTAGTAAGGGTTAATAATAATCAGCATTTATCAATACGGGAATTGGAAAATAGACGTATTTCAGAAATGCCTATCACCAGTAACAACAACCATCACAACTATTACCATCTACTATGTGCATCTACATCTAAGAGAGAAAATTGCATTGGAAACTAAACTACATCTTGTTATAAAGTCACTCCTTTTATTAAATTTTCGACCATATGGTCGAAAATTTAATAAAAAGAGTGACTTTATAACAATGTGTATTAAATGTGCTTCACTTCGGAGGTTGTTGGAAATTACTAAACTACATCTGATGTGAAATAATACAACAAAATAAAAATATTGACTGCCAGCTGAGAAAAGTGATCACTTCACAATATTTGCGACCATTGTAACCTGGATTATGCCGACCTTTGTTTGTAACCATAATACCGTACTAGCCAGTAGCCAATTTCACCAACATTGCAAAGTATACCGCTACTTATCTTGCTAGTATACTTTGAGAGAGAAATGTTTTCAATTTAAGGATAAATTTATTAATTTTTAAGGAAATAACATATTTTCTGACCAAATTATTATACGGAATTTATTACATTATCACAGCCATTTTGGCTGTGATAATGTCATAAATTCAGTATAATACTTATGCATACTGTTAATCATCAAATATATACAGTTTTTAGTACTATATGAAATAATGCAATTCAGGAAAAATAAATGTTTACTCCCTCAAAGTATACTTAGTTAGATAAGTATGCTTAGCAATTTTTGTGAAATCGGCTATAGGCCTTGACAATCCACTTGTCCGCTCGTATTGGCAAGTGAATTGTCAATCCGGAAGAGCGTTAATTTGAAGAGACAGTGTAGCATAAACATTAAAACATATAGGAATGTACGAGTTGAAATTCAATCTGAACAAGTTGAAAATTAAGAATTTGTTGACGCCTGATAACTATAAATATTTGGACACAATTTGTTTTGGAACTAGGGGTTTCCCAAAACAAGTTGCATCCAAATACATTGTTATTGTGATAGGGGCAACCATACTAAGCTGAATATTGGCACATTCGTTGTTGTGGGACACTATATACAGTGAAATCACGATGGCTCGAAATGCGATGGCTCGTAATGTCGGGCTCGCTCGAAATAGCATCGAGGTCCAGATAATTTTCGCTATATGTTTAATGTAATTTACATGCGATGGCTCAAAATGCAAGTCCTCGAAAAATGCGGACTCATTTCTCGCTATTTTGCTATATGATGACTCAAAAGTCGACATGTCAAGTTGGTGTTTGGCTAATTTTCACACCTCTGCGTCCGACTTATTACAATCAAAGGCCGAGCCCCGCTCTACCTGTCTATGAAATGTGGTTTATTTTCAAGTCCAGTTAATTGCCTGAAGTGGTGCAATTTGGTTGTTAACGTTGTTGAAAACGATATATGGCGATTTATTAAATATTCTGGGCTTCGGCCACTCGGCATATTTAATAGAGTCTGTCGTAAGACATTGGTCGTTTTTCGTGGTAACTCACGGGTTATACTCGAGTAACCCGAGTATCACAGGAACAACCAGAGTCGTTGCTGAAATGTTCTTCCTCGACAACTATTCATGATGAATAATATAGTGAAATAGTAAAGCCATATCAAGTTGCAGGAGTCTGCAAGTTGATCAGCGTTTACACTGGTCACAAACTAAGTAAAGCATGTTTTGTTGCGTCGCAACATTTTACAATTCATGACTGATGCCCAATTTTTTTACGGCGCCATATAACATCGTTTGAGCTGGGCCCATACTACTGTTTCGAGTGACTTCACAACCACCTGCGACATTAATTATGTGCACCACTATTTATATTAAATACTGGAGCTTTTCTCCTTTGATAATAATTGAAATAAGGACAGTTTTGTAAATACATTTAAATACAGTTTATTTAATTTCACATGATAACTTTAATCTGCGAATAAATACTATTATCATCTAAAACATGGATAAACTCTATTACGCTTCGTTATTTCCTAAATCCGACGGGTACAGTAGTCGACAAATAAATGTATACCAAAATCGCAAGATTTGATCACTCGAACAAAATATGCAGGCCTGTGGCATTTCAAGCCATCACGATTTCACTGTATTTATTTGTGTTTCCCCGGAATAAATGTTGTCTGAATGTTTAGGGTCAATATTGTTGTACTGGTTTATCACAATAACAATGTATTTGGACAACAGTTGTTTTCGGGAAAACCCCAAAACAAATGGTGTCCAAATTTGTAGGGTTATTACAATACACTTATTGTCGCTAGCGAAAATAGGTCTGTGAATTACCTGTGACTGTAGAAATAGGGATTATGGCCAGTGACCAGTGTAGATCCGGACCAGATCAGAATCCACACTGCTCGCCATTCAGTCCCCATTATGCTTCTAACAAAGAAAAAAGCTCCTTATCAGGCTGCAGGAGAGTGTTGGCCACACTACCATTAGTTCCATTTTCCCAGTTACACTTTAATGTGAAGAACCATTTAGATTACACTGACCGCAAATGTCAGAAGGTCACTTTTATACACTACCAGCCAAACTACGTTTGTACAATACGCACCTTTGAGACACACGTGCTCCATCATGTGTTTTACGAGGGCTATCACAGTCGTGTTACAGATGAGCAGGCTTCCGATCTGTGACTGGTACAGAGATCGCTGGTACAGCCAGCACAGCTCGTGGAATATCGTACACAAATTGGCACCGAAGTGCTCCCAGTACATATCCATGTATCGCGAGATTAACTGAGACCGAATTGAGCCGTCGGCACTGTCGCCCCAGGAGACAGACTTCCGTAATGAATCGTTGCGTGATAATACTGGCGTGTCTACGTTTCCTCGAGGCGGTTTCGCGGATGACATACTCTGCGAGAACTTTACACCTCTTCGTTGTTTCGGAGCATTATCCTTTTTATGCAGCAGGTTTGTTGAATTGCACACAATGAGAAGGAAGTTTTCGGCAAATGTATGTTCGCGTTGCGCAACGTCGACAAGTGGAGACTCCATGTTGGATAGATCCGGCGCGCGTAAACTGCCGACTTTCAGTACAGCAGCACTCAGACTGGTCATGCTGCCTGTTGCGGTGTGATAGTCGGACGTCTCACGATCGCGATGGTCTCCCGAGTGCGGGCGTGCATCTTCTGTCCAAACGTAATTGGGCAGTTTGCCAGAATAAAGGAGTCGTACAAATTCCTCATGTGTAGTGAAGAATCGATGTGTTTCTAATGCTGCGTATTTTGATCTTTCATTCGCCAGAACATTGAGCACGCGCGAAAATGGAATCGTCTTTATATGTTCGCCTATGTTTGCTCTAGAATTTGTATATTCTGGCTTCAAATTAAACCCATGGCATGTTCTAAAACTAATTCCAGTATTTGAGGTAGAACTGCTGTTCAAACCACTAATTACACTATTGAAATCCTCCAACCCTCGCGTAATGTTCCAGATCATTTCATGAGTCACACCCTCGATGTTACTGTGAGCGAACACCTGTAGCCCGACAAATATAAGTCGCTCCAACCACCAAATAGCTTTGTCTCGTAACTGACAAAGAACCGTCTTCACGTAATCCAACTGGTAATACAACGAACCTAGTATCGGTTGTAACCATCGATTCGTGTGTAGTTTCTGCTTAATACAATTCCAGTGGCCATTCTGCGTGCGTAGGTCCTCACACAGAGCGTTCAAACAACACAGTTTGCTAATTGGTACTTCCTGTATACAATCATGTGTGATGGCATACAATGTCCGATACTCCGCTACAACCAAAGTTTCCAGATCTTTGATGAAGGTCGCCGCAGTTTTGATTCGATAGAGGCAATCCCTGAGAAGTTCCACTCGATATCTCTCCTCCATGATCAGTCGTAGATGGAGGTATTTCTTCCCCATGTGTGTCGCATGTCGACAGTGAACGAACGATATACTGCCATGCTCTGGCTGTCGCTTGGCAATATGGCTGCCAGGGTTTAAAACCTACAAAATTCAAACAAGGTAAAGGTTAAATTTTGTCACAAAATAAAAAATAATTTCGAGATCATTTTAGTCAAAAATGGTGTCAGAATGCATAATTGCATGTTTTGGTAATTTTGAAGGCCATCTGTAAGACACGAGAATGTTTCATCAGCTAAAATTGCCCCAAGACTGAAGAACTGCACCATTCAGTAAACTGTTCCCAGAGAGTGAACCAGGCAATGTAAACCAACAATCATTAATAACAAGCAGGCTTAATGACATTGCGACTACCACAAGAAACATGAATATTTGTGTTGTTAGTATCGGGTTGCATAGGGTAAACTAGGCTGGTCACATGTAGTAGTGGCTAATAGCCACTGATTGTTTTAACCACACCCTATACAATACTAGAAACAGAGATATTTATTTATACCACAATAATTCCAGCACAAAAATATTTACACAATTCCCTAACATTTGATTGGTCTCTGTCCAAAATTTATATCCCAGTAAACTCCCACGCCAAACTACTTTCCGTAAGCGCAGTTAAAATAATTCTTAAGAAAACGGAAAATAAACATATTTTCTTGATGAATTTATTTAAAATGCTGGAATTATAAGAAATGAATGGCCTTTTTGTGGAATTTATCGGGGATATAAACTTGGAAAAGTCGCGGGAATACTGGACGAGGCCTTCCGGCCTTCGTCCAGTATTCCCGCGACTTTTTTGCATTTATGCAGCCCACCTCATTATGCTACATCGAGCAATGGTTTATTTTTATCCTATTGGTTATTATAGGAATGAATGGCCTTTTTGTGGAATTTATCGGGGTATAAACTTGGGAAAAGTCGCGGGAATACTGGACGAAGGCCGGAAGGCCTCGTCCAGTATTCCCGCAACTTTTCAATGTTTATATCCCCAATAAATTCCACAAAAAGGCCATTCATTCCTTATAATTCCAGCATTTGAAATAAATTCATCAAGAAAACGTGTTTATTTTCCGTTTTCTTAAGAATTATTTTAACTGCGCCTCACGGTTACAGAAAGTAGTTCGGCGTGGGAGTTTACTGGGATATAAATTTTGGACAGAGACTTGCTACGGACCAATCAAATGTTAGGGAATTGTGTAAATATTTTTGTGCTGGAATTATAACTAAAGTAACCTAATATAAACTGGAAGTAACCTAATTAAACCTAAAGTGCCGTTTTTGCCGTTATTTTGTTGTCTCTAAAACTCACCCTAATATGCTATCTACGGCTAAACCGAATATATTTTATATTCGACGACAAGAACCATGTTTGTCACAGCGCAGATAAATTTCTCACGTTTTGATTGGTCAGCTTGACGGGTAATATGAGCCCATATTACCTGTCAGGCCCGTCAAATAAAAAATGGCGGCGGGTCGAGGCTAAAATGGCGGCGGGTCGAGGCTGAGTCGAAAACAAAACATTTTGGAAAACACCTCCGAAACATAGTCATAGGGATTTGTAATGATCTAACTAAGAAAACAAAAATTGCCAAGTTATTAACGAATTTCGACTCGTTTATGTCTGGATGACGTCATGTAATATTTGTAACGTCATGACGGATGTCGTGCCATTTGGCGCCATATTTATATGATATTAAACATGCACCAATACACTTATAAAACTAAATTTTGGAGAAATAAACAGAATCTACGGTATGAATATGGTGTCATTGCCGTCTGAAACTATATTCCCCTCGGCTGCGCCTCGGGTGAATATAGATTCAGACGAGCAATATGACACCTTATTGACTGCATAGAATAAAAATAACAAAATTTACTTGGTATCAGGTTGCGTGTGGTAAACCAAAACACCAGGGGGCCGTTTCACTAAACTTCGTACGACTAAAATGTTCATAAGTGGAAAATTATGATAGTCTGTAAATTTCACATTAACAACGTTTTCTTGTAAACAATTATTGGATTTACATTTATTGAGCATAAGGCTGCATATGCAGCCTATGCTCAATAAATGTAAATCCATCAATTGATATTTCCAGACGATCCTAAATATGCACTTACGAACATTTTAGTCCAAGAAGTTTAGTGAAACGGCCCCCAGTTGTCTTTGCATAGGATTTGTATGTGAACAGTTTTAATCACACCCTATGCAGCAAGCTGATACTAGAAACACAATGTGCATTTCTAGTATCAGGCTGTGATAGCGAGTTGTTGCAATGTCAAAAAGCCTATCTAATAATTGGCTGAAACATAAAATCAATCATTATTTTGTTCCCTTTATCTTACATTTCTCCACGGGTAATATTTACATACCAGTGGACCTAAGTCACGACGTTACTGACCAGCATATCATCTGCCAGAGACCAGTATAGAGGCCAGTATAGAGGAGACAATTAAATGTGGTCAGTGGAAGAAGGGGGCTAAGTCCCATAAGGACTTACCCCCCTTATGGACCCCGTCAATTATTTACCTGGAAAGCCCGACGTAGACATTTCACGGCCTCTTCGCCGTCATTTTCGTTCATCACCTCCCGCGCCTGAATGATTTCATCGTGTCCCGACAGCAACCCGAACGTAGTTATGTCGAACGCATTCCCCTGCTGAGAGCCGAACAACTCTGCCTGGCCTTGCAAGCGGGGCAACTCTGACAAATTCATGGTGGTTGTCACTTCATCTTTGGTATGGACCGAGGTGTTTGGTTGTTGTTGTTATGTCTGAAAAGATAATGGAAAATGCCATTACACATTATTGGGATAGCGCGCATACCGTGACAAGTCTATTCTGGTCATGTAATACATATAACATAGTGCCCCCATAACTGATTGTACAGATATATGCGAGTTTCCAGCCATTCTCTACTTTTTTTCTGAATATAAAAATCAGGAATACACTTTAACTGTTATTAATTTTAATTTTTATTGAGAAATAAGGCAAGATATAAAAGCAACAGCAGACGACAATTGTTGTGAGTAGCGGTCTAAGGGTTAATTGTGCTCCCTGATACAGTAACAGCAGAAACACATTAAAGACATTACCAAATTATCTCCCCTGTTTATCACAGTCTATGATCGTATACAGTAGAATAAAACACTAACCACTTGCATCTTCTTCAAATGAAATGGTGTGATTATTATTAGTTGATATAGATCAGTTGCAGTAAAAAACGAAAACAATCCTTTTATAAGTATCTGAGACATCATTACATCTGAGACATAGTGCCTTTAGAAATCCAAATACTTGATCATTGGTAACTAAGGTACATGTAGTTAACCATTAGAATGCGGGAACCGAAAATAGTCGTCTGCTGATAATTCATATTTTGTCTTTTCTCTCAGTAAAAACATGGTTTGGCAGCATTTTAGAATCATTTCCATTGGAAATGATTCTAAAGTGCTGCCAAACCAAGTTTTTGATGAGAAAAATTGAAAAAAATAAAAAATATTCAGCAGACGACACAAATTAATTCAGTATTGTAAGGGTTAATGAAGTATGTGGCTGTCATTGGAGAAATGGGCATATACATATAGCATTTGTGACCAGTGTAGTCCCAGATCTGTCATGCCAAAAAATTGGCATAGATCCTTAATATCAGACTACAACGACAAGAGTGTCTAGAAGTTAACCAGTCACAAATCTAATGAGCACTGATCTACGGAGCCCCGCAGGGGACGTAGAATTCTTTTTTTTATTAATTCGTTCCCATGTTCCCTCAATTTAACAATTTGTTCCCTCAATTTAACAATTCGTTCCCACTAATTAACAATTTGTTCCCTCAATTTAACAATTTGTTCCCTCAATTTAACAATTCGTTCCCACGGGAAGAACTTGACAATTCGAGGGAACAAATTGTTAAATTGAGGGAACAAATTGCCATTTTGTGGCAACAAATTGTTATATTGTGGGAACGAATTGTTAAATTGAGGAAACAAATTGTTATTTCGTGGCAACAAATTAATTTAAAAAAAAATCCATGTCCCCTGCGGGGTCTGTACTGATCAGACTGCCCAGATTGGTGGCCTGGATCTACATTGGGTGCAACAGCAATAAGCAGTTTTCCAATGGAAATACCAAATCACACAGTCGTGGCTCTGCAAGTCTGTAAATATTATGACAAAGAAGAAAGAATGCAGTTGTGTTTAGGTTACACCTATATTCTCTACCTTTGTATGTGGTAGTAACTATTCATGTGTAATTTGTGGGATTACACAACATGGTCTAAATGTTTTTCTTATTACTCAATACTATTAATTTTTACAATGGTGAATATTTTTTTGTCATCTGCAATATATTTTTTTATTTCCGAATTGTGTTGATGGAAATATATTGCTCCAGTGACAGTCACAGGTTGAAGTAACGGACCGAGGTCTATAAATACATTAAATATGCCTAAAGGCATCAATAAACAAAAAAGGAAATAAGCTAAAAAAAACAACAAATGTTTTAGCTAATTTTCGCACCGAGGTCTATAAATACATTAAATATGCCTAAAAGCATCAATAAACGGAAAAAAATAAGCAAAAAAAATTTTTTTTTTTTTACAAAAAGATTGTTTAGCTTATTTTGTTTTGGTTTATTGATGCTTTTCGGCATATTTAATGTATTTATAGACCTCGGTCCGTTACTTCAACCTGTGGTGACAGTCACACATATTAACACATCTCTCTAATTATTTGTGCGATATACCACACATTGATCTCATACATTAACACATGATTAGTATATGCAAGTATACCCCATCACCATGTGTTAATATATGGGGGAAATGTGTGACCGTATCATATTAGAGGGTCAGTCATTCCTATTACATACTTGGTACATAATTAGCTGCACGTTTTCCGCTTTATAGACAACAGGGGCCCGTTTCACTAAACTTCGTGAGACTAAAATGTTCGTAAGTGCAAAATTATGATAGTCTGTAAATTTCACATTAACAATGTTTTCTTGTGAACAATTATTGGATTTACATTTATTGAGCATAGGCTGCATATGCAGCCTATGCTCAATAAATGTAAACCCATAAATTGAAATTTCCAGACGATCCTAAATTTTAACTTACGAACATTTTAGTCGTACAACGTTTAGTGAAACGGGCCCCAGGTTGTACTACAATGTATATCGCTACACCACGCTACACGTCACATAGGACTGTCAATACATTTTCACAGTTCATCCAGTTTACTGCTACACTATGGACGTCACATAGGACTGTCAATACATTTTCACATTCATCCATCCATTACTGCTACACTATGGACGTCACATAGGACTGTCAATACATTTTCACAGTTCATCCGGTTTACTGCTACACTATGGACGTCACGTAGGACTGTCAATACATTTTCACAGTTCATCCGGTTTACTGCTACACTATGGACGTCACATAGGACTGTCAATACATTTTTTTTTTTTTTTCACTGTTCATCCGGTTTACTGCTACACTATGGACGTCACATAGGACTATCAATACATTTTCACAGTTCATCCGGTTTACTGCTACACTATGGACGTCACATAGGACTGTCAATACATTTTCACTGTTCATCCGGTTTACTGCTACACTATGGACGTCACGTAGGACTGTCAATACATTTTCACAGTTCATCCAGTTTACTGCTACACTATGGACGTCACATAGGACTGTCAATACATTTTCACAGTTCATCCAGTTTACTGCTACACTATGGACGTCACATAGGACTGTCAATACATTTTCACTGTTCATCCGGTTTACTGCTACACTATGGACGTAGGACTGTCAATACATTTTCACTGTTCATCTGGTTTACTGCTACACTATGGACGTCACATGGGACTGTCAATACATTTTCACAGTTCATCCAGTTTACTGCTACACTATGAACGTCACGTAGGACTGTCAATACATTTTCACAGTTCATCCAGTTTACTGCTTCACTATGGACGTCACATAGGATTGTCAATACATTTTCACTGTTCATCCGGTTTACTGCTACACTATGGACGTCATGTAGGACTGTCAATACATTTTCACAGTTCATCCGGTTTACTGCTACACTATGGACGTCACATAGGACTGTCAATACATTTTCACAATTCATCCAGTTTACTGCTACACTATGAACGTCACGTAGGACTGTCAATACATTTTCACAGTTCATCCAGTTTACTGCTTCACTATGGACGTCACATAGGATTGTCAATACATTTTCACTGTTCATCCGGTTTACTGCTACACTATGGACGTCACGTAGGAGTCAATACATTTTCACAGTACGGTATTTTGATAAAGACCATGTGGTCGAAAATTTAATAAAAAGAGTGACTTTAAAACAATGTGTATTAATGTGCTTCCCGTCGGAGGTTATTGGAAATTACTATACATAGATATATTCACTATTTCACAGCTGCTGAAGCTATAATTATAAAACTTTGCCAAGCAGACCTATATAATTATACTGATGAAAACTGTATCATGAAATCGTGAACATTTGTCAAACGGCAATAATTCCAGCACAAAAATATTTACACAATTCCCTAACATTTGATAGGCCCGTAGCAAGTCTCTGTCCAAAATTTATATCCCAGTAAACTCCCACGCCGAACTACTTTCCGTAACCGTGAGGCGCAGTTAAAATAATTCTTAAGAAAATGGAGAAACACATTTTCTTGATGAATTTATTTCAAATGCTGGAATTATAAGGAATGAATGGCCTTTTTGTGGAAATTATCTGGGATATAAACTTGGAAAAGTCGCGGGAATACTGGACGAGGCCTTCCGGCCTTCGTTCAGTATTCCCGCGACTTTTCCAAGTTTATACCACGACAAATTCCACAAAAAGGCCATTCATTCCTATAATAAGTATGACTTTTATATAAGTACCCAGGGGCGGATCTAGAGGGAGGTTCCGGGGTTGCAACCACCCCGTTCAGCCACAGAGTTTACATAGATCACAGTTTACCACCAGTTGGAGTATGAATTTAAATGCCGTAAAACACAGGAAAGTGCATTTCTGGACATCTAGATTTCAAAATTTGTCCTGGGGGGCATGCCCCCTGACCCCCCTACCATACTCACTTCACTCCGTGGAACTCAAAAATAGGACAACCGCCCCGTTCCACAAATGCTGGCTCTGCCCCTGGTACAGGGTATTCTCTGGAAACATTCTACAATCATGGTCTTGAGAGCAAAACACATTCGTGTTGATACATGACAGTCTAACACTATTCCGACCCTTCACAAGTTAAAGCCAGTGAGCACACTGTCTAATTTGTTTCTACACTGTGTGGAAACATTTATTGGCAAGGTTTCTCATGGGCATTCATCTATTATGTATATAACATGTCCTTGTTGGCGGCACATACAAGTGATGTAAGCTACAGAAGCACCAGAACTGACAGTTATTGACTGTGGAATGCATGGCTTTCAAGGCGGAAAAATTACGAACTCACTGCATTCTGAAGAAACGTCAATTTTACTGACAGAAAATTTCAAATAATTTCTTTATTTCTCATTCAAAGAATATGTTGTGACCACCAGTTGAACTGTCTCAAAGAGACGGTTCAAATGGTGGTCACACCATAAACTTTAGATGAGAAATAAGATTTGCACGAGTCTAAACACGTATTCCGAATGCAATGGACTAACGGTCATCTGCATTTTACCATATTCACTTCAACTGCTATTAATTCTGTTCATACATGTATTTTAAATTTTATATGTATTCGTTATTTTATATCTTCGAGGTTAAAAAAGACAGTGAATAAATAAATAGCTGAAAATTGATTGACTAATAGAATGGGTGTTTATGTTTGTTCAAAAACAAGGTCATATCGTTAGCAACAGATACACCTGTATGCACAGAAGATTGCAATTTCAGTACGAAAAATATAATAAGGACTCGTTATCACTAAACTAATCCTCTCACTGGAAGCCTTGATAATATAATGAACATAAGTCCTCAGGGACCTTGACCCCGAGTGTTCAGGTGTGCGGTGTACGTGAAACCAAGCATCATCCATAGACACACAGTGTGGCCAAATATTATTAAAATCGGTGAATAGATTCATCAGTTATTAAGAAATGAATATGTACATACACACATACATGGATCAACGCTGTATCTTGCCCAACGGTATAATTACATGACCGTTGCTGTCTATTGAATGAATGGATGAAAAATGCCATGCAAACAGAACTCTCCGATCCAAACCCAAATTATTCCCCACATTGGAATATTTAGTCTAGTACTGTGAATAATTTTCTTGAATGAAGGCAGTAGAGCAGTAAGACAGTGCCAGGAATTCACTGAGTAATTGCGATGAACAAGTAGTTCTATGTTGCTCACCACTTCACCTGTAGCCTATTTCACCAACATTTCAAAGTATACTTATCTAGCAAAGTATACTTTGAGGGAAGAAATTTTCCATTTAAGGATAAATTTATTAACTTTTATTATACTGAATTTATTACATTATCACAGCCATTTTGGCTGTGATAATGTAATAAATTCTGTATAATAATTATGCATACCGTACTTTTAATCATCAGATATATGCAGTCGTTAGTTCTATGTGAAATAATGCATTTCGGGAAAAATAAATGATTACTCCCTCAAAGTATACTTTGCTAGATATAAAGTATACTTTGCAATGTTGATGAAATCGGCTGCTGGCATGATGTACCGTACCACTCATGCAAACAGATTACATCTGTCGTACAATTACATTCCATCTTCGCAATCAAGTTCAGATGTTACTGGCATGTGTAAATGTAGTGGAACCTCTCTACCCTTACAATGCGGGAAACAAAAATAGTCAGTCATCTACTGCTGTTTCGTATTTGGTCTTTCTTCTCAATAATAAAAACAGTTTGGCAGCACTTTAGAATCATTTCCATTGGTGATGATGATGATGGAGACGAGGATATAATGATGCTGCTTATGATGATGGTGGTGATGATGATGTTGGTGATGATGATGCTGATGATGATGTTGATGATGATGACGATATTGATGGTGGTGATGATAATGATGGTGCCAATGGTGATGATGATGATGGGGGTTATGATGACAAAGAAGATGACAATGATAACTAGAAATGTGGCCTGTCGGCACACGAATACCCCACTGGCAGCCAAAGAAAACGAGGCATTTTTGATTATAAGCCATTTAGCCGAGCGTTAAGGTTTCAAACGCATCAAGTCTGTGACCTTGACCCTGGGCATAGTGTGATAATCCATGCATCGGTGTAGAAGATATAGAGCGGAAGGGAATTTCAATAGGTTTGACCTTTGACCTTCAACTATGACCTTGACCTTGGATGTAGGTGTGTGGTTATTGATCGCGACACACCTTCTCATCCTGAGAAACATTTGTGCCAAGGCATTTGATAATCCATGCATCGGTGTAGAAGATATAGAGCGGAAGGGAATTTCAATAGGTTTGACCTTTGACCTTCAACTGTGACCTTGACCTTGGACGTAGGTGCATGGTTATTGATTGCGACACACCTTCTCATCATGAGAAACATTTGTGCCAAGCCATTTGATAATCCATGCATCGGTGTAGAAGATATAGAGCGGAAGGGAATTTCAATAGGTTTGACCTTTGACCTTCAACTGTGACCTTGGACGTAGGTGCGTGGTTAGCAATCTGATAATCCATGCATCGGTGTAGAAGATATAGAGCGGAAGGGAATTTCAATAGGTTTGACCTTCGACCTTCAACTGTGACCTTGACCTTGGATGTAGGTGCGTGGTTATTGATCGCGACACACCTTCTCATCATGAGAAACATTTGTGCCAAGCCATTTGATAATCCATGCATCGGTGTAGAAGATATAGAGCGGAAGGGAATTTCAATAGGTTTGACCTTTGACCTTCAACTGTGACCTTGACCTTGGACGTAGGTGCGTGGTTATTGATCGCGACACACCTATAGAGCGGAAGGGAATTTCCAACAGACCGACAGACCGACCGACCGACCGACCGACCGACAAGCTGACTCCTATATACCCCCAACAAACTTTGTTTGTGGGGGTATAATGATGACGATGAACAGTTAATATGTTCCATTGTAACAAACCTGATACAAATGTTAAGCAGACTAAAAATGGCAAACAGTGTAGACCCAGCTGAGTCTGATCTTGGTTGCCAATGTAATAAGCTCTATTGGTTTAATGTCCCTGGCATCTGTAGACAGACATTAACCAACAAACAAACCATCCTTAAAGTGCCAATAGTACTACCACCATATTGAATGGAATTGTGCAATCGTGACACTCCCAAGAGGAGATACCACCAGGTATAGATCAACCAACCCACGTCCTTAACCCTTACACTGCTGAATTACAAATTGTCGTCTGCTGTTTATTTTTTATTCTCCATTTTTCTCATCAAAAACATGATTTGACAGCATTTTTCCAATGGAAATGATTCTAAATCGCTGTCAAACCATGTTTTTATTGAGAGAAAAGACAAAATAAGAAACAACAGCAGACGACAATTTTCGGTTCACACATTCTAAGGGATAACCTGTCATTATTACTACTGATATTGAATGGAATTCTGCATTTATGGCACCTAAGTAAGGATACTTACCCAAGGCTGCTCCACAATTTATTTTAACTGCATTTTCCCATGAAATGGCATTTCTCAATAGCCTTTCGACCGCTATTCACAACAATTGTCGTCTGCTGTTGCTTTTATATCTTGCCTTATTTCTCAATAAAAACAAGGTTTGACAGCACAATGCAAATGATTCTGAAGTGCTGTCAAAGCATGTTGTAAATTATTCTAAAGTGCTGTCAAAGCATGTTTTTGATGATAAAAATGGAAAATAGAAAATAAACAGCAGATGACAAACAAGAGGGCCATGATGGCCCTAATTCGCTCACCTGACTCCATGAACACCAGAGGAGAATGTGACATTGAGTTCATAAGTGTTTTAAAAAAATTGTGCTATTGTTAGATGGCAGTCATCTTGGATTAAGCGATGACTCTCATTTGACCAAATCTGAAAATGCTTCACCCAAGGATCTTAACTTACTATGAAGTTTGGCCAGCATCGGCCATGTGGTTCCTGAGAAAAAGACGTTCAAAATCTCTAATAAATGGACCTTTTGGAGGCCATCTTGGATGACATAATCATCTGATTCCGACAAATATTGCACCAGAGCAATCGCCTCATTGATACCTTCAATTTGATATATGACATGAGCATATTTGGTCAAAAATAAAATTTGACCACACGGGCCACGCCCATTTTTGACCCCGGGGTCACCATTTTAACACCTTTGAAACAGCATTTTACGTTGATCATTCCTACCAAGTTTCGTCGAAATCCGGCTGGCGGTTCATGAGAAGAAGATTTTTGAAGAATTTGTGCTATTTTTAGATGGCGGCCATCTTGGATTAGCGATGACCTCCATTTAAACAAATTTGAAAACGCTTCACCCATGGACCAAGAATTTGTGCTATTTTTAGACGGAGGCCATCCTGGATTAGCGACGACCTCCGTTTTAACAAATCTAAAAAGGCTTCACCCATGGATTATAACTGTGAAGTTTGGCCACAATGGGCCAAGTCGTGTGAACAAGAATTTTTAAATCTCTAATAACAGAACGACCTATTGACCTTTCGGTGGCCATCTTGGATGACATGACCATCCAATTTCGACAAATAATGTACCAGAGCGATCGCCTCTTTGATACCTTTGATTTGATATAGACATGACCATATTCGATCAAAAATAAAATTTGACCCCAATTTGACCCCACGAGCCCACAGGTGGAAGACTCGGACCTATGACACCAAAAAAATGCCTATTAAAAAAAATCCCATTACCCCACCCACTTGGTCTCGTACAGTACTATACGTTAATTCGTATAGTACTGTACGAGACCAATTGGGTGGGGTAATGGGATTTTTTTTAATAGGCATTTTTTTGGTGTCATAGGTCCGAGTCTTCCACCTGTGCATGAGCCACGCCCATTTTTGACCCCGGGGTCACCATTTTAACAACTTTGATAGAGCATTGTACATCGATCATTCCTACCAAGTTTCGTTGAAATCCGGTTGTCGGTTCATGAGAAGAAGATTTTTTAAGAATTTATGCTATTTTTAAACGGCGGCCATCTTGGATTAGCGATGACCTCCATTTTAACAAATCTGAAATGGCTTCACCCATGGACCATAACTTTTAAGTTTGGCTACCATGGGCCAAGCGGTTCATGTGAAGAAGAATTTTGAAATCTCTAATAAAAGAACGACCTTTTGACCTTTCGGTGGCCATCTTCGATGACATAACCATCCGATTTCGACAAAAAATGCACCAGAGTGATACCTTCGATTTGATATATGACATGACCATATCCGGTCAAAAATAAAATTTGACCCCTATTTGACCCCACGGGCCACGCCCAATTTTGACCCCAGGGCCACCATTTTAACAACTTTGAAAGAGCATTGTACATCGATGATTCCTACCAAGTTTTGTCGAAATCCGGTTGGCGGTTCTTGAGAAGAATATTTTTGAAGAATTTGTGCTATTTTTAGACGGCGGCCATCTTGGATTACGTGATGACGTCATTTTAACAATTATGTAATCCCCCTACCTAAGGAACATGACCATGAAGTTTGGTGACTATAGGCCCAATGGTTACCGAGGAGAAGACGTTTGAAAATGTTCACGGACGACGGACGGACAATCGACGCCGGACGCCGGACGCCGGACGACGGACACACTGCGGTAACAATAGCTCACATGAGCTTCGCTCAGGTGAGCTAAAAAAATAAGATAGCGGTGTAAGGGTTAAGTACAAGTACATGTAATAGCCGGTCACTGTGGTTACTAAGGAATATAAGACATTCCACAAACTTCAGGACAAGAAATCAAATATAGAAGACTGAATTAATACCCAGACCCATTACAGTTCATTCCAAACTGAGACGATTGAGAGATCACAACATCTACTTTTGCGAATGAATACAGAAAATTGGCGAACAAATCTTGAATTTTCAGCCAGAAATGGGTGAACTAAATATGAGCACATTAAGATACATCTCACCACTATAACAAACAAGTTTACTCGAAATTAGGTCTTTGAATAGCATTTAACCCTTTCCCTGATAGAAACGACTTTTCACGCCTCTACAGAAGATGTCTTTTGAAAACATTGTGGGAAAAGGAGAAATTGCTTGTAACAAGCAATTTCTCCTTTTCCCACAATGTTTTCTACTCTATCAGATAATTTAACCATCATTTGACCCAGCATTTGATTCTTTTATTCAGATGTTTTGGATTTGGAAGAGTCGAAATATCGCAAAACAGGGAAAGGATTAAACTGTGGTATGAATACCTTGTGTACTGTACTATAGATTTCAGTGCTTATATGGTTATGAAAGGTGTGCATATTAATTAATATGTAATATTATTAAGAGGATTAAACATTGTATATATTAGATTAGATTTACATTTATAGTATCATCTGTTTATGTTATAGGTACACTGACACAGAGCTCCAGATATGTTTTGTATCTAAAGAGTATTATACCTCCATATTTCAAATTCAATGCGTATTTGACATTCAGAAAAGTATCATTGATTTTCTTCCTTATTAAATAGCGAACAAATGATAATTTTTTATTATTTTTTTTAAATTCACTTATTTGAGCTGCAAAAAGAAGCAAACACTGTTTGCTTTTTGCAGTTCAACTAAGTAAATTTTAAACTTTATTACAGTATTTTCACCACTCAATTGGAAAATCAATGCATATAAGTGCATAAAAAGTGTGTAATAAGTGTGTAAAATACGCCAATACACAGCTTATCTGGAGCTCTGCTGACACACACAACCATATTCATATAGTACATATTCATATAGTACATATTCATGTACATATTCATATAGTACATATTCATATAGTACATATTCATATAGTACATATTCAGTATGCGTTGATCTTGTGTTGGGTATGAATTACTGTTTGAGGGTTTTCTGGCGTATTCAGAAACCACGCCACATTGAAATATATCCAATAGGCACAAATTGCACTTCAAAGTCGCCACATAATCAGGAAAAGGCATTTAAAAGACTAAGTTCATGGGAAACGAGGGCATACACAAGTGCCATCATGATAAAAAGAAGCTTGTTGAGTTTGTGACCAGTGTAGCCCCAGAAGTCTGATCAGGGACTTCACTGTTCGCTATGCATCATTTCAGATGTGTCTTTTTGTATATAGAGACATTTGAAGACTCAATATCTCACTGCAAGCGATTGCGAAGCCCCATTTGTCATGACGGGGACATTTGTCTAGAGAATAATGATACGGTTTCTAATCAAGCACAGTTATATATAATGTAAAATGGTAATGATGATAAAGTCCAAATTTGTAGGTAATCATGTCAATAGTTGACACGGTTCAAATGAGTGGTAACAACATATATTTCTGTTGTTAAAAAATATTGATAAATTTTGATACAGTATATGATCAACAGTTACAACATTTGTGAGATAATTATATTTGCACAGATATTATCATTATGGAGGAGACGAAAAATGTGTCACGGTCAACGCTGTCAATTTTTATTTTCACACGAGTAAGCATAAATGAACCGAGATATCAAATAATCTATCACGAAGCCTACAGAATGAATTACCCGATATTCGGTACATTATCCAAAGGTTAAATTTTGTCTGAGTAGCGTCTAAAATTGGCAAATATTTCAGAGCAAATTGTGGAATTATATTCCGCATTTTCTTTTGAAAAATATTTTTTACACTATTTATAGCAAATATCGCTGATATTCAATATTATTAAATATTGGTAAAATGTTGCGATAAGGTACATTCACTCGAGAAGTGAACCAAAATTTTTCACTGGCAATAACACGTGGAGGGTAAATTACGTCACACGCACCTGCTATTCTGGTCTGTTTTGATAAACATATTTTTTTTAAATATCACTGGAGAAATTTCAATGTGACAATGTGTTTACACTGTGCTGGGAAAATGAATGCAGTAACATGACGATGATGTCGCCCTTATTAGCTGTATCTGTTCCAGAATTATTTTGAGAAAACTTACATAAATGTAAGTTTTCTCAAAATAATTCTGAAACAGCATCACCAACCCACACTGTTATATGATTCAGGGGTATCTGTGTTTTAACACATCAAGACTGCTACAGAAGTTACAGATATAAATGTACATGGACAGCGTCATCAACAACACTGTTAAATGTTTACCCGGAGTATCTGCATTTTCTCTCATCAGGCTTGTCCAAAACTTACTGAGATACATGTATTAACCCTTAGACCGACCGCTACTCACAACAATTGTCGTCTGCTGTTGCTTTTATATCTTGCCTTATTTCTCAATAAAAACATGGTTTGACAGCACTTCAGAAACATTTCCAATGGAAATGATTCTGAAGTGCTGTCAAAGCATGTTGTAAATTATTCTAAAGTGCTGTCAAAGCATGTTTTTGATGATAAAAATGGAAAATAGAAAATAAACAGCAGACGACAAAAAAAATAAGATAGCGGTCTAAGGGTTAAGAAAACATGTACAGTGTACACTCATAGAAAATACATTGAGTTAACGAAAATTTGAGTTAACGATATATATTATATAGGAAAACATATACTTGGGACCCAGAATTTGAATTTCAGTTATCAGTTTTGACAAATGTAGACTGTATGTCAAAGTGGGTAAAAATTGCAGGTGTGCGTGGCTGGCGTAAATTGCCCACCATGAATAATCTCTGACATGGCACACCTTGCCTGACATAAATACCAGGTATAAGAAATATCCCTAATTACACTGAGCTTCAGATAAACAGTTATTATTGGTATTCTTTATATTGCACAATACTTTTGTCCCTAATTACTTACGCAACAAGTAACAAGGGTATTGAAATGTTTTTAAGTCTAAATATATGCTGATACAAATGTTGTGCAAGATAGGAGCTTCACACATGCATGTTATTTTGAAGAGAAACAGATAGCAAATTGATTTTTTCTCTCTTAACTGGAGCATTATAAACCTTTAAGAAGATTTAACAGGTGACTTCAACTGATAAATTCTTGGCATTCATTTTTATTATAGATATAGCATTAGAAACATGTATGTCATCAACATATGAATTGATCTTCTGATTGGTTGGCTGATTTATTGATTGATTGATCATTCAACAGTTTAGGTATTTTTGGCCATCTTTGTGGAGAAACATAAGTTTATCATATGTGGCTGTGACTGGAGAAATGGGGCTTATGGCATTTATGGCCAGTCCAGCTTCTGATTTGCTCCTGGTGCAGCCAGATGCCTGGTGTTTCACTGACTGACTGGCCAACAGGTAGGCTCTAATCAGTTTGCGCAGATGCGGGCAGGCAGGCAGGCGGGCGTGTGGGGCTTGGTAGACAGACGTGGTATACCACAATACCATCATTTTCAAACAGTTGTAACCCTGGCCTACATTTGGAAAATACAACAATAATGTGCTTGCAGGTGTTATTAACAAATTGAAGACTTTAACCCTTAGAACGCTAACTTAATTTTGTTGTTGTCTGCTGTTTATTTTCTATTTTCCATTTTTATCATCAAAAACATGCTTTGACAGCACTTTAGAATAATTTACAACATACATGCTTAGACAGCACTTCAGAATCATTTCCATTGGAAATGATTCTGAAGTGCTGTCAAACCATGTTTTTATTGATAAACAAGGCAAGATATAAAAGCAACAGCAACTATGGATGATGACAAAGAAGTAATGTAATTTCAAGCTAATCTGACATATGGTAACAGAGATAGTAGGTATCTGAAAACATTAACCCTTAGACCGCTACTCACAACAATTGTCGTCTGCTGTTGCTTTTATATCTTGCCTTATTTCCAATGGAAATAATTCTCAAGTGCTGTCAAAGCATGTTGTAAATTATTCTAAAGTACTGTCAAAGCATGTTTTTGCTGATAAAACTTGAAAATGGAAAATAAACAGCAGACAAAAAAAAGAAGATAGCGGAGTAAGGGTTAACACAAACGGACAGACAAACAGATGAATGGATGAATAAGGTGGCGACTATATGTATCCCAATATTATTTTTTTTTGGGTACATAAAAACTGTAATTCCTATGTAGCAAATTAATTTTGATAATAAAGGCAATCATTATACGTTGTTGAATGATCCTTTAAAGCATTGATCCCAGGCAGTTGCTCATGAAATGGGGCTTATTGCAGGTAAGGCCAGTCTACCTGCACTCTCTCCTTAGTGCACTCATAAAGCCTGACTTATAAGCATCTGTAGTGTTTGTTAAAAGCATGTGTGCTTCACTGACTGAATGTGCAAACCCTGATCAGCGACTGAATGGTAAAGCATGCAGACCCTGGGTCTACACTAGCAGCAGTTACCATAAGCTCCATTTCTCAAGTCCCAAGCACGTTTGATAACAGGGACACTTGTCTTATATTTGTTGCCTGATCCTTCAACATATTCCCTACGCACATCTGAAACAGATCTATCAACTTTGTGTATCAACCCTTACCATGCAGAATTAAATTTTGTCTTCTGCTACTTATTTTTTATTTTCAATTTATCTCACCAAAAACATGGTTTGACAGCACTTTAGAATCATTTCCATTGGAAATGATTCTAAAGTGTGGCAAAAACATGTTTTTATCGAGAAAGAACACAAAATTTGAAACGAGGGCAGACGACAATTTTCATGTCCCGCATTTTAAGGGTATGAACTATGAAGACTATCCACAGCAGGTCAAAAATCAATTGTAATGTGCTGTAGTTTCGAACATAATATCTACATGTCAATATTGAACAAAAGATATTGACTCAATGACTGTCAAAACAAAGCAAATATTTAGTATATACTTTAATAATTCAGTTAGATTTTCAGCACATTCGTGACACATTATGACTTACTGAAACTCCTCTTCAATTCAAATTTTGCTTAATCCTTCCATTGCTGAATGAAATTGTGTTGTCTGTTTTTTTTCTTTTTCTCAGTACGAATATGTTTGGACAGCACTTTAGAATCATTTCCATGTTTTTCCGGAGAAAAAGACAAACTATGAAATGACAGCAGATGAGAATGAGTTCCCGCATTCTAAGAGTTAAAATGTTAGTGTTAAATATTCTGCAGATGATGTAAAAAGTTGACTATATAACATGTGAAATGAAATTTTGTTTTTAATTCAAGTCACTAACATTAGATAACATTAAAGGAAAGTTGATCACACATTTTCTTTTATAAACATACGCATTAAAATATATTACTAAGTATATCATGTCATTTTTGGATAAACTAAACATTATAAATACGAACATTCAATTACCGTATATTCAAACACTCTCAGGCATGTTGACAATTTTATGCACCAGGTTAGTGTCTTTTGATATCAAGTTTATCAGGCAAGGCTAGGAAAGGTGTAGGAATTACGAGGCTTGCCGAGGAATGCCTATCGTTTCCGAGCCGAGCCTGATAATCTTGATATCAAAAGGCACTAGCCTTGCATTCTGTTTATCAGGCAACGTTCTATGCTAGCCGATGGGCAAATATAATATGGCTTTTGTTGAAAAGAACGTGGACATGTTTACGTTATAAGGTTTGATCATGTCCAGCCGTGTGCAAACCATTGCTGTGGCCCGAGGGAACTGTTTGAACCCAAGGCCGCAGGCCGCGGGTTTAAACAGTTTCCGAGGGCCACAGCAAACGTTTGCACATGACTGGACATGATCAAACATTATTGTTACATTTCCAACAAAAAAATTTGAGCATTATATTCAGTATTTTCAGTACTTTTATAAATCGTCCCATTCACGCAGATAATTTTCGGTATTCATATTCCGGGGCTGCGTTATGAACGTCATGAAGTAGTGACGTCATGAAGGCACTTCCGCGTAGTGACGTCATGAAGGCACTTCCATTATGCGCGGCCCCGGAATGAGCATTGCCTAAAACCATATGCAAACAGCACGCGCTATATGTTTGCACATATGTGCAAACAACGGAAACCATGTAACAATACGTAATTGAACTGGTGTTATTCGGTAATGTCATCTGACACCGTTCGACCAATGAAATGTCAGTTTTCAATCGACCTGGATATTAGTATTATGTAAATGCCTGATACGACATTATGTTATCATAATCAGTCAATACGACTATTCGGTTATTACAAAGAAAGTTACCTGATAAATACGGTACTGGGGTAATTATGATTCATGGTTATTGACGCGAGGCCATACTCGGCACGGAGACATTTTGGGAGTGTTCCCGATCATCGGTGATGAACAGCACAAAGACGGTTATAGTTCTTTACATTACTATTTATAATAACAATCATTCTATTGTTCATATTGCGAAGATAGAATGGACCTGAGGAAACAAGGAGTGGCTTATAGCAGCTACATCGTTAAAATGCGGGAAACGAAAATCAGCACTTTAGAATTATTTCCATTGGAAATGATTCTAAAGTGCTGTCAAACCATGTTGTTGATGTAAAAATGGTATAGAAAATAAACAGCAGACGACAATTTTTAATTCAGCTAAATCAATGTCTATGTGTAATCTCACCACCGACCATACATGTTTGTACTTAACCCATTACAGACGGCATACAATTATAGTACGGTAGTATGAAACTTTTGAGAGAAAAAAATCCCTATTTTCTTTATTTCACCTCGAAAGTATATGTTGTTACCACTCGTTTGAACCGTCTCGACGAGACGGTTCAAATGAGTGGTAGCAACATATACCTTTATAGAGAAATAAAGAAAATAATAATTATCCTAAGGCTGAAATGGGTTTATGACAATGAAAAACAGTGTATGCCATGAATATTGAATGCACAATCTGATCTGAGGCTACACTGTCAGTAAACATAATGAGATATATCTCAGTCGGGCTGCACATGTTTTCAATATACTATAATCACCTACAAATGAAATTGTACCATCATGTAATATTGGCGTATAAAATAAAAGTGACATTTTCTGTAAATGGGAAGCGAAGTTTGCAAAAACTGCAGAATAAAAGCAGAATGCTCTCCAAGATGTTCCTAGCCAAGAGTTTTCTACCTCGTGGAGAGGTATTGTAGCAGGGTAGCAATTTTCTTTCTAAGAATATTCCATGTAAATTTTGTCAACTTCAGACAACGGAAATTATCCTGTTTGTAAGCCAATATGTATACAGGATGGAATGCCTTCCGGGGCTCCAGATAAGGAATTAGTAACTGAGTATTGTCACTCCATCATTTCTAAAACAATTGGGTATTTCAAAATTTTACATATCAGCAGACAGCAATTATTGAATAGTTTGCTTCTAAATGAAAACACGTCTTAGCATTTCATTAGAATTGTCTCCTTGGAGACAATTTTAATGAACTACCAAGATTTGTTTCCATTGAAAAATAAGAAAAACATGCTATATTTGTGGTCGATTTATTGTTTTCTGCAGCATGATTAAGGTACCACAATTTTGTATTGCTTTTTGATACTCACTACTTCTGATTTCAATTGGGTTTTTGGCAATTTTAACTGGGTATTTAAGCAAATACGCAGCTTATCTGGAGCACTGGCCTTCTATTGCCTGTGAGTATACTAGATGTTCAAATCACTGTTATATTAGGCTCATGTCCAACACTAATGAGCACAATGTTGATATATATATATTATCAGATCATATGTTATGAATTAGGAGCTGTCAGTACGTCATCTGTAATTAATCTATTCCATTTTATTGTTCAGACTTTTTCATTAATCAGAATAGGATCAAAACTGACGTAATATCCACAAATAGAGCAGATCCTGATGAGACGGCTTTTTACGAGCCGGCTCGATTGGATCTACACTTTTTGAAGAAATTATGACAGAAGCCTGTGGTGTTGAAAGGGTTAAAGGTACATGCCCACTTAGAAGGTACAAAATGTTCTTTATATGATTTAAATAAATGTATAATTGTGTCACTATTCCACCTGTAGCCCATTTCACCAACATTGCAAAGTATACTTATCTACGTATACTTTGAGGGAGAAATATTCAATTTTAGGATAAATTTATTAATTTTTATTATACTGAATTTATTACATTATCACAGCCATTTTGGCTGTGATAATGTAATAAATTGAGTATAATAATTCTGTATACCGGTAGTTTTAATCATCAAATATATGCAGTCGTTAGTTTTATATGAAATAATGTATTTCAGGAAAAATAAATGATTACTCCGTCAAAGTATACTTAGCTAGAAAAGTATACTTTGCAATGTTGGTGAAATCGGCTACAGTTCTAAAACTTACGAGTGCCCGCTATGCAGACATAATCATTTAGTAATATTTATTTTACTGATAGTGACGCGCAGTGGTATCAGGCTATTTTCATATGCAAATGAGGCATGATATTTTTTAATTATTTATACTAATTAAATGCGTCGCCTGAAAAAATAATATTTACGACAGATTATAAAGTATGATCATTGCCCATCGAAAAATAAATACAGATAATAAATAGTAAATGTCCGTTAACATTTTAAGGAAACACGGTTATCGCCCCTGATATCAGTGTGGAAGTTTACATCTGATATAAAATGTATAATAGTGCCAATCAATACATGGGGTAATGGTGAATGAATGTTTATTTTGCCAGAAAATGTCTCAGATGATGTCTCTGATATAAATAACATTTTGTGCCTACTGCGTGGGCATGTACCTTTAATAACATGAAAAACTAGCTTGATTGATAGATAGATAGATTGATTGATTGACTGATTGGATATATAGAGGATCTTACATGATTTGAATATTTAACATGGCATTTATTAACTCTTTGCATGCTGGGAAACTTGTGGGCTATAAATAGTTCAAAACTAGCGGACAAGAATTCATCATACTTTCTTGTATTTCTCCCCATAAATATCTGACATGAATATGTCTTGGAATTTCATTAGAATTGAGTCCTCTCAGGACTCAATTCTAATGAAATTCCAAGACATATTTACAGAGAGAAATAAGAATTGAGTCCTCTCAGGACTCAATTCTAATGAAATTCCAAGACATATTTACAGAGAGAAATAAAACACATAGGTACTCCTAATTTGTTTGGCGGATATTTTCACCGCTAGCATGCAAAGAGTTAAACAAGTTTTCTGATTTCATAAGAAACAAGGCAAATTAGTGAACAAGTTTAATTAATACCATGTTAAATCAACGCAAAGTTTAGATTCTATTGTATTGCATAAGCACATCATCATGCATTGAAGCTGTACTGATCACCTGACATCTGTAGCGGTCTCATTTACATAATTATTGCACTATAGAATTAATATTATTATTTCTAATGCACTCTGTTAATACACTCAGAAAGCCAATTCCGAGAACGAATTTCAAGAACATTTGCTAGAAACATGGCAGATGATTCAATGACTAAACGGCAAACAGCGCAGACCCTGATCAGACTTCATAAACTTACAAACTAATCTGGGGCTACACTGGTAGCAAATGCCATTTAACCCTTACAATGCTGAATTCATTTGGTTTGACAGCATGGTAAAGTGCTGTGAAACCATGTTTTTTTATAAAGCTGACAGAAAAAAACATAAAACAACAACAGACAACAATTTTTGTTTCCTTGCATAGGAACAGAGCTCCAGTTAAGGTGCGTAATTGGACAAAATTTTCGGGTTATTTTTCTTATTTCTTCACAAAAAATGGCAAGCTGGGATTGCTTTAGAATCGTCTCATCGAGACGATTCTAAAGCACTCCCTACTTGCCAATTTTGGCGAAGAACTAACGAAAGTCTACCCAAAGTTGATCAAATTACGCACCTTAACTGGAGCTCTGCATAGGAAGCTTCACTTCTCTAGTCACAGCCACATACACTAGTAACAATTACCGCACTCACCAACTACAATGAAACAACATTTATTATTCCGTAAATTGCCTCACAGAACCGTATCCATAGAAACCGTATTGTAACATTTCATTTAGCTACAAGCATTTACTATAACTGTCCACTTGAGATATTGCTGTTGAGATATATATAGTAAATATTAACCCTTACAATGTTCAACTAAATTTTGTCGTCTGCTGTTTATTTTTTATTTTACATTCAACAAAAAGATGCTTTGATAACACTTTCAAATCATTTCCAATGGAACTGATTCTAAAGTGCTGTCAAACCATGATTTTATTGAGAAAGACTACAAAATATAAAACAACAGCAGACGACCATTTACGTTTCTCAGCGTCTAAGGGTTAATCTCAGAAAAACAGATACAAAATCCAGAAACCTACACACGATCAGACCTAATTGCGATAATAACCACACGTGAAGTGTTCACCTATATTCAATAATGAGTTCCAAGTTGTATTGGAGAGAGAACTAACCGCCAATCGGGATGATACGTGGAGGAAATATGAATAGCACTTGACTGTAACACAACGTAAATACACTGGCAATAGTTTCCAATACTAGTATATCTACAAGAAGGGTGTACACTAGTCGATACACAGCATATGGGATCTTAACCCTTTCCCTGTTTTGCGATATTTCGACTCATCCAAATCCAAAACATCTGAATAAAAGAATCAAATGCTGGGTCAAATGATGGTTAAATTATCTGATAGAGTAGAAAACATTGTGGGAAAAGGAGAAATTGCTTGTTACAAGCAATTTCTCCTTTTCCCACAATGTTTTCAAAAGACATCTTCTACAGAGGCGTGAAAAGTGGTCTCTATCAGGGAAAGGGTTAACCATTTACATTAAGAGAACACATGTTTTTTCTCACGGAAAATAATGATTTTTCGTATGTCTCACCAAAAACGCATATGTTGTTACCCCTCAGTTAATTGAACCGTCTCAACTGAGGTTTAACCCTTTCAACACCACAGACCTGTATAGTGGTATTGGCAAAAAGTGTAGATCCAGATGAGACGGCTCATCACGAGCCGTCTCATCAGGATCTGCACTTTTTGCAAGTCATTTTCATATTTTTCAGAGAACAAAAACACCCCCTTTTCATAAACGGATTAGTCTGATTATCATTTTGTGACGGTTGGATTGGTTGCAAAATTAACATATCACAGTCCATTCCAGTTACTTGGGGGTGAAAGGGTTAAGAACATATGCTTTCCTTCAGAAATAAAGGAAACAAGGGCATCATTATCACTAAGCTAATCCCTTCACAGACAGCCTTGATCATAAACAAAATATTTTTGCCTTACAAACATAGGCGAGTGGATAATGAAGAAATGTTGGTTAATTTTAATACCAGTAAGCCACATGACACTATAAAATTAGCATGGAAAGGACACTATAAAATTAGCATGGAAAGGACACTATAAAATTAGCATGGAAAGGACACTATAAAATTAGTAAAATTAGCATGGAAAGGACACTATAAAATTAGCATGGAAAGAGTTGTCATTCTTGTTAGTGACACACCCTTGAATCGTGGTCTAAGCATGTGTGAAGTTTCATAAAGATATTCCATAGGGTATTCGAATAATGCTCCGGACAAGAAATCAGTGCACAAAAAACACAGGGAGATGATAACTCGAAAATTAGTGATGCAAGAGTTATAATTATTGTGTGTGACACTTTGGGTCATAGTCTGTGCATGTGTGAAGTGAAGTTTCCTGAAAATATTCCAAAGGGTATTTGAGTCATGCTCCAGACAACAAGTGTCTGCAGCGGACGCGGACGATGTTCGGTGTCAAATCCATAGTATCCCACACCATCGTCCGGGGGGGGGGGATACAATAATAGGTACATGCCCACATGTTCTACATATCAGAGACATCATCCGAGACATTTTCTGTCAAAACAAACATCCATGCACCATTACCCCACGTATTGATTGGCATTATTATACATTTTATATCAGATGTAAATAATTTCCACACTAATATCCACACTGATATCAGGGGCGATAACCGTGTTTCCTTAAAATGTTAACGGACATTATTTATTCTGTGTATTTATTTTTTGATGTCCAATGGTCATACATGCACTTTATAATCTGTCGAAAATAGTATTTTTTCAGGTGACACATTTAATTAGTATAAATAATTAAAACATATCATGCCTCATTTGCATATGAAAATAGCCCGATACCACCGCGAGTCACTATCAGTAAAATAAATATTAATAACTGATTATATCCGTATATAGCGGGCACTCGTAATTTTCAGAACTGGTGGGACAGTGACACAATTATACACTTATTTAATTCATATAAAGAACAGTTTGTGCCTACTGCGTGGGTACGTACCTTTAACCCTTTTCATTTAGAGGATACGCCATTATGTTTGCGGAAAATCCTAAATATTTTCCTCTATGCGCTCAGAGGTATATGTCGCGACCACCATTTGAAATACACCTTTACAGGTATGAAATTTATTAAATATTTTATTTTTATTTTTGTTCTATCTCAAGGAAAGTATATGTTGCGACCACTCATTTGAACCGTCTTGACGAGATGGTTCAAATGAGTGGTCGCAACATATACTTTCCTTGAGAAATAAAAAAAATAAAATATTTAATAAATTTCATACCTGTAAAGGTGTATTCCGACAAGAATGGGTTAATCAACAACACTTGGGGGCCCAACACTTGAAATTGTCTCCTTGGAACTGAGACCTTAGTAACTGTCTGTTTCACGAAACGTGGCCAAATTTTACGGCTATAAAAACAATGCAAAAACACTATTGTTTTTGATAATATTAAATTTTATCAAAAGTTAAGAATCAGCCTTCTTTTCATTTCGTGAAATTTTGTCAAATATTGATTTTATTACAAAAGAATTATTTGTCTATGGGAAATTAACAGGGGGGGGAAAAGGAGGTTACCAGGAGGAGTCATAAAACAGAAGAAATTGGAAATTTACCCTGAAATCTGGCTAGATAGCTTGAGAATGATCTAACTAAGAAAACAAGTTAAATTTTGAAAATCGGTCCACTATTTCTGATTTTTTTTTGTTGTAATAAAATCAATACATGTATTGGACCAAATTTCACGAAATAAAAAGAAGGCTCATTCTTAAATTTTGCTAAAATATAATATTATATAAAAAAATAAATATTGTTTTTGCATTTTGTTTGCGCTATAGTTCACAGGTTGAAGTAACGGACCGAGGACTATAAATACATTAAATATGTCTAAAAGCATCAATAAATGAAAAAAAAATAAGCTAAAAAAAATTGTTTTTTTAGCTTATTGTTTTCTTCATTTATTGATGGTTTTAGACATATTTAATGTATTTATAGACCTCGGTCCGTTACTTCAACCTGTGGTATAGTTTGGGCAGATTTCATGAAAGAGACAGTAGGCACAATGAAGGTCTACCGCAGTTGTTAGTCCAGGCCCTGCCTAAAACCCCGTATACATTTCATCCGCAAGAGATTTTGAAACTTGATTTGAGTTATTGGACCATTTATCTTCAAAAATCACGGAGGTGCTTTTGCGAAACCGGCTGCGAGAACGCACCAGAAGAGCAAATCCAAGATGGCCGCCAGAAAACGTATTGCAAATGTAAATATCAAACTACACATCATATTAGTTTGTGAAACACATCGTTTTATAGGTTTTATGGTGTGGGGAATCCGTTTCTGACATCGTATTCGTTGTTAAAGGTCACGTTCACAAGATCAAGGTCGAAAATCACCAAAACCCCAGACACAAATTCCAGATTCAGAACCCCTTCCGCCACATACACAGCCCGTCACCTCACGGTCCCTACCCATTCGCTTGTACTTGTACAAAACAACCTCTCTACAACAGCAATTCATGGAAAACCTCAAACTGGCTGTTGTACAGAGGTGGCTGTTACAGAGAGGAAACTCATATAGTAATTCAGAGCTACAGTTAAGGTGGCGTACTTTTATAAACATCTTGCCAGTTTTGTGAATAATACACAAAATCCCCCACAATGTTGATCAAATTACGCACATTAATTGTGGCTCTGGTAATTCATCACGTTGGATCTTAGAATTGTGGCTGTTAAATAGAGGTGGCCGTTGTAGAGAGGTGGCTGTTCGTGGATGTTCGACTGTATATCGTAGATGATATATCTGTCACTTTAATACATCATATAAACCAGTGTTGTTAATATTGAAATAAAATCACAGCGTTGTATTGATCTTTCGCGCCACTTTCCAATCACGGCGTGTATCGTATGTCCATTAATTTAAAGTACCGCGCTGTTAATATGTAACACACCAATCCAGCATTGCGTTGGCCTATACGATTGCAGCTGAATGTTGCACGTTACAGTTGGTTTCTGACTGTCAACTTAGCAGCATTGCTACACATTTTCATAACGAGTATTGAATTCAAAGAGTGTTTATATATAATATATGTAGTTGTATACGTTGTTGTCAGTTTGTCGTATACATATACACAGACTGTACGAGAATGGCAGAGGGCAGGAGCCAGCAGTCTACTCCTGTGTGAACATGTTGGGGTTCTACTGACACCGGGTATCTCAACAGAGTTTGATCCCACGAAATGCATCATCTGCCAAGAATTGGGTGATAAGCATAAAACAACACAACCAAAAGAAGCTGGTCGAGAGAGTATGAAGCGTGCTGCGTCAATCAGGAAAGATGTAATCAGCAAAAGACTGAGAATAGCAGAGGGTGGAGGCACAGCATATGTGTACCACAACACTAACAAGTGCTTCAAGTGGTATACACATATGCAAAAACTGAAAGCAATTGAACAGGCTGAAGCTGTTGCTCAGCATGTAGACACTGAAATGGAACAGATAGAAGACGAATGTACACAACCCATGATGCGTCGCAGCTCTGTCACACCGAGGGAAGCAGCGAGTTGTGAGAGAGATCCAACACTGCTGAAATGTGTTGTGTGTGGCAGTGATAGGGTTCAAGTAAACCGTGTATCGTTGCGGAGACAAATTCAGAATTAGTGAGCGAGTTGAGTGCAGCGCAAAATTTTCTGACTGCTACTAAACATCTGAAAGATGAGGTATTCTGTAGAGTCGCGGAGCTAAGCAGTGTTGAGGATGTGTTTGCATCAGATTTGTATTGTCATGCAATTTGTATCAGACGTTACTTGCATACATATGAGCAAGATGTACAGTCCTCTAGTAGTATACCTATTGACGAATGCAATTCGAATTCTGCGGTCAAACATACTTTGTTTTTGCAGGCCTTAGAGCACATTGACCCTCTGTTGCAAGAAGGGTATGGGTTTACTGTGAAGGACATCACTAGTTGTATGTGTCATTTAGATGACACTCTTGATTTCATAATATACAACCGCGATGTTAAAAAGTTAACCACTATGGTGGCAAAATTCAATTTGCTCCAAATCCTAGGCGAAATGAATCCGAACTGGTTTTTTCATCCAACATCACAGCCGCGGACTTAGCTATTAAAATTAAAAATCTTGACGCTGTTAGACACGTTGGTGAATCATTGAACAAAGCCGCTAAACAAGTCGATTATGGTCTGGACGACAAGTTCTGTGACGCTGAAGAACTTAAGCATTCCTGGGAAAACACGATAATCCCTGACGAATGGCTGACATTCTATTCAGCATTATATGACATTCCCAAATCAATGATGGCCAAAATGGAAAATGATGCAAATGCCAGATGAGGAAGAACATGCATTCTGTGATGATGGTGAAGACACTTTGTTTGACGAAGAGGATAGATGGGCTTTGAAAAATCGCCATTCCAAACTCAATTGTCATTTCCAGATGACATATAACCATATTCACCACGGCCGGAGGAAAACCCAAACCCCACTCCACACAATGCTAGGACATAACATGTATGGGAAGACACGCAGCAGGGAGATACTGACAACACTGAACAGAGTAGGTACCTCGTCTAGCTACAATTGAACGTGAAGCGATCAAGGTGTCCTCATGTGTGCTTACACAATACAGTCATCGGAGGTCAGTGGGGTGCCCATTCCAAGCCATTTTTCCGACGACGGCTGGGCATTTGGCGACTTTGACAATGAAGATTTCGAAGATAATTCATCCATTTCAGGTACACAAGGCAAACATTATACAGCACAGGCTCTATACCAGGAGACCACTTCGCCAGCCAAGTCAAAGCCTTTTGTATCAAGCACGAATCTCTCGAAATTCGCACGAGTCCGTCAAAAGAAAAACTTCCCTGTCAAATTGTACCCTCTCACCACAAACCCGTGATGAAGCCTACCTTACCACCCAACTTTAGGCTTGTAGATAACATTGACGTGGACATTATATCGGATGCTGAGAAAGCTGTAGAGCAGTCAGGCCAATACCGAATTTGTCATATCACTCATTCGCTGTGGACTCCCATACTCTGCTGCTGCTCCTGGCGAGCTTCCTCCTTGGGGTGGAATTCATGCACTGATCACAACAGCAAACGTGCCACTGATGAGAGTTGGGTTTCTTCCTGTTATCCCCTCTCATGTGACAGAATATGCCACTGTCCGCAAGGCACTGACCAATTTCCAAGCATCCCCGGCGCCAGTTGAATCAAGATACTATGGCCATAGTTTCTGATGAGGGTGTATATCACATTGTTGTTGATATAGTCATGAATGAGCCGGGCACTTTCGACGACCTTTTTCCAATGTTAGGAATGTTTCACTTTGTTAAGGTACTTTTGCGGTGTGCAGGGAGGTATCTTAGTGGCAGTGGAATGAGCGATGCCCTTATTGAAAGTGAAGTTTTCGGACCGAAAACAGTTTCAACTGTGCTCTCTGGTGGCCACTACGTCAGGTCATTAACAGGAATGCTGATCGTATCAGAGGTTCTTGAATCTCTCATGTGGAATGCATTCTGGCAGTCCAATGATCCCACGTCTGTACCATTTGTCCAGTCTGCCATTCAGCTCAAGGATGTGTTGCAAACAAAGAGGCGGGAGGGGTCTGTCCCAAAGTTTGAGCAGGTATCTGCTGATGCTGCCGATCTCCGTCAACAACAATTCAACACATTTGTCCAAGGGTGCCAGGAGAAATCGGAATTATGCCATTACTTCGTGAATTTTCAGAAGATTGTTGCAATAATCAAGCAGCTGATTGTAGCAGACCGTGATGGTAACTGGCAGCTGCATGTCGGAACAGTGAAGGCTTCAATGGCCATCCTACGTGAATTTGATGCTATCAATTATCTGCGGTACGCATCATGGTACTTGGAGAGGATTCAGGTTCTGGAGGTCACCTATCCCACACTCTACCGCCGGTTCTGTATGGGCCAGTTTGTTGTGAAAGACCGACCGGGTGCGGTATTTGCTGCCGTGGCAGGGGATATGAAGCTGGAGCAGTCGCAGAACAGATTCTCGCAGGGTCCAGGTGGACACGTGATTGTTGGGAGCGCTGGAGATGCTGCTGTTGTGGCCGAGTTTGGGCTTCTGTTTCATGAAATCCTCGCGATCAGCAATCTTCTCCAGTTACTCACCAATGCTCGACTCATGGATCATCTGGAAACGACAATACAGCATGAGCTCGGTGGCCGAAAGGGTTTGATATTTGACCGAAATGTGACACGATTACTAGAGTTTGTGAAGGCCCGGGAAAACCCCTTCATTGTTCTGGCACCACACGTTCCACTCTACAATATCGTGACAAAGCACATTGTCAATGACATCGTTAAGGTGAGACTTCTGAAGGCACTGGAGAACGGTGACATAGCGTACCGGAAATTTCGCGATGAGCGGTACGTGGTCAGGTCTAAGAAACTCAGCGTCACCATATCTAAGGTGAATCTCCCTGCCTTTGACTCACAATGTACAATGAAAACCAATACGGTTCCAACCAGGACTGCCGTTTCCTCCGCACAGGATATCGCATCTGGCTCTGAGGGAGGCAGAAATCGCTACACTTCGCGGAATGTCGCCAGAAGAGCTGTATTCGCATGACCTTCTGCAATCTAGCCAACTATTTGTGGGCGACATCACAACAAAGCCTGATAAGGCAAAGTTGGTCACTGAGCTTGAAAATAATCTTACCTCAAATGATTACCAATTCACAAAAGACAGTCCACTATCAACACATGTCTTGCTTGACTTTATGTCAAAAATCAGACAGTTTCCTAATCTCCGGTCTTTGTCTGCACATTTTGGTGGAGTCATACAAGAAGTTCTGAAGAGTGCCCGTCGAGTATGTCCAACACAGGAAATGACGCACATAGTATTCGATAGCTACAATGAATTGAGCATCAAGGATGGCGAGCGGAACCGTAGAGCTGGTGATGATATCGCTGTCGATTTGGCCGTCGTGGATGAGTCTGTGCCTATTCCACACCAGTTAGACAAGTTTTGGGCATCTAGTCTCAACAAACAGAACCTTCAGCTACTGGCGCGGGATGTGGCGGAACGGGATATGCATGACGTGGTATTGAGTGGAATGGTGGTCAATGAAGAGTTAACGTCTGCGAGACTGAAGTTGGCTGGATCACCTGCGAGTGATCTAGCTGATCTAAACAACTGGCAGGAGGAGGCAGACAGTCGCATAATAGCTCACGTGCACTGGGCGATCGGGAGGGGCTGTGAGAAAGCGATCGTAGTGTCTAATGACACAGATACTGTAATTCATTCTCCTGCGCTACATTAGCTTGTTCAAAGAGGGTGGTTTGCAGGAGCTTTGGGTTCAGTACGGGACTGGGGAGAAGCGACGGATGATTCCGCTTCATGTCATGCACCTCAAACTAGGAGAGGAATTATGCCGTGTACTCATCAAGGCACATGTTACGACTGGAGACGATGCACTCAGCAAAGTTGGCACAAAGCATGCCGCACTCGTATGCAGACCGGCAATGCTTCTCTCCAGCTTCGGAGAGTATCCCGTGCTCTCTGAAGCGGAGCTACATCAGGCAGAACTATATCTCGTCCGTGTATGGGCCGGTGCCACAAGCAAAACCACTGCAACTACATTTGACCAATTACGACTTGACGTCCACAGGCATTCAGTGGTAGGGTTAGAGGGGCTACCACCCACAACAAGTGTCATCCGAGGACATCTAAAGAGGTCATTTTATGTGATCCGCAATGCTCTCACTTTACTAGCTGATACCAACCAGCTCGACCCTCTTGAGTATGGTTGGATCAGCCGCAATGGGAGCTTACTGCCACTTAAATCGCTAAAACCAGTCCCTCCAAAATCCTTACCACTTGTGGCTGTAGTGGAAAATGCAATTCGAAGCGATGTTCATGCAAAGCAGCAGATGTTATGTGTGTGATCTACTGTCACAAGAAGGTTGTTGAGCCGATCTGTGCAAATAGATAAACACATGCACAGATACCTCATTTGCACCTTTCTCGGGTCTGATTGCTGGCATATATTCCATGTATTATTTCGAACCATTATGGAGCTAAGGTTAAACATATCTGAAACATCCACAATATGATGCAACACATCTGCCTTTCAATCAAATGGATGCTTAACAGGAGACACATATTTACGTATAGTAAGTGATACTGCAACGGTACTGGCACATGGCTGCTTAAGACATGTATTCATATCGGCACCATTTAGTAAAAGACCGGGGGCCTGTACTACATGTTTAACTGTATTATTTACTATTTTTTTGGAGTGCTGTGTACAATTTCATTGGTGAACAATGTGTCAGCCAGCCTGATAATAAGTTGTACAATAACATAATTTGAAGTCATCCGTTTTTAAATGCTTTTTTTCTTTGACCTTAACCTTTGCATGTGACATTGACATCCAATCACGAAGTAGATGCCACAAATGGATTTCCCACGCCAACACACATATAAAACAATGCAATCCACTTACTTTTACAGCGTATGGATCAAAATCTGGATTTACAATAGGTGGCTGGCGGCCATTTTGGAACTTGATATTGTGAATGTGACCTCTAATCATGAATACGATGTCGAAACGGATTCCCCACACTAAAACAAAACCTATAAAACGATGTATTTTACACACTTATATGCTGTGTAGTTTGATATTTACATTTGCAATACGTTTTCTGGCGGCCATCTTGGATTTGCTCCCCTGGCGGATTCTCGCAGCCGGTTTCGCAGAAGCACCTGTGTGATTGTTGAAGATAAATGGTCCAATGACTCAAATCAAGTTTCAAATTCTCTTGCGGATGAAATGTATGCGGGGTTATAAGCAGGGACAGGACTATGTGTAAGTCTACCATAAACAACCATAACCAGCAAGATAGGGGCAAAATTATCAAGAGCGGGTAGGTAGTCAAAGCATATTACTTCATTTTTATCTCAATGGGCTTCCAATATACTTCAGCAGTACAGATATGGTACAACATATCGGTACACTAATGAAAAGTACCACAGATATGAATGAGTGGGCTGTGGCGGCTCTAGGGATTACATTATGTCACGTTGCTTACATTCAGTGTATATACTGTGAAATTAGCTTTTCACATGTTTCATATATACGTGGTTGTGAACGGGGAACTGGTGCTTATGGGATTTGTGACCAGTGTCGCGCCTGATCAAATAGCACACTCCTGTTACTTGATAACGATCTATATTGCTTGTTAGAAGCATGACGGGTGTTTCATTGATGAAATGGCCAACAGTGTAGATCCTGATCAGACTGTGCGGATGCACAGGCTGATCTGGATCTACACTGGTCACATACCCCCATAAGCCCCATTTCTCCAGTCACAGTCACATTATGAGCCCAGTTGCAGATTTACCTCCCTTAGCGCATCACCATTTTTCCATAAATGATGTAGAAAATTGAAAATAAAAATTGTGTTTTTTTGTAAATCAATAGTGGTGGTGTTTTTTGTAAATCAATATTGGTGATGTGATAAGGGTGGTTACACTTATAGAAGTTATTCAATTATTTAAAAGTCCCATTCATCAATATATAATTAGTCAATTAAATTTCTAAATAATGTTAACTAGAGCAAGTGAGCAGAGGCTCACGGACACTCCCGGCCGCCACCTGGATCAAACTTTAAACGGACGGACAAAGAGATGGATGACGAAAACTATATACCACTCGACAAACAGACAAACCTGTGAATAAAGACCAGCCATGGGAAGTGAAAAATCTGGCCTTTGTCCACAGGTGGTCTTTATTTGCAGGGTCATTTACATAGTAATTGTACCATTGGGACAACAAAAGTGTGGCATTTACAGCCAGGTGATTGCCATTCGGAGGTGGTCTTTAGCACAGGTTCGACTGTATGCTGGGGGTGGGGGGGGGGGGGGGGGGGGCTATAATAAAGTAATTGATATGTGTGTACATGCAGATGTCGATGTACAGTTATTCGCAACAATATTCCACTCAAGTAATAGCAAATAAATGATAGAAAGAAAGCAAGGGCTCACTGATATTCACAGCCGCATGGGCCAGCAAGCTAAAACTTTAACATAAATTATGTCCAACCATTTCACTGTATCTCAGATAATGTCTCAGATTAGTTCTGAGTACAGAACTCTAATTACATTACATTACATTACATTACATTGCATTACATTACATTACATTACATTACATAGCATTACATAAGCGTTATGACGGAGTAGTATTTCCAAATTAATTTTGTGTTTGAAGCGTACTTTCCACTCCATGGAGAGTGACCTAATAATTTTGCTGATACACACTTTATTATGTGAGTTTATAACACTATTGTTGTTTCATATTGTATAGTTTTCTCTCAATAACAATATAGTGAAGTATGAACGTCAATGCCCTGCAGATTATTGCTATATTTTAGTGCGCTAAATAGACATATTATGCCGCAAATGTGTACCGTTGACAATGGTGTAGCGATATAATGCACCCTTTTGCCTATAAAGCGAATAACATGTAGCTATAGTCTGTTTCACGAAACCTGCCCAAATTTTACGGCTATATAAACAATGCAAAAACAATATTTTTTCGATAATATTAAATTAAAGGAAAATTTAAGTTTCATGAAATTTGGTCAAATATTGATTTTATTACGAAAAATTGATTTGTCTATGGGAATTTAACATGGGGGAAAAAGGTATTTCTTTTGGAAATTGACTTCGAAACCTAGCTAGATAGCTTGGAAATGATCTAACTAAGAAAACAAGTTAAATTTTAAAACTCGGTCCAGTATTTCTAAAATTAAAAAAAAATTCCCCAAGTTAAATCCCCATAGACATCTTCACATCTTCACTCCGTGCAACTTCACATCTTCACTCCGTGCAACTTCACATCTTCACTTCGTGAAGATGTCTATGGGGATTTAACATGGCGAAATTTTGTTTTCGCAATTAAATCAATATTTGACCAAATTTCACGAAATAAAAAGAAGGCTCATTCTTAAATCTTTCTTTAATTTAATATTATCAAAAAAAATATTGTTTTTGAATTGTTTATATGGCCGTAAAATTTGGGCAGCTTTCGTGAAACAGACTATAGTCTCTATGGACTGCAAATGGTGTATATCAACCAAACACACTATTTTATTTGATCAAATTTCAAGTGGTTTTCTGTTATGCATACTATTACAGATTGAATATACAATGAATATAATTTATGGATGATGATAAACGTAACCCTTATCTTAATTTTGTTGTCTTCTGCTGTTTATTTTCTATTTTCCATTTTTATCATCAAAAACATGCTTTTACAGCACTTTACAATAATTTACAACATGCTTTGACAGCACTTCAGAATCATTTCCATTGGAAATGATTCTGAAGTGCTGTCAAACCATGTTTTTATTAAGAAATAAGGCAAGATATAAAAGCAACAGCAGACGACAATTGTTGTGAGTAGCGGTCTAAGGGTTAAGATTGCAGAGATAATGTTCCCGAAAACTTTACAAAAGCGTTATGGATGAAAAGTATGAAAATAGACGGACGACTGAAAAGACAGGTTAAAAATATATACAACCCAACAGTGAACTCACTCACGGAATAACGTTTTTTCAAAACTGACATGTTTAGAACAGCCATCTGCAGGTATCATATTAAACTAATGTGCGAAAGTACAGTATCGATCCATTCACCAATTTGTTAACCCTTTCAACACCAAGTAACTTAATAGGATGTTCCATGCCAATGTTTCACGCTATTTCATTAATTTTGTTCATTCAAATTATCCCATTCTGCTAAAAGGGTAATCTGTACGACGTTTAAAATTATTAACAAACAGTGGAGATCCTGATGAGACGGCTCGTTACGAGCCGGCTCATCTGGATCTGCACTGTTTGCAAACATTGTCTCTATAGAGGTCTGTGGTGTTGAAAGGGTTAATCTACAGGTATAAAATTGTTATCAACATCTCAAGAAAAATAGTGTTTGCTGACAAGTTCAAGAAAAGTGTACGAATTAAATTATGAACCAAACATTCAATGTTGTAAGGATTTAACGTTTGTGTGGCTTGGTTATATTTACATGAAGTATAAACCCATGTGTGGAAAATGTAGGCCAAGTGCTATATCAATATACATTTACGTTAAATACCATTCACAAGCAAACAAACAGGTCCATCCTTAATACTTGACAATATTTCAAGATTAAATGGTCAGGGATTTATTTAGAAATAAATTTTCAATGTATATTATATTTCTCATTTTCCGTGTAAATTCTTGAGTAAACATGGACCATTAATTATCTGCACAAAAATATGATGAATGGTGGTTCTTGTATGGTTCATCAGCATTAACCCTTTCAACACTACAGGCCTGTATAGTGGTATTGGCAAAAAGTGTAGATCCAGATGAGCCGGCTCGTCACGAGCCGTCTCATCAGGATCTGCACTTTTTGAAAGTAATTTTTCTTATTTTGGAGAACAAAAACACCCCCTTTTCATAAATGGACTAGTTCGAAAATTATTTTGTGGCGACTGGATTGGATGCAAAATTGACATTTCAAAATCCATTCCAGTTATTTAGGGGTGAAAGGGTTAAAGGCTTAGATATGAGAAGAAAATTATTGAACACGACTAGGAAAGTATAATTTAATTTTGGATTTACATGGTATTTCTGAACCCAATGGCACCTAAAAGTCAGCAAAAAAAAATCGGGGCTTGATAAAAAAAAATGTTTATACATCTAATATTGAAAAGTAACTGGTGTTGAGAACACTAGCTTTGTGCAATCGATGGCTAGTAATTTTTATTTTAATTAATTAATTAGTGTTTATTATTAGCCGATCTATTTATAGATCGGCTAATATATTGGTCATCCATCGAATTCTGAAAAAGTTTGTAGCAACCCTTTTCTCCGCTATTCAGTAATCTACGAACGCGAATTTTGCTGTATCACTTCCAAATTGCATCAACCGATAAAGTTTGCATTTTTGGCAATTATCTCCGTTTAAAACTTTAAATATAGCCAAATAACACAATTTTGAATACGTAATGAGCTGAACGCCGGAAGAGATTTAACCCGGAAGTTGTTGTTGTTGAAGTCCATAGTTGGCTCTAATGGCCATATACGCCAACATACGCCGATTATTGGGCTAATTTAAAGCTTTTATTTATTAAACAGAACAAGTTTCAGCCACGTATAATCGCGTAAAATGTGTTTATTCGGCTAATTTATAATCGACCTCTGCTCAAAATCTCCTCCGACTAGCAACCCAGTTAATATTCACAAAATTCTCCACGAATCAAAACGAAGAATTGCCCTTCATAGGTATGACTGTGCTAAATATAGTACACATCGGCCAGGGGGTATGCTTTAGTAGTCCGGTATAAAAAAATAGTGCAGACGTTTTGAGGCCACAGACCCAGTTTGCTTGTAAATCCTGATCCATTACAGCCCAATTTTAATTGAGAAACATGTTGGGGTGTTTTTAACACCAGTTTCCAGCATATTTCTAGCATTTAAAAGAAATTACTGAGCCTGCTTGTCACGTGATGTGAACACTACGTCACATGACACTTTGATGATAAACAATATGGCGGACAGGACAATGTTGAAATTTTCTTTCTTAGGAGTAAGTGAACATATTGTTTAATTAGTGAAAATCCGGTGCAGACAGGTTGCAGGTTATGAACAGGTAGGTTCCACAGCATCCATACGAATAGTGAAAGTGTGAGAGAATGGCCATATTTGGAGGAATCGGTTAAGTTGTATAGTAAAACTAATTGGTGGTTGCTAGCCTTATTTATAGGTATGACTGTGCTAAATATAGTACACATCGGCCAGGGGGTATGCTTTAGTAGTCCGGTATAAAAAAATAGTGCAGACGTTTTGAGGCCACAGACCCAGTTTGCTTGTAAATCCTGATCCATTACAGCCCAATTTTAATTGAGAAACATGTTGGGGTGTTTTTAACACCAGTTTCCAGCATATTTCTAGCATTTAAAAGAAATTACTGAGCCTGCTTGTCACGTGATGTGAACACTACGTCACATGACACTTTGATGATAAACAATATGGCGGACAGGACAATGTTGAAATTTTCTTTCTTAGGAGTAAGTGAACATATTGTTTAATTAGTGAAAATCCGGTGCAGACAGGTTGCAGGTTATGAACAGGTAGGTTCCACAGCATCCATACGAATAGTGAAAGTGTGAGAGAATGGCCATATTTGGAGGAATCGGTTAAGTTGTATAGTAAAACTAATTGGTGGTTGCTAGCCTATGTCATAGCGAACTTTGATTTGTTTACGTATCATGCAGGGATGGCAGGGATGTATCCAGCACGCGCGATTGCGGCAATCACCCTTAATTATTGTCAATGCTGCAAATTATTGATTGTCTTGCGCCCGACATCGCGCAAAAAATCACGGATGGGCCCCTTTTTAAATGACCAGTGCGCACATTAAAAAAACGTAATTGACTATTTAAACGCGCTGCGTATTTAAATCATTGGAAGGCGTGCAGTTCAATCGAGTTTGTGCGGTGACAACGTTATCAAGGCCAATCTGGGCATGTGCCTGAATACGCAGGAGCTTGCGTCTATTTTCAGATGGCACTGTAACCGCTAGCTCCGGTAGCTCCGGTAGCTCCGCCCACTCGCGTGCTGCACAGAATTCGGACAAACACACAGTGACTACAACTTTGTGTATTGCGGAGTGTAATCTGTAGATAAATATAGCATACAGTACAGGTTTTACGCTGGAATAGTTCGCAACATAATGGTGACAACAAAACATTGCTGCTATGGCGATTCACGAACCCTGAAACCCGGTGAAGACAAATACTTTATTGGATGGATTTGGGAACGGGTTTCCAAAACCTGCACAAAATCGAGAAAAAATGTCAATGCTGGGTACAGAACTGTGGTCGAAAATAGTTTACCATTGACAATGTTACCAGAGACACCTACATATGTTCGATGCACTTTACCCTGATTTGATCGGCTAATAACATCATGCTCTGCATGACTTTTCATTATTTATTATTGTTAAATGCATTATCAAATTATCTCCCCTTCCGTATATGATAGATTATAGTAAATAAAACACAAACTCCTTGGAAAATAATGTGCATGGCAGAGATTCAGATAAGTTTTGTATCTAAAGAGTATAATGCCTTATATATTTCAAATTCAATGCGTATTTTACTTTTACAAATGTATTATTGATTTTCTTCCTTAGTAAATAGGGAACAAATTATTAAAAAATAACAAATTTAAAAAGTGAACTTTCAACTTTATTACAGTATTTTCACCACTCGATTTAAAAATCAATGCATATTTTCACATTTCTGTGAGTATTTTGTACTCCCACTTTAGATCAATTGATGTGTATTCTGCTAAAATAAGTGTGTAAAATACGCCAATACGCAACTTATCTGGAGCTGTGGTATGGTAAATGATTTTGGTAATTTGCAGTCAATAAAGTAAAAACTCACATTGAATACCTGAGGGATTATCGGACAGAATGTGGCTTTAAATGGTTGTTTGTTTGTTTATAAGCGTTTAACGGCCTATCAACAGCGAAGGTCATGTAAGGCCAGGCAAACGGGTTTGATCCCATTTTAACCTGCTGTATTGGGGGGAAAATCCCAAAATCAGAACGGAATATTAACATCGAGAACAAATATATTCAGCCCTGAAATTAGAATAACCTGACCTGGTGCCAGGTCCATACCACACCAAGTCACTTGGCCCCTTCCCCTAAAATAGGATTACGAATATCGTAATACTCACATAAGGGGTATAACCAGATTCAACTGTCACATACAAAATGCCAAATACGTATATGAGGGCCAAACCAGGTCTCCAGTCGGGATTCCGGTAAGGATGAACCCTGATCGTTAAAATTACCCATCGCGTGCTCCCACCTATTTCTCCTTGTAAATATCATGAATATGTCTTGGAATTTCATTAGAATCGAGTCCTGAGGACTCAATTCTAATGAAATTCCAAGACATATTTACAGAGAGAAATAAAACATATACTGTAACTCCTAATTCGTTTGGCGGATATTTTCGCCGCTGGCATGCAAAGAGTTAAATGGTAAAAATAAATATTTACTCTGTATTAGTCTATTACATCATTTGGCAAGAGAAAACAGAGGCCCCAAAACTGCAAAGCTTATTAACCCTTAGACCGCTACTCACAACAATTGTCGTCTGCTGTTGCTTTTATATCTTGCCTTATTTCTAAAAAAAAATATGGTTTGACAGCACTTCAGAATCATTTCCAAGTGCTGTCAAAGCATGTTGTAAATTTTGTCTAAAGTGCTGTTTTTGATGATAAAAATCGAAAATAGAAAATAAACAGCAGACGACAAAAAAAATATAGTTTTCATACCAAAAGTTGACCATACTACAGTATGTACTGTCATTTCAGCTAAATCTGCTCATCGGCTAATGCGCAATTCACGTCAAATTTAGCCTTGCGTACGTCATAATAAAATATGTGGATTTTGGAATAAAGAAGCTGATTAATTGCTACACTGTGGCACGATTTTATCACATTCCGATAGTTTGGTAAAAAGTTATTCCGAATATAGTCAAAATGTGTAAAATCCTCAGACCCTGCTGATGGAATAGCTGTCTTACTTACTAAATTAACTGTTAAACGAAGAAACTAACCTTTCATGATGTCACTGGATAGTTTTGCTTCAAGTTTAATACCAATGTTGCTATGCTGATCCAGTATGCTGCTCGCCATTTTATTTACACCACCAGATGTGCTTCATTAGCAGAAACAAATGTGACGTTGCAAACACGCATGTGATGTCATACATCATACAATTTACGTCACTTACTGACGTCAGAACGTTATGACATTTCATGCACAGACGTCTTTGAACTGCGTTGAATAATTAGGAAAATTTGACTGAATATGGAGATGGTACTGACATATAAATTTGTTTGGAAAGCCTTAGGTGCACTGAATTAGCCGAAACCATTGTATGTCGAGGGGAAATGTTAGACCATACATTCGGGTAGCAAAACACCAGCAGCTTTTTTATGAGTTTGGACAATATCCAACATATATATGCTATTTATCTCCTCATATTAGTCAACCACCAGAATTTGATTAATAGCATTAATGATCCATTAAATACTCATAAAATTACAGACCTAAGTATTTTAAATTCCAGTCTGCACACAAATTCTTTCAACATCCAAAACTTCAAATGATCATAACATTGTAGCACACATTGAATACCTTTTCAGCTGAATGTTTGAGGAATTTCTTTTCTGAAGTTAATGGCTGTTTAACCAAATTAATGTCGGGTACCGATTCGAACACATACAAAATTCAAAATAATTTTCTATTTTTGTTATTTGTTCATGAAAGTATATGGTGTTACCACTCATTTGAACAGTCTTTACAAGACGGTTCAAATGAGTGGTCACAACACATACTTTTGTGTAGAAATAAGGAAAATATATTTTTGTCAACATAATGTTGCACCCTTAGCATAAAATAAGTCAATAGTATGGTATTTCTGTTCTGAGGTCAAACTAACTTTAATATAGGATTAATACCAAGATTATATTGAATATTATTAACAAAGGTTCAACGGAAATTCATGGCCGGAGAAAAGATCAACATTGCAAAGTATACTTTTCTAGCAAAGTATACATTGAGGGAGAAATTTTCAATTTTAGGATAAATTTATTAATTTTTATTATACTGAATTTATTACATTATCACAGCCATTTTGGCTGTGATAATGTAATAAATTCAGTATAATAATTCTGCATGCTTTTAATCATCAAATATATGAAGTCGTTAGTTCCATATAAAATATTGCATTTCGGGAAAAATAAATGATTACTCCCTCAAAGTATACGGAATGAGACGTGGGAGGGCAGATTTTTTTTAATATATTTTTTTATTTCAGATATTTGTCTCGGATTTTTTTTCAAGTCGCCAGGTGCATAATATATATTATTTAAAGTTACTATAACCTCTTTAGATTTGGAAAATCACCAGATTTTTGTCCGACATGATTGGATTTAACATACAGTCGAGCACCAGTACCTCGAACGTCAGTATCTCGATGGTATCCCCTATGGTATCCCGCTAAAGTCCCGAATTATATCCTTATTTGTTTAATGTAAATTTCCTCGGCTATCTCGAACATGCCCTATCTCGAACATGTTCTCTATCTCGACTGTTCATTCTGTCCCCTTCGTATAAAAATACGTTAAAAATCACTTCTCTATCTCGATCACATAAACGCTTGGGTAAATCACCTAAGCGCCTGGCTGCCAAGATCAATTTGGTTAACACTAATTTTCAAAACCTATTATCAAACGAAACAAAATAAATTCACACCTGCCTCGGGTTGTTTGCTTAATTGGTCCACCTCGATTTGTTTGAGTGTTCGACATGATTCATTAAGCATATCACGACGTGCCACATGACATTCTTAACGCCCTGTCAAAGTCCACGGCATTCTTCACACAGCTGTATAGACGCCGGTGTACGAAGCAAGGGATAATCAAGGACTTCTTCACGAGACCTGACTGCGAGTGATGGTGTCAATTTCGTTTCGTTTAAAACATGTACTTTTCTGTTTCTTGTATTATATGTTACTCATTATGTAAACACAACTTTATTTCCTTGTTAGTGAGTGACATATTGTCTATTGAATACATGTATATAATGTATGTAATGTTCATATTGTTGTTTGTCAATTAGTTGGTACATTTGTATATAAAATAATAAAAGCAACACATGTTTTGTTTCATTATTCCTTTATTGTTTACTCGTGATGTGATGGGTAACATGATTTGATATTTTTTTGCGAAAATATTTGACCATGTCACTTCCTCGGTATCTCGAACCTAGTCCTATCTCGACTAAAATACAACCTCCCTTCGACTTCGAGATACTGGTGCTAGACTGTACTTTTGCATGGTAGTGTTTTTTATTGATCATGTGGCGAATTTACTGTATGATTTTATTTCTCCATGATAATAAAATGTTTGCCGCACTTATGGCCTTACAAAGTACTGCCAAACCATGATATTCCAGTCTCCGCGAAACTGCCAAACCATCACAGGACATTTTATCTGGTAAACATTAAATTTTACCAGAACGAAAAAAACATTTCTAAAAATAAAATATATTTTGTGTGATATTTAAGAGCTTTTAAGCTAGTGTCATCAAACCAGAAATGGGCATACCAAAGGAAGGTGATTTGAAGTTTAGTATAGAAAATTAAAAAAATAATATAGAAAATGTGTTCATAGAACACAGACGCCGCCACACCTATTGCTTTGATTGTAAACGAGGTCAAATTTCAAGTCCAAAAGGCTCAGTGTCAAAGAAAAAATAGAAATTCACTTTGTGTATCTACACACCACAAAGAAGCTAGATACCAAGCAACAGGCCTCTAGCTATTAATACGGTTTAGAATTTTTACAAGTTACAAAGCAAAATGGTGAAATTCTAAGTCTAAAAGTGGGAGATAATCCATGACCCGGGGGTCGAATAAAAAATCGAAATACACTTTGCGCATCTACTCATCATAAGGAAGCTATATACCAAGTTTCAGGTCTGTAGCCAGTAAAGTTTAAAAGTTTTACAAGTCAAAATTGAAAAATTCTAAGTCGAAAAGGGGAAGATAATCCATGACCCGGGGGTCGAACGAAAAATCAAAATAAACTTTGCGCATCTACTCATCATAAGGAAGCTACATACAAAGTTTCAAGTGTGTAGTTATTAGGGTTTAAAAGTTTTCGAGATATAAGCGAAAATTGGAAAATTTAAGTCGAAAAGGGGGAGCTAATCCATGACCCGGGGGTAGAATAAAATATAAAAATAACTTAGCGCATCTACTCATAATAAGGAAGCTACACACCAAGTTTCAGGTCTGTAGCTAGTATGGTTTAAAAGTTTTACAAGTTACAAGGTAGGTCACGGACAGACGGACGGGTGGACAAGGGTAAAACTAAATGTCTCCTCCACTATTGTGGTGGGGCATAAAAATACTTTTTTTTTGCATGTATTTGTTTTGTAGCCGGACATTCGGTCCGGCCACTTCCAGGCAATTTTACCAGACATGCCACCAGTTCGAAGAGTTACGCGGACACTGCCATTCTTGAGAAAGAAGACAACAGAAGAGGACATTTCATTTCCCGCATTCTAAGGTTTAATCTAGGTTTATATCAAACCACACCCAAAATATCACTTTTGAGCTCACAACCTTTCAGGGTGTGGGATCACGTGGTTTCCGAACCCGATTTTTTTACAGTAGATTTTCTTTAAAATATTCCTAACAAACGGACAGTGTTTGATGATATGTAGTGCACCAAAACGATGCAGTATGCGTTTTATGGTTGCTCTGAAAGGTATTTACAATAACTTATAACTTCCACAAAGAATCGAGTATCGTTTATTTCTTACATTCATGTGCTCTAGTTTTTATTTACATTTACAGTAACTGATTCTTCGTCAAAATGACAGAATTCAGAGATTAAAGCCGCATTATACAATAAAGGGCAACGTGTACCGCATTTGCTGCGGTGTATTTCATAAAAATATGTCATTCCATTAGAAAGATATTAGGAAAGCTACTGTAAATATATCTAAAAAACATGACGTCACGCCGTTCGGAAACACAAGATCCCACACCCTGCCTTTACTCACCTTTTGGAACAAGAATGTGTTATCATGACTTGTGGTACCAGTGGTGGTAACTGCAGGTAACTCCAGCACATATATGTAGACCCTCACCTTAGTGTTTGACCTCCACTTGTGGCAGTCTGTAAATAGAGAATGGAATCATGATGGTCAGTGATTTATAAATTTATTAAACAATGTTTAGCGGCCTGTCAACAGCTACATGTAAAGTCATTTTAGGCCAGATTAACAGGGTCTAATCCGATGTTGTGTGGGGAGGGAGCAGAACACCAAAATAAGAATTGAATATTTAGAGAAAAAATACGGACCCTGAATTAGTTCTATGTAAATGTAATTCAGGTACTTGGTAACATGTTATTCTTACTTTTTTTACAACAGTTTATCACCATACAAACAAGAGTTGTCAGAAGACAATGAAGCGCGCCTAGAGAAAGGCATGTGTGAAATATAAAAATGTTTGGTGAAAGGAAAAAGAAAAAATCCCCCCCCAACAAGTTTATGAAAGCACAGAGACTGTGACCTTGACCTTGGGGTTAGCGGGGGTCTGAGCATCGTGGATTTGTCACAGCATGATAGAGAATCGTTTGAAAAAGGCATGTGTGAAATATCAAACCGTTTAGTGAAAGGAAACCAAAATTATAACACATTTCCCCAAACGTTACGTTTATGAAAGCACTAAGAAAGTGACATTGACCTTAAAGAATCATTAGAGGAAGGAAACAGAAATTATAACAAATTTTCCCCAACGTTAAGTTTATGAAAGCACAAAGACTGTGACCTTGACCTTGGGGTTACCAGGGGTCTGAGCATCGTGCGTTTGTCACAGCATGATAGAATCATTTGGGAAAAGCATGTATGAAATATCAAACCGTTTGGTGAAAGGAAACCAAAATTATAACAAATTTCCCCAAACGTTACGTTCATGAAAGCACTAAGAAAGTGACCTTGACCTTAAAGAATCATTAGAGAAAGGCATGTGTGAAATATCAAAAGGTTTGGTTTCCCTAACGTTAAGTTTTCTAATTTTTGAAGACAGACGGACGGATGGACGGACAGACAGATGCACTCCGACTACAATGCCGGGGGTATGCCATAGGCACTCCTTTCTTCGAAAGCTGTGCTAAAAAATATTTTTATAATATTATAATGACTAATTTTTATTTATCATTCAACATATATGACGATAAACTAGAATTATACATTTAATACTTCGGAAAATAATTTGTTTGTACATCATTGTATATACTCAATACACTGTTAAATAATTTGCCCCAATAGTTTGATTACAATCAACAAAATAAACAATCAGCTCAGTCAGACTCTACTTTACATTGTCCATTGTTTAACTTTTGTCGTCTGTTGTTTAATTCTTTATTTCTCCTTTTTCTCATCAAAAACATGGTTTGACAGCAGTTTAGAATTTGAAAAGATTATAAAGTGCTGCTAAAACATGTTTCTATTGAGAAGGAACACACAATATGAAACAACAGCAGAATGATGACAATTTTTGTTTCCCACATTTGAAAGGTTCAGTTTAGAATCATTTTCAATGGAAATGATCCTAAAGCGTTGTGAAAACATGTTTTTATTGAGAAGGATTATAAAATATGAACCAACAACAGACACCTTTTTTGTTACCTGCATTCTAAGGATTAAATGAAAAGTCATGCAGAGCATGATGTTATTAGCCGATCAAATCAGGGTAAAGTGCATCGAACATATGTAGGTGTCTCTGGTAACATTGTCAATGGTAAACTATTTTCGACCACAGTTCTGTACCCAGCGTTGACATTTTTCTCGATTTTGTGCAGGTTTTGGAAACCCGTTCCCAAATCCATCCAATAGCAGCAATGCCATAGCAGCAATGTTTTGTTGTCACCATTATGTTGCGAAATATTCCAGCGTAACACCTGTACTGTATGCTCTATTTATCTACAAATTACACTCCGCAATACACAAAGTTGTAGTCACTGTGTGTGTGTTTGTCCGAATTCTGTGGCAGCATGCGAGTGGGCGGAGCTACCAGGGCTATATATATCTAGCGGTTACAGTGTCATCTAAAAATAGACGCAAGCTCCTGCGTATTCAGGCACATGCCCAGATTGGCCTAATGTGCCCCATCCGTGATTTTTTGCGCGATGTCGGGCGCAAGACAATCAATAATTTGCGGCATTGACAATAATTAAGGGGGATTGCCGCAATCGCGCGTGCTGGATGCATCCCTGCCATCCCTGCATGATACGTAAACAAATCAAAGTTGGCTATGAAGGGCAATTCTTCGTTTTGATTGGCGGACAATTTTGTGAATATTAACTAGCGTCAAATGACGCGCATACGTGATCCAATGGGATAAACCCGAGATGCTGGGATAAACCCGAAAATGCTGGGGTTACTAGTAAGGAGATTTTGAGCAGAGGTCGATTATAAATTAGCCGAATAAACACATTTTACGCGATTATACGTGGCTGAAACTTGTTCTGTTTAATAAATAAAAGCTTTAAATTAGCCCAATAATCGGCGTATGTTGGCGTATATGGCCATTAGAGCCAACTATGGACTTCAACAACAATAACTTCCGGGTTAAATCTCTTCAGGCGTTCAGCTCATTAAGTATTCAAAATTGTGTTATTTGGCTATAAGTAAAGTTTTAAACGGAGATAATTGCCAAAAATTCAAACTTTATCGGTTGATGCAATTTGGAAGTGATACAGAAAAATTCGCGTTCGTAGATTACCGAATAGCGGAGAAAAGGGTTGCTACAAACTTTTTCAGAATTCGATGGATAACCAACATATTAGCCGATCTATAAATAGATCGGCTAATAATAACAGGATACCTGTATACCTTGTATAGATAATAGTGGTACCATCAGGGACAGCAGTATGAAGTTACAGTAACATCCTGGATTCTATGTCTCAGACATTGCACACACATACCAGTGTCCTGGTGGAATTGGTTACAGATGTTTTCAGCTGTAAACCTCAGACTGGTTCAGATTCAGTTCACATGTTCCAGGAAAACTGATATTCAGATCAGACTGGTTAATGGATCAGACTTGATTCATTCAGATTAGACAACAATTGTCGTCTGCTGTTGTGTTTATATCCTGCCTTATTTCTCAATAATAACATCGTTTGACAGCACTTCAGAATCATTTCCAATGGAAATGATTCTGAAGTGCTGTCAAAGCATGTTGTAAATTATTCTAAAGTTCTGTCAAAGCATGTTTTCGATGATAAAAATGGAAAATAGAAAATAAACAGCAGACAACAACAAAATTAAGATAGCGGTCTAAGGGTTAAAGTCTTCAATTTGTTAATAACACCTGCAAGCACATTATTGTTGTATTTTCCAAATGTAGACCAGGGTTACAACTGTTTGAAAATGATGGTATACCACGTCTGTCTACCAAGCCCACACGCTTGCCTGCCTGCCTGCCTGCCCGCATCTGCGCAAACTGATTAGAGTCTACCTGTTAGCCAGTCAGTCAGTGAAACACCAGGCATCTGGCTGCACCAGGAGCAAATCAGACTGGCCATAAAAGCCATAAGCCCATTTCTCCAGTCACAGCCACATATGATAAACTTATGTTTCTCCACAAAGAGCAGACGGCAAAAAATATAAGATAGCGGTCTAAGGGTTAACTGATAAATATAGTGCCATGCCAAATTTATCAGGCTCCACATGAAAGCGGTAGGGATTCATTGGTGTTTTCACTTTTATTTTTCGCTTTTACAACAGTTGAAAGTCTCGACAAAAAAATGCACCAATTTCAATTTTCAGTAACTCACTCTATAAAAGGGGAAAAGTTGACAATGTTACAGTATATACGTATATCTCGTACATCTCAGCAGAACCATATTGTGTGGATTATTAATTAATCCATAGAATGCGGGAAAAGAAAATTGTCGTCTGCTTTTTTTCATATGTTCTCTTTTTTTCTCATTAAAAACATGGTTTGGCAGCACTCTGGAATCATTTCCATTGGAAATGATTCTAAAGTGCTGTCAAACTATGCTTTTGTTGATAACATATGAAATTAACAAACAAACAGCAGACGACAAAATTTAATTCATTGTAAGTGTTGATAAACACTTCATACTATCAGAGATCCTAGACCGATTTCCATGACAGGGCAATCTGGCAGTCACAATTGTTGCAGCGGTAATTATGACACATCCTGATAAAACGGCCCATTTCTTTCTCAGCTCAGTTTATTTTCAGATTCTCTAGTGTAGTCCACCGCGTGAAGTGTTAGATGTGACATGAACTTTAGAGTACTTAAAAGTGCCTAAAATTTGAAATAGCTAGTATATATACACTCTCCTAACTGGCGAAAATATGAAAATAAAGCAGATATCTCAGGAAATTGCGCATTATCATTCTGATGATGCGCATAAACTGCATAATTTAATATGCTCAATAAATGTAAATCAAAAATTGTTTACAAGAAAATATTGTTAACCCTTAGACCTGTAGACCACTATCTTATTTTTTTTTGTCATCTGCTGTTTATTTTCTATTTTCCATTTTTATCATCAAAAACATGCTTTGACAGCACTTTAGAATAATTTACAACATGCTTTGACAGCACTTCAGAATAATTTCCATAGGAAATGATTCTGAAGTGCTGTCAAACCATGTTTTCATTGAGAAATAAGGCAATATATAAACGCAACAGCAGATGACAATGTTGTGAGTAGCGGTCTAAGGGTTAATGTTTTCTGTTACAAAATGAGCAAATGTAACCTTGTTTTCATTGAAAAGAACGAGGAAATGTTACGTTACGTCATTGTTAATGTCCTTCGACCAATGGAAGATCAGTTATCAGTCTGGATTTAAACCAATCTGATTGAACCAGTCTGATCTGATATAAAAGCAACAGTAGACGACAATTGTTGTGAGTAGCGGTCTAAGGGTTAATAATTGTTTACAAGAAAATATGTTTAATGTGAAATTTACAGACTATCATAATTTTGCACTTACAAACATTTTAGTCATACAAAGTTTAGTAAAACGGCCCCCTGACCACTGGACCCCCCTTCCCACCTCCACCCCGTAATTATTATACATGCATTTATTTATTTAATGGCACTTACCGGCCTGGGCTCGGTTGCTCAAAACATTTGTTAGCTTAACAGACTGTTAAACCCTTAACAATGTTAAGGATTTAATAGTCAGAGTCTGTTAAGCTAACAGACGTTTTGAGCAACCGGTCCCTGGTAACATTTTAAGCTAGGTTAACGGAGGTCGAATCCCATATTTCACCTGTATGGATGCCTTAACCCTTTCAACACAACAGACCTGTATAGTGGTATTGGCAAAAAGTGTGGATCCAGATGAGACGGCTTGTGATGATCACTCAGGATCTGCACTTTTTGCAAGTAATTTTCATGTTTTTGAGAACAAAAACACCCTCTTTTCATAAATGGATTGGTCTGACAATACTTTTGTGACGGTTAGATTGGTTGCAAAATCAACATATCAAATTCCATTCCAGTTACTTTAATAGGGGCAAAAGGGTTAATGATTATAAGACCATGCCAGTTAAAAGGTTACATTACCGCTGGTTCAACTAGTGTACATGTGTGTATATGTAAGATATATTTTCTCATAGACACAATTATAGTAGATCTTCCGATCGGTCCTTAATTAATCAGCCATGTGACAACAGTTCAATACTTTTACCCAGCAGAATAGATTGCCCGATGACCTGTTATAGTAATTGGACGATATAATGAGGTGGACAAGGTGAAAACTGACAACAGGTACCACATTTATTCCAATAGTAACCCTATCTAAAATAGTGTCCTCCAATATTTTCAGTAAAAAATCTGTTATTTTCACATAGCGATGGCGGTCAGTTGGGAGCATGCGAAGAGCAAATTTAACGATGGGTTTCATCCTTAACTCTTACACCGCTATCTTATTTTTTGTCGTCTGCTGTTTATTTTCTATTTTCCATTTTTATCACCAAAAACATGCTTTGACAGCACTTTAGAATCATTTCCGACATGCTTTGATGGCACTTTAGAATCATTTCCATTGGAAATGATTCTAAAGTGCTGTCAAATCATGTTGTTATTGAGACACAAGGCAAGATATAGAAGCGACAGCAGACGACAATTGTTGTGTGTAGCGGTCTAAGGGTTAATGGAATACCATTATCCCTGGTTTAGTCATCAATTATATTTTTGGCTGCCTTGCTACTGGGGAGTTGAATCCGGATGTACCCATTATGAAAGTAGTAAGATTAGTACTAATTGTATCACTTTTATGGATTGTGGCTAAGTGACTCTGGTGAGGATCTGGCACCAGGTGCCAATTTCATCAACATTGCAAAGTATACTTATCTAGCAAAGTATACTTTGAGGGAGAAATCATTTATTTCCCCCGAAATGCATTATTTCATATAGACCTACCGACTGCATATATTTGATGATTTCAAGTATGCAGAATTATTATACTGAATTTATTACATTATCACAGCCAAAATGGCTGTGATAATGTAATAATTTCAGTATAATAACAAGAAACGAGGCAAAGCCATGAAGGCCAGGTTTTTTCAAAGCATGGACACTTGGATAACATAATTATACCCACTTTTTGTAGACTAGATGGCCGCGGCCTGCATGTCACGCCTTGGGGCGAGGCATGGACACTAAAAAAAATAGATATAGTAGATGAAAAACTTTAACGAAAAAACTTTAACCGGACACACGGACGTACGGACGGACGTATGCCAAAATGCAGACGATATCGCGCTTTCCGCAAGCGGGTGCGACAATGATGATAAACACCCATGTGAAGTATGAAGGTAATGGGTGAAGCAGTTGCAGAGATATAGTACACGAAAAAACTTTAACAAATAAATTCAAAGTAATTTGACCTTGACATTGTGCACAGGGGCCGCACGGTTGGGGGTTAGAGTGAAAATATGGACGATGATAAACACCCATGTGAAGTTTCAAGGTAATGGGCGAAGCAGTTGCAGAGATATAGTATAACAAAAAGTTTTACCAAAAAATTTAACCAGACGTACGTTAAAAAGTTAACGTTGAAAATGGCTAAGTCAATTACGTAGAAATAATAGGTGAAGGTAAAAAAATGGTCACATGTTGGATAGTTGTATGTGGTAGGCACCCCTTGGTTATGAAGCTGTGAAAGTTTGGTGGTCCTAGGTGGTACAGTACCAAAGAAATGGACTTAAACACGAAAACTTAACATTGTAAACGCGAAAAGTTAACATTGAAAATGGCTAAGTCGACTGTGCGGAAAAAATGGGTCAAGTTAAAAAAAGAGTAACATGTTGGATAGTGATATATGGTGGGCACCCCTTGATTATGAAGCTGTGAAAGTTTGGTGGTCCTAGGTGGTACAGTAACAAAGAAATGGACTCAAACACGAAAACTTAACATTGATTGTGGACGCCGCCCGCCCGGCTTTCGCCAATCCAATAGCCTGGATTTGTTTTCAAAAAACCTGGCTAAAAATTATCTAGAAATGTGGCCTGTCGGCACACGAATGCCCCCGCTGGCAGCCAAAGAAAACAAGGCATATTTGAATGTGGATTTGTCACAGGGTGGCAGAGTACCATTGGAGCAATGCGTGTGTGAAATGTGAAGCAGATCCGAGCAAGGAAACATAAATTATAAGGCATTTACCCAGCGTTACGGTTTCGAACGCACCAAGTCTGTGACCTTGACCCTGGGCTTAGCGGGGGCGGCACGAATGTGGATTTGTCACAGGGTGGCAGAGGACCATTGGAGCAATGCGTGTGTGAAATGTGAAGCAGATCCGAGCAAGGAAACAGAAATTATAAGGCATTTACCCAGCGTTAAGGTTTCGAACGCACCAAGACTGTGACCTTGACCCTGGGCTTAGCGGGGGCGGCACGAATGTGGATTTGTCACAGGGTGGCAGAGGACCATTGGAGCAATGCGTGTGTGAAATGTGAAGCAGATCCGAGCAAGGAAACAGAAATTTTAAGGCATTAACCAGCGTTAAGGTTTTGAACGCACCAAGTCTGTGACCTTGACCCTGGGCTTAGCGGGGGCGGAACAAATGTGGATTTGTACAAGAGGGTGGCCAGAGGGACCATTGGAGCAATGCGTTTGGGGGTGGGGGGAGTGTGTGTGAAATGTGAAGCAGTCCGGAGGCAAGGTAAAACAGAAAATTATAAGGCATTTACCCAGCGTTAAGGTTTCGAACGCACCAAGTCTGTGACCTTGACCCTGGGCTTAGCGGGGGCGGGACGAATATGGATTTGTCACAAGGCGGTAGAGGACCATTGGAGCAATGCGTGTGTGAAATGTGAAGCAGATCCGAGCAAGGAAACAGAAATTATAAGCCATTTACCCAGCGTTAAGGTTTCGTACGTACGTACGGACGTACGTACGTACGGACGCCGGTAACACTATATGCCCCCCTCACCATTCGGTGGCATAATAAATTTATCCTTAAATTGAAAATTTCTCCCTCAAAGTATACTTTGCTAGATAAGTATACTTTGCAATGTTGATGAAATCGGCTACAGGTCAGGTTATTCTACCGTAATTGCAGCCCGGAATATATACTTTTTTTTCTGTAAATATTCAGTTCTGATTTTGGGATCCCCCGCCAATAGTAATCCACCATAGCAAGTGAAATATGGGGTTTGACCCCGTTAACCTGGCCAAAAATGACTGTAACTGTTAATAGGCCATCAAACCCCATTAAATAAATAATCATTTAAATATTTTCCATGTTTAATGATATTATAATGCAAAAACAACTTCAGAAAAAATGCATAGCCCCGTGGTCATACATCTACATATGTATATGTGGTTGTGACTGTAGAAATTGAGCTTATGGGGTTTGTGACCAGTGTAGCAGCTCATCAAATAGCACACTCCTGTAGCCTGAAAATGTTCTGATAACATTCTATATTGCTTGTTAGAAGCCTGTCGGGTGCTGATGCACAGGCTGATCTGGACCTACACTGATCTCTAGTCACAGCCACAACTATTAGAATAAATATGGTAGTAGATGTGAGAAAGCGATTTTTATAAAGCGATGTTTATATCTGTTCAACAAGGTCATATACAGACGGAAATGTACCAGTAGGGAGTGCCATACATTCAGCACTATGATTATAATAAAAACTTTCAGCACTGAAATACAGTGTCCTGATCAGATGTCAGGCACCCTTACTACATTGGACCACTTGGTTCCAGGTGTGAATACGTGTGAAATGGATTTATTGAGGAGTATGCAAGTCCACATACTGACCAAGTACATTCTGGCCAAAACAAGAATATGGCTGTGACTGGAGAAATGGGCCTTATGGACTTTGCAACCATATTAGATCCAGATCAGTATGTGCATCCACACAGTCTGATCAGGATCTGCATTGTTCATCATTCCATAAATGAAACACCTGCCAAATTTCTAACAAGCAATATAGATTGTTATCAAGCTACAGGAGTACAATTTTTTGTATGTTATTTTATCAGAAGCTACACAGGTCATAAAACCCATAAGGCCTCTAGTCACAGCCACAAATTAGCTGCATTTTCTCCAATCATAGCCAAAAGGATGAGCAAGGTACCATGTATTTGTGTCTAACATACCTGAACTAGCGGAAGTATGTTAAGTAATTGAACAAACATTGTAGTTGGTCGGAAAAACATGGAACTCTCGTGAGATGACTGGCACGATGAATCACAATGACCGACATTACAATGGCTGGTGTACATTGTAGGCTACGGATTAGGCCATTTCTGATGCCCCATATTTCTGATGAAAAATAAAAATATTTTCTTTATTTCTACTTGAAAGCATATGTTGTAAAAAGAGACGATTCAAATGAGTTGCAACGCCATATTTGTTTTGTTTGTTCGTTTGTTGGGGTTTAACGGCCTATCAACAGCTAAGGTCATTAAGGCCGGGTAAATGGGTTTAGTACTAAATCCCATATATTACCTGTACAAGTACATGTACATTTTAAAGTACATGTACAAATGGGGGGAAAATCCCAAAATAGGAACTGAATATTTACAATAAACCAGATGGCCGCGGCCCGCATGTCGAGCCCGCCGAGGCATTTGATGGTCTCAGAGCTTATTTATTTGAAGTTTGATGCCCAATAAGCATACAACGTTTCAAGCAAATCTGACTTACAGAGATAGTAGGTATGTGAAAACTTTAACGCAAATTTTGACAGAAACTTTAACTCAAACTTCCAAGTCATTTGACCTTCATATAGGGGCACAGGGGCCGCATGAGTGGGACACAGAATGAATATATGGATGATGACTAATAAGCATATGAAGTTTCAAGTCAATGTGACTTAGGACTGCAGACATATAAGGTATTTAAAAACTTTAACGTAGATTTCGGAACGCAAACTTCTAAGTCATTTGACCTTGACCTTGGGCACAGGGTCCTCATGAGTGGGATACAGCATGAATATATGGATCATGACTAATAAACATATGAAGTTTCAAGTCAATGTGACTTAGGACTGCAGAGATATAAGCTATTTAAAAACTTTAACACAGATTTCGGATGGACAGACGGACGCACGGATGGACACCCGGACGTCATTGTGATCACTATGTCTCGCTTTCCGCAAGCGGGCTCGACAAAAAACTATATATTCAGCCCTGAAATCAGAATAATCCTGATCTGATGCCAGGTCCTCGCCACACCAGAATCACTTGGCCCCTCCCAAAAGCAGTAGGATCAGTAATAATCGTACTACCTTTATAATGGGCAATAACCCAATTCAACTGCCAGTTAACAAAAGAGCCAAAGATAAAAACGTACCGGAGGGCCAAACCAGGCAAATAGTGATTCCTATAAGGAGGAACCACTGCCGTTAATTTACGCCGTCTCGTTCGCCCGACCAGCACCCACCTGTGGTAACGCTATAATATTTTCATGAAGAAATGAACAAAATATTATTATTTTTCCTTCAGAATAATGGTGAATCTATGGCCTAATCCATGGCCTACAATTCAACATAACGAAATGCCCAATAAATGTACCACAAGTTGGTGCCAAACCCTGCCTTACGATGTGTGTGACCAACATAACCCCAGAGCAGACATATATACATGTATGCGCAGTCTGGCACAGGTGGAAGACTTGGACCTGTGACACAAAAAATGCCTGGTAATGGTTTTTTGTAATGGGCATTTTTTTGTGTCACATGTCCGAGTATTCCACCTGTGGATCGGGGCATATGCTGATCGCCATTCAGTCAATCTAGCAAAATCACTGAATAATAACAATTTTTTATTGATCTATTGATTAGGCTATACAAAAGTACTTTGGTTCTCAGACATCGCCGCATCAGAAAAATCTGTACACGTATCCGTACACAAATCCGCATTTTATCATCATGGAGAAATAAAATCATACCCGGTACATTAAATTCACCACATAATCAATCTAAAACAGTACCATGAAATATATGTTAAATCAAATAATGTTTTATGAAAATCTGTTGTTTTTTTCACTCATAGTAACTGGCGAGTTAAAAAAAGTCAGAGACGAACATCTCAAACAAAAGAAATGCCGTAAAGATTCTAATAGACGCCCATGCTCTAATAGACGCCCACCCCCCACTTTTTATGTTGAAAATGACACATTTTTGGCCGATTTTCACAAAATTAGTGCCTCTAATAAACGCCCAGTACCGACTTGAAACAAAATTGGAGCTAATTGTCCAATTAGATTTTCTTTCTTTCCATTATTTCGAAAGCAACTTCCTTTAAAATCGGGGAAAAAACATAATTGCTACTTTCACTTTCAAAAGCAGAAGCGAAATTCGACTGTTTCCGGTGTCACACAGTAAATTCCTCATCAGCAGTAGCTATTTGCACGGACACAGGGTGATCAGAATTTGCACGGTTACGGAGACGCCATTTTCAAAGCATCTCAAACCCGACAGAACCGAAACGCTAATGCTGACGAAACGTCCGTAGGCGTAAATCTGATCAGCATTATTGATCGACGCTGTCTTGATATACATTACCATTAAATTTAACATTTCTACCGACTGTACCATAATGACCAGAGTGGGCCGAAACGTCTTGGCCCAAATGTTTATAAACTGACAGACAGTACAATCAAGTCTGGCGTTTGAGAGTAGCGTCCCTTAGTTATGTTTTTGTTCAGATAGCAGAACATTGTATATTTTTTTTATCATTTTCCCTTTGCTGAATAACACTTGCCTCTATTAAACGCCCACCCTGGACTTCGGAGCCAGTGGTGATTCTAATAGATGCCCGGGCGTCTATTCTAAGGATCCCAGAACTGGGGTCAATATTTACCAGAAAAGGGGCCAATTCAACACTTTCAAGCTTGCATGCGACATGTTAGTGACATAATGTCACGCTCTGACCGCATGCGTCCAGATATAAAATGGCGGCAACTAGTGAAGACATAGGATTTGTCATCGTGGCCAAATGTACACTACCCACACTACATATATTTTCTTTATAACGGAAGGTAGATACTGGAAATGAATTCCAATTGGGACATGGATTATCCCCCTTTTGGACCTAATTTGTCCGCACGTCCGTCCGTCACGTTTCTTGTAAGAAATAAAACTTTTTAACCGTAATAATGTAGGTACTTGAAACTTGGTGCATGTTTTCCTTATGGTGTGTAGATGCGCAAAGTGAATTTCGATTTTTGATTCAACCCACGGTCATGGATTATCTCCCCCTTTACGACTTGGAATTTCCCAATTTTGCCCTGTAAGAATTAAAACTTTTTAACTGTAATAGCTAGGGACTTGAAAGTTGGTGTGTGCCTTTCTTATGGTATGTAGATGAGCAAAGTGAATTTCGACTTTTCATTCGATCTCTGTAGCCTATTTCATCAACATTGCAAAGTATACTTTACTACCAAAGTATACTTTGAGGGAGTAATCATTTATTTTTCCTGAAATACATAATTTCACATAGAACTAACAAATGCATATATTTCATGATTAAAAGTATGCAGAATTATTATACTGAATTTATTACATTATCACAGCCATTAAATGGCTGTGATAATGTAATAAATTCCGTATAATAAAAATTATTAAATTTAAAAAAAAAATGAAAATTTCTCCCTGAAAGTATACTTTGCTACTAAAGTATACTTTGCAATGTTGGTGAAATGGGCCACAGGTATATCAATCACTGCATGACATGTTTGCATGCTTTGCCATCATGAATCGGCTACTGGTCATGGATTATCTCCCCCTTGTTGGACTTAGCATTTGGGAAAAGTGGGTATACTGTGATGGCGCCATCGACCGTGCTCTAGTTTATGGCTTAACATATGAATATGTATAATGATAATAATCAATAGACTGGTCACACATATTCTAAGGACCATTTTACCAGCCGATGAGCCATATACATATATCAACACAATTAATACATACTCTAATAATTAACTTCCACTGTGAACCTGCATCCTTGAGTCTTTCTAGGTTATCAAGAAAGAAAACAAAAATCTGTTGTTTTTTTCTGATGCCAAGTCCTAAGAGAGTTCACCACTGCTATGATTATTGGAGTTTCGATGAATTATGCCAAAAAACAGGCTCATAGACTCTCAAAGGTAGACTGGTACAGACATTGTATCACTGAGTCATGACATGAGTACAGAAAAGCTACCTTAGCTTCAATAAATGAAATATATTTGGCAGAGAGCATTCGTTGGAAACCGATCTCGAAAATCTGTTATATTTTGCATACCGGTATCTTTTGTTGAAAGGTTGCGATATGTGACCATGTCTGGAGATATGGGGCTTATGGGTTTGCGACCAGTGTAGATCCAGATCAGGGGCCGTTTCACTAAACTTTGTAGGACTAAAGACTAAAATGTTCGTAAGTGCAAACTTATGATAGTCTGTAAATTTCACATTAACAATGTTTTCTTGTAAACAATTATTGGATTTACATTTATTGAGCATAGGCTGCATATGCAGCCTATGCTCAATAAATGTAAATCCATCACGTGAAATTTCCAGAGGATCCTAAATTTGCACTTACGAACATTTTAGTCGTATGATGTATAGTGAAACGGGCCCCAGATCAGACTGTGCATATATGCAGTCTGATCAGGATCTTTGCACTGTACACCATTTCATCAATGAAACGCTCGTCATGCTTCTAACAAGCAATGCAGATCGTTATCCGACTACAGGAGTATGCTATTTGATCAGGAGCTACACTGGTCACAAATCACACAAGCCCCATTTCTCCAGTTACAGCCACATATGAGCAAAGCAGATAACTACGGAGCCCTGCAGGGGACATGGATTTTATTTTATTAATTTGTTCCCTCAATTTAACAATTCGTTCCCTCAAATTAACAATTCGTTCCCACGAAATGACAATTCGATCCTACGAAATGACAATTTGTTATCTCAATTTAACAATTTGTTCCCTCGAATTAACAATTAATTCCCACGATATAGCAATTCGTTCCCGTGGGAACAAATTGTTATTTCGTGGGAACGAATTGTTAAAATGAGGGAACCAATTGTTAATTTGTGGGAACAAATTGCTAAATTGAGTGAGCAAATTGTTAAATTGAGCGAACAAATTGTTATTTTGTGGGAACGAATAATAAAAAAAAGAATTCTAAGTCCCCTGCGGGGCTCCGTAGATAACCAAATTGTAATTCCTTGACTATTTGAAATACTCTCGTAAAATGTTCATTTTCAAAGAATGTATTCGCATTAGAGTCCTATTAATTTGATCATCAAACAAGAGTTGTCAGAAGACACCTAAGCTCGCCAGTTGGTAGCCAAGTGTTATACATGTAGGTGGGGCTTATGTTACAACGGCATTAGTAAACTAGTGGAAATGATTTTAAAGTTCTGTCAAACCATGTTTTATTGAGAAAGAAGATAAGTTAGAAAACAACAGCAGAGGACAATTTTTGTTTCCCACATTCTAAGGGTTAAGTTCTATCAAAGGAAACAGAAAATATAAGACGAATTTACCCACAATGATACGTTTTGTGAATGCCATTACTGGGGGCCGGAGGGTCATGGATTTGTCAACGCATTATAGAAGACTATCGTAGGAATACATGTGTGAAAAAGATCTATCAAAGGAAACAGAAATTATAAGAAATAGTAATGTGCCGTATTCTGCAGTCTGCACCAATAGTATGTATAAACTCCAACAATGACAAAATTAAAACACGACTCATGCGAGCCGTCTATTACGGAGCCCCGCAGGGGACATGGATTTTTTTTTTTATTAATTTGTTCCCACGAAATAACAATTTGTTCCCTCAATTTAACAATTTGTTCCCTCGAATTAACAATTCGTTCCCATGATATAACAATTTGTTCCCTCGAATTAACAATTTGTTCCCACGAAATAACAATTTGTTCCTTCAATTTAACAATTTGTTCCCACAAAATAACAATTTGTTCCCTCAATTTAACAATTTCTTCCCACAAAATTTGTTCCCTCGAAATAACACCAACTAGCTTCAAAGTAGATCAAAGGTGTTGCGCGCGCAGCTGGGCGCCAAAACAATTTGTGGGAACAAATTGTTAATTCGAGGGAACAAATTGTTAATTCGAGGGAACAAAATGTTGAATTGAGGGAACAAATTGTTATTTCGTGGGAATGAATTGTTAAATAGAGGGAACAAATTGTTGGGAACAAATTGTTATTTCGTGGGAACGAATTAATAAAAAAGAATTCTACATCCCCTACGGGCTACGTAGTCTATTGAGAACTGAAGGTGGAGAAGCTATGGCGATGTTTTTATTTAACTATAAATGTTGCCTGTCGGCACATGAAACCCCCTGCTGGCAGCCAAAGAAAACAGGACATATTTGTAAACACAGGGCCAGCGAAGCGTTGATTTGTCACAGCATGAAAGCAGACAATCGGAGCAATGGGTGTGTGCAATACCAAGCAAATCCATGAAAGGAAACATACATTATAAATCACTTAACCGAATTTCGAAGTATGTGACCTTGAAACTGGGCTTAGCGGGGGTGGAACGAACGTGGATTTTTCACAGGGCGGTAGAGGACAAGTAGAGCACAAGTGTGCGTGAAATATCAAGCAGATCCGTGAAAGGAAACATAATTTATAAGACATTTACTCGAGCGTTAATGTTTCGGGATGGACGGACGGGATGTACAGATGCCCGTAACACTATATGCCACCATCACCATTCTGTGGCAGGGGCAAAAAACTAAGAAAACTCTGGTATAAAACCAGATGTTTTGCTTTTGTGGGGAATTGGATAATATTTCATGGGTGTGAGTGGCAACAGAATGCAATGGGCATGAAATCACACATGAACCTAAATGCCTTTGTGACCAGTGTATGTTTGTTTGTTTGTTTATTGGTGTTTAACGGCCTATCAACAGCTGAGGTCATGTAAGGCCGGCAAACGGGTTCAATCCTGTTTTAACCTGCTGCATTGCGGGGAAAATCCCAAAATTGGAACGGAATAATTACATCGAGAAAAAATATATTCAGCCCTGAAATTAGAATAACCTGACCTGGTGCCAGGTCCATACCACACCAAAGTCACTTGGCCCCTTCCCCTAAATTAGGATTACGAATAATCGTAATACTCACATAAGGGGTATAACCAAATTCAACGGTCACATACAAAATGCCAAAGACGTATGTGAGGGCCAAACCAGGTCTCCAGTCGGAATTCCTGTAAGGAAGAATCCCGATCGTTAAATTACCCATCGCCTGCTCCCACTGCCACCCACTTGTGACCAGTGTAGCACGTGTAGATACATGTAGGCATACCATAAGAATCCAGTGGCCCGTTTCACTAAACTTTGTACGACTAAAATGTTCGTAAGTGCAATATAATGATAGTCTGTAAATTTCACATTACAGGTAACAATGTTTTCCATTAAACAATTATTGGATTTACATTTATTGAGCATAGGCTGCAGCCTATGCTCAATAAATGTAAATCCATCAATTGAAATTTCCAGACGATCCTAAATTTGCACTTACGAACATTTTAGTTGTACAAAGTTTAGTGAAACGGGTTCCTGGGTCCAAACTATTCACTATTTTGCCAGTGAGACGGCCACTTGGGGTCTTTATGATGGATTGTACCATGAAAGGTTTTAGTTTATCAAGAGATCTATCAGACTAAGTACCAATGAGTAACACTTTGGCAGGACATCACACCTGCAAACTGCAGATGCAAGAATCTGTACGTGATTCACCATGACAGAAAGGGACTTATCAATTTTGCAACTAGTGTAGCCCCTGATCAACATGCACATCCATGCAGTCTGATCAGGGTCTACACTGTTTGCTAGTGGGTTAGTAAAGGATTCCGAACTCCCCAATAACAAGAACGCCGCGATCACATATCCCATCACTGTGGTGGTCGGATTGACGGAGCTGGAAACTTAAAATCTACGAACCGGAAATTTCAAAGAATTTGATCTTGACTTGTGCATAAGGGGGAGCATGGGTGGGACGAGGAATGAAAATATGGATCATAGCAAACATGTACATGAAATTTTAAGTCAATCGCTGATACGGCAAATAAGATACTGTCTGTTCCACGTTTTGCTGCCGACGATCTTTTGGCCATTAAACATATTAAATCTTAAAAATATTTAAAGTACTTCTTCATAAATAACAAAAAAGTATTATTTTATTAAATTCCTTCAAATATTGATTTTATTGCGAAAAAACTATTTTCCTATTGGAATTTAACATGGGAGCTGAAAACAGATTTTTTTTTAAATGATTTTCCAAATCTAACTTTTGATTTCTTAGTTACATCTTTTCCAAGCTATCTAGCCAAGTTTCGGAGTCAATTTCCATTTGTTTTTTGACTCCTTCCCCTTTTTTCGCCCATGTAAGTTCCAAGTTCACCCCAATTGATTCAATTGACGCAAAATGCATCTGGCGACTGACTCCTTGCCTGAGACCCAAAGTACCGCATTTAATTAATAGTAGACTCCTCTCTACTAGTAGTGCCCTCTCTAATACTAGCCGCCCTCCCATATTTGCATTCTAAATATGTTATTTTCACATACAAAAGCCATTTAAAACATTGTTGTATGTGAAAATAACATATTTTGATCATGTTTTCCAGGTTTTGATCCCACGATTTGCATAGGCATTTATTAGAATAAATACGATACATTTGTAATGGCCTATAGTACATGTAGAGTACTTCATATTATTGATGTGCATTCATTTCCATATCACCGAAAGTAAAAGCTATGGTGATTCTTCCTGTCTAGTAAGATATTGAAGATAAACAGATCATCATGCACAAATACCCAGCCATATTATCCTCACAGAGCAGAGGCTAGACAGCAATTTATCCTGTCAACACAGTGCGTATGTGCCGAGAAACACGGTGCCGTGAAACATTTTTGATATCCAGTCAATACAATTTTTGCATTTTACAGCCATTTGAAGGTGTTGACGGGATAAATAGAATAGTAGGTTAGTGCCGTGAATGGGAAAAAATATCCGGCGCGGCACGGAAACGGGATGTGCTCGGCAGAGCCTCGCCCATCCCGTTTCCTGAGCCTTGCCAGATATTTGTTCCCATTCGCGGCACTAACCTACTATTCTCTATTTAAACCCATACGAGAGGAGATAATGATGGTAGTAAGCTGAGAGAATGTACGTAGTTATTTGTAATAGGCATACAACCATTTAAGACATTGTGATATTTTCCGTGAATGACATCGAAAGATGACAAAATATTCATATCAAATGCAGAATAGAATTTGCAGTAAAATTGTGTCAACTTTCGACGTCATTTACGGAAAGTATCGTAAATTTTGTAAATATTTAGTCTAAGGGTTTGACAATTAACCGCCATACTTGATTATTCGCGATTTGTAACTCCATGGTTCGGTGCACGAATACAATCTTGCGATTTTCCAAAAATCTATTTTAAATTTGTTGTTGCTGCTGTGAAATTCCCACACTTATTTTTCGTCAAACGCTTTCCACTCTAGATTAATTATTAGTCTCTGTATCATCCACAAACACATACTGCAAAGAATTTCAGGACATTCAGTCCTTTGATTTTTCTCTGTAAGAAAAATTGTGTATGCTCATAATGTAAATGGTTAAGATCTTACATGACAAGTATCGACTTGTGTAAAACCGGCTTGTATATATACTGGCTCAACAGAGTGGTAACTACTAGGGGGTAGCACTTCACCGAACAATCGATGCACTGCGATATTTTGCAGACGATGCGATTCAGGATGCGCGACACTGATATTCGATTTTCACAATTCAATAACCTGTAGCCTATTTCATCAACATTGCAAAGTATACTTTCGTAGCAAAGTATACTTTGAGGGAGAAATTTTCAATTTTTTATGATAAATTTATTAATTTTTATTATACTGAATTTATTACATTATCACAGCCAATTTGGCTGTGATAATGTAATAAATTCAGTATAATAATTCTGCATACTTTTAATCATCAAATATGTGCAGTGGTTAGTTCTATATGAAATAATGCATTTTGGGAAAAATAAATGATTTCTCCCTCAAAGTATACTTTGCTAGATTTTGATGAAATAGGCTACTGGAATCCCAAATTTCGCTATAAACTAGACATTATGTTTGTAAAATATGGATATGCCCCTGTGGCATAAATGGCTAAGTGTTTCAGCGACATTTCGAAGGTGACAAAGGTCAAGGTCATGTTAATGGTGGCGTGAGAAAACTCTTACAAACTTTTTGCTGTAAAATGTACACGGACGGACGTACAGACAGAAGGACGGAACCTCAAGAGCAGCACAATATGCCCCCCTTGCTATCGCATAGGGGGTGTAATACAAGTTATTGTCGGGTACACTGTACGAATACAAAAATTAAATTGTTGGGAAGAATATACACAAACCAGTCCCAGTGTTCTGCCAAGGACGCAGGATCGATCGCGCCATTGGCGCAGAAAAATTGTCAATGGCGCAAGAAAAAAGCGCTCGTGAAATGTACCGGAAATGTCAAATTTTCGCATAGCAACAGCGCTTAGCTATACATCTATCGACGGTTTTCATTGGATGGTATATTTACATAAGTGATACAAGTATAAAGCGAACTATTTCGGTCCGCCAATCAGAAAAGCCGTTTGAAATGCGCGTATTGTCATCAACTTAATAATGAATGACTAAACATGGATTTGTCTGCCAAGAAGACATCGCGAACTATTCTCAATTTCTTTGAGCCGAAAACCAAAAAAGCTAAGACATCAGATGATGACGCATCAGATGCTACAAGATTGGGAGCCGATGGAAGGATAAAGAACTACAAATACATCATGATCATGTTTTAATGTTTATTTCCATGTTTTTTTCACAATCACAACATGCTGAAAATTTACATTAATTAATTATTGCAAGTCCATTTTCGGGCTCAGCAAAACACTATTTCAAACTATTAATTACTTTAATTGCTGTTCGAAGCAGTGTTTTTCTTCAAAATACCATGTGTGACCCCATCATTTTTGAAAATGTCCCCACTTTTTTTTACCCATGGGGTCCATGTCTCCGATTTTTTGGCAGAACACTGCAGTCCAGTGGTTTGGAACAATTTTGGGTTCGATTTTATGCATTTTATCACGTATAAGGACCATTGAAAATGTATTTTGTGAAAGGGGTACGACCCAAGTATCGTGATTCGCATTGTATCATGAAGTCTGTGTATCTTTACACCCCTAGTAACAACATATAACCAGTCACTGTGGCCTAGTGGATAAGGCACCAACCTTGCAACTGAGAGGTTGAAGGTTCGAGCCTCCGCTCGGACTGATGTGGCCGGTTGGTTAGCCGCCAGCTAGTACTCTTTGCATGCTAGCGGTGAAAATATCTGCCAAACCAATTAGGTGTATATGTTTTATTTCTCTCTGTAAATATGTCTTGGAATTTCATTAGAATCGAGTCCTCAGGACACAATTCTAATGAAATTCCAAGACATATTCATGATATTTACAAGGAGAAATAAAAGAAAATATGATGATTATTGTCTGCTATTTTTTAACTATTTATAGCCCACAAGTTTCCCAGCATGCAAAGAGTGAAATATAACTTTGGACAGGAATTGGGAAGTACTGATTGTTCAATGGAGTGTCTCATATTTACTATAATCTTACTGAGATAAATAATCATTTTTTCCATGAGAAAAATTGTGTATTTTCAGCATGATGTATGTTCAATTGGTATATTATATTATCACTACATGTAATGATGAGGATCAACACTTATCGCATATGTGTAGGAAAATTTTGCTCCCCGTATGTAGCTGTGACTGGCGGACATCTTGGATAACGCAATCATATGATTTAAACAAAAATCGCACCAGAGCTATCGTTCCTCCTCGCAACGATATTGCGCTCCTGAAAGATGGGCAATATCGCTACAGAGAACATGCATATATCCACATACAAATAAAATATATTACCTCCCATGCATTATCAACAGAGTGGGAAGCCGTGTCAGGAATTGCAATTAACCAAGAAAAGAAGTTTGTGTGCACAAAAGCAGGAAATGCAGTGAAGTCAGAGTTCCAGATAAGCTGCGTATTTGCTTAAATACCCAATTAAAATTGCCAAAAACCCAATTGAAATCAGAAGTCGCGAGTATCAAAAAGCAATGAAAAGTTTGTGGTACCTTTATTATGCTGTAGAAACAATAAATAGATCACAAATATAGCATATTTTTCTTATTTTACATGAAAACACATCTTGGTATTTCATTAGAATTGTGTCCTTGGAGACAATTCTAATGAAATGCCAAGATATGTTTTCATTTCGAAGCAAACTATTCAATAAATTGCTGTCTGTTGATGTGTAAACAGTAGTGTGATTTTATTTTACCCAATTAAAATGTTGAAATACCCAATTGCTTCAGAAATGATGGAGTAAAAATACTCAATTATTAATTCCTTATCTGGAGCCCTGGTGAAGTCATGACATCTGCAGACTTCCTCATTCTGTGGTTAGCTGTAAGGTAATATGTGGCGTTGACTGGAGAAATGGGGCTTATCGAATTTGTGACCAATGTAGCTCCTGATCGCTCCTGATCAAATACCAAACCACGCCTGATAACGATCAAGGTTGCTCGTTAGAAGCAAGACGGGTGCTTCATCAATGGAGTGGCAAACAGTGCAGATCCTGATCAGAATGTGCGGATGCATAGGCTGATCTGGATCTACACTGGTCAAAAAACACATAAGCCTCATTTCTCCCATCACAGCCACATAATGTGATCAGCCATGAGAAAAAGTTTACCTAGTGCATTTTTGACCAGTGTAGTTGATGGTCATTTAGCACAATTGAGTTTCTTAGCATCTTCGAGCTACACTTTTGTCAAAATACAATGCTATTAGACGCTACATGGAAATGAATGTTCAGCTAATGCGAGTCTGAGAAACAGTAATAATAAGCTATTGGGTATTTCAAAATTTTAATTGAGTAAAATAAAATCACACTATTGTTTACACATCAACAGACAGCAATTATTGAATAGTTTGCTTCAAAATGAAAACATGTCTTGGCATTTCCTTAGAATTGTCTCCTTGGAAACAATTCTAATGAAATACCAAAATATGTTTTCATGGAAAAATATGCTATATTTGTGGTCTGTTTATTGTTTTCTGCAGCATGATAAAGGTACCACAATTTTTTTATTGCTTTTTGATACTCGCTAATTCTGATTTCAATTGGGTTTTTGGCAATTTTAATTGGGTATTTAAGCAAATACGCAGCTTATCTGGAGCACTGTCAGAATACATGTATTTACAAAACATACATATATTTAGCCCGGAAATTGGCATATCCTGATCTGGTGCCAGATCCTCACCACATCAGAATCACTTAGGTCTCATGGGACAGTGCGCAGCTCGGGGTAAAAAGGAGGTAGACGATTTTCTATATACTTCAGTACCGACCCTGCAAGTTACAGCAGTTTGTCATAATTCTACGAAACTGATTGCTAGCTCCGGTTGATTTTGACATCTTGGAAAATGGTGCATGCTATATGCTGTCTCGTTGGTATGGTTTTGCTTGAGAATTTAAGGTATTTTTCGGGCATTTGTAGCGAAAATTTGAGGTGGTTATGACCCCGCTTTGGAATAATTTCCAGGAAATAGTGTGCTGTTACAAGTGATGGAACAAGTCATAACAAAGCCTCACATTTTCATGAAAACAATTCCAGGAAATTCAGTCGTGTCGAAATTTCTGGCCAAAAATAGGTTGGTGGGTTTGTAAAATATTAAATATAAATGTACCGTACACCACAGGTTGAAAGGTTGAAGTAAAAAAAATAATAATTTACCCCCTATATGATTAGATGGAGGGGGTAAAATTTTATTTTTTTTCTTCATTTATTGATGCTTTCAGGCATATTTAATGTATTTATAGACCTCGGTCCGTTACTTCAACCTGTGCCGTACACATGATGCGGTTACTGCTGAATTTATTACATTATCACAGCCAATTCAGTATAATAATTCTGCATACTTTTAATCATCAAATATGTGCAGTGGTTAGTTCTATATGTAATAATGCATTTTGGAAAAAATAAATGATTTCTCCCTCAAAGTATACTTTGCTACTTTGGCGCACTATTTGTACTTCATTTGCGAGTATTTTTCCATATTTGTCGCAAGAGCCTCCTCCTTAACTGATTGCGAGAGGCGGTGATTTTTATAAGTCACACGCCGACCTCAGAAAAGCAGTCAATTTTTTATATTTTCAACCGTCCTGTGAGACTCTTACAGATGGACAGATGTACAACAAGTAGCGAGGGTAATTGTATTAATGTGGAAGGATGTATCGTTATTAATTAAGTAATGCATGTGTGCAATAAGAAGATATTAGCTGAAGGCAAACAGAAATTACCGGTATAGGTGATTTGAGAAACTTTCAAACAATAAACAAACATAACATGACGTTATGAATAAACATAAACATTGTGAAATATAAAATGGATGCCACTTGGCGTTTAGTAGAAACTAATTCCTTGATAAAGGCCTTGTACTCGAAACGTTGGAAAAGTGGGTTCCTGGCAGACAGACGGACATATGATAAGTAATACATGTGTGCAATATGAAGATATTAGCTGAAGGTAGACAGAAACTAGAAAGTGTGTTCATTAAAAACGTGGGTGTTCGGGCATGGGTCGCTGGCAGCCAAAGAACATTTGAATACACAGAGGGCCAGAAAAGCATGGATTTGTCACAGCATGAAAGCAGACCATCAGAGCAATGGGTGTGTGAAATATCAAGCAGATTCGTGCAAGGATACAGACATTATAAGGCAATTACCCGGGTTTCGAACACACCAAGTATGTGACCTTGACCCTAAACTTAGCGGGGGCGGGAAAATCGTGGATTTTTCACAGGATGGTAGAGGACCTTTAGAGCAATGCGTGTGTGAAATATCAAGCAGATCCGTGCAAGGAAACTGAAATTATCAGATAGGACGTACGGACGCTGGTAACACTATATGCCCCCCTCACCATTCGGAAGCGGGAACATAAAAAGTGTTTTTATTTAATTTCCTGGTTTCAGACATGAACCGAAAACGGAGCCCTTATATTTACGGTTAGGATTTATGCCATACCGCACCACGTTATCGATCTTCATAAACTTAAAGGTTGGAAATGCTAATCTGACATGTTGTGGTTGTGTAGATTATTCCTGATAATATTTTAATTTTAGTATTCGTAAAATTTCCCCAACAATAATGTCTATTTTAATTATTGTTATGAAAACTGTATCAAAGTAAATATCAGGCTCGTGTATCGTGAATCGCATCGTCGGCAAAATATTGCGGTGCATCAAATTTTCTGTGAATCGTTACACCACTAACGAATACTCAAAGTGAGTAACGTACTGTGACATATTAAGTTCTGAGTACATAACTCTAATTGCATTTCATTACATAAGCGTTATGATGTAGTATTTCCAAATGTGAATTTGAAGCATTCCTTGTTTACTTCGTGGAGTGACCTCAGAATTTTGATAATACATACTTTATTAGGTAAGTTTATGGTAATATTTTTCTCTCAATAACAATATAGCGAAGTATGAATGTCAACGACCTGCAGCTTTTTTTCCCTATATTTTAGTGCGTGAAATGTAAATGCTATTCTCGAAGTCGGACATAGACCATAATTATGTAGTATTCTTATCGAAGAGCGCGCTCATGCGCAGGGGGAAAATACGACTTTTCCTTAATTAATTTAACTATTTTCTGGCGTTATTAACAACTAAATTCTGGCAGTTAGATCAAGTTTAAGTTAATATTCATGAATTTTTTTTATTTATTGAAAATTCTCTTTAGTTCATTTGTCGCTGGACAAATTCTAACAGTAATATTTATGATGACGAAAATGATGATTTACAGAGCGGGATTAGGGAATTTTCCCCCAAACAAATATGGCCGACTTGGTCACGTGATGTTAGTGTGACGTCACGCCGACTTCCAGAATTACGCAAATGTTTACCATTGACTGTGGTGTAACGATATAGTGAAACCTGTTGCCTATAAGCTATGTGACATATATACCTAGAGAATAAGAAACTATTCTTTCGACATGACATGCAGATGACAAGTTATTGACAAGTTTGCAAAACCACCATGCAGTTTCTCTTGGTAAGTTGACGAAACGCATTCTAACTTCTAAGAGCTCGCGGTTCAAGTCACAAGTATAAAATCGCAATCGACAAACTGTTGGATTTTAGACTATGAAGTATTATACCGTTGTCACCTTACTGTATCTACCATGATTCGCTTAACGGTTTAACTGATTTGAAATGCCACTCACCACATTTTGTTTTCTGTAGCTAACTTGAAAAATAAATAAACAAATCAAGTCGGACTTGATTGCATGGTTATAATTGTCCTGAGTCGTTTCGCCCTTATTCCCGTTCGCCCATGGCCGTTTCGCCCCGGTATATATATATACAACAATAGGATTATGCAGACTGGACCAACTTATCTGAAGCAATGGAGCGTAAGTGATTTTGGCCAGTGTAGCTCCTGGTAAATGGCGTACTCATGTTTGTGTGTTGTGGTTTAACGGCCTATCAACAGCTAAGGTCATTTAAGACCGGATGAATGGGTTAAATTTAGTACTAATTAGTACTATTTTTTTTTTTTAAATCCCATTATATATTGCATGTACAAGTACATGCACATGTTCAAGTAAATTCAAGTACATGTACAAATGGGGGGAAAATCCAAAAATATGAACTGAATATTTACAACAAAAAAACTATATATTCAGCCCTGAAATCAGAATAATTCTGAATGGATGCCAGGTCCTCGCCACACCAGAATCACTTGTCCCCCTCCCAAAAGCAGTAGGATCAGTAATAATATTACTACTTTTATAATGGACAATAACCCAATTCAACTCCAAGGTAAACAAATCAAAATAGCAAAAGATAAAAACGTACCCGAGGGCCAAACCAGGCAAATCGTGATTCCTATAAGGAGGAATCCCTACCGTTAATTTAATTACGCCGTCGCGTTCGCCCGATCAACCACACACGGCGTACTCATGTAGCCTGATAAAGAGCGTACTCATGTAGCCTGATAAAGATCTATATATTCTTTGTTAGCTGCATGACTGGTGTTTCAGTGATGGAATGGCAAACAGTGCAAAGCCTGATCAGACGGCGGATGCATAAGCTGGCATAAGATCCAGATGCAATGTTAAAGCCAAGATTACTTTGCGCATCACATGACGATAACACTAACCTCATGAGACTTGAAATAGTCACATGACGACGTCATGTGTTTTGTTTGACGTTAGCAACGTCAGTCTCTCAGAGAGACGCCAAAAACATTGACACGCTTTTGCGAGCTCCAGATATTTCCAGTTTTACAGCAACATAAACGTATTTACAACCATAAAGCTATTATCAACATCATGGACGCCGACTTTGGCAACATCACGTGAGTTTATTTGATGTAATTTCTGTATTTAAAACGCAAAATGGCGATGCCTTTGGTTACTGTCGTTTAACGCCATTCCACACCCACTCCGTTTTCATAACATTATGAAGATTGATTACCACACTGTTCAAATCAGGAAACAAATCAAAATGTGAGAACTATAGACCTATAAGTTTAACATCTATTCCTGGAAAATACTTGGAAAACATATTAGGACTGCTGTTGTGGACCACATGGAAACCAACAATGTATTTACAATCCACCAATATGGATTCAGAAAGGGATATTCTTGCACTACACAACTAATCGATGCACTAGAAGATTGGACAGAAGCTATCGATGAGAAAAAAAGAATGGATATACTATATATTGATCTAAGGAAGGCATTTGATACTGTATCACATCAGAGGTTTTTAACAAAATTAAAAGGGTATGGTATAGAAGGAAGTGTGTACAGCTGGGTAGAGGAGTTCTAAGAAAGCAAAGAGTGTTAGTGAATCGGGAAAAGTCAAATTGGACAGACATTCATAGTTGAATACCACAAGGAAGTGTTTTAGGCCCAGTGCTATTTCTTATCCATGTAAACGACCTGTCTGGGGTCATGACTGCATGATTACAATGTTTGCAGATGACACACAACTATAAGGCAAAGTAGATGGTATTGAAGGATCAGCCATTATTCAGCGAAGCCTAAATAACACGTGCACATGGATGGACTGATGGCAACTAGGAATACACAAAAAGAAGTGTAAACAGTTGCATATTGGGAACAATAAGATAAACAAATACTATTTATCAGACAAAGACAGGAACAATTTTGAGGTTATCCAGGCAGACCAAGGAAAAGATTTGGGGTAACTTCGACTCAAAGCTGAAATCGCCATCATATTGACAATCAAATAGCTAAAGCGAATACAAATCTTGGTAACATATTCAGGCAAGTAATTAGTAAGATCTCATCTAAGATGAGTATGGGTCATGTGTATGGTCTCCAATGTATACAACTCCATCAAATAAGTCTTACTAACTTATTCTGAAAGATTAATCCTAGGACTGCAACACTAGAATACCGTCGACTTAGAGCAGATATGTTACAGGAATATACAATTCTGCATGACATCGATCGTGTAGATAAGCGAAAACTATTCAGTCAAGCAATTTACATTCCCACCAGAGGCAACACATACAAGCTATTCAAGAAAAGAGCGCGTATGTGTAGTAAACTCCATACAATTAGCCACAGAGTAGTTGAAGTCTGGAATAGGTTCCCAGGGCCCGGTTGCTCAAAACATCCGTTAGCTTAACGGACTGTTAAATCCTTAACTGAATGGTTAAAATATCTGTTTTAACAGAGATTTTAACCATTCAGTTAAGGATTTAACAGTCCGTTAAGCTAACTGATGTTTTGAACAACCGGGCACAGATAGCATTGCCGCAGCACCATGTGTCAACACCTTTAAAAGTCGTCTAAACAAATTCTGGCATACTTTCCCCTCAAAATTTGACCCTCAATAATTCCAGCACAAAAATATTTACACAATTCCCTAACATTTGATTGGTCGGTTGCAAGTCTCCGTCCAAAATTTATATCCCCGTAAACTCCATGCCGAACTACTTTTCGTAACCGTGAGGTGCAGTTAAAATAATTCTTAAGAAAACGGAAAATAAACACATTTTCTTGATGAATTTATTTCAAATGCTGGAATTATAAGGAATAAATGGCCTTTTTGTGGAATTTATCGGGGATATAAACTTGGAAAAGTCGCGGGAATACTGGACGAAGGCCAGAAGGCCTCGTCCAGTATTCCCGCGACTTTTCCAAGTTTATACCCCGATAAATTCCACAAAAAGGCCATTCATTCCTATAGTGTTATTCATAAAAGCGGAAGTCAATAATGTAATTTCTTGCAAAATATTAAAAAAGGTCAAAATAGAAGTTTCGAAGAACTTACAAGAGAAGAGAGGACTCGACGTCAGTAAGTTCAGTAAATTGTCGTTTGCTGTTGTTGCTGTTTGTTTTTTTAATTATTGAATTTTCAGCAAAACACGTTTTGACAGCCTATAAGAAGCAGCTGACATGGAGATTATTATTATGTGATGCCAAAACATGTTTTATCAACAAAATTGAAAGAGAAAAAATAAATGCGTCCAAACGCGATAAGGATATTCAATATTTAATACAATGACTCTCGCCATTTATTTTTTCGCCCCGTGGGGGGGGTATACTGGAGTCAGGTTGTCCGTCCGTCCGTCCGTCCGTCCGTCCGTGCGTGTGTGCGTGCGTGCGTGCGTCCGTGCGTCCGTAAACTTAACATCAGAGAAATATTGTTATAACTTCTATTTCCTTCATCTAAAATGCTTAATATTTCACACATGCATTCCTGTAAGGCTCTACTACAATGCTGTGCCAAATCCACGACCGTCCAACCCCCGCTGATCCCAAAGTCAAGGTCAAATACTTAGTCTCTTTACAAAACTTAACATCAGAGAAATATTGCTATAACTTCTATTTCCTTCATCTAAAATGCTTAATATTTCACACATGCATTCCTGTAAGGCTCTACTACCATGCTGTGCAAAATCCACGACCGTCCAACCCCCGCTGATCCCAATGTCAAGGTCAAATACTTAGTCTCTTTACAAAACTTAACATCAGAGAAATATTGCTATAACTTCTATTTCCTTCATTGAAAATTCTTATATTATTTCACTTGTGCATTCCTATAAGGGTGTACTATCATGCTGTGACAAATATACGACCGTCCAACGCCCGCTGATCCCAAGGTCAAGGTCACATACTTAGTCTCTTTACAAAACTTAACATCAGAGAAATATGTTATAACGTCTACTTCTTTCATTGAAAATTCTTAATATTTCGTGCATGCATTCCTCTAAGGCTCTACTATCATGCTGTGACAAATACCCGCTGATCTCGAGGTCAAGGTCACATACTTAGTCTCTTTACAAAACTTAACATCAGAGAAATCGGTTATAACTTCTATTTCCTTGCTCGGATCTGCTTCACATATCACACACGCATTGCTCCAATGGACCTCTACCACCCTGTGACAAATTCACGTGCATGCCCTCACGCTAAGCCCAGAGTGAAGGTCACAAGCCCACACACTTGGGAATCTTTACATATTTTAGGGGTACCTGGGCCCACGCGGGGGGTATTCCGTAAGCCTCGCTTAGTGACCAATCTAGTTTTGTTTGCGGCGTATATCAGAAAAGTATAGGTCGTACAATCTGTTTAATGGCGACGCGCTATATATACAATATACAATTTTATATCTGTCCTGTTTTTTTAGATTTTTTTTTTTTTATAAAACTTGGATATTTGCCTATATTATTTTATTTATGTTTTCTAATATATTTTTGTGCTGGGTTAAAACTATTTACATCGGAGGTCATTTATGGGTGGTATATAGGAATGAGGACAGACACAGTGATCGGGGCTTTAAACCCATCCACTGTGTCTGCTGAATGTACAGAGGGTGGTAGAAGGTTCCATTGTGTTACTGTTCGTGGGTACGGACATAATATGTATATGAGTCTTTTGCGGCATGGATCTGTTTGTATGTTTGTATGCGGTTTTGTCTGGTCCTAGGGTCTGAGGATATGAGGAGATTATTTGGTGGATGGATAGCAACTATAATAACATGTTCGTATTGAAGTATTGATAATCTGTAGGGGGTGGGTTCCGGTGTGACTGTATTGCGCTACGTAAAGCACTCATATAAAAAGCTGTGGGAGCGGTATAATACGCGGGCCGCATCATTCTCGTAAATTTTACCAAATGTTTTTTAATTTAAAAAAAAAAACACCCTTGGGCGGGCCATTTTATTAGGGGCGGGCGGGGATGAGAATCTAAACATTATTTTTTGTAGCCTAATATGTTGGTATTTATAAATGATATTGCAGGACCCTGTGATTTTCTCCGGCTCCCTGAGAAACAACCTTGGCCCGTTTGACCGTTACCAAGACGACGGACTATGGCGGGTCCTGGAGTGTGTACATTTAAAGGACTTTGTTTGGGGAATAGACGGGCGACTTAGCTACGAATGCGGGGAGGGCGGACACAACCTCAGGTATTATTAATGGTATTTTTAAGTTACGAATTTAATAATTAGCAAACCAAAATTATTATACAACATGTAGTCCAATGTGCTAAGCGAACAGCCAAACCCGATTGCTGTTTAAAATTTAAATTCTCAAAAATCAGTATATATTTTAGTATGTTTGTTTGTATGAATACTAATCGTCACATCCTGAATATATTCACATCTAAAAAGAGACGCAAGAAATTGTGTAAGTAAGAAAGAAAATAATGATCTTTAATGGATTATGTCGTTCTATAATCAGGGCTCCAGATAAGCTTTGTATCTAAAGCGTACTATACCCCCTGATTTCAAAAGCATTGCGTATTTTACTTTTATAAATGAATTATTGATTTTTTTCATTACTAAATAGGGAAAAAAATATATAATAAATTTAAACATTCACTTAAATGAGCTGCAAAAAGCAAACAATGTTTGCTTTTTGCAGCTCAACTAAGTGAATGTTCAACTTTATGACAGTATTTTCACTACTCAATTTGAAAATAAATGCTTATTTTCACATTGCTACACGTATTTTGTGCTCCCTCTTTTCATAATCAATGCGTATTTAGCTAAAATAATTGCGTAAAATACACCAATACGCACCTTATCTGGAGCGCTGTATACTTTTCAATTTTGGGGCAAAATCAGCAATTGTATAACCACAAATTTCAGAAGGACCACCATGTAAGAATGTGAATGATTTGTATAATGTTGTAAACTCGTCGGGCATGAACAATTTTATGAATTTTTTTTTTTTGCTGAATACCTTCAGAGTGGGTGAAATTACACTTTACATGAACAGAAGCATTTCGCTTTACATGGACAGAAGCATTTCACTTTATATGAACAGAAGCATTTCACTTTACATGAACAGAAGCATTTCACTTTACGCATTTTACTTTACATGAACAGAAGCATTTCACTTTACATGAACAGCGTTAATTTATCCGCTTGTCAGTGTCGGTTAGTCTGTTTGGCACTTTACACACTTTACATAAACAAAGGTAATTTCAGCGTTGGTCAGCGTCAGTTGGTCTGCCTGGCGCGGACGCTACTCCACAAGACCAGGGTGCTGATTCTGGACGAGGCGACGGCCGCCGTTGACATGGAAACCGATGACCTCATCCAGGACACGATCCGGACACAGTTTAAGGAGTTCGCGATCATCACATCGCCTCAACACCATCATGGACTACGACAGGTATACGTGACTTTCATTGTTGCTTGTAAGCTGATTTATTCGACAAAGAGTTTTGCATTGGCCGAATACTCACTGACCGAAAGCAACGACAGGTACAGCGAATATTTGTTGAAGGTTATACGAACGAACGATTGCCTGTCGTTTCCACATCGTTTTGACATCGTATTCGTGCCTATAGTTAATTAAAAATAACGAAAACAATGATGACCCGATGCATTGAATGAAACGGCAGGCGTTTAAATAGTTGGGAGCGGGGTATTTAAACGAACATGTCACTTTCGCTTACTAAAAAGCCAAACGAAACTCGTTTCTATCCATCTCGTTGTATAAAACGATCGTTTTCACTTCGGTTTCCATTCGTTTTCGTTTATTTCATTGGTCGAACGACGTCTCATGACGTTATCGAATGACGTCAGTTTAATTGCACGATGTAAGCGAGTCTGCATGCGTTCTTGTCAATTAATTAGAACAACGGCATAATTACTCATAATGTAGCACTTAATATAAAAAAGACACTAGCATGGCATTATATTTATCAGGTAACGAGTTACGTTACATAATAACACTTTAAGCTTTTTAGGTTAAAGTCTGTTACAATGGGGTCATTATATTGTAAGTATTTTTAGTCGTTCGGTTTTTTCATGCGGCCCAACTATTTTATTGTCACGGATTTTGGAGTCGTTCTTTCTTTTCAATAACACACCAGCGTGGAACGGTTAGCGTGGAACACACGAGGGCAATTGTGTTGTCAGTAAACTTGTGGTATTTAAAATTAAATAATAGACAACAGTTAACAAATATTTGAAAATATTTGATATGTATCACTATGAATGTTTGCTACTGCTATTGTGTTGTTTATATTTTTGGGAAGTTTGCAAATGTTCCGTTAATTCAGGGGATATGTGACGTAAATTTGGGAAGCAGATTTTTGTTGTTGTATTATTGTCTTTCACTGGCGAAGCAGCCACTGATTTTGTTTTGGAACACTGTGCCTGCCCCTAAAGTTAGGGAAATAATTGCAAGTATTCATGTATACATACATAACATATAAAATGGTGATGGTGTCTTTTGGGGGACCCCCCACTGGCGCCCCTCGGTAATATTTTTATGGCGTTTGGTTTGTTTGAGCGCTCATCAGAGCGGTGCTGGTGGTGGGGTCCCTTGTAGGTCACCAGCACCTATAAAATAAATACATGTTCTGTTTGTGCATATTTTAGTTCATCCGGAAGATCTAGCGGACACTCGTCAGCCAGGTATTTGTGAGATTTTTCTTTTCGTCGATAGTTTCCGTAAGTATTTAGGTTGAGGTTGAATCTCATAATGGTTTATTTATTAATATAATTATTTTTTTTAGGGGCCCATCTTAACAGGGAACACGTATGAACCAGACTACATAATGAGCAAATATGATGCATATTCGTTGAAATTAACGCGGACTTATTTACGTGGTATCATTACACTGACGTCATTCGGTAACGCCATGTGTAATATATTCTCTATCTATTCCCAGGGTAATGGTGCTTGATCAGGGTCTCATAAAGGAATTCGACGCCCCAGACAGGGTTCTGCGTGGCAAAGATGGTGTTTTCTACGCATGGCGAAGGATGCTGGACTAGTGTAGCAATCAGTTGCCAGGGAAACAAACCGTTTTAGCTACACCACCGACTACGCTAATGTTGCCAGTATTTGTCAATGTATATATTAGAATATTGTGCTTAAAATCAAGCAGCTTGTTTGACTGAACCTGAGCTGTGCTACAGCTCAGGCTCAGGTTCAGACAATCAAACTGCTCGAGTTCGTGTTGGAATTGACAATAGATGCTCAGATACTCTTGGCAAGATTAACACAGGTGGTCAATGTATATGTTACAAACTAATTGACAATTATGCTTGAAAGCAAGGTGCTTGATTGCCTGAGCCTGAGCTGTGCAACAACGGGTGAGCGAGCAAGTTGGTTGGACGCCGCCGTACACGAGTGGAATATTTCAGTTATTCAAACATGTAAGATGGAATATGCTATCTATTACACGTATACGTTGAATAGATCTATATCATGTATGCGTATAGTTGTGTCTCTCTTCTTAGGTCCATGATTTATGCTGCTCCCATTAATGGCTATCAAACGCCGTGTTTCCCGCTTGTTGACGTCACGTTGTCTGACGTCAAGCATGACATCATGATCATGTAAACGTTTTTGAAATTCAAATTATGCAGCTGTCTCTATGAAGTACATATTATTGACAGCATGTCTGGGAGCTGTTCAAGCGTATCAACACTGTGGATTAGTCGACACACTCTCCAAATAATCAGATGACTTTATTTTGACATAGATGTACATAAACATCAGGCCCGTAGCCAGACATGTTTTGAAGGGGGGGGGGTCTTTTCGAAGGCCCACGGGGCCTGAGGTATCTGGGGGGGGGGGGGGGTAAAAAAGTGAACCTCGAGGCTAAAAAAGTGGACCTCGAGGCTGGGCGTGGGGGGTCGCCCGACCGCTCCGACCCCCCCCCCCCCCCCCCCCCCCTGGCTACGGGCCTGAACATATATTTTATGTATGGAAGCTCGTGGTTTCCTATTAAACACGGACAGTGCGGGAGAAATCAAGTGAGACATTGCGGGTCAGCTTCACTACTGTCTGTTTCACGAAACCTGCCCAAATGTTACGGCCATATAAACAATGCAAAAACAATATTTGTTTCGATAATATTAAATTGTATCAACATTTAAGAATGAGCATTCATTTTATTTCGTGAAATATGGTCCAATGTCGACTTTATTACGAAACAAGAAACGAGGCAAAGCCACGAAGGCCAGGTTTTTTCCAAGCATGGACACTTGGATAACATAATTATACCCACTTTTTGTAGACTAGATGGCCGTGGCCTGCATGTCGCGCCTTGGGGCGAGGCATGGACACTAAAAAAATAGATATAGTAGATGGAAAAACTTTAACGAAAAAACTTTAACCGGACACACGGACGTACGGACGGACGGACGTATGCCAAAATGCCGACGATATCGCGCTTTCCGCATGCGGGTGCGACAATGATGATAAACACCCATGTGAAGTATCAAGGTAATGGGTGAAGCAGTTGCAGAGATATAGTACACGAAAAAACTTTAACAAATAAATTCAAAGTAATTTGACCTTGACATTGCGCACAGGGGCCGCACGGTTGGGGGTTAGAGTGAAAATATGGACGATGATAAACACACATGTGAAGTTTCAAGGTAATGGGCGAAGCAGTTGCAGAGATATAGTATAACAAAAAATTTTTAATTTTAACCAAAAAATTTAACCAGACGTACGTTAAAAAGTTAACGTTGAAAATGGCTAAGTCAATTACGTAGAAATAATAGGTGAAGGTAAAAAAATGGTCACATGTTGGATAGTTGTATGTGGTAGGTACCCCTTGGTTATGAAGCTGTGAAAGTTTGGTGGTCCTAGGTGGTACAGTACCAAAGAAATGGACTTAAACACGAAAACTTAACATTGTAAACGCGAAAAGTTAACATTGAAAATGGCTAATCGACTGCGCGGAAAAAATGGGTCAAGTTAAAAAAAAAGTAACATGTTGGATAGTGATATGTGGTGGGCACCCCTTGATTATGAAGCTGTGAAAGTTGGTGGTCCTAGGTGGTACAGTACCAAAGAAATGGACTTAAACACGAAAACTTAACATTGAAAACGCGAAAATTTAACATTGAAAATGGCTAAGTCGATTGCGCGGAAAAAATGGGTCAAGTTAAAAAAAAAGTAACATGTTGGATAGTGATATGTGGTGGGCACCCCTTGATTATGAAGCTGTGAAAGTTTGGTGGTCCTAGGTGGTACAGTAACAAAGAAATGGACTCAAACACGAAAAGTTAACATTGAAAATGGCTAAGTCGACTGCGCGGAAAAAATGGGTCAAGTTAAAAAAAAAGTAACATGTTGGATAGTGATATGTGGTGGGCACCCCTTGATTATGAAGCTGTGAAAGTTTGGTGGTCCTAGGTGGTACAGTAACAAAGAAATGGACTCAAACACGAAAACTTAACATTGATTGTGGACGCCGCCCGCCGCCCACCGCCCGCCCGCCCGCCCGCCCGGCTTTCACCAATCCAATAGCCTGGATTGTTTTTCAAAAAACCTGGCTAAAAACAATTTCCATGGACAATAAATCCATAGACATGGGGATTTAACATGGAGATTTATTGCTAATTTACGAAATATTGGACCGCCACGAACGCCAAATCTACATAAACTCAAATAATTAATGCTAGCTCTCAATATGTAATGTTATCTCTAATTATTTAGAACTAGCAATACATATTTGAGTTTATGTAACTTCGGCAACTTCGGCGTGCCAGGAACGCCAACTATACATATACACTGAAATAAGTAATGCTAGCTCTAAACTGTAATGCTAGTTCTAAATATTTAATGCTAGCTCTAATTATTTGGAGCTAGCAATAATTATTTGAGTTTACGTAGATTTGGCGTTCCATACGTCTTGTTTTTCTAATCGCCCGGGAATGAAACTGGGAAATATGGGTGACGTCACATGCATTCGGTGTGTTTCGGCTTTCATCGGTATAGCTCATCTATATAAGGCTTTTAACTTTGGTTGGACACGAACTCGTATCACAACAAAATAACATGTTTAAAATTGTAATTTTCTATGCCTTCTATGTATTTCTGCAGGATATCGATAATTCTCAAATGATCATAAGAACTTGCCACTACAACATTGACGTTAGAGCCTTGAACACATTATTTCATTTGTTATGATACGAGGTTGTGTCCGACCTAGGAAAAGGAGCTGAAATTCGATATTATTTGCATAAATATGTTCTAACTATGTTATGTTAGCAAGATAACAATAATTATCAAATGAACATGTGCACTTTCCGCCAGAATATTGACATTAGCGTTAATAAAATCGCGGAATGTGTTATGATACGCGGTCGTGTCCGACCAAAGTTAGAAGCCTTGTTCATATACATTGCGTTATACCGATGAAAGCCGAATGCCTGTGGGTGACCTGGGATAAACCTTGTAAAGGAGAAGCAAAAATAGTCCGGTATGAGAAGAGACACTTTATTCAAAACCAACTTTTTTTTTTGCTTATCTCATCTCAGTATTTATGTGAACTTTTTTATCATTACTTTTATGAGCATACCACATTCTCTCTTAACTGTTAACCCTTTCAACACTACATACCCTCTATAGCTGTTTTGCAAAGAGTGTAGATCCTGATGAGCCGGCTCGTGACGAGCCGTCTCATCAGGATCTCCATTTTTTACACCTAATTTTAATATTTATTAGACAAGAAACATCCTCTTTTCATAAATAGACTCGTCTGAAACTCATTTTCTGACGATGGGATTGTTTGGAAAACCAAAATATTTAGGGGTGAAAGGTTTATTAAAAAAAGGTACATGCCCACGCAGCAGGTTACACTGTACTACTACTTTACATTTTCTGTCATGCCTTATATGAGCCATTTGTCTACCCACTAACGAGTTATTTTGAATTACGGCGCGTGTTAATTGGTGTTAAATCGCATTTTATATGCCGCGACCAGAAAGGGTATTTTCCGACCTCGTGCTATTTTTACCAACACGCGTCACGTGACACGGTCAATCATATCACATCTTTGACATGCGCAGTGAAGTATCGTAAGTTGAGAAGAAATATCTCTGTTCGAGTCCAAATCTAAATCTCCACGTAACACTTTCCAGTTGGTGCTCTGGTCGCCAATATTAACCACTCTCTCTCTCTCTGTACTGCCTGGCCCTCAGACATTTCGCCTTTTTTTTGGCCGACGCCGTTTCATACAATTTCCGTCCTGGACGTTTCGACATGTTAATATTCTTGTTTACATATTGGGAAGCCTACTGGCGCGCGTAGTATACTGCGCATGCGCACCGCAAGCCGTGATGTGAAAGTCGTCCTCCCCGCACATTATCAAAATAGACTGTTTTTTTTGTATTTCAATTTTTTATTCTCTTTGTTACATATAATACATACATGTGCATACACAATTTTACAATTTATTTGTACACAATGATTGAACAATTGATAGAGGTAAAAACATTTTCTTTGTCTTAGTATATGTGACATGTAACAACGAGTTTGTATATGATAATGTGTATGGGTGTTGTGGGTATACATGGGTGCGGGGGTTTGGGTCTTGGTTAATGCAACAAAAAAAAAAGAGAACGTTTTTGGCATTACTAGTATATATATATATCAATATGTGGGTACTTTGGTATACGTTTTGTTAGTTGAAGTGAAAATCATTCCATTTTGTATTAAATTGCAACAGTTTATCTTTCATTGTCGCAATTGTCTCTTCAATTAAGATTGTTTTCTGTAGATACATATTGAATGAGTTTAGTGTTGGCAGTGTTGAGCAACATTTACATTTGAATATAAAATAGTTTGCTAGAAGGATAATGAAATTAATTAGAACCGACCTTTGTTTAGATACTACGTTAATATTACAAAATGATATGTGTTCGTAATTTAGATGTGCATTGTAATTTAGTTTCGATTTCAATAATTCATCTATTTCCGACCAAAATGTTTGGATAGTTTGACATTCCCAAAACATATGTTTATTTGAATCTACGTTCTATTACAAAATTCACACAAGTTTGATGGTTTCAAGTTACATACAAATAGGAACGAGTTATTTGGTATTATTCTCATTAGGTATTTGTACTGGAATGCTCTTTGTTTTGTGCTTATAGTATTTTTGATAGGTGAGATAAATATTTTTCTTCCATTTAATATTTTGAATATTTAATTCATTTTCCCATTTGACAGTGTGTTTTAATATAGTTAATCGCATTGTATCGATTTGTATGTCATATAACATCTTATTGGCCATTTTATTTTTTAAAAGTTTCGAAATTAGATATTCAGCTGTGCCAGTGTCAATATTTTCTGTTTTAGTTGTTTCTTTCCATGCATCTTTAATATTACCTATTAATGTATAGTACTTTAGGAAATCTCCATTGCTTAAATTGTACAAATTATTTAGTTCATGAAATGTATAGAAATTTTTTGTTCAGTAATCGTAAATATTTTTTATAAACATTATACCTTTATCGTGCCAATCTTTATAAAATAATGTATTTCTTTGTTTGATGTTGGTATTATGCCATAATATTTCATTTGATATGAAAGGGTGTATATGTTTAAAGTTAATTTTACTCCACGATGTAATAATCTCACCTAAAAATGTATACCTTTTTATTATCTGTTTTGCATCAACTTGATTAAAATTACACTTGAACAGTAAATCACCACCATACTTGTTCAATTCATTGTTATAAGCTGTTTTCCATTGATTCTGTGATCCCTTTAATCTTTTTATCCAAGATGCTTTTAATGAATGCAAAAAAACTTGAATATTTATCATTTTTAATCCACAATTTTCGTAGTTTTGAATAATTGTTTTTCTACATATTTTATCAGGTTTTCCATCCCAAAGAAAGTCAAACATATATTTATTTATCTCTTTAATGATTTCATCAGATGGATTTTCTAGTACTGTCAGCGGATATAATAGTTTAGGGAATGCAAACGTTTTTAATACTGCTATTTTTCCTATTAGTGTTAGGTTCCATTTTTTCAACTATTTAGGCAGTTAGATTTAGTAGTTGCAGTTTTGTTTTATCGTTTGTAAAAGTTATTCCTAGAGTTGAGGCTTGTTCATTGGACCATGTATATAAGTTATTGTTGCACCATTTATTTGTGTTATATCTAGTTGTTCCCAATTTTAAAATAGTACATTTTCCTTTGTTTAATTTTAACCCAGATATATTTGCAAATTGTTCTAGAGTTCTAACAAGTTCTTTGAACGATTGTTCGGTGCCATCAAGTGTAAAGCTTGCATCATCTGCAAAAAGTGTTTGTTTTATTTCCTCCCCACCAAGAGTTTGACCTTTAATATTTGTGTTACTGTTAATTGTACGTGACAATAGTTCTATGCACAGTATGAAAATATATGCTGATAAAGGACAGCCTTGTCTGACGCCCTTTTTAGCGTTAAAGAAATTGGATAGATGACCGTTATTTGTGATACAAATGTTAGCGTCTTTGTAAAATAGAGTTATCCATTGAATTAGTGAGTTGCCAAAGTTGAGATGCTGTAGACATTTAATTATACATTTATGGCTTAGACTATCGAAAGCTTTTTGAAAGTCTGCAAAAAATATCATTCCTGTTTTATTGTTTTCATTTGTGTCATCAATTATTTCCATAAGGGTTCGTACATTTTCTCCAATACATCTTCCTTTAATGAACCCTGTCTGGTTAACATGTATTAGGGTGCTTAATACTTTCTTGATTCTGTTAGCTATTACTTTTGTTGCAATTTTATAGTCAACGTTTAAAAGTGATATTGGTCTCCAGTTTTCAATAAAGAGCGTATTTTTATCTTTTTTTGGTAGTAGAGTAATTATGCCTTGTTTTTGAAGTTCCGTTAGAGTTCCATTTTCATATGAGTAATTTATCGACTTTATATAATAATCTTTTATATCACTCCAGTAAAGATTATAAAATTCTGCTGTTAAACCATCGGATCCAGGACTTTTCATGTTTTTCATTTCCTTTAAGGCTAATTGACATTCGTAATCATTTATTATACCATCACATGATTGTTTTTCAGCATCATTTAGTTTATGTTCTGTCGTGTTTAAGAAACTGTTATCGTCATTATCTAAATTTAAGTCCTCGCTATATAACCCTTCGTAATAATCTTTAACATGATTCAAGATATTTGCATGGTCTGTTTCGATGTTATTCTGTATGTTTAGCTGTTTAATTGTTCGTTCTTCTGATCGTTTTTTCTCCATGTTCGAGAAATATTTTGTATTTTTTTCAGCACCTTCCACCCATTCAGCTTTTGATCTTAAAAGTATTCCCTTTGTTTTTTCTTCAGTTATGTTATCAAGTTTACTTTTCTCCAAATTAAGTTTGTCTGCTACATCTTGATTGGTTGGGTTTTCATTTATTGTATCCCCCGGACTCCGTCGGGGGATACTATGGATTTGACAGCGCGCCGCGTCCGCGTCCGCGTCCGCCGCAGACACTTCTTGTCCGGAGCATAACTCGAACACCCTTTGGAATATTTTCATGAAACTTCACACATGCATAGACCACGACCCGAAGGTGTGTTGCGCACAAGAATGACAACTCTTGCATAGCTAATTTTTGAGTTATCTCCCTTTTTTGTTTCTCGCACTGATTTCGTGTCCGGAGCATAACTCCACCACCCTTTGGAATATTTTCATGAAACTTCACACATTCATAGACCACGACCCGAAGGTGTGTCGCGCACAAGAATGACAACTCTTGCATAGCTAATTTTTGAGTTATCTCCCTTTTTTATTTCGCGCACTGATTGACCATAACTCGACCACCCTTTGGAATATTTTTATGAAACTTAACACATTCAATTAGACCACGAACCGAAGGTGTGTCGTGCACAAGAATGACAACTCTTGCATAGCTAATTTTTGAGTTATCTCCCTTTTTCGTTTTCGCTCACTGATTTCCTGTCCGGAGCATAACTCGACCACCCTTTGGAATATTTTCATGAAACTTCACACATGCATAGACCACTACCCGGAGATGTGTCGCGCACAAGAATGACAACTCTTGCGTAGCTAATTTTTGAGTTATCTCCCTTTTATGTTTTGCGCACTCTACAAACTGGACAATAATGCATGAAGACCTGTTTTCTCGTCTGCTATGTACACCTTTTCTCGTGTGCTCTGTACACCTTACCTGTAGAGAGAACAATAGAGACTGGGAGAACCATTTGCTAGCATGGGCTAGCATGTGCAAATGTCTAGTGCTTGACCACTGTTTACCACAGGTAATTTATACAGGTAAATTACTACATTGGATATTACATTGAAAATATTGTGGCATTATGTGGACCTGTGCAGATATATGTAGATAAATATAGGACTATAAAAAAAAAATTCTGGGCTCCAGTAGCAAGCATTATTATTTTTAAACTTTTTTTTTTCCATTTTTTTTTCCATTTTTTTTTTTTTTCATTTTTTTTTTTCAAATTATTTTTCAATTTTTGTCTAGTAGCATAAGGTCGTAAGTGCTATACACAGACTATTCACCTGTGCATGTGCTAGCATGTGCAACTGACCACTGACCACTTACAGGTAATTTATACAGGTAAATGATTATATTACATTTCCGTAAATTGTGTTGAAAATATTGTGGCAATATGTGGACCTGTGTATATATGATATGTAGATAAATATAGGACTATTAAAAAACATTCTTGGCTCCAGTAGGGGGCATTATTCTTTTATTTTTTTTAAATTTAATGTTTTTTTTCCATTTTTTTTTTACATTCTTTTTCAATTTTTTAACTGACCACTAACTTATTACAGGTAATTTATACAGGTACATTATTACATTTCCGTAAACTGTGTTGACAATATTGTGGCAGTATGTGGACCTGTGCAGATACATGTATATAAATATAGGACTATTAACAAAAATTCTGGGCTCAAGTAGCGACGAGCATTATTATTATTTTTTTTGTATATTACATTTCCGTAAACTGTGTTGAAAATATTGTGGCATTATGTGGACCTGTGCAGATATATGTAGATAAATAGGACTATTAAAAAACATTCTGGGCTCCAGTAGGGAGCATTATTCTTTTATTTTTTTTAAATTTAATTTGTTTTTCCATTTTATTGTTTACATTCTTTTTCAATTTTTTAACTGACCACTAACTTATTACAGGTAATTTATACAGGTACATTATTACATTTCCGTAAACTGTGTTGACAATATTGTGGCAGTATGTGGACCTGTGCAGATATATGTAGATAAATATAGGACTATTAACACAAATTCTGGGCTCCAGTAGCGAGCATTATTATTATTTTTTTTTTGTATATTACATTTCCGTAAACTGTGTTGAAAATATTGTGGCATTATGTGGACCTGTGCAGATATATGTAGATAAATATAGGACTATTAAAAAAAATTCTGAGCTCCAGTAGCAAGCATTATTATTTTCAATTTTTAAACTTTTTTTTTCCATTTTTTTTTCTTCATTTTTTTTTTTAAAATTCTTTTCCAATTTTTGTCTAGTAGCATAAGGTCGTAAGTGCTATATACAGACTATTATCATATAATAAAACAATTATTGACTAGTGAGCCATAGAATATAATCTGATATTCTATGGCTCACTAGTCAATAATTGTATAATATGTTCGGGCCAGTGAAAATTGCTTTCGGGCCCAGGCTTGAGGTCAAGGCGGGACAAGGCGAGGCATCTGATTCCGCGGAATTCTTGTTTACTTATCTCCCTTTGTTGTTTCGTGCTCTGATTTTGTATCCAGAACATAACTCGAACACCCTTTGGAATATTTTTATGCCCCACCACGATAGTGGAGGGGGCATTTAGTGTTACCCTTGTCCGTCCGTCCGTCCGTCCGTCCGTCCGTCCGCACACACGAATGGGTACTTGTTGTAAGCGTACGGGGATCTTATTGGGTAGGGTTAGGATAGTGTTGGGTACTCTTGTTGGGTATTTTTATACAGTAAAAACCCAACAAGTATTCATTCGTAGGAACGTGTGTCCCGTCCGTCCGTCCGTCCGTCCGTCCGTCCGTCCGTCACAAAACTTTAACACTCGGGTAAATGTCTCATAATTTTTTCATCCTTCGACCGATCTGCTTCATATTTCATATACACATTGCTCTGATGGTTCACTACCGCCCTGTGCCAAATTCACGTTCGTCCTGCCCCCGCCAAGCCCAGGGTCAAGGTCTGTTTTCTTTCACGGATCAGCTTCATATTTCATATACACATTTCTATAATGGTCCTCTACCGCCCTGTGCCAAATCCACGTTCGTCCTGCCCCCGCCAAGCCCAGGGTCAAGGTCTGTTTTATTTCACGGATCAGCTTCATATTTCATATACACATTTCTCTAATGGTCCTCTACCGCCCTGTGCCAAATCCACGTTCGTCCTGCCCCCGCCAAGCCCAGGGTCAAGGTCACATACTTAGTGCTTCAAAAACTTTAACGCTCTGGTAAATATCTTATAATTTCTGTTTTCTTTCATGGATCATCTTCATATTTCATATACGCATTGCTCTAATGGTCCTCTACCACCCTGTGCCAAATCCACGTTCGTCCTGCCCCTGCCAATCCCAGTGTCAAGGTCACATACTTGGTGCTTCAAAAACTTTAATGCTAAGGTAAATATCTTATAATTTTTCTTTCCATTCACGGATCAACTTCATATTTCATATATGCGTTGCTCTAATGGTCCTCTACCACCCTGTGCCAAATCCACGTTCGTCCCGCCCCCGCCAAGCCCAGGGTTAACATCACATACTTACTGCTTCAAAAACTTTTAACGCTCAGGTAAATATCTTATAATTTCTGTTTTCTTTCACGGATCAGCTTCATATTTCATATATGCATTGCTCTAATGGTCCTCTACCGCACTGTGCCAAATCCAGGTTTGTCCTGCCCCCGCCAAGCCCAGGGTCAAGGTCACATACTTGGTGCTTCAAAAACTTTAACGCTCAGGTAAAAGAAAATTTTGACTTGCAATTTGGCCTCATTTATTATCAAAGCGATATGTGGGACATGCGTGTTCTATGAACACATTTTCTAGTTTATTAAACTTCACACATGCATAGAACGTCGACCCAAAGGTGTGTCGCACGTAAGAATGACAACTCTTGCGTCGTTAATTTCTTAGTTATCTCCCTTTGTTGTTTCGTGCACTGATTTCGTGTCTGGAGCATAACTCGAACACCCTTTGGAATATTTTCATGAAACTTCACACATGCATAGACCACAACCCTAAAGGTGTGTCACGCAAGAATGACAACTCTTGCATCACTAATTTTTTAGTTATCTCCCTTTGTTTTTTCCGTCACTGATTTTGTCTCCGGAGCATAACTCGAACACCCTTTTTTCAAACTACTTGTGTATCTGGGGAGGGGGATACATATGCGCTTGTCGACAAGCGTCCATTTCTAGTTTGTCTTTCCAATTGTTGAATTTCTTTTTCTATTTTAGTTTCTTCCTCTCTTTGTTTCTTTTTCAATGTACTTGAGTATGTAATTGCTTCATTTCGTACTGAACCTTTTATTAGTTCCCACATAGTGTTTGGGTTACATCCATTATTGATGGTAGCAGTTTCGTGTATTGTATCTTTTATCGTTTGTTTAAATTCTGTTTGTAGTAGTAAACTATTATTTAATTTAAAATAGCCGGTTCCTCTAACCGTTTCGCATACATTCAGAGTTAAAGTAATTGCCGAATGATCTGAAAGAAATCCAGAAATTATGTCACATTCGATGACCATATTTAGCATATTAGCTGTTATAAGAAAATAGTCTAGTCTGCAAAATATAGGTGGTTTGTGATTAGAATGCCACGTGAATCGTTTTTTGTCCGGATGCCTGACTCTGAATATATCGTATAATTCATTGTTGTTGATAATATCGTTTATTTTTTCCGAACATTTTTTATATCTATCTGTATTTCCATTTAGTTTATCGTTTTCAACATTTAGTACATTGTTGAAATCCCCTCCTAAAACCATACTTTCACTATTATTCTCTAAAATTAATTGTTCTATTCTTGAAAAAAAAGTTACGTCATCTTCATTTGGTCCATATATATTTAATAGTACTATTGTTGTATCGACTACTTTAATTTTTAATAACTGTAGGCGTCGCTGTATTATTTCTGTATGTTCGAGTATTTCGTATGTCGATGTTAGATTCAGTAGAATACCAATACCTTTGCCATTGAAGCTGTTTCCACTTAGGAAAATGTCTTGACCCCATTGTTTCTTCCACATTTCTTTGTTTTCTTATGTACAGTGTAGTTCTTGGAGGAAACATATTGAGAATTTCTTTTGTTTTAGCCAACTGAATACTTTTTTACGTTTAGTTTGATGTCCAAGCCCATTAACATTAAGACTACATAGTTTTATTTGAGTATCCATAGTTTGTTGTTATTTGAGGACATAATCTTTAATTCAAAACTGCTTGTAATAATTAGTTTATTTGTACGACTGACCCAAATATTATGAGTTAAGCATGTTAAGCGTGATATACTTTTGTATTGCCATGTTTGTACCATTCGTAAGTAAAAAAAAAAGGGGATGGGGAAGAGGGGCAAAGACTGAGTATGAGGTTTTTGTTTGTTGTGCATATTCGGTTGGGAGAGGTTTTTTGTCGTGTGCAGTTACGCTACAGTGGTATGTGTCTACTATGGATGAGTGTCTTGGTCTAACTATGATGATATGTGTGAATATACGACAGTGTCTTGATTTTACAGTAAATGAGTTTTACATCATATGTGTCTAAATATGATAGAATATGTAGCAGTAGCAGTATTCACTAATTTGATATATGTGTTTTGGTTATAAGACATGCATTGTTGGGATTATGAATTTCTGCATGGCATGGGCCTCCAGTTGAGAAAATGATTCAATTGCGAGTTTTGGAGACATAATTTCTGCATTATCCTTACCGAGTATGCATATACTTTACTTGTTTTGCGGTTGCTACTAGTGCTTGTTTAGATAGTTAAAGTTGACGAACAGCGCAGTCCCCGATCAGACTGCGCGAGTGTACAGTCTGATCTCGGCCTACAGTGTTATCATGTGTGGTAAGGTCCATTTTCCCAACAGGGGACTTCACTAATATAAAATGAGATAATGTTAATTTAGACAGTTTTAAATGTTGAACAGTGCGATCCCCGATCAGACTGCGCGAGTGCACGGTCTGATCCCGGCCAACATAGACTGTTACCGCCGCCCGTAGACGGGGGGGGGGGGGTGGGGGGGGGTCGGAGCGGTTGGACGACCCTGCCCCGCCCGAGCCTCGAGGTTCACTTTTTTAGCCTTGATGTCCACTTTTTTAGACCCCCATAGATACTTCAGACCCCTTGAGCCTTCGAAACGACACCCCCTTCAAACAGGTAGATACTTCAGACCCCTTGAGCCTTCGAAACGACCCCCCTTCAAACAGGTCTGGCTACGGGCCTGGCGTGGGCATGTACCTTTAAGCATGTTCATTTCAGGGAAATACTTTCTGATGACGTCGTCCTTAACTGTTGACAGGCCGCTAAACACCATTAAATCAAATTAAATCAAATATGTTGCACTTGATATCGACGGCCCGTCAGCTGACCGGGATGTCTTTGAACATTTCCGCCGGGATGACTTTGAACATTTTCGTCGTGCAAACCTTGAATATGTCTTCAGTAGCGCTCGTCAATACGTTGTAGTAGGCATTGACGTCATCTGGGCCTGCAACAACATACAGGTGCGGAAACACTAAATGGTGCGAACTCGCCCAGGGTGTGTATTCAAAAAGTAGTCCAGTATAAACACAACCGGGTCTTTTGAGGTCAGTGTTTACATTTATTTACATGTATGTATTGAGGTCACAGACAGTTTGGTTGCAATATTTGTAGTATTTAAAAGAAAACTCTGAACGTGTTGGTCACGCGGTGTAAACAAAGTTTCATTTTAGGTCTATCACCACCATTGATTCTTCCTATTAAACTAACCAATGACCACACATTTTGCTATTCTCTGCTGCTTTAATTTTTCGTATGGATGTTGTGGGACCTATAGTCTGCTCTGTATATTCAATTATTCACTAATTAAAACATAGGTCTAATTAGTGTTAAGAAAGTTAAATTCAATCTCCTGTGACCACCCTGGTGGTGGCGCAATATTTATCTAAAACGGATGCCACTTAGCGTTTAGTAGAAACTAATTGCTTGATAAAGGCCTTGTGCCGAAACGTCGGAAAAGTGGGTTACTGGTTTTTGCAGAATTGTTGAACATAATAATTGTATTGGTGTGGAAAGATTACATTTATAAATCACCCGACGGAACCTGATCCGATGGCTAGCCCGACCAGCTACGCCCCCTGATGGCAATAACCTCACAATGATGACAGACCAGGGGCCATTTTCATTATACTTCGTACGAGTAAAATGTTCGTAAGTGTAAATTTAGGGTCGTCTGTAAATTTCAATGAATGGATTTACATGTATTGAGCATAGGCTGCATGCTCCATAAATGTAAGTCCAATAATTGTTTACAAGAAAACATTGTTAAATGCGAATTTTACAGACTATCATAATTGTGCACTTACGAATATTTTAGTCGTACGAAGTTTAGTGAAACGGTCCCCATAATTGTTGTTACGTACCTCGGTCGGCATAGTTAACATGTTTTGCACGTAGTATTCTTGTTGCGCAACAGCCGCTTTCTCGCTAGCTTGAAGATAATCCCTGCATGCACAACTGGTCCAACTCGTTGGTTTCCACAGGTGGGCATCCCAGTTCCTGTCGCTGCTCCTACACAATGGATTATGGCAACACTATATTGAAGATAACCTTTGAAAAACTGGTCCAACTCGTTTGTTTCCACATGTGGGCAATCCTTTAGCTGCTCCTACATAATGGATTATGACCACACTATATTGAAGATAACCCTTGCAAACCTGGCCCAAATCGTTGGTTGTCACAGGTGTGCATTCCTGTTGCTGCTGCTACATAATGGATTATGGCAACATTATAACATGGGCTACATTTAGAGAAAACCTTATTTTCTTAGCAACCAGTGGTATAGAAACTACCAGGTTAGTGTATTTTGATATCAAATTTATCAAGCCAGGCTAGGAAACGCGTAGAAATTCCGAGGCTTGTCTCGGAATTCTTACCGTTTCCGAGCCGAGCCTGATAAACTTGCTATAAAAATACACTAACCTGGTAAAAGGCAGTATCATTTCTAGGCCGGACATCATAGGGACGTCCCAGGTTATCCGGTTTAGATAGGCTCCACTGTATATGGGAATTTCAACATGGTGACATCTTTCTAATTTCATAAATCAGATTTTCAAAATTTAACTTTAAATTTGTTTTCTTAGAATATTTCCAATATATGCAAAATCGTTTGCAAAAACCTTATATGCCCAGTTTGGGTAACCCATATTGGGCCCACATTGAAAACCATACAGGACCCATATGGGTCCCATATACAATGCTAGCTGTGTGTATTTATTTAAAATACAAATAGTCCGTCATTGTCAATACTACACATCGATAATAACCTACCTCAGGCAACTGTATCTGTGCAATCCGTTACCCACAGGTCACAATCACGATACTACATTGTATTATACAACACTTGAATGCTGATCATTCTGGTATCATGCATTTGCCAACTTTGATCGTGAAATAGCCGTAATTCCGGAACGTCAAGATGCCTGTATTAAGCCGATGTGGCGTCGCGATATCCAGGTCAATTCAGCTTTACCTATACAGAATCATGTAGTTACATGATCTGTATACTGCTCAAACTAGGTGTTAATTATTTCTTGTATATTGTATATTTACACATACATTTGTTAAATTTGAAAGTGACATATAGGTCCATAGGGCAGGGTGTTTTCGTCAATATTATATTGTACATATTTCCAGTTTCGTTTAACACATGTCACTATAATAAACAAATTACTTAATTACTTACTTACTTACTTACTTACCTTACTTACTTACTTACTTACTTACTTACATACCTTACTTACTTACTACTTACTTACTTACTTACTTACTTACTTACTTACTTACTTACTTACTTACTTACTTACTTACTTACTTACTTACTTACTTACTTACTTACTTACTTACTTACTTCTTACCTTACTTACTTACTTATTACTTATTACTTACATTACTTACTTACTTACTTACTTATTCTTACTTACATTACTTACTTACTTACCTTACTTACTTACTTACTTACTTACTTACCTTACTTACTTACTTACTTACTTACTTACTTACTTACTTACTTACTTACTTACTTACTTACTTGCTTGCTTGCTTGCCGACTCGGAAGGCATGCTTGATTAAACAAGCAGACGCTCGAAAATGGATCAACGAATGATAGGGTCATGTGACGTATGAATATGTGACGGGCAGTAAGATTGCAATTCTCTCAGTATTTTTGTTATGAAAATGTACTTCTAATAATTCCAATCCGAAATTAGCCAGTAACCACAAAGGGTTTCGCACTATTTCTTCATTATGTACTACTTTATGTTAGGGTCATACTCGATTTACTGGAATGTAATATTAATGATGTTCCACTTAGACGTACTGTGTCTCAGATGAGGTTGGAAAGTGGGATATTGAGTTAGGAAAAAAGCATTTAAAGGTACATGCCCTCTCAGTAGGCACAAACTGTTCTTTATATAAATTAAACAAGTCTATAATTGTGTCACTATTCCACAAATTACGAGAGCCCGCTATACAGATATAATCATGTTGTAATATTTATTTTATTGATGAAATTCCATCAACTATTTATTTTATTGCGAAAAAAATATTTTCCTATGGGAATTTAACATGGGGGCTAAACATGGATTTTTTTTAAATATTTATTTTATTTGTGGACCAATTTTCAAAATCTAACTTTTGTTTTCTTAGTTACATCATTTTCAAGCTATCTCGCCAGGTTTCGGAGTCAATTTTCGTTTCAAAATGGATCAAAAACGAAAAAATTTGGAAAGTGACTCCTCATGACACTATGTCACCCACTACGTCACCAATAACATTCAGTTGTCGCATTTTAAATGCGGTTATTTTCAATGACTGCGCGTACATCATGTGTATTATAGTGTTAATATGTCGATTATATAGAAGACTTAGTGTGCAATGCTGACCATCTCAGTAATAAAGCGTTTTTAAACTTTGAAGTATTTCAAACACGTTTATCTTTTTGTCTTATCTTCAGTGAAGCGGTAGTCAGTGGTAATATGAGGAATTACGTCACTTTCCGCGAGTTTTCGATAGATAGGAGAAACAATTGCATCACTACTAGTGGGTTTTTGCGGATACTGCCAAGTTAAACTGAACATGGATTTTCCTCAACTTAATATGCAAATGAGATAATTATCCCGCAAACGCATGTGTGTGACCAAGAACAAGTTGCAACTGTATTCATATAATATCCAGTGATCATGGTGATATATATCAAGTTCTTTTGTGAAATGATTAGTTGGCGGTACATCTGAGACACAGCCACTTTAAATATGAAACGACAAAACATAAAGAAGAACCGACTTAGGATACAGTAGAACCTCTCTAAACCGGACACCCTGGGGACCCCGTTGTGTTCAATTTAGTATTTATTGCACTCTTCCGTGTTATTTGCACGGGTTTCGCTGTGAGAGAAAACCCGCCGTAATTGCACCCTCTTTTATTAAAGACAGAATAAAGTTTGGAGAGAGTCTCGACTAACGTACAATACTAATGTGATTGAACACATTCCAAACATGCACTAAACTATATCTAGTTCATAGAAACAGCTGTGTAATTTGAATTAAAAAAAATACAAAACATGACGTCACGTTTGACGTCACACAACGTGACGTCAAAACGCGGGAAACACGTCAGTGTGTAACTATTCATGCGCACATCACAATTCATTGCTAACAATGTCCGGATTAGAGAGGTTCCATTGTAATACAGAAAGATAAATAGCGTTGCAGACTTTTTTCTTTACCAATCCCCTATTTGTTGCATGCGACATATAGGTACATTTGGGTTCAGAATACTATGAAATGTACAATTAAATAATCCCAGGCTGCCCAGGCTGATCTGGATGTACGCTGATCAAATTTCTACAGTTACAGCCACAAATATGCATCTTACTACAATAATAGCAGATATGCGAAAACAAAATCCCATAAGCCCCATTTCTCTAGTCAGATTCACATTTCAGGTTTGGAAGTTACTATTATTGGCGGCCATTTTGGTGGCCATATTGAGTGTTCAAGCAGGCTTCCTACTGCATGATGTTGGTACGACAACCTCGTTCCAGTTCATAGACAGAGCACCTCTCGTAAGTAAAGCAAAACAATAATTTAACTGCACAGTTTCCGCTTTATGGGCAATAGATGACATTATTTTGCTACACCAGTCAACGGTATACATTTGGGGAATACTTCATCTTTATCTTATATAAATTCCTCTTTATCTTATGTCAATTTATCTTTATCTTATGTCAGTTTGTCTTTATATATTATATCCGTTTGTCTTTATCTTGTGTCAGTTCGTCTTTATCTTACACCACTTCATCTTTATTTTATAAATGTATGTCAATTAGTGTGTATCTTATGTCAGTTCGTCTTTATCTCATGTCGATTCATCTGTATCATAGTCAGTTGGTCTTAAGTCAATTCGTCGTCATCTTAAGTCAGTTCATCTTCAAGTTATGTCAGTTCGTCTTTATCTTACGTCAGCTCATTGTATGCCATGATGTGGGTTTGTCTTAATCGTGTGTGGGTTCGTATTGGCAGAGGAACCTCTCTAAATCGAACACCTCAGGGTCTCCGGTTTAGATGCAACGTAAGTAAGCACTCCAGGAACAGTTTTCGCTATTTTCAATATTGAACAGACACGACAATGAAATAAATAGAGGATATTCAATCGTACATTTTGAATAGCAGGAAATTTTACACGAGTGTGCGTCGGCTTCCGCGGAAGCAAAGAGTGAGCGTAGCGAACGAGTTGCTTGCACGGAAGCCGACGGACACGAGTGTATACATTATTTCCGCTATTCAAACATGTGCAATGGAATATCCTATTTATTACACTTCCAATGAGGATATATATGCATATTTCTGAGATTGTTAGCAATGAATTGTGATGTGCGCATGAATAGTTACACACTGACGTGTTTCCCGCGTTTTGACGTCACGTTGTGTGACGTCAAACGTGACGTCATGTTTTGTATTTTTTTTTATTCAAATTACACAGCTGTTTCTATGAACTAGATATAGTTTAGTGCATGTTTGGAATGTGTTCAATCACATTAGTATTGTACGTTAGTCGACACTCTCTCCAAACTTTATTCTGACTTTAATAAAAGAGGGTGCAATTACGGCGGGTTTTCTCTCACAGCGAAACCCGTGCAAATAACACGGAAGAGTGCAATAAATACTAAATTGAACACAACGGGGTCCCCAGGGTGTCCGGTTTAGAGAGGTTCTACTGTATCCTAAGTCGGTTCTTCTTTATGTTTTGTCGTTTCATATTTAAAGTGGCTGTGTCTCAGATGTACCGCCAACTAATCATTTCACAAAAGAACTTGATATATATCACCATGATCACTGGATATTATATGAATACAGTTGCAACTTGTTCTTGGTCACACACATGCGTTTGCGGGATAATTATCTCATTTGCATATTAAGTTGAGGAAAATCCATGTTCAGTTTAACTTGGCAGTATCCGCAAAAACCCACTAGTAGTGATGCAATTGTTTCTCCTATCTATCGAAAACTCGCGGAAAGTGACGTAATTCCTCATATTACCACTGACTACCGCTTCACTGAAGATAAGACAAAAAGATAAACGTGTTTGAAATACTTCAAAGTTTAAAAACGCTTTATTACTGAGATGGTCAGCATTGCACACTAAGTCTTCTATATAATCGACATATTAACACTGTAATACACATGATGTACGCGCAGTCATTGAAAATAACCGCATTTAAAATGCGACAACTGAATGTTATTGGTGACGTAGTGGGTGACATAGTGTCATGAGGAGTCACTTTCCAAATTTTTTCGTTTTTGATCCATTTTGAAACGAAAATTGACTCCGAAACCTGGCGAGATAGCTTGAAAATGATGTAACTAAGAAAACAAAAGTTAGATTTTGAAAATTGGTCAACAAATAAAATAAATATTTAAAAAAAATCCATGTTTAGCCCCCATGTTAAATTCCCATAGGAAAATAGTTTTTTCGCAATAAAATAAATAGTTGATGGAATTTCATCAATAAAATAAATATTACAACAGGATTATATCTGTATAGCGGGCCCTCGTAATTTGTGGAATAGTGACACAATTATATACTTGTTTAATTTATATAAAGAACAGTTTGTGCCTACTGAGTGGGCATGTACATTTAAATGCTTTTTTCCTAACTCAGTATCCGAGTGGGCATGTACCTTTAAATGCTTTTTTCCTAACTCAATATCCCACTTTCCAACCTCATCTGAGACACAGTACGTCTAAGTGGAACATCATTAATATTACATTCCAGTAAATCGAGTATGACCCTAACATAAAGTAGTACATAATGAAGAAATAGTGCGAAACCCTTTGTGGTTACTGGCTAATTTCGGATTGGAATTATTAGAAGTACATTTTCATAACAAAAATACTGAGAGAATTGCAATCTTACTGCCCGTCACATATTCATACGTCACATGACCCTATCATTCGTTGATCCATTTTCGAGCATCTGCTTGTTTAATCAAGCAAAATCAAGCAAGTAAGCAAGTAAGTAAGTAAGTAAGTAATTTGTTTATTATAGTGACATGTGTTAAACGAAACTGGAAATATGTACAATATAATATTGACGAAAACACCCTGCACTATGGACCTATATGTCACTTTCAAATTTAACAAATGTATGTGTAAATATACAATATACAAGAAATAATTAACACCTAGTTTGAGCAGTATAGATCATGTAACTACATGATTCTGTATAGGTAAAGCTGAATTGACCTGGATATCGCGACGCCACATCTGCTTAATACAGGCATCTTGACGTCCCGGAATTACGGCTATTTCACGATCAAAGTTGGCAAATGCATGATACCAGAATGATCAGCATTCAAGTGTTGTATAATACAATGTAGTATCGTGATTGTGACCTGTGGGTAACGGATTGCACAGATACAGTTGCATGAGGTAGGTTATTATCGATGTGTAGTATTGACAATGATGGACTATATGTATTTTAAATAAATACACCCAGCTAGCATTGTATATGGGACCCATATGGGTCCTGTATGGTTTTCAATGTGGGCCCAATATGGGTTACCCAAACTGGGCATATAAGGTTTTTGCAAACGATTTTTCATATATTGGAAATATTCTAAGAAAACAAATTTAAAGTTAAATTTTGAAAATCTGATTTATGAAATTAGAAAGATGTCACCATGTTGAAATTCCCATATACAGTGGAGCCTATCTAAACCGGATAACCTGGGACGTCCCTAGGATGTCCGGCCTAGAGATGATACTGCCTTTTACCAGGTTAGTGTATTTTGATAGCAAGTTTATCAGGCTCGGCTCGGAAACGGTAAGAATTCCGAGACAAGCCTCGGAATTTCTACGCGTTTCCTAGCCTGGCTTGATAAATTTGATATCAAAATACACTAACCTGGTAGTTTCTATACCACTGGTTGCTAAGGAAATAAGGTATTCTCTAAATGTAGCCCATGTTATAATGTTGCCATAATCCATTATGTAGCAGCAGCAACAGGAATGCACACCTGTGACAACCAACGATTTGGGCCAGGTTTGCAAGGGTTATCTTCAATATAGTGTGGTCATAATCCATTATGTAGGAGCAGCTAAAGGATTGCCCACATGTGGAAACAAACGAGTTGGACCAGTTTTTCAAAGGTTATCTTCAATATAGTGTTGCCATAATCCATTGTGTAGGAGCAGCGACAGGAACTGGGATGCCCACCTGTGGAAACCAACGAGTTGGACCAGTTGTGCAGGGATTATCTTCAAGCTAGCGAGAAAGCGGCTGTTGCGCAACAAGAATACTACGTGCAAAACATGTTAACTATGCCGACTGAGGTACGTAACAACAATTATGGGGACCGTTTCACTAAACTTCGTACGACTAAAATGTTCGTAAGTGCACAATTATGATAGTCTGTAAAATTCGCATTTAACAATGTTTTCTTGTAAACAATTATTGGACTTACATTTATGGAGCATGCAGCCTATGCTCAATACATGTAAATCCATTCATTGAAATTTACAGACGACCCTAAATTTACACTTACGAACATTTTATTCGTACGAAGTATAATGAAACTGGCCCCTGGTCTGTCATCATTGTGAGGTTATTGCCATCAGGGGGCGTAGCTGGTCGGGCTAGCCATCGGATCAGGTTCCGTCGGGTGATTTATAAATGTAATCTTTCCACACCAATACAATTATTATGTTCAACAATTCTGTAAAAACGTTTCGGCACAAGGCCTTTATCAAGCAATTAGTTTCTACTAAACGCTAAGTGGCATCCGTTTTAGATAAATATTGCGCCACCACCAGGGTGGTCACAGGAGATTGAATTTAACTTTCTTAACACTAATTAGACCTATATTTTAATTAGTGAATAATTGAATATACAGAGCAGACTATAGGTCCCACAACATCCATACGAAAAATTAAAGTAGCAGAGAATAGCAAAATGTGTGGTCATTGGTTAGTTTAATAGGAAGAATCAATGGTGGTGATAGACCTAAAATGAAACTTTGTTTACACCGCGTGACCAACACGTTCAGAGTTTTCTTTTAAATACTACAAATATTGCAACCAAACTGTCTGTGACCTCAATACGTAAATGTAAATAAATGTAAACACTGACCTCAAAAGACCCGGTTGTGTTTATACTGGACTACTTTTTGAATACACACCCTGGGCGAGTTCGCACCATTTAGTGTTTCCGCACCTGTATGTTGTTGCAGGCCCAGACGACTTCAATGCCTACTACAACGTATTGACGAGCGCTACTGAAGACATATTCAAGGTTTGCACGACGAAAATGTTCAAGGTCATCCCGGCGGAAATGTTCAAAGACATCCCGGTCAGCTGACGGGCCGTCGATATCAAGTGCAACATATTTGATTTAATTTGATTTAATGGTGCTTAGCGGCCTGTCAACAGTTAAGGACGACGTCATCAGAAAGTATTTCCCTGAAATGAACATGCTTAAAGGTACATGCCCACGCCAGGCCCGTAGCCAGACCTGTTTGAAGGGGGGTCGTTTCGAAGGCTCAAGGGGTCTGAAGTATCTACCTGTTTGAAGGGGGTGTCGTTTCGAAGGCTCAAGGGGTCTGAAGTATCTATGGGGGTCTAAAAAAGTGGACCTCAAGGCTAAAAAAGTGAACCTCGAGGCTGGGCGGGGGGGGGGGGCGGGGGGGGGGGGGGTCGTCCAACCGCTCCGACCCCCCCCCCCCCCCCCCCCCCCCTGGCTACTGGCGGCGGTAACAGTCTATGTTGGCCGGGATCAGACCGTGCACTCGCGCAGTCTGATCGGGGATCGCACTGTTCAACATGTATAACTGTCTAAATTAACATTATCTCATTTTATATTAGTGAAGTCCCCTGTTGGGAAAATGGACCTTACCACACATGATAACACTGTCGGCCGAGATCAGACTGTACACTCGCGCAGTCTGATCGGGGACTGCGCTGTTCGTCAACTTTAACTATCTAAACAAGCACTAGTAGCAACCGCAAAACAAGTAAAGTATATGCATACTCGGTAAGGATAATGCAGAAATTATGTCTCCAAAACTCGCAATTGAATCATTTTCTCAACTGGAGGCCCATGCCATGCAGAAATTCATAACCCAACAATGCATGTCTTATAACCAAAACACATATATCAAATTATTTAGTGCATACTGCTACTGCTACATATTCTATTCATATTTAGACACATATGATGTAAAACTCATTTACTGTAAAATCAAGACACTGTCGTATCACACATATCATCATAGTTAGACCAAGACACTCATCCATAGTAGACACATACCACTGTAGCGTAACAGCACACGACAAAAAACCTCTCCCAACCGAATATGCACAACAAACAAAAACCTCATACTCAGTCTTTGCCCCTCTTCCCCATCCCCTTTTTTTACTTACGAATGGTACAAACATGGCAATACAAAAGTATATCACGCTTAACATGCTTAACTTATAATATTTGGGTCAGTCGTACAAATAAACTAATTATTACAAGCAGTTTTGAATTAAAGATTATGTCCTCAAATAACAACAAACTATGGATACTCAAATAAAACTATGTAGTCTTAATGTTAATGGGCTTGGACATCAAACTAAAAGTAAAAAAGTATTCAGTTGGCTAAAACAAAAGAAATTCTCAATATGTTTCCTCCAAGAACTACACTGTACACAAGAAAACAAAGAAATGTGGAAGAAACAATGGGGTCAAGACATTTTCCTAAGTGGAAACAGCTTCAATAGCAAAGGTATTGGTATTCTACTGAATCTAACATCGACATACGAAATACTCGAACATACAGAAATAATACAGCGACGCCTACAGTTATTAAAAATTAAAGTAGTCGATACAACAATAGTACTATTAAATATATATGGACCAAATGAAGATGACGTAACTTTTTTTTCAAGAATAGAACAATTAATTTTAGAGAATAATAGTGAAAGTATGGTTTTAGGAGGGGATTTCAACAATGTACTAAATGTTGAAACCGATAAACTAAATGGAAATACAGACAGATATAAAAAATGTTCAGAAAATTTAAACGATATTATCAACAACAATGAATTATATGATATATTCAGAGTCAGGCATCCGGACAAAAAACGATTCACGTGGCATTCTAATCACAAACCACCTATATTTTGCAGACTAGACTATTTTCTTATAACAGCTAATATGCTAAATATGGTCATCGAATGTGACATAATTTCTGGATTTCTTTCAGATCATTCGGCAATTACTTTAACTCTGAATGTATGCGAAACGGTTAGAGGAACCGGCTATTTTAAATTAAATAATAGTTTACTACTACAAACAGAATTTAAACAAACGATAAAAGATACAATACACGAAACTGCTACCATCAATAATGGATGTAACCCAAACACTATGTGGGAACTAATAAAAGGTTCAGTACGAAATGAGGCAATTACATACTCAAGTACATTGAAAAAGAAACAAAGAGAGGAAGAAACTAAAATAGAAAAAGAAATTCAACAATTGGAAAGACAAACTAGAAATGGACGCTTGTCGACAAGCGCATATGTATCCCCCTCCCCAGATACACAAGTAGTTTGAAAAAAGGGTGTTCGAGTTATGCTCCGGAGACAAAATCAGTGACGGAAAAAACAAAGGGAGATAACTAAAAAATGAGTGATGCAAGAGTTGTCATTCTTGCGTGACACACCTTTAGGGTTGTGGTCTATGCATGTGTGAAGTTTCATGAACATATTCCAAAGGGTGTTCGAGTTATGCTCCAGACACGAAATCAGTGCACGAAACAACAAAGGGAGATAACTAATAAATTAACGACGCAAGAGTTGTCATTCTTACGTGCGACACACCTTTGGGTCGTCTTCTATGCATGTGTGAAGTTTAATAAACTAGAAATGTGTTCATAGAACACGCATGTCCCACATATCGCTTTGATAATAAATGAGGCCAAATTGCAAGTCAAAATTTTCTTTTACCTGAGCGTTAAAGTTTTTGAAGCACCAAGTATGTGACCTTGACCCTGGGCTTGGCGGGGGCAGGACAAACGTTGGATTTGGCCAAAGGGCGGTTAGCAGGACCATTTAGAGCAATGCATATATGAAATATGAAGCTGATCCGTGAAAGAAAACAGAAATTATAAGATATTTACCTGAGCGTTAAAAGTTTTTGAAGCAGTAAGTATGTGATGTTAACCCTGGGCTTGGCGGGGGCGGGACGAACGTGGATTTGGCACAGGGTGGTAGAGGACCATTAGAGCAACGCATATATGAAATATGAAGTTGATCCGTGAATGGAAAGAAAAATTATAAGATATTTACCTTAGCATTAAAGTTTTTGAAGCACCAAGTATGTGACCTTGACCCTGGGATTGGCAGGGGCAGGACGAACGTGGATTTGGCACAGGGCGGTAGAGTACCATTAGAGCAATGCGTATATGAAATATGAAGATGATCCATGAAAGAAAACAGAAATTATAAGATATTTACCCGAGCGTTAAAGTTTTTGAAGCACTAAGTATGTGACCTTGACCCTGGGCTTGGCGGGGGCAGGACGAACGTGGATTTGGCACAGGGCGGTAGAGGACCATTAGAGAAATGTGTATATGAAATATGAAGCTGATCCGTGAAAGAAAACAGACCTTGACCCTGGGCTTGGTGGGGGCAGGACGAACGTGGATTTGGCACAGGGCGGTAGTGAACCATCAGAGCAATGTGTATATGAAATATGAAGCAGATCGGTCGAAGGATGAAAAAATTATGAGACATTTACCCGAGTGTTAAAGTTTTGTGACGGACGGACGGACGGGACGCACGTTCCTACGAATGAATACTTGTTGGGTTTTTACTGTATAAAAATACCCAACAAGAGTACCCAACACTATCCTAACCCTACCCAATAAGATCCCCGTACGCTTACAACAAGTACCCATTCTAGAAGTCCGCAAACCATAAATCAACAACTTGGCTTACGTGTAAAATTTGTCGTATGCTATTATATTATTTACCTGTCCTTTTATGTCATGTCAGTGTGAATATACATGTATCAGTGTATATTTGAAACGGAGACTTGGGTGGCGTAATATACAAAATACATATCTCGCTAAACATATTTTAATGATAAATGGGAACAACATGCATAACAAATAAAAAAACTAATACTTTTTCAATAATACTAGTTCGTGTCCGTGAGTGTCATACGATATTAGACTTATGTAGATGTTCCCTTATTGGAGCTCCAAAGTCGATGGAAATCAAACAAGAAATCTAGCTAAACAAAATAAAGTTACCTACACAAATATTCCATATCCACGTTTAATGTATATGTATATAAGTATCATCCCAGCAACGAACCGAGAAATACTGCAGTAGTTTGCGAATAACAAACACAATTTGATGGCAACACGTGTCAACACACTGTGCAAACAGGTGTGTAATGATAACATGTGTACACGAAAACACCTCATTGTGCCTATTATTTCCTAACTACAAATTAATGTGTAATTTGCATGCTAATAAGACAAGCACCAATATATAATAAACATGTAGATATAAATTATTTTTGTAAGTAACTTTTTTTTATACATTTTTTCGTTTGATTTCCATTGACATTACATGGGGCTCCAATAAGGGAACACCAACCTTAAATAGTCCGCTCCTGGTAGTACCTTTATTTCATTAGTAAACATCTTTGGATAAACAAGTTCGCACAGGTTGTTGCATTTTTTTCCATATGCAGACGTCCCATATGTAAACATAAGGAATGGCATATATCCGTTCTGTGCACATGTAATGTGTATTTCGTTAAATAAATCACGAGCCCAGCTACATATACCAGTTTATATGTATACATTTGTAACTTTATTATGATCGTAAGTAGGTACATGTAGTACGCTGACCGAATAGCTACAATGAAAATGTGCAATAGCAAATCATGTTCATTTCACGCGACAACTCTATGGCACGCCGTGTTACTACTTATTCCCGAAACAAGATAATTATCTATTACTTTGAATGGTCAAACAGATATATTAATATCAAAGAGATCTCTTATTCTTATTGAACCAATGGAAATCTTATTCAAATCTTACATTGAGATATCTCTATTGTAATACAAGATATCTATTCATGGAACAATATATAGTATATTTGGTTAAATAATATACAGTTATTATTATTACCTAATTCACAAATCTATATATCTTTTGAGATATTTCGTTTCGGGAATAAATAGTACTACATGTAGATGGCCGCGGCCCGCATGTCGCATCCTACGAGTGCTGGATAGGGAATTTTGTTTAAGGGAGTACTTTGAAAATGGCAGTGTTTACCCATTTTCAACCCACTCCCCCTCAGTATCTCATACATGAGTACATGCACGGCGGACGTATGCACAACATCGACCAATACTGTAGACGCTTATCTTATACCATAAACGCGTATGCTGATTCTATGCGTCACATCGTCATGCTCGTTAATTTTGTTTAGGGGAGTACTTTGAAAATGGCAGTGTTTACCCATTTTCAAACCACTCCCCCTCAGTATCTCATACATGAGTACATGCACGGCGGAAGTATGCACAACATCGACCAACACTGTAGACGCTTATCTTATACCACAAGCGCGTATGCTGATTATATGCGTCACATCGTCATGCTCGTTCTTTTTGTTTCCCCCCTCAGTATCTCATACATGAGTACATGCACGGCGGAAGTATACACAACATCGACCAATACTGTAAACGCTTATCTTATACCATAAACGCGTAGGCTGATTATATGCGTCACATCGTCATGCTCGTTCTTTTTGTTCAGGGGAGTACTTTGAAAATGGCAGTGTTTACCCATTTTCAAACAACTCCCCGTCAGTATCTCATACATGAGTACATGCACGGCGGAAGTATGCACAACATCGACCAACACTGTAGACGCTTATCTTATACCATAAACGCGTAGGCTGATTATATGCGTCACATCGTCATGCTCGTTCTTTTTGTTTAGGGAAATACTTTGAAAATGGCAGTGTTTACCCATTTTCAAACCACTCCCCCTCAGTATCTCATACATGAGTACATGCACGGCGGAAGTATGCACAACATCGACCAATACTGTAGACGCTTATCTTATACCATAAACGCATAGGCTGATTATATGCGTGACATCGTCATGCTCGGTCTTTTTGAGTAGGGGAGTACTTTGAAAATGGCAGTGTTTACCCATTTTCAAACAACTCCCCCTCAGTATCTCATACATGAGTACATGCACGGCGGAAGTATGCACAACATCGACCAACACTGTAGACGCTTATCTTATACTATAAACGCGTAGGCTGATTATATGCGTCACATCGTCATGCTCGTTCTTTTTGTTTAGGGGAGTACTTTGAAAATGGCAGTGTTTAACCATTTTCAAACAACTCCCCCTCAGTATCTCATACATGAGTACATGCACGGCGGAAGTATGCACAACGTCGACCAATACTGTAGACGCTTATCTTATACCATAAACGCGTATGCTGACTCTATGCGTCACATCGTCATGCTCGTTCATTTTGTTTCGGGGAGTACTTTGAAAATGGCAGTGTTTACCCATTTTCAAACAACTCCCCCTCAGTATCTCATACATGAGTACATGCACGGCGGAAGTATGCACAACATCGACCAATACTGTAGACGCTTATCTTATACCACAAGCGCGTAGGCTGATTATATGTGTCACATCGTCATGCTCGGTCTTTTTGTTTAGGGGAGTACTTTGAAAATGGCAGTGTTTACCCATTTTCAAACCACTCCCCCTCAATATCTCATACATGAGTACATGCACGGCGGAAGTATGCACAACATCGACCAACACTGTAGACGCTTATCTTATACCATAAACGCGTAGGCTGATTATATGCGTCACATCGTCATGCTCGTTCTTTTTGTTTAGGGGAGTGGTTTGAAAATGGCAGTGTTTACCCATTTTCAAACCACTTCCCCTCAGTATCTCATACATGAGTACATGCACGGCGGAAGTATGCACAACATCGACCAACACTGTAGACGCTTATCTAATACCATAAACGCGTAGGCTGTTTATATGCGTCACATCGTCGTGCTAATTTATTTTGCTTACGGGAGTACTTTGAAAATGGCAGTATTTACCCATTTTCAAACCACTCCCCCTCAATATCTCATACATGAGTGCATGTACGACGGAAGTATGCACAGCAATGACCAACGCTGTAGAAGCTTATCTTATACCATAAACGCGTAGGCTGATTGTATGCGTCACATCGTCATGCTCGTTCTTTTTGTTTAGGGGAGTTCTTTGAAAATGGCCGTGTATACCCATTTCCAAATCATTCCCCCCTCAGAATATATCAGGACATATGATGAAAGTTTCACTTAATGCCCATCAATGTAGACACAGATCCTATATACTGAACGCGTATACAAACTGCGTAGATTGATCGAAACTTTAGGGGAGTACTTTGAAAATGGGCCGAGAAGCCATTTTCAAAGTACTCCCGTCAGTGTATCGAGGGGAGTACTTTGAAAATGGGCCGACTAGCCATTTTCAAAGTACTCCCGTCAGTGTATCGAGGGGAGTACTTTGAAAATGGGCCGACTAGTCATTTTCAAAGTACTCCCGTCTGTGTATCGAGGGGAGTACTTTTTATCAGGGGGTGGGGGGGGGGGGGGGGGGGGGGGGGGGGGGGGAGGGGGGGGGTACTTTGAAAATGCGATACCGGCTCTTCTTTGTGCGTTTATGGGATTCTGGTCGTGGACTGGTCACATAATCTGAATAAGACAATTGTAGGTGTAATATAGAGGATGATGATTGAGAAAGTATGCAACTTTCAGTCTCTAGTTCCTCAAGTGATCAGTATTTTTTAGATAACATACTTTAATTTATAATATGTGCAGGGTCCACACACTGGAGTTTATTTTCTTTTTGAGTGGAAAGAATGAGATGGTGTATTCAAAACGTATTGTATTCCGGAAGTGAAAGTAGACTGTGCCGCCATGTTTGTGGCCGTGACTGAAGAAATTGGACTTCTGGGTTTTGCGACCAGCGTAGATCCTGATTAGCCTGTGAATCCGCTCAGTCTGATCAGAATCGGAACTGTTCGGTATTCTATCAATGAAATGAAACAAAACAGCCGCCATGCAATACAGATCGTTATCAGGCTACATGAGTGTGCTATGTGATCAGGATCTACATCGGTCACAACTGCCATTAGACTAACATGCCATGTCTCTATATCATGTTTAACTTCTATTTTTCATTATCTGACTTGTATCATGTATTATTTATTTTGTTATAGATAGTAAAGTAACGGTAGTAAAGCGATAGTGCTATGTCTAAGCTGCCATAAGCCACATTTCTCCAGGCACATCCACATTTGGGATTACTCTAGAACTAGATTCCGACTACAACTTACTGACCGCTTCAATTATATATAAAAAATTATTACACGAATGAACATGTAATTGTGCACGCTTCTGCAAGAATGGAATTACGTATATAGACATATATGTGTTTTAATAGAAACAAAATGGCGACAGGCTGAGTCATTGTATTAAAGGTACATGCCCACTCAGTAGGTACACGTACACTGTTCTCTTTAGGAATTAAATAAGTGTATAATTGTGTCACTATTTCACCAGTTCTAAATATTACTAGTGCCTGCTACATGTATATATATAATCATTTAGTATTATTTATTTTACTGATAGTGACTCGCGGTGATATCAGGCTATTTTCATATGCAAATGAGGCATGCTAATTTGTTGTATTACTTATACTATTTATTACTAAGTAAATACGCCGCCTGAAAATAAATATTATTTTTGACAGATTATAAAGTATATCATTGCACATCCAAAAAATAACATTTTCGGGAAACACGGTTATCGCCCCTGATATCAGTGTGGAAATGTACATATGATATAAAATGTATAATCATGCCAATCAATACGTGGAGTGAAGTAATGGTGAATTAATGTTTATTTTGCCAGAAACTGTCTCTGTTATAAAGAAAATGTTGTTCCTAGAAAAATAAGAAGACTTGCATGCATATACGCTTTTAATTATATTATGCAAGCCAACCTTGTCATCGAATGGCAGCACAGGTGAGAAACCGGGTGTTGGGGGAAAAAAAGTTAAAAAATGAAACGATTCCTATAAGTGAAGACGCTTATCCCGTGTTTTGACATGACTCTAGAACTAGATTCCGACTGAAACTTACTGACCGCCGTTAAACACCAATAAACAAACATACTGACAGCTTTGAACAATTATAAACAACTAGATGGCCGCGGCCTGCATGTCGCGCCTTGTGGCGAGGCATGGACACTAAAAAAAAAGATATAGTATAACGAAAAACTTTAACCAAAAAAAGTTAACCAAAAAACTTAACCAAAAACTTTAACCAAAAAACTTAACCAAAAACTTCAAAGTAATTTGACCTTGACATTGGGCACAGGGGCCGCACGGGAGGGGGGGGTAGAATGAAAATATAGATGATGATAAACACCCATGTGAAGTTTCAAGGTAATGGGCAAAGCAGTTGCAGAGATATAGTATAACAAAAAACGTTAACCAAAAAACTTAACCAAAAAATTTAACCAAAAACTTTAACCAAAAAACAAAAAAACCTTAACCAAAACTTCAAAGTAATTTGACCTTGACATTGGGCACAGGGGCCGCACGGGAGGAGGTAGAATGAAAATATAGATGATGATAAACACCCATGTGAAGTTTCAAGGTAATGGGCAAAGCAGTTGCAGAGATATAGTATAACGAAAAACTTTAACCAAAAAACTTAACCAAAAAACTTAACCAAAAACTTTAACCAAAGAACTCAACCAAAAACTTTAACCAAAAAACTTAACCAAACAACTTAACCAAAAACTTTAACAGGACACACGTATGTACGTACGTACGTACGTACGTACACCAAAGTGCCGACCATATCGCGCTTTCCGCAAGCGGGCGCGACAAAAACTTAACCAAAGACTTTAACCAAAAAACTTAACCAAAAACTTCAAAGTAATTTGACCTTGACATTGGGCACAGGGGCCGCACGGAAGGGGGGTAGAATGAAAATATAAATGATGATAAACACCCATGTGAAGTTTCAAGGTAATGAGCAAAGCAGTTGCAGAGATATAGTATAACGAAAAACTTTAACCAGAAAAATTAACCAAAAACTTTAACCAAAAAACTTAACCAAAAACTTCAAAGTAATTTGACCTTGACATTGGGCACAGGGGCCGCACGGGAGGGGGGTAGAATGAAAATACAGATGATGATAAACACCCATGTGAAGTTTCAAGGTAATGGGCAAAGCAGTTGCAGAGATATAGTATAACAAAAAACTTTAACCAAACAACTTAACCAAAAAACTTAATCAAAAACTTTAACCACACAACTTAACCAAAACACTTAACCAAAAACTTTAACCAAAGAACTTAACCAAAAACTTCAAAGTAATTTGACCTTGACATTGGGCACAGGGGCCGCACGGGAGGGGGTAGAATGAAAATATAGATGATGATCAACACCCATGTGAAGTTTCAAGATAATGGGCAAAGCAGTTGCAGAGCTATAGTATAACGAAAAACTTAACCAAAAAACTTAACCAAAAACTTTAACCAAAAACTTTAACCAAAACACTTAACCAAAAACTTCAAAGTAATTTGACCTTGACATTGGGCACAGGGGTCGCACGGAAGGGGGGTAGAATGAAAATATAGATGATGATAAACACCCATGTGAAGTTTCAAGGTAATGGGCAAAGCAGTTGCAGAGATATAGTATAACGAAAAACTTTAACCAAAAACTTTAACCAAAAAACTTAACCAAAAACTTAACCAAAAACTTTAACCAAAAAACTTAACCAAAAACTTCAAAGTAATTTGACCTTGACATTGGGCACAGGGGCAGCACGGGAGGGGGGTAGAATGAAAATATAGATGATGATAAACACCCATGTGAAGTTTCAAGGTAATGGGCAAAGCAGTTGCAGAGATATAGTATAACGAAAAACTTTAACCAAAAAACTTAACCAAAAACCTTAACCAACAACTTTAACCAAAAAACTTAAGCAAAAAACTTAACCAAAAACTTTAACAAAAGAACTTAACCAAAAACTTCAAAGTAATTTGACCTTGACATTGGGCACAGGGGCCGCACAGGAGGGGGTAGAATGAAAATATAGATGATGATAAACACCCATATGAAGTTTCAAGGTAATGGGCAAAGCAGTTGCAGAGATGTAGTATAACGAAAAACTTTAACCAAAAAACTTAAGCAAAAAATTTAACCAAAAACTTTAACCAAAAAACTTAACCAAAAACTTCAAAGTAATTTGACCTTGACATTGGGCACAGGGGCCGCACGGGAGGGGGGTAGAATGAAAATATAGATGATGATAAACACCCATGTGAAGTTTCAAGGTAATGGGCAAAGCAGTTGCAGAGATATAGTATAACGAAAAACTTTAACCAAAAACTTTCACCAAAAAACTTCACCAAAAAACTTCACCAAAAACTTTAACCAAAGAACTTAACCAAAAACTTTAACTAAAAAACTTAACCAAACAACTTAACCAAAAAACTTAACCAAAAACTTTAACCAAAGAACTTAACCAAAAACTTTAGCCAAAAAACTTAACCAAACAACTTAACCAAAAACGGCCGACTATATCGCGCTTTCCGCAAGCGGGCGCGACAAAAATGGTTACGCGAATGAACATTTTTGCACGAGTGTATAGGAACGGAATTACGTATATAGACATTTCTAATGCACTCTATAAATACCACGCAATCTGATTGGCTGATGGTCATACTTTACAGGTATAGTATTGTTGATGAACGGTTTATTTCAACATGTATTACTACGTCAATACTAAGTTTGAGGTCGGTCAATTTACTCTGCCACATCATAACAAAATGTGGAGACTGCGAAGCAGGGGGGTCTGGGGGCATGCCCCCCCCCCCCCCCCCCCACACTCCCCCACCCCCACCACCGCGCGAATTTTGTTTTATTTGTAGCAGCCAAATGCTGCATTCTAGTGTATTTTGGGAGGTATTTTAAGCTAATTGTTAAGGTATTTTAGGCAATTGATTCAACATACAGATTAGTATCTTGACACGAAAATCGTAAATTGTGTCGACTGTACAACATACCACAACATATGGTACCGTTATATTTTTAAATGGGCTTTTTATTCAAGCCCCTGTGGGTTGAATTTAGGTTTGTTTAATGGATTTTCCAGGTCTCGCAGGATCGCGTAGTGATTTTTTTAGCAGCCAACGCACGTTCATAATTTTACCTACGCCATGTTAAAGAATGCGAATGTGAACGGTGCATTATGAACGTTTCACTCATATTTTTCGCCAGCTACATTTTTTTTCGCTACAGTTATATAATTTCTCAAAAAACTTTCTTATTTTATCAAATATTAACTGTCGTGTTGCATAATAATATCTTTTCGCGGGTTATGCTGACCGATACACATACGTCGCTATATACGCCATGAAAAATAGTTCTGATATGAGCTAACATAATTTGTATTGTGTCGTGTAATACATGTGTTGTTATTTTTTTCTGCACGACATTTATATTGAAAATGTTTATCTGATATAATATAATATAACTGGCATGTATTCATTTGAAGAATTTTTTTTTTCACGCGCAATGATACAACCGCATGTCTCCGTATAGTATTTTCCGACCGCCATTTTATGCCGACCCATTCCATAAACACAAAGAATATGTAAGATTTGTATCGGTTCTATTGTGATAATATACCACATTTATTGTTATATTATAAATAAGTTATCTCATCTTCTATTGCACAATATTTTTTTAATAATCAGCGTGGTGGAAGCTATTTTATTTAATTCATACCAAGAAAACATTATCTGGTAGCCTGCCTGGAATCGAAACTGAAAGTATGATATAAATAGAACACAGCTACTGAGTTCATCTACAGGATACATCGCGAGTTTGATTGGGAACTACAATCGCGGTGCATATCGTAACAAGAACTTTGTGGCACAGATATTATACTACACAGACTATTGTAAAAGTGAAACTGTTCAGTGAAATCAAAGGAAATAGGCAAGGGGGAATCCCATATACTACAACACGCAGAGTGATTTCCCCTAGACGACTCTTCCAAGAGAAATCACTCTGCGTGTTGTTGTTTTTTGTTCTGTCGTGTTTAGTGAATGGATTCTCGCTGTCTACCTTATTCATATACTACTATAAACATATACGTACATTAATAAAATTGTCTGGCACCTGTGGTTAAACATGGTCACATATTATTTAAATAATTAACAATTCATTTCCATGGTTTGCGTGAATATTGTCCAATTATTGATATTATTTACATTATTTTTTTTTCCACTGCAGATCTGGTTTCAGAGAAGAACTTCCCCCCCCCCCCAACCACCCACAACATTCCTGTGCATTCAACAAGACTGCATGGGTAGGTACATGTAGGAGGGAGTAGCGAAGGGTAATTTAACGATTGGTGTTCATCCTTATGGAGTGCCAACGTACATAGTTTGGCCATCATGTACTAACTTTGGCCCCCTGGTACTTGAGAGCTAAATCCTGTTATGCCCCATTAAGAAAGTAATAGCATTAAAAGCTAATCATATTGCTTTTGGGGTGAGCTAAGACTTAAGTGATTCTGGTGCAGCATGGATCTGGCACCAGGCCAGGAGATTCTAATTTCAGGGCTGAATATATATAGTTTATGTGAATATTGAGCTGTGATTTTGGAATTTCCCTCATTTTATACAGGTTGAATACAGGATAGTCCATCTGTTGGCCCGGCCTTACATGACCCTGGCTGTTGATAGGCCGTTAAAACACCAATAATCAATCAATCAATCCACAGCACTCTAATTTACAGGGCAGAATATATAGTTTTTATGTAAATATTGAGCTCTGATTTTGGGAATTTCCCTTACTTTTTTTTTTTTTTTACAGGTTGAATTCAGGACACTCCATCCTGTTGGCCCGGCCTTACATGACCCTGGCTGTTTGATAGGCCGTTAAAACACCAATAATCAATCCATCATCCTTAATGGAATGCTGACTTACATGGTTTGGCCCTCATGTACCAACCATTTCAGCCCCCCTGGTACTTGCGAGCTAATATGCGCAAACATGTTACAACAGGATAGATACTCCAACACCTAAAATGACTATTTACACTATTATATAAAACCATATTTGAATATATGCCTTTGTTACCAGCAATAAACATTTGTTCTCTTATTTTTGAGGGGGTGGTAGGAGGGAGTAGCGAAGGGTAATTTAGCGATCGGTATTCATCTTGTCGGAATGCCCACTTACATGGTTTGGCCCTCATGTACCAACCATTTCGGCCCCCTGGTACTTGAGAGTTAAATCCTGTTATGCCCATTAAGAATTTCTGTATATGCAAGGATTATGTTCCTATCCTCAGGAGTATGCTTTCTCATCGGCGAGCATTGCATTTGCCAAAATGGTACAAGAGGGCCGAACCATGTAGGTCGACCATATGGTAAGGATGTCCTACTCAGCAGAAGGCTAGATTGATTGATTGGATCCCTTCTATGACCCAATCAAAATGAATGCAAACCAATTTTTAGCATATTGCTTATCCACACACACGTACTGCGCAGAATTTCTGGACTTTCAGTCCTTTGATTATGCAGTGCTAGTGGAAATATTAAACATGTGTATGGGAAGCAACTCCTGTCCATGCTTACAATAGTATTGGCTGCAGTTGTTTCCCTTACACAAACTATTTAGCTGACATGAGTTCGGTTACACAAAATTAATGTTTATATTCTCATCCCCGCCCGCCCCTAATAAAACGGCCCGCCCAAGGGTTTTTTATTTAAAAAAAAAATAAATAATTGGTAAAATTTACGAGAATGATGCGGCCCGCGTATTATACCGCTCCTACAGCTTTTTATCTGAGTGCTTTACTTAGCGCAATACAGCAACCCCGGAACCCACGCCCTCCAGATTAGCAATACTTCAATATGAACATGTTATTACAAAAATAAAAAATAAAAGTGTCCCACCTGCCACATTTTCCCCCAAAATTTGGATGAGAATCTAAACATTAATTTTGTGTCGACTTATGATGCTTTGTTTATTACATGATACCCAATGATTTACCGTGATTATGGAGGAATTTATTTCCTAGAAGGAAATATTTCCTCATCGACGTTCGCGATGCGTAATTGACGTCACGCTTTGACGTCAGTTCCGGCGAAGAAGCAATTCATACGCTAATGTCAAAATTGTCAATTTTGGCAACGTTATAAGCTGGTCCAAGAGCAAATTCAATTTCTTTATCGGATTTCCAGATCGGGAAATAAATCCGGTATTTCAAAATGGCAGTTGAATTAACTATTTATTGTACATCTATGTTATGCATACCAAACATTTCCTTTTCTGAATTTAACGAATTAATTGAAATCCACCCCTCAAATACAACTGAGTGAGTGGTTTTATTAATTAAATTTAACATCTATTTCTTTGTACACATGTTGTTAAGTATTGTAGATAATTAAACAAACATACATGTATAGTAAATTGCAATAACCTACGATATAGAGGTCACACATGACTGACAATACAGTTTAAGACTATTTTCATAAAGACCATGTGGTCGAAAATTTGATAAAAATTGTGACTTTAAAATAATGTGTAAAACGAGATTTCGAATTCATCTACAATAGCTAAATGTTCATCGCTGAATGAATCGTGAGGAATCCGGTGGCCATTTCACTAAACTTCGTACGACTAATATGTTGAGTGCAAACACATGATTGTCTGTAAATTTCACATTAGCAATGTTTTCTTCAAACGATTATTGGATTTACATTTAATGAGCATAGGCTGCTTTGTGCACACATCTACAAACCATGCTTGTACAAAGTTGTCAACTAGTCTTTGTTTAAATTCCGTGCAGAATGCTTGAGCGTTAACACGAAGCGGGTTTTCCCAAACATTTCCAAATCCGTGATGACACAATAATGACTTCACACCCGATGTCCAATTCGTCTTTCCCGCCTCGCAGTCAGTGTGTGAAATGTAGTACGTAGCTTTTATGATGCAATTTTCAGAATACAAAACTTTAAACCAGAATTTAACAATACGATGGTAGCGCATTATATACAGCGGGTATCTCCCCAATTCTCCGTACACTCCGGCATTACTGGTAGACAGCTTCACACCTAGTATCCTTTTGCAAAACTTTAAATGAATACGCTCTAGTTCCTTCGACTTAGTATTACCCCACACCTCACAAGCATAGTTAATAATAGAGGACACGAAGGCATCACACAATTGGCACAATGTTTTAGGTGAGAAATCACACGACTTTATATTTCGAAATAACACATTCATAGCTTTTAGACCTTTGCCTGACAACGTCTGTTGATTGAGGCAAAACGATCCGTTGTAATGAATTACAGTTCCAAGGTAGTTGAAATCACTGACTAACTGTAGAGGAAAGTCATTATAAAACCACTTTTCCATCACGCTTTGTAGCTCCACGTTTTCTAAACACCATTACTTTAGTTTTTATCAGTGTTGACGGTTAGACCCCATTTTTGACAATACTCGTATAATGTATCTAAACTGTTTTGTAGATCAGCACATGTTTCACCTACGATTGCCATGTCATTGGCGAACAACAGCAGAATTATCACAATATCTTGGATCGATAGCCCACAACTCTCTTTCTGTTGAAGATACAGCTCAAAGTCTTCCAGAAACAGCGCGAATAGGATCGGAGAAGTTACCTCCCCCTGTCTCAGTCCGATCGAACACTCAAAAAATTCAGAAAATGTATTACAATGCTTCACGCATGACTTCACACTCGTATACATGTCCTTAAATATTCTCAAAATTTTACCGTTGATACCCATGCGATTCATTTTATACCATAGTCCATTCCTATATACCGAGTCGAAGGCTTTCCTCATATCAACAAATGCACAGTATAGGCGTCTGTTCACATTCAGGTAATGTTCCACTATGCTTTGAAGCACGTAAATTGCGTCGATAGTTGAATACCCCTTACGAAAACCATACTGCGCGTCTGACACAGATTCGTATTTTTCACACCACACCGTAACTCTCTTATTCAACACCGTTGTGAATAGCTTGGCTAAACAACTTATTAGCGTAATGCCTCTGTAATTATTAACGTCTGTTTCATCCCCCTTTTTGAACAGAGCTATTATAAACCCACGTGACCATTCCTCTGGAAAATACCCCGAATTCAGAACTATGTTGAATAAGTCAGCTATGTGTGATAACAATATATCACCAGCGCAAATGAAGTAATCGTTCAAAATACAGTCCCTCGCATAGGCCTTGCCCCGTTTCAGCAGTTTCAGCGCATTAGAAACCTCAGCCTCCGAAATTGGTTCATCAAGTTCATCAAACACAGCACGTTCACTGAAGTCGTGGGCGTATTAAAATTCTCGGCACATTCCTCTCTAACGGTGAAAATATTGGTTGCAACATTTTGGAAATAATCCAGGAAATCTGAGGGCGAAATGTCATTGCCTTTCTTTTTACTGGATTTACGGAATTGCTTCCATAGACACAAGGTCAATGACGATTTCCCAGCTCCCGTCCTGCCGACTATCCCAACCTTAAAGGGGAGGTAAATAGAAAGATATATGCATCAATATGTATGGTGTAACTCTGAGATAGTGACAAATTGAATAACAGACGACCTGCAAAAAACACATCCAAATATGATAAATTAAATCCGTTCAAAAGCTATGCAAGGTTTTGTATCTGTACATTTTACGAATTTTTCCAAACAAAATAAAGAAATTACAGAAGTTTTAAAGTGAATATCTTTTTTCAATATTTTTCGATTTATTTCGTCATAAATTATCAAGTACTAAAATAATGAGAGAACAAAATATAATTAATATAAATAACTTAAACAAATAAGTGTATCTTTTTTCAATATTTTTCGATTTATTTCGTCATAAATTATCAAGTACTAAAATAATGAGAGAACAAAATATAATTAATATAAATAACTTAAACAAATAAGTGTTCATTGGTGACATCATAGTGAAGCGTGTACGTTTCAGCATATGAAAATTAAAATAGTCAAGCCTTGTTTTTATTATTTTTGCAAGTATTTTCCAGCATTCGTTTCACCTTATGAAATTTTATCACTTAAATGTATAGTTTAATAAAAGTTATTTCATTTTCTCTAAATACGTTGGGCAGTCCCATGATTTCACGGTCACTAGCGACTGCTAAGCAAGCCCGATTCACCTACATTGTCCTTCGTCAACTTACCACCTCATATATTTCTCAGCCACTACCAGAATAATTATTATTGTGGTGTAGTATATGCAGATACAATGGTCATCAAAATGATCAAACGATCGGCCAAAAAATGAAGATTTTATATACATTTAATCAACGGATAAATTGCTCCAAACAACATTTACAGACGACCAATGTTCTTGACCAGGCGAAAGCTAAAGCAAATGACATCAATATGTGTTGTTAGAGCAAGGTATTCCACTCTTTCAGTCCGCTTACTATGTAAAGTTCGTTGGAACATATTTAAAAAAATTGATCATATCCATGGAGATTTATTAGTCTTAATTGTACTCCAGTTGGCACGAAATGAAACACAAACACATAATTATATCTGCTGGTTGCGATCTTTACTGCATGAGTCGAGATGGACATAACACAACCCACAGTGGTCCCTGCGGTAAAACTAGAGACAAACCTCTAGGGCCAAATCCCCTCTAGAAAGCACAGGACCCAAAAATCTGTACATGTACAATAACATACATTAATTACATTTACATATCTGATCATATCACTCATATGAGAAAATTGCCTGTTTATGCTGTTGGCTCTGGGGAATGGATAGAACCAAACACATTTTGTAACATTTCTTCTCAATTTTAATCTAACTTTTCTTTACAAGTCTCGTGGCATGAAGTGACTCCGTTTTGGAGGTAGCCATATATATAGCACAAGAGTTATCCTACTGTCAGATGAGTTATCTAACTTGGAAAACAAGATGTCCAAATTGGCCATTTACGCTCACCTGAGCCAATTGATATGTCTATCGTGAAAAACTCAATCTGAACCTGTATGGTCATAAGAAATAGTTATTCATTCTAGACAAAGCAACTGCACCAAACTGCACATCAATATCATTATTAGGCTATCTGCAGCTCTCATAGTGCAATATCATAACAATGCAGTGACCCTCTATCGCATCGCAAGAATGACGATACAAACCTTAAAGCCCGTACACCGCGTTATAACAACCAGGCCTGCTCGCTGCACGTGCTACACTTCCGTGTATTGAAGACAACAGTTTTCCGCTATGCTATTAATACCTTTTCACCGTCACAAATAGTGCAACTGATGCCTTTTAGCACCAGTTTCAATCCCGGTCTGTATCGAGTTGTGAAGTGGTTGAACTGAATGACCCCCTTTGTTGGCCAGTCAGGTGGGGCTTTCTTCTCATCCAATGTCCATTCAGCCTGATATATAATAGGCCAGTCTTATAGGTTGACGCTACTCGTAGCTACAGTAGCGAGCTTGCTAATCAAACCGCCATTTGGCATACATTCTCATAATATACATGGTTTATACCTTACATCAGGTGGCACACACGTTTCCAAGGATCCAGGGCCTTGTAAACGCTGTCAATTCAGAGCTGCGCGGTATGCCAAAATATTACGACTGCGCAACGCGTGAAATTCGTTTATTTCTGCTGAAAATGTATGCACACCAAGGAGAGGAGTAATATGGCGGACTGTGAAAGTTCTAGAAATGCGATGGTGTTAGTTACTGAAATAAACACAACGTTGTCAAAATATGTGGCTGGAGAAATGGGGCTTATGGGTTTTGCGACCAGTGTAGATCCAGATCAGCCAGTGCATCCGCACTGTCTGATCAAAATCTGCACGGTTCGCCATTCCATCAATGGAACACCCGTCATGCTTCTAACAAGCAATATACATATCGTTATCAGGCTACGGGAGTGTGGTATTTGATCAGGATATACGCTTGTCACAAATCCCATAAGCCCCATTTCTTTAGTCACAGCCACATCTAGAATTTATAAAATGGCCATTTTGGCAACTGAAAGTTTCAGAAAATTATTTGAAAGAGTACTATAAAGGTGCATGATCACGTGGTTATAACAACAACAACAGTGGCTGAAAGTGTTGAAATCTTTCCCATTCCAAAGTAAGTATTATTTGATATTTTCCTTATAATGCAAATAATTTTGATGAAATATGGCGCAGCAAACGCGTCTTCATGAGCTGCAGTTGGTTGTCCATGGAGTTCGGCACAGACTTATGTCGTTTTTGCGAGAAATCGATTTCCGTGTCGGTAGAAACGGAAATCGATTCTTCGCGAAAACGACAGAAAATATAAAGACCACCAAATGCGGATTAACAAGACGCGTTTGATGCGCCATATTTCATCAAAATCCGTTACATAATAAGGACAATATAAAAGAATACGTACTTTGAATCAGATGGATTCTGAAAGTTTCAGTACTTGTTGTTGTTGTTGTTGTTGTTACATATAGTACCACGTGATCATACACCTGGAGTTTTTACAAATATTGGAGCAAATGTAAAGTAGTAGAGTCTTGTTTTGCACTCTAACAATTAATTGTGGGTACTAATTTAAAACTCCGAACGCAAACATGGAAATATGGTTATGACTGGAGGAAATGGGCTTATGGGTTTTTACGACCAGTGTAGATCCAGCTCAGTACAGTCTGATCAGGATCCAGACTGTTCATTATTTCCACAAATTCAATACCCGTCATGCCCCTATGATGTTATCGTGGGAGGGCGGATTTTTTAATATCTTTATTTTCAAGATGAGTAAGACACAACTGATGCTGAAAACCAAGTGCTAACGGATGGTGGTCCAGTGCTGGTAATGTTGGTCCTACTGCAGTAAGACACGACTGATGTTGATTCTGAAGGCCATGTTCTAAATGATATGGATTCTTGGTTGGTAATGTACGTCATACTGCAGTAAGATACGGCTGATGCTGAAGGCCAAGTCCTAACGGATGGCGGTCCAGTGCTGGTAATTTTGGTCCTATTGCTGTAAGACACGACTGATGTTGATGCTGGAGACCAAGTCCTAAATGATAGCGGTTCTGTGTTGTTAATATAAGTCTTACTACAATAAGACACGACTGGTGCTGAATGTCAAGTCCTAACGGATGGCGGTCCAGTGCTGGTAAGTTTGGTCCTACTGCAGTAAGACGCGACTGGTCTTGTTGCTGAAGGCCAAGTCCTAAATGATAGCGGTTCTGTGTTGTTAATATAAGTCCTACTGTAGTAAGACACGACTGATGCTGAAGGCCAAGTCCTAACGGATGTCGGTCCAGTGCTGGTAATTTTGGTCCTACTGCAGTAAGACACGACTGGTGTTGCTGAAGGCCAAGTCCTAAATGATAGCGGTTCTGGATTGGTAGTATACGTCATACTGCAGTAAGACACGACTGATGATGAAAGCCAAGTCCTAACGGATGGCGGTCCAGTGTTGGTAATATTGGTCTTATTGCAGTAAGACACGACTGATGTTGACTCTGAAGGCCAAGTCCTAAATGATAGCTGTTCTGTGTTTGTAATATACGTCATACTGCAGTAAGATACGGCTGATGCTGAAGGCCAAGTCCTAACGGATGGCGGTCCAGTGCTGGTAATTTTGGTCCTACTGCAGTACGACACGACTGGTGTTGTTGCTGAAGGCCAAGTCTTAAATGATAGCGGTTCTGGGTTGGTAATATACGTCATACTGCAGTAAGACACGACTGATGCTGAAGGCCAAGTCCTAACGGATGGTGGTCCAGTGTTGGTAAATTTGGTCCTACTGCTGCAAGACACGACTGATGTTGATGCTGGAGACCAAGTCCTACATGATAGCGGTTCTGTGTTGGTAATATAAGTCCTACTGCAGTAAGCCACAACTGATATGGAAGTCCAAGTCCTAACGGATGGCGGTCCAGTGCTGGTAATATTGGTCTTGCTGCAGTAAGACACAGCTGATGTTGATGTTGTAGACCAAGTTCTAAATGATAGAGGTTCTGGGTTGGTAATATAAGTCCTACTGCAGTATGACGCGACTGTTGCTGAAGGCCAAGGCCAAGTCCAAGCGGATGGCGGTCCAGTGTTGGTAATATTGGTCTTACTGCAGTAAAACACGACGGATGTTCATGTTGGAGACCAAGTCCTAAATGATAGCGGTTCTGGGTTGGTAATATAAGTCCTACTGCAGCAAGACACGACTGATGCTGAAGGCCAAGTCCTAACGGATGGTGGTACAGTGCTGGTAATTTTGATCTAACTGCAGTAAGACATAGGCTGATGTTGATGCTGGAGACCAAGTCTTAAATGATAGCGGTTCTGGGTTTGTAATATAAGTCATACTGCAGTGAGACACGACTGATGCTGAATACCAAGCCCTAATGGATGGCGGTCAAGTGTTGGTAATTTTGGTCCTACTGCAGTAAGACACGACTGATGCCGAATGCCAAGTTCGAACGGATGGCGGTCCAGTGCTGGTAATTTTGGTCCTACTGCAGTAAGACACGACTGGTGCTGTTGCTGAAGGCTAAGTCCTAAATGATGGCGGTTCTGTGTTGGTAATATACGTCTTACTGCAGTAATACACGGCCTATGTTGATGCTGGAGACCAATTCCTAAATGATAGAGGTTCTGGGTTGGTAATATACGTCATACTGCAGTAAGACACGACTGATTCTGAAGGCCAATTCCTAACGGATGGCGGTCCAGTGCTGGTAAGTTTGGTCCTACTGCAGTAAGAGACGACTGGTTTGTTGCTGCTGAAGGCCAAGTCATAAATGATAGCGGGTCTGGGTTGGTAATACACGTGCTACTGCAGTAAGACACAACTGATACTGAAGGCCAAGTCCTAACGGATGGCGGTCCAGTGCTGGTAATTTTGACATTACTGCAGTAAGACATAGCTGATGTTGTTGTTGGAGACCAAGTCCTAAATGATAGAGGTTCTGTGTTGGTAATATAAGTCCTACTGCAGTAAGACACGACTGATGCTGAAGGCCAAGTCCTAATGGATGGCAGTCCAGTGCTGGTAATTCTGGTCCTACAGCAGTAAGACACGACCGATGTTGATGCTGAAGGCCAAGTCCTAAATGATAGAAGTTCTGTGTTGGTAATATAAGTCCTACTGCAGTAAGACACAACTGATGCTGAAGGCCAAGTCCAAGCGGGTGGTGGTCCAGTGCTGGTAATATTGGTCTTACTGTAGTAAATCACGACGGATGTTCATGTTGGAGACCAAGTCCTAAATGATAGCGGTTCTGGGTTGGTAATATAAGTCCTACTGCAGCAAGACACGACTGATGCTGAAGGCCAATTCCTAACGGCTGGCGGTTCAGTGCTGGTCATTTTGATCTAACTGCAGTAAGACATAGGCTGATGTTGATGCTGGAGACCAAGTCTTAAATGATAGCGGTTCTGGGTTTGTAATATAAGTCCTACTGCAGTGAGACACGACTGATGCTGAAGACCAAGTCCTAACGGATGGCGGTCCAGTGTTGGTACTTTTGGTCCTACTGCAGTAAGACACGACTGATGTTGATGCTGAAGGCCAAGTTTTAAATGATAGCGGTTCTGGGTTTGTAATATATGTCGTATTGCAGTAAGACACGACTGTTGTTGATGTTGGAGACCAAGTTCTAAATGATAGCGGTTCCGGGTTGTTAATATAAGTCTTACTACAGTAAGACACGACTGAAGCTTAAGGCCAAGTCCAAGCGGATGGCGGTCCAGTGCTGATAAGTTTGGTCCTACGGATGGCGGTAAGACACATCTGATGTTGATGCTGGAGACAAAGTCTTAAATGATAGGGGTTCTGGGTTTGTAATATAAGTCCTACTGCAGTAACACACGACTGGTGTTGATGCTGAAGGCCAAGTTCTAAATGATAGTGGTTCTGTGTTGTTAATATAAGTCCTACTGCAGTAAGACACGACTGATGCTGAAGGCCAATTCCTAACGGATGGCGGTCCAGTGTTGGTAAGTTTTGTCCTACTGCAGTAAGAGACGACTGGTGTTGTTGCTGAAGGCCAAGTCCTAACTGATAGCGGTTCTGGGTTGGTAATAGACGTGCTACTGCTATAAGACACAACTGATACTGAAGGCCAAATCCTAACGAATGGCGGTCCAGTGCTGGTAATTTTGATCTTACTGCAGTAAGACACAGCTGATATTGATGCTGGAAACCAAGTCTTAAATGATAGCGGTTCTGGGTTGGTAATACACGTGCTACTGCTATAAGACACAACTGATATTGAAGGCCAAGTCCTGACGAATGGCGGTACAGGGCTGGTAATTTTGATCTTACTGCAGTAAGACCCAGCTGATATTGATGCTGGAAACCAAGTCTTAAATGATAGCGGTTCTGGGTTTTTAATATACGTCCTACTGCAGTAAGACACGACTGATGCTGAAGGCCAAGTCCTAACGGATGGCGGTACAGTGCTGGTAATTTTGGCCCTACTGCAGTAATTAAGACACGACTGATGTTGATGTTGGAGACCAAGTCCTAACTGAGAGCAGTTCTGGGTTGGTAATATAAGTCCTACTGCAGTAAGACACGACTGATGCTGAAGGCCAAGTCCAAGCGGATGGCGGTCCAGTGCTGGTAATGTTGGTCCTACTGCAGTAAGACACGTCTGGTGTTGATGCTGAAGGCCAAGTTATAAATGATAGCGGTTCTGTGTTGTTAATATAAGTCCTAGCAGTAAGACACGTCTGATGTTGACTCTGAAGGCCAAGTTCTAAATGATAGGAGTTCTGGGTTGATAATATATGTCCTACTGCAGTAAGATACGGCTGATGCTGAAGGCCAAGTCCTAACGGATGGCGGTCCAGTGCTAGTAAGTTTGGTCCTACTGCAGTAAGACACGACTGATGTTGATTCTAAATGCGAAGTTGTAAATGATAGGGGTTCTTGGTTGGTAATATACCGTTACGTCATGCTACAGTAAGACTCGACTGATGCTGAAGACCAAGTCCTAACGGATGGCGGTCCAGTGCTGGCAATTTTGGTCCTACTGCAGTAAGACACGACTGGTGTTGATTCTGAAGGCCTATTTCTAAATGATAGTGGTTCTGGGTTGATAATATAACGTTTCATCGGCTGACCTAATGAACTCTATGTTTACAGTACCCTCCCAGATGAGACGATTGTCCAAAGAAACATTTCAATCATTTTGACCGCTAGCTCTCCTACCTGGCTACAAGAGTTTTTCGAACACCCGGCTTCTCACCTGTGCTGCCATTCGATGGTAAGATGGACTTGCATATTATTAAAAGCACAACATGTCTAGGCACAACATGTTCTTTATATCAGAGACATCATCTGAGCCATTTTCTGGCAAAATAAACATTAATTCACTATTACCCCACGTAGTGGAATAGTGACACAATTATGCACTTATTTAATTCCTATGTAGAACAGTGCCTACTGAGTGGGCATGTACCTTTAATACAATGACTGTCGCCATGTATTGTTCTGTTAAAACACATATACATGTATGTCTATATACGTAATTCCGTTCCTGCAGAAGCGTGCACAATTACATGTTCATTCGTGTAACCATCTTGATTTTTTTATAATTGAAGCGGTCAGTAAGTTGTGGTCGGAATCTGGTTCTAGAGTAATCTCAAACATGGGTGAAAAAAAAAAATTTAAAATCGGGAAATTTCGTTCTAACGAAAAATAAAATCGTTCAAACGCATAATAAAATCGTTCAAACGAAAACAAATTCGTCAAACGCAAACAAAAATCGTTCAAAAGCAAAATAAAATCGTTCAAACGAAAATAAAATTCGTTCAAACGCAAAATGAAATCGTTGAAACGAAAAATAAAATCGTTGAAACGAAAAAAAATTATCGTTCAAACGCAAAATAAAATCGTTCAAACGAAAACAAATCGTTCAAACGCAAAAAAAATCGTTTAAACGGAAAAAAAATCGTTCAAACGAAAAAATAATTATCGTTCAAACGCAAAATAAAATCGTCTGAACGAAAAAAAAATCGTTCAAACGCAAAAAAACGGTGGCTGTGAAGGGACATGAGTGAACAAAAATATATTAAAATCGGGAAATTTCGTTCTAACGAAAAATAAAATCGTTCAAACGCAAAAAAACGGTGGCTGTGAAGGGACATGAGTGAACAAAAATATATTAAAATCGGGAAATTTCGTTCTAACGAAAAATAAAATCGTTCAAACGCATAATAAAACCATTCAAAGGAAAAAAATTTCGTTCAAACGCAAAAATAATCGTTCAAACGAAAAAATAATTATCGTTCAAACGCAAAATAAAATCGTTTGAACGAAAAAAAAATGATATGATATGATTTACGACTCGGCAGCAATGTTATGCACCTCGTCGTAGGCTCAGTGCATAAAGCCCCGGGCACAACGGATCGTACGAAAAAACGGTGGCTGTGAAGGGACATGAGTGAACAAAATTATATTAAAATCGGGAAATTTCGTTCTAACGAAAAATAAAATCGTTCAAACGCATAATAAAATCATTCAAAGGAAAAACATTTCGTTCAAACGCAAAAATAATCGTTCAAACGAAAAAAAAATCGTTCAAGCGCAAAATAAAATCGTTCAAACAAAAAAATATTCGTCGAAACGAAAAAAATTTCGTTCAAACGCAATTTTTTTTTCGTACAAACGCAAACAAAAATAGTTCAAACGCAATATAAAATCGTTCAAACGAAAATAAAATTCGTTAAACGCAACATACCATCCTGGGTCTTATTTGTATGCCCCCGCTACCGAAAGGTACGGGGGCATATAGCCTTAGCCATGTCCGTCCGTCCGTACGTCCCGATATTACCGTATCTTCAATAACTTCTCCATGGCTTTACGGATTACACCAAAATTCAGACACTTGATACATATGAACATGCCTTATACACTCAACCCACCAATAATATGACATTGACCTTCGACGTTGACCTTTTCACATTTAAATGTTTACTTAGCAGTTTGGGACAAATATACGTGCAAGTTTCTCAATCCTATAATAACATCTCAATGGCTTTGCCAATTACTTCAATGTTTATACACATGATACATATGAACATACCTTACACACTCCACCCACCAATACTACAACCTTGACATTCGACCTTGACATTTTCGCCTTTGAATGTTTACTTTGCAGTTTGGAACAAATCTACGTGCAACTTTCTCAATCCTACAATAACTTCTCAATGGCTTTGCCAATTACTTCAATATTTATACACTTAATACATATATAAATGTCTCACACCATCCACCCACCAATACTACGATCTTGACCTTTTCGCCTTTAAATGTTTACTTAGCAATTTGGGATCAATCTACATGCAGGTTTCTCATCCTACAATACCTTCTCAGTTGATACAAATGAACATGCCTTACATGCCCACGCTCAAGGTCAAATGTCAAGGCTGCCAGCGGGGGCACAGGCCACATTTCTAGTTATTCGCATTTATTTGTCAGAAATATGAACAAAATTGTTAACAGCACACATTTCAGCATGTACCAATTGAAAAAGCTAATTTATTTTTGCGTTTGAACGAATTTTGTTTGCGTTTGAACAATTTTATTTTGCGTTTGAAAGATAATTTTTTCGTTTGAACGATTATTTTTGCGTTTGAACGAATTTGTTTTCGCTTGAACGATTTTATTATGCTTTTGAACGATTTTATTTTTCGCTAGAACGAAATTTCCCGATTTTAATATATTTTTTTCACTCATGTCCTTTCACAGCCACCGTACTTCACCACCGTAAACACAGGATAACACGCCTTCACTTATTGGAGTCGTTTCCCCAAATGTGGATGTGACTGGAGAAATGTGGCTGATGTCAGTTGTCAGGCCCGTAGCCAGACCTGTTTGAAGGGGGGTCATTTCGAAGGCCCAAGGGACCTGAGGTATCTAGGGGGATCTAAAAAAGTGGACCTCGAGGCTGGGCGGGGGTCGTCCGACCGCTCCGACCTCCCCCCCCCCCCCCCCCCCCCCCCCCCCCCACCCCCTGGCTACGGGCCTGGTTGTGACCGGTGTATATCACATAGCGCACTCATGTAGCCTGATAACGATCTGTATTGCCTGCTAGAAGCATGCCGGCTGTTTCGTTTCGTTGATAGAATGCCGAACAGTTCCGATCCTGATCAGACTGTACGGAATCACAGGCTGATCTGGATATACACTGGTCGCAAAACCCATACGCCCCATTTCTCCAGTCACGGCCACAAACATGGCGGCACCGTCTAATTTCACTCTCGATGAGACGATTCTAAAGCAATCCCACATTGCCATTTTTCATGAAGAAATAAGGAAAATACCCGGAAAATATTGTCAAATTACGCACCATAACTGGGGCTATATATGTGGCTGCAGCAGTGAAAGGCTAGGTTTGTACTCCTCGTAGCCACATTAGTCATTGGCTGCTGAAATGGCCATATGGTTACTAATCTTTTACAAATGACCATTTTAGAAAGTGCAAATTTCAGAAAATATTTGAAAAAATACTACATGTACTCGTATGTATATAATTTCAGAAATAATTTAAAAAAGTACTAATTATTAGATCAAATGTAATATTATAGCATTTATTTTCTTTCCAAGCTATGGAATACCGTGCGGCACAAGAGGTGTAGCTGCAAGATAAATTACCATTTACAAGTCCTGACAGAATCTACGGTGGAATTCGAGAAGCAATTTCTCAATACTTGACCTGTGGACTTTGGATGAGTATTGCCTTGACGCGTTATTCTGGAAATAGAGGATCTCAAACCAGTTTCCATTTGATATGATTTACGACTCGGCAGCAATGTTATGCACCTCGTCGTAGGCTCAGTGCATAAAGCCCCGGGCACAACGGATCGTACGAAATGTTGTCGTGGTAAACCCATAATATATTTGTCGTGGCCAGATATTGCAACATGCCCGAAATCTATTTCGAGTGGTCACAAGGGCTACGACATATTAAAGATGGTTTGGCGATGGGGACGCGACAGAAACAAAGATATGTCGTGGTTATGTCGTGGGTGTGTCACAAGTCAGAGTGCGACCGTCGTGGGATCATCGCGAGTTGTTGGGCATTGTCGGGGGGGGGGGGGGGGGGGGGGGGGGGGGGGGGGGGGGGGGGGGGGGGGGGGGGGGGAGTGAGTGAGTGAATAGGGTTTAACGTCCGCTTTTCTGACATAGAGGTACAAGCCTCAGGGAGTCTACACGCAGACGGGTCAACGGGGTCGAGTCCCGTATCCACCTGTCCGAGGGGGGTAAATCCCAACTTCAGAACTCAATATTTACAATCAAAATATATATTCAGTCCTGAAATTAGAACAACCTGATCTGGTGCCAGGCCCTCGCCACACCAGCATCATTTATCCCATTCCCTAAAAGTAATAGGATTAGCGCTAATCTTACTTTTATATATGGGGCATAGCCTGACTCAACTCTCACATACAAGAAAGCCAAAAATGTACATGAGGGCCAAATCCGGTATAGTGGGTTCCGGAAAGTATGAACACAATCGTTAAGCCAGTTTAATCGCCTTTTACGACAAGCAATGGCTACTGCAGCACTATTCTCAGGATCAGTTGATCCCGCCCCGGTGCCTGCACGGGGCCGTCGGGGGGGGGGGGGGAGGAGGGAGGGGGTGGGGGCTGTTTTTCACGCAAGACTGCCGCACAACAGTCGTGGGTCACTCGTGGGTCACTCGTGGGACGCTCGCGCGTCCGTCTCCCGACTATATAACGCGTTCATTCGCCCGAGCTATATACATGTACCCCTAAAAAAAACTAAAATATGTTGCAAGACTAACGCAAGACAGACTTGCAATGTTGTGCGAGCACGAAATATAATATTCGTAAGACAATCTTGCAACTGTCTCACGACTGTCCTGCGCGACAGTCGTAGGACAGTAGTGCGACAGTCGTAAGATTGTTTGACTAAACAAATTTCTTCTGCTACACAGGACAAGATATTTATCGCACGACAGTCTTCGCAAGACTGTCGCAAGACTGTCGTAGGACAGACTTACGACAGCCACAAGACATAGATACCAAAAAAATCGTCAAACAAAAAAAGGTGCATGTCCAATTTTGCCTCACGACGGCAAGTCGATGCCACAATGGTCAAAATACGGTAGGACTGTCTTGCGACGATCCACGATTTTCCCAAATTTTCTGTCGTGTCATGGCACAAATGCGTCGTGGGTTCGTTGTGACCAAGCCTTTGCTTGTGTTGTTTCGATTCACACACAAGTTATGCACTGAGCTTACGACGAGGTGCATAAAATTGCTGCCGAGTTTTTAATTGTAGACTTGTATTGTATTTCTGAACCCAGTCACATGTAAAACTTCAGGGTTCAAGCATGTTCTGCAAAACATGGGGATTTTGCAATAATGTTGCTACTGGAGCAGAAATTTTGCCAAGTAAGGAATATAAGTAAGAAGCAAACTACTGATATATATTGGTAGGTCTTTTTACTTTTAATATACAGCAACATAACATTGCTAACAACGAAGGGACTTCATATTATGTCAACATGTCTGTATTTTGCAAAGCATCAACGGATACACATACTATAAATTGTATTGACATAATTCTACCAAATCATACCAGTTTAACCCTTACAATGCTGAACTAAGTTTTGTCGTTTGCTGTTTATTTTTTATTTCCCATTTTTTCTCATAAAAAAACCACAAACGTTTACAGCACATTAAAGTTTATATTGAGAGCAAATACAAAATATGAAACAACAGCAGACGACAATGTTTGGTTCCCATATTCTAAGAATTAATACTATATAATCATAATGTAACAAACATTGTACAGAGTTCAGAGAGGTTTGAATCCAACTCCTCTAATGCACAGGAGAATAACGCGTAGCCCGGATGGCAAAATGGACACAATTCCTCTAATTATCTACAAACCAGCATAAAGTCAAAGAACGAAAGAAAGAGTTTAACGTCCCAGCAACAGCTAAGGTCATATAGGGACGGGACCACAGTTTAAAGTCTCATCTGACAGACAAGTGGGATGGAAATATTATGTTAGTATTTCTCATGCTTAGGGTTAGGATTTAACTGACCGCATCCAGTATTGAAGTCTAAGCAACTAAACACTGCCAGTAAATACATGTTATTCATAGTGGGCAATTTTTACTTCGCTGACTTTTTGCTGAATATGTCATTATGTGGTTTTGGGTTTTCAGTAGCCGATTTCATCAAAATTGCAAAGTATACTTTACTAGCAAAGTATACTTTGAGCGAGTAATCATTTATTTTTCCTGAAATGCATTATTTTATATAGAACTAACAAATGCATATATTTCATGATTAAAAGTATACAGAATTATTATACTGAATTTATTACATTATCACAGCCAAATTGGCTGTGATAATGTAATAAATTCAGTATAATAAAAATTAATAAATTTATCATAAAATTGAAAATTTCTCCCTCAAAGTATACTTTGCTACTAAGGTATACTTTGCAATGTTGATGAAATGGGCTACAGGTCAATTTTTATTTCTTCGACTTTCTGCTGGTTTCAAAACATACCATAATAACCCTAAATATTTGGACATCATTTATTTGGGGAAACACATAAAATATATGGTTTCCCTACAATTTAATAGGGGTTTCCATAAGCAAATTGTGCCCCAATATTTAGGGTTATCATGGTAGATAGGGAAATTGTAACTATCTTACCACCCGTACTACTTGATTATAAGTTATTCACCTATGTAAATGGTGTTGGCTATGAGCACAGCAATATTGTTGGAAGATTTTGCCTCAATGCTGTATGTTTTTACTTTAGCGAACAATGTAACAATGAATTCATCTTTGAGGTTTGAATCCAGGTATTTCTGTACCACTTTTATACCATCGGTGATGTTTAGTCTATGCAACCATTCTATAGATACACAATTTAACTCAATTATTGTGTAAAATGTTGTATCTATAGAATGGACCCATAGACTGTAGATACAGATATATTGTAGATAGGACATGCATGTATACACGTACATACATGTAATTATAAAGGTACAGGTAATATCGTCAGAGTCACAATTTGAACATAAATTATTACATTTGAAACAACCATAAATCGTGACACAAAATATGAAAATATTTTCCTATTTTTCTCATTTCGCCTTGAAATCATAATTATGTTGTTGAACCGTCTCATTGAGTTCAAACGAGTGGTCACAACATAATTATGCTTTTGATGAGAAATGAAAAAAAATACCAAAAAAATAAAATAATTGGCCACGCCTTTTATGGATATTCCGAATATAATGAGTTGTGCAACAGTCACTTGGTTGTTAGTCTAGTCAACAGTCACTGAATCAGTCAGTTTTGCCTTTGTCATCATGAAGATGAACAAATAAATACTACCGGAAGGCCTCGTCCAGTATTCCCGCGACTTTTCCAAGTTTATATCCCCGATAAATTCCACAAAAAGGCCATTCATTCCTTATAATTCCAGCATTTTAAATAAATTCATCACGAAAATGTGTTTATTTTCCGTTTTTCTTAAGAATTATTTTAACTGCTCCTCACGATTACGGAAAGTAGTTCGGCGTGGGAGGTTACTGGGATATAAATGTTGGACAGACTTGCTACAGGCCAATCAAATGTTAGGGAATTGTGTAAATATTTTTGTGCTGGAATTATATGTAAATACGTGTACACTGATTCAATAAGTTTTAATAGCGTTTAGTGGCCTGTCAACAGTTAAGTTCAGTGTAGGTCGTGTTAACGGGTTCAAATCCAGTATTTCACCTGTACAGATCTTATTACGCCTATAATCATGATAATGGCTATAACCCAATTCAACTCTCACATACAAGACAGCCAGAAATGCACAGGTTTTGTGTCCAACAGCAATGTCATACATTGTAATATAGAGAATAGTAGGTTAGTGCCGTGAATGGGAAAAAATATCCGGCAAGGCTCAAGAATTTCTTTATTTCTCATCAGAAGTATATGTTGTGACCACTCATTTGAACCGTCTCACCGAGACGGTTCAAATGAGTGGTCACAACATATACTTTGGTTCAGAAATAAGGAAAATAGATAGAGAATAGTAGGTTAGTGCCGTGAATGGGAAAAAATATCTGGCAAGGCTCAGGAAACGGGATGGGCGAGGCTCTGCCGAGCACATCCCGTTTCCGTGCCGCGCCAGATATTTTTTCCCATTCACGGCACTAACCTACTATTCTATTTATCCCGTCAACACCTAAAAATGGCTTTAAAATGCAAAAATTGTATTGACTGGATATCAAAAATGTTTCACGGCACCGTGTTTCACGGCACATACGCACTGTGTTGACGGGATAAATATCCATACTGTAAAGGTAAGGGAAGGGCTATTAACACTTTCAATCCTATATAACTGGAATGGACTGTGATATGTTAATTTTCCGACCTATATACTTCTCACAAAATGATTTGCAGACTAGTCCATTTATAAGAAGGTGGTGTTTTGCTATAAACAATACAAAATTTACTTGTAAAAAGTGCAGATCCTGTAGAGACGGCTAGTTACATTGTTTGCAAACACAGCTAAAGAGGTCTGTATTGTTGAAAGGGTTAAAGTAATTTATCCCGTCAACACAGTGCGTATGTGCCATGAAACACGGCGCCGTGAAACATTTTTGATATCCAGTCAATACTATTTTTGCAATTTACAGCCATTTGTAGGTGTTGACGGGATAAATAGAATAGTATGTTAGTGCCGTGAATGGGAAAAAATATCTGGCGCGGCACGGAAACGGGATGTGCTCGGCATAGCCTCGCCCATCCTGTTTCCTGAGCCTTGTCAGATATTTTTTCCCATTCACGGCACTAACCTACTATTCTCTATGTATTAGGCTATGTTATCCTAGCCAATCATGCTCATATAGGGTGTGTTTCCAAACCCTATTTATAAGGTTTCAAAACAAATTGTGTCCAACTATTTATGGTTATTAGGGTACTTTTCATTAGATGTCGTGCAACAACAAAAATCACTGTCATATTCGATATACAAGGTTGAATGTTTTTCATGACTGACAATTACAGTATACAAGTATGCGAGTAGTGAGGTAGTGCAAGTGATACTGAGCCACATGTTCTCTCAACTTTACTCGGGCTTGGAATCTTTTACAGTGGAACATGTGTGTAATTAATTTTGGTAAGCTTAATTTTCATTTATCTCCAGTGATTATGTCTGTTCATGATCGAAAACGACACACGCATAAGTCTGATAGATCCCCAGGGTGTCCGGTTTGTAGAGGCTCCACTGTACTTAAATGTTTAAAAAAAAAAATTCAAATATTAAATGTTTTCTCAATAAAAACATGATTTGACAGCACTTCAGAATCATTTCCAATGGAAATGATTCTGAAGTGCTGTCCAAAACATGTTGTAAATTATTCTAAAGTGCTGTCAAAGCATGTTTTTGATGACAAAATGTTTTCTCAATAAAAACATGGTTTGACAGCACTTCAGAATCATTTCCAATGGAAATGATTCTGAAGTGCTGTCAAAACATGTTGTAAATTATTCTAAAGTGCTGTCAAAGCATGTTTTTGATGATAAAAATGGAAAATAGAAAATAAACAGCCGACGACAAAAAAATAAGATAGCGGTCTAAGAGTTAATACTTGAATACAATATTTCAATCCAGCCGAGTAAAATGGTGAACTTGCGGCCAGGTATCTATATGTATTACAACCAGACAATACTCAGCAGTATGAACAGGACAACATGAATTTTCATAATCTACAGGTAACAACATTATAGCAGAAACTATGAAAATATTGCTATTTAATAAAAACAGGTATGCTATAATGTGGTAATAAAGTTTATGACACCAAACCAAGGACAAAATATACAATATACAATATGCACCAAATTAAACACTTTAAAGTAGGAAAATATATTTATGTGTATTTTTTGTTTGTTTGTTGGGGTTTAACGGCCTATCAACAGCTAAGGTCATTTAAGGCCGGGTCAATGGGTTTTATAGTATTAAATCCCATATATTACCTGTACAAGTACATGTACATGTTCAATTACCTGTACAAGTACATGTACATGTTCAATTACCTGTACAAGTACATGTACATGTTCAATTACATGTACAAATGGATTATTTATGTTTATGTTTAAGGGTGAAGGTCATTTTTGTTGTTAATGTGCATTATTGATATTGCATACATGCTTTAATGGAATAAAATGTTAATAAACAAACAGGAATATATGCAAATTAATTACCACTACTATTCATAGCCGACTGACCAATCGTAATGACAATTAACAGAAAATATTATTTCTGTTTTTGTCCTGTGTTAGAACAGAAGGTAAATTTATAAATATAAACATTTGCCCATTTCATGCAGGGTACAGATACACAGGTTTGAAAATAATTCTTAATTCTTATGTACTTTTTTTTTATTTCTACTCAAAAGTATACGTTGTTGCCACTCAATTGAACCGTCTCGGCGAGACGGTTCAAATGAGTGGTAACAACGTATACTTTAGAAATAAAGAAGATATTTACATTTTTCATATTAAGATAAATTTGTAAATATAATTAAACATTTACCCATTTCATGCGGGATACAGATACACAGGTATCAAAATGTTCAACTAATTCTTATGTACTTTGTTATGTCTACTCTACAGTATACGTTGGTACCACTCAATTAAACCGTCTCGATGAGACGGTTCAAATGAGTGGTAACAACATATACTTTAGAACAGAAATAAAGAAAATATTTACAGTATTCGTCAAATTAAAAATGGTGAATCTGCAGCATGAAATGGGTTAACAATTGCATGAACACGAAGGTTGAATATTGCTTTAATTTACACAAAATAACATAAAACAGATGCAAACCTTTCGAAACAAAACAAAAAAGGTAAGGTCTAGCTATTAAAAGATATAGCACACATTCAGTTTACTGAAGAAAACAACACATACCACAGAAAAGAAAACCAAATTATTTTCTTGTCATTTTAAAAGAACAAAATTGATTATAGAGTAATTATTTTCATCAAATCTAATTTGAACAAGATGAGAACGGTATACAATATATCACAGATTACGTAGTGCACGAACCTGCGACCTATCACCAGGTCATGCGTTGTTCACGTCTCTATATACAAATATAAAATGATATTTATTTTAATATTAGCATACATTACAAGTGTATGGTAATATGTACGTCAGGAATATTTAGAATTAAAATTACAGATGTAAGTAGGACAATAAATGTCTATGAAAGGCAAATGACAGAAGCTAACAAATAATATAGAAAAGTTAGCAGAATCTGCTGTTTTTGTCACTACAGATGGCAATATTTGTTTCCCGCCAATCCTTACAATATTAAATTAAATTTTATTGTTTGCTGTTTGTTTTATTTACGATTTTTATAAAAACATGGAAATGATTCTAAAGTTCTGCGAAACTATGTTTTTCTTGAGGAAAATAGTCAAAATATGAACCAACAGCAGACGACAATTTTCGTTTCCCGCCTTTAAGGGTTAACAAACATGTTCACAAAACGTGTAAATTGCATTTCAATTCAATGCCAAAACAGTTTTTAATACGAAACAATCCTCTGCGTTTTCAATACATGCCAATGAAAGTCGGTAAACATTTCTAAGACATAATTCCAGCACAAAAATATTTACACACTTCCCTAACATTTGATTGCCCCTTAGCAAGTCTCTGTCCAAAATTTATATCCCAGTAAACTCCCACACCAAACTACTTTCCGTAACCGTGAGGCGCGGTTAAAATAATTCTTAAGAAAACAGAAAATAAACAAATTTTCTTGATGAATTTATTTCAAATGCTGGAATTATAAGGAATTAATGGCCTTTTTGTGGAATTTATTGGGGATATAAACTTGGAAAAGTCGCGGGAATACTGATTTATAAAATTCCCGCGACTTTTCCAAGTTTATACCCCGATAAATTCCACAAAAAGGCCGTTCATTCCTATAATATATTCAAAAAAATGGGACATACATATTCTTGACTATGAGCAGACTTTGAGCTGTCCAAAACAATGACCAACATTATTTTGGACAGCTCAAAGTCTGCTCATAGTTCGTCCCATTTTTGACATTATTTTGGACAGCTCAAAGTCTGCTCATAGTCAGTCCCATTTTTTACATTATTTTGGACAGCTCTAAGTCTGCTCATAGTCAGTCCCATTTTTTACATTATTTTGGACAGCTCAAAGTCTGCTCATAGTCAGTCCCATTTTTGACTTTATTTTGGACAGCTCAAAGTCTGCTCATAGTCAAGAATATGTATGTCCCATTTTTTGAGTGTCGTCATTCAGAAATATATTTAAATTTAACAATATTTACAGCTACTGTGTATAAGCAGATAAACATTACAGACGAGCACATATAACACTGAAGCCATATTTTATGCGAGTATAACATACAAAATATACACACAATCTATTCTTTGTGCATAATACAAATATAAACATCAATATAAATAATTTTATGTACATGCTATATACACTATTTACAATCTGTTTTTAACAAAATATACAAACATTAATCATTAATAACAACACACTTAATGCTATAGTAATTAAACCATCACAAGTGAAAATGTACAAATTGACATATGCAACAGCGAAAAATGCTTCTTGTTTTTGTAAGGTAATGAAAAAAAAATGAAAAACAGCATATTTCCACATTTTAACCGTTTCAACACCACAGGCATGTATAGTGGTACATGTATTGGCAAAAAGTGTAGATCCAGATGAGCCGGCTCATGATGAGCCATCTCATCAGGATTTACACTTTTTGTAACTAATTTTCATAAAAAAATTTAGAAAAAAACACCCCTCTTTTATAAATGGACTAGTCTGAAAATCATTTTGTGATGTTCTGTCTGGTTGGAAAATTAACATCACAATCCATTTCAGTTACTTAGAGGTGAAAGGGTTAAGGGTCAAAGTGGCAGGAAATCCCATGCATCAAAGAGTATAAAGTGAAGTACAAGGTGTATGCATATCTTACAGAAAATGGCAACATTTATCTGTAGCCTATTTCCAACATTGCAAAGTGTACTTTTCTAGCCAAGTATACTTTGAGGGAGAAATTTTGAATTTAAGGATAAATTTATTAATTTTTATTATACTGAATTTATTACATTATCACAGCCATTTTGGCTGTGATAATGTAATATATTCAGTATAATAATTCTGCATACTTTTAATCATCAAATATATGCAGTCGTTAGTTCTGTATGAAATAATGCATTTCGGGAGAAATAAATGACTACTCCCTCAAACTATACTTTGCTAGAAATGTATACTTTGCAATGTTGGTGAAATAGGCTACTGAAGACAACCAAGTCTAATCACAAATCAGTGGCAAATATCAACTTGTACATTTTGCTAAGTGTTGGCTAATATAGTCGTGTCCAGCCAAATAACCAGACGGACATATAACGATGAACATAAATGCAAATTCTGGAAAGAAATGTATTCAGGGCTGGAACTTTCTGAGCACATACTGCGTTCCCATGCTCAAAATCAGGAAGTTTGATTGGTCGACGATGAGCTGTGCTCAGTTTTGGCCAATCAAATTGCAGGCTGGATTTTCAGTATAGATTTGGAAAACATTCTCAGGGAATTTTATAAGTGTGGGCCTTGACTGATAAAATTTACATACATGTATTTTTAATTATGTTTTCGTTATACCAGATAAAAAAAACAGTAAAAAAAAACACAAGTAAAAGAAATGACAAAAGAATCCTCACACGTATGAATGCTTGTCAAATAAATCTCAATCTGCAAATTTATCTGTCCATTTTGCCCATGTGGAGATTTCTACCCGACTGAAAATAGTGTTTTTGAGTGAACAGTAATTTTAATTATGATGGTATAAAATCATTTCAGAGAAACAATGGTAACGAATTTCACGATAATTTTTGGTGACACATTGGTCAACCTATACACATACAAATTTCTATCCCGACACGAGCAATATGCAGCATTGGTTTAGGATACATGCACAGTCTCTCAAACACACAACAAAGATACATGTATACTGGCCAGTAGAAGACGTTTTCTATAACTTATCTGCGTGAATTATAATTACACAAAGTCATCAGGAAAGCTTTTTGAAAATAGTAGAAATATTAACAGAAAATATCAAAATCGGTGGAATTTCATTTGCGATATTTTGGTCATGCTTTGATGCTTTGTCACATGATATCAGCTGTGTGAATGTGATGGTATGGATGATGACATGATGAGATTGCTAGTATGACCACCTACGTATGGCAGTCGAGTCTGGGTGCCTGTTTCTAGTTCCCTATAGTGGTTCAAATCTGTGGCCGGAGTTTACTTATTGCTACCAGCCATCTTTCTTATCAGGTGATGGTACCCGGTTTGTTCATTGTCACATGTGACCTTCAGGTAGCCATTAGTCAGCTGGAATTGTAGAACTTTGTAATGTCACGGAACTGGTTACCATCCAGATCAGGAACATTTTAACATTTATCTAGCTGGTTCCTATCTAATTCTGGAGCATTGTTACAATTTGTTAGCTGGTTCCTGGTTCGATTCAGAACATTGTAACAATCCAGGTAGCTGGTTCTCGGCTACATTCAGAACGTCTGGAAAGATTTGGGTAATCTGCGGTCGGCCACCCACTTCAATATTGGAAGGATTTCTAGTTACTCAGGTAGCCTGTGCAGTCTATCTTTCCGTCCGGTTCATATTTTTTAGCAGTACATGGTGTAATACTGAAAATAAAGAGAGAAAAAACAAAAAATAAACATATTGTTCTGGTTATTCCTATTGACTATATTCTATTTATATTTACACATTCTATAAATTCATAATGCAAACGTCCATTCGACATATTGCGCTTACATCTCAATAATTCCAGCACAAAAATATTTACACAATTCCCTAACATTTGATTGGTCCGTAGCAAGTCTCTGTCCAAAATTTATATCCCAGTAAACTCCCATGCCGAACTACTTTCCATAACCGTCAGGCGCAGTTAAAATAATTCTTAACAAAGCGGAAAATAAACACATTTTCTTGATGAATTTATTTCAAATGCTGGAATTATAAGGAATGAATGGCCTTTTTGTGGAATTTATCGGGGATATAAACTTGGAAAAATCGCGGGAATACTGGACGAAGCGATAAAAAATTACAATTTTCGGAAAAAAAAAAAAAAAAAAATGTAAGGCCTCGTTCAGTATTCCCGCCACTTTTCCATGTTTATACCCCGATAAATTCAACAAAAAGGCCATTCATTCCTATAATACCTTACATTAGACCCACGTGACGTCGCGTGACGTTAATTGGTTAAAGTTTGTTTCACATCATTAATTTCAACGACATTGTCAATAATGGCACGCAATTGACCGACAACGTTGCTGTTCCATAAATTGCTACAGAATGACTTAATACAAAAATTTTCTTAATTTTAACGCAATATTTGGCTATTTACAGAACATGCAATGTAAATATAAGTAATAAAACCATGGGCTGTTGCATTTACTGTACTATGAACAATATTTGGTCTGTTTAAAGTTTGCGAGGAGTCCTTCGGACTCCATGGACTTTAAACTGACCAAATTTTGAAACGAGCCGTCTATCAAGATCTGCAAGATAATTTTCATATTTTTTAGAAGAAAAACACCCTTTTTTTTTATAAATGGACTAGTCTGAAAATCATGTTGTGAAATTGGATTGGTCGGAAAAGTAACATATCTCAGTCCATTTTATTTACTTAGGGGTGAAAGGGTTAAATGCAAATTGCGAGGTACAGTCGAACCTCCCCGAACGGCCACCTCTCTACAACAGTCATCTCTCTGTAACAGCCGCTATTTTATATCCCAAATGGATGATTTCCTCTATATATAACCCTTACACTGCTGAGCATGAACATTGTCGTTTGATGTTGATTTTGCATTCTTTCTCAATAAAAACATGTTTTGACAGCATTTTAGAATCATTTCCATTGGAAATGATTCTAAAATGCTGTCAAAACATGTTTTTATTGAGAATTATTGAAGAAAATAAATAAACATCAGACGATAAAATTGTATTCAACATTAACCTCCCTACAACAGCCACCTCTCTATAACAGCCACTTTTGCCTCTTCCCATGGGTGGCTGTTGTAGAGAGGTTGTACTTATAATGAAGAGCACAATGGCAATGTAAATATCTGAACTTACAGTGTTCACATTGTGTGCCGTAGTGCGTTGGCGGACATTTACACTTGCCGCGTTGACAACGACCTCCGTTTTGACATGGATGGTCGCATTTTTTGCTCTCCTTCTGTCGACAATCTTCACCGAAGTATGGCGATATACACTCGCACTTGCCCGGACTGACACACTTCCCTCGGCTTCCACAGCCGCCATTACACACGGCTGGAATGGGGAAACATATTTGTGGCTGTGACCATAGTAATGGGGCACGATGGATACTTCATTCATGGAATGGAATGGTGAACAGTGCAGATCCTGATCTGACAGTGCAGATGCACAGGCTGATCTGGATCTACACTGGAGGCAAAACCATATGTCATGGAGAAACACATTTGTGGCTGTAATCATAGAAATGGGGCATGATGGGTGCTTGAGGGAATAGAATGGTTAACAGTGCAGATCATGATCAGACTGTGCAGATACACAGGCCGATCTGGATCTACACTGACTGCAAAACCACAAGTTTCATTTCCCATAGCCGCCATTACACATGGCAGCAATTGGGAAATATATCTGTGGCTGTGACAGGAGAAATGGGGCTTATGGGATTTGTGCCCAGTGTAGCTCCTGATCAAAGTGAGACTGAAAGTGAATTGGTTTATCGTCCCAGTAATAGCTAACGTCATCTAGGGCTTGACCACAGTTTAAAGTCTCATCCAACAGACCAGTGGGAAGGAAATACTATGAAGGTAATTTTCATGCCCTAGGCTAGGTTTGAACTCACAATCTTCAGTATTCCAATATTCTACTCCTGAGCAACTCATTGCATGGGCGGATTCAGGGGGGGGCGGACCCGGCGCGCGCCCCCCCTAAAATTCGCCCAGTAAAGATTTTTTACAAGTTACAAGGCACGTTTCATGCCAAGTGCCATGTGTTCCATGCATTTTTCTGCTCCGCTCCGCTCGGTCGACTATTTTGCAATACTTGACTATATTATCGAACGAGCTTAGCTCGTTCGATAATATAGTCAAGTATTGCAAAATAGTTACGCCCCCCCAACCCGAATTCCTGGATCCGCGCCTGCATTGCGTCCTCCGGACTCAATTCTAATGAAATTCCAAGACATATTCATGATATATGTATTTACAGGGATAAAATAAATACATTGTTGTCTGCTATTTTTTAACTATTAATAGCGAACAAGTTTCCCAGCATGCAATGAGTTAAGATATGAATATATTTAACACTGTATACGATTACCATCCCATTCTCCAGAACAAAATCGTGGAATGGTTTGTCAGTCTAATTCGAGCTTATGCCGACATTGAATTATTAGATGTTGTATGAAATAATGACTCATTTAGAAGATAGATACTCAAGGACTGGGGAATGGTTTGTCAATTTAATTCCCATCTTTTCACACATCGATATGTGCATCTAATTCCTATTATTAACACTTATATGAGGGAAGCGTAAATTTCCGTCTGCTGTCTTCTTTGTCAATAAAAACATGGTCTGGAAACATTTTAGAATCATTTCCATTGGAAAGTACTGCCAAACAATGTTTTTGAATAGAAAAAATAGAAATTAAAATATAAACAGCAGACAACATTTAATTCAGCATTTTAAGGGTTAAAACATATTGCATAATAAACCGGACATATATTTTTTTCTGAGATGACACAAAGAGTCACATGCGTACGACCTTACCATTTTGGCACATGGCGCCTTTGTAGCCGACAGGACAGAGGCAGACATTGTAGCCCATACAGACGCCGCCATTCTCACATCCCAGGGAGCAATGGGGCCGCTTCGGTACCTTCCTTCCTGCAACGATAAACGCACAAGTATTGCATAATTTATGTATTAATTTAATGGTATTTAAAATCCCTTAGCCTGCTGAACGAAACGGTTGTCGTCTGCTGTTTATGTTTTATTTTCGATTTTTTCCATCAAAAACATGATTTGACAGCACTTTAGAATCATTTCCATTGGAAATGATTCTAAAGTGCTGTCAAACCATGTTTTTATTGAGAAACAGGGCAAAATATAAAGCAACAGCAGACGACAGTTTTCGCGATCAGCAGGCTAAGGGTTAATGGGTGTTATCCCATATTTCACCTGTACATTCATCCCCCAACCGCTGTTCCAATTTAATTCCAGTGAAACTATTGACTTTTACTCTGAGGGGTGTATATTGTGCAAATTGACGGTCGCATAGAATTAGTTTGTAACTAAATATATACACCCTCAGTCTATCAAGATTCATTATTATTATTCTAATAATTTATTAGTCTTATTATTTTGATGTTTCAACTGACTGAATGACCAACAGTGTAGACCCATTTAAGGATTCACGCATTAACGTTGAGGATGGATTCATTATACGCATACCCTCCGATCCTCTAGCGAAATGTAAGAACAAGAATTTGAAGTTTTTCTGATGCAGAGAAATTTATGTCACACATTGTACATTGAATTTGTTCGAACAAAAACAACCAGCTGCATTGCGGAACTCTGTCTCGTGACACGGACACCTTGTATAGCAATTTTCTTTCGACACATACGTAACTGTCAAATGCACTGTGACAACACAATGTAAGATATATAGTTTGATATAGGATGAATTTAAGCGATGTTGTGAGGAAACCTGGCTTTATTTTCATTGCAACCAGTGTAGACCCAAACCAGCCTGCGCATGCGCGCAGTCTGGTCAGGGTCTTCACTGTTCGCCATTGTTTCAAGTATCCATTAAATTTTCCAGTGAAAAATATGAAATACGATCTTGTGAAATAAACATGTATACTGATCATGAACTACCCTTGTCAGAAGGTCAGTGTTACTGTAACTGGAGAAATGTGGCTTATGGCATTCCTGCAGCCTCGTAACAATCTGTATTATTTCTAAGAAAGCAGGATAGCCGTCTCACTGCTTGAACAGTGAACGGTGCAGACCCTGATCAGCAAAACCGCAGTCTGATCTTGGTTGACACTGGCTGCAAATGCCGTAAGCCCCATTTCTCAAGTCACAGTCACAAATGGGGCATCGGCTGACAAAAGGTACCTCATGGCGACAATTAAAGTTCTTCGTTAAATTGCACATGAACACAGTTTCATTATGAGCTAATAGTGAAGACAAGGTACTCTGGTAACTGACTGGCAAACAGTGTAGGCCCTGATTTTAATGTGTGGATGCAAAGTATTGCTGGTTTGCTGGTTTGGGGCTATGCTGGTCACTTATGTCATCCCCATTTCACCTCAGTCAGACACAGTCAAAAGTAAGCCCCGTTTTGTCAGATATTGGCTCGCTCAGTTTAGACTGGATGTTTATAGCAGTCTGTGACCTGTGTCCCCCCACCATGCTGGGAACCATCCGTCAAACATGCCAGCATCATTGAGGACCAGGGAACACGATACCGGTTCCCAGCGTGACGTCAACGATGCATGGCTGCCATCTTACACTGTCACAGCTCCAGATAAGTGGCTGTGACCGGAGAAATGGGGTTTATGGGATATGTAACCCAATGAAACAGCACACTCCTGTAGCCTGATAATGATGCTTCATGGATGCAATGGCGAATTATCATGGAACGGATTAGACTTGCACCGTTAGCGAAGTATTCTTTACGCAGTGCAGACCCATTTATATTGTACAAACTGATCGGCAATTGCGCATAGCATTCACTGCTTATCCAGGTCCAAGAAAAAAATACACAATGCACACTGTCTACACCCAATATAATGGTAAACAAATGTGATTCGGTTTCATATAAATGTGTAAATACTTCAGATTTTATTTCTTTTATAATGTTACATTTAATTAATTTTTCTAAAATATTTGCTACAATTTACCGGTATTTAAAATGTCATAGCCATTTTTTTTCTTCAATTCAAATTGAAATGATCAACTGAGACATTATTTAAACTTATCCCGTTAACACAGTTGTATGTGCCGTGAAACACGATGCCGTGAAACAATTTTGATATCCAGTCAATACTATTTTTGCATTTTACAGCCGTTTGTAGGTGTTGACGGGATAAATAGAATAGTAGGTTAGTGCCGTGAATGGGAAAGAATATCTGGCGCGGCTCGGAAACGGGATGTGCTCGGCAGAGCCTCGCCCATCCCGTTTCCTGAGCCTTGTCAGATATTTTTTCCCATTCACGGCACTAACCTACTATTCTCTATATCATCTGCTAGTATCACACTCGGGAGACATTGACATGCCAATGAATTCAGGAAACACACTTAAAGAAATGGTAAAAAAATTAACCCTTTCAAACATAAATAACTATAAATATATTTTGATTTGTAAATTTTCCGACCAATCAAATTGTCACAAAATGATTTTCAGAAAATTACTTGCAAAATGTGCAGACCGGAGATCATCTGGGTCTACACAGTTTGCAAACATCCTGATCTGGCTCTACACTGGTCACAAAACCCATAAGCCCCATTTCTCCAGTCACAGCCACATTTAAAGAAATGCTAAACAAGAAAATGTGGACTGTCGGCACAGGAATGACCATAAAAAGTGAGATACTTACTTCGCGGAACCTTCTTTTTCTCTCGTTTACAGCATAAAACTCCCGTTGTGATCCCTTCAGAATAAGAACAACTACTGTCTTTGGGAATTAAGTCTTTCGATCTGAACACATCAATACGGCCTTGTGTTAAACACGACTGCTTCGAATATCTCACCCGGCCACAGTTCCTGCCGAGACCGGCTAATCGCCCCTTGCCGTTTCTACATCTGTAACAGAAATGGATATTTAGAGACTGGTGTTGAATAACAGGTGATTGATTGATAGGGTTTGAAATCCACGAATAACATCCACTAGTAATGACCAGTCTTATAAATAGGTTACCAAGCATGGCAAATCAAGAGTAACTTCCCTTAAAACAACATCTGGGACATACTTGATTTTAGAATTGCCACAATTTGTCAGCTTGACGTCACATTACTGAGTTTAACAATAAGCAACGTGACAGGTGAACTGACAAAATTCACCAATTCGAACACCAATGATGCTCTGGAAGTAGTTGTAAGGGAAGTTACTCATGATTTGCCAGTTTACATAGCTGGTTTATAGGTACAGAGTTCTCTATTCAGAGAAATTGCAAATTAAGTAACTCATATAAAAGTCCTGATATATTTTGATACGTCTCTGTCATTTCCTTCATCTCCCTAACATTTCGCAGATTAACCCTTTCAAAACTAGAGATCTCTATAGCGGTGTTTGCAAACAGTGTAGATCCAGATGAGCCGGCTTGTAATTTTCATATTTTTTCAATCTGAAAATAATTTTATGACGATTGGATTGGTCCATAAATTAACATATCAGTCCATTACAGTTATTTATGGTTGAAAGGGTTAAGACAAGTTTACAAACCAACAATCATGGACTGTTTAATAAATAAATATACCTTTTACACTTGCCGCGTCTGTCATTGGCAGCGTTATAAGCATAGCACCCTCGTAGGTCGAATATATCCAGCCAGCTGAGTTCCTTGAGGCGTTGTTGGTCGCGGTTATTGCACACCTGCCAGCCGGACTTACAGAGTGTTCTCCCCTGCTTTACGTGACCTTTCCACCGGCCGGAACACGCCTGGATCGTCTCGTAGTTCGTGAGGCCTTCGGAAGAACCGTCCGCACACCCAGACACTGGTTCTACAGAAAACATAAAGATGCACGTGTACATAAAGACTATAGTCATGAAAACTTGACATTATTCACAGATGATCTTTATCCATAGCATCATTTCACAGGTTGAAGTAACGGACCGAGGTCTATAAATACATTAAATATGCCTAAAAGCATCAATAAATGAAAACAATTTTTTTTTTTTTTTATGCTTTTAGGCATATTTAATGTATTTATAGACCTCGGTCCGTTACTTCAACCTGTGCATCATTTGTGGCCATGACCGGATAGATGGGGCTTATGCGCTATGCGACCAGTGCAGCCCCAGATCAGCCTGCACGTTCATGTAGTCTGATCAGGGTCTACGCTGTTTGCCATTCAGCCGATGAAACATCCATCGTGCCTCTAGCAGACAGTTTAGATCACTATCAGGCTACAGGAGGGTGGCAGCTGATTAATATCTAGACTGGTCACAAAACCCATAAGCCCCATTTCTCCAGTCAGGGCCACATATAAGTAGCATTTGTATCATTGCCACATGAATATGCAATTACTACAAACAGGTGGTTGCTATTAGAGGTGGCCATTAGCAAAAGTTTGATTGTATAATTATTAGTACTGAATTGGCATACAGGTAGTTGACTTTGTGCAGTGAGATCAGTAGCCGATTTCATAAAAACTGCAAAGTATACTTTGAGGGAGTAATCCTATACTAAGATGTACGATGAAACTGACAAAGATATATTGTGCTTGAAATCAAGCAGCTTGATTGGCTGAGCCTGAGCTCAGGCTCATACTCAGGCAACAGCTCAGGCTCAGACAATCAAACTGCTTGATTGAGAACTGGCATTGTCAATAGATGTTCAGAAACGTTGATCATCTGGGCAAGGTTAACGCAGGCAGTTGTGTATGACAATATGATGTACCTGTGACGGTGACCTGGGAGTGGGCAATGTCGATCCCTTCGTCGTTTATGACCTCACAGCTGTACTGACCCGTGTCCGATTTCCGCGCCAACGTCACCAGTAGGTCACCTGATGGAATGAGAGATAAGACTTATAACAGGCTGCTTTTTTCTCTGGAAAGTCTGCACATTATTTACCGTGATAATGTGAATGAGGAAACAATTACATGAAATAACAGTGAAATAATATGATGTATTCAAAGTGATAATACACTAGTGTAATAAACATGTAAATGAGACCGCTACTATCAACATGTCAGGTGATCAGTACAGCTTCAATGTTTCAATGTACATTGTTTGATGCTGTGCTTATGCAATACAAAATAATCTGCAACATTTGTGTTGATTCATGATTGACACTGATCTGCTGATTTTGTAAGAAACGAGACTATGCCAAGTAAACTGAAATCAGTAAACTTATTCAGTAGATATTAATTAAATTATCACTCGTGTAAGATCCTGTTTTATTTCATAATATTTTCAATAAAATTCTTTCCAATTCAGGTTATGTTATTATAAAACTTTATGACACGGTTATGAAGCTGGAAATGAAGTACATGTAGTTTGATTTCGAGTAATAAATTTGAGAACAACGTTAGTAAGTTGTACGAATCACACACCCTAATGTCAATTTCGCAGACAGGCACTCACTTGAAGATGTGAATGAAAATAATACCTGATAAAAGTACCGATATCCTGGAATTATCGGACGGCACCGTCGCCCCATTTTTGTACCACTGTATCCGGGGTGATGGTGCCCCCTGAGCCTGACAACTCAGCATAAATATCCGTCCCGCATACACAGACAGCTTTTCTGGCGGGGCTACTATTATCTGTGGTCGCTTGGCTGAAATATAGGAACAGAGAAACTGAATGAGTTGAATGTCCGAGCAACAGCTAAGGTCCTTTAGACCTCGGTTTCAACTCCCATCCGATAGACCAGTGGAATGAAAATACTACAAAAGTAATGTTGAAGCCTAAGGCGAGGTTTGAACCCACAACTTCCGGATTGGAAGTCAGGTGTTCTAAACCCTAGGCCACAACACATTCCTCTGAAAACAAGAATAAATAATGGCAAATGATTGATTGCTTGACTGATTGGGGTTTTATGTCCATTCAAGGGCAAGGTCATAAACAAACTGGAAAGCACTTGTAGGATAGAAACACCATTCATTCAGGACTAAAATTACATTAAAAAAAAAATATATATTCTGACCATTCATTTGAACAGATTAAGATGTCAGGATGGACTCATCGTTAACCCGTTCAACACTAGAGACCTCTTCACCAATATTTACAAACAGTGTTGATCATGATGAGCCGGCTCGTAATGAGCCGTCTCATCAAGATCTGCACCATTTGTTGATCTTTTTTTTACAATATGACCACCTTTTTCTGCATAATGGAACGATCCATGTCAGTTGTTTAGGGGTGAAAGGGTTAAGATATGTGTACCCGGCCAACCTCCCAAGCAACTGAAATCTGGCCTGTTCAAAGGGACACAAAGTATGAAAATCATCAGTGACTGGTAGAGAGAATATGGCATCTGCTACGAAAATTAGTAAAGCAACATTTATTTTCTTCAGATTTGGGTGTAACGTTCCTACAAAATGTTGCAGTATGTGCATTCATGACTTGCCATCTGTTATAATCCTGGAGACCGTTTCACTAAACTGCGTACAACTAAAATGTTCGTTAAGTGCACAATTATCATAGTCTGTAAATTTGGTCAGGAGCTACACTAGTCACAATTCCCATAAGAAAGACCCATTTATCCAGTCACAGAAACATTTACATATGTTGTGACGATTTTTGAATTGTTTGCTAATAGACAGTTTCATTGCATTTTGCATTTTTCTTAGTTGTAAGACACAATAGAAATTCTGCAGACCATGATCATACAAGCAGGAACAACAATTCTGATCTGGGTATACACAGAATTCAAGGTAATGAATGGGAATTTTTCTCCGCATGCAAGAATTAATCAGCTGGCAAGCCACAGAATCCTGTTTCCGGGCCTGGGTCTTTGAAACAAAGTGAATCTGGTCATTAAATGATGCATAGTACCTTTAGTTTTAACCAAACCACTCCAGATGCAGGCGTTCCATGCACAAACACCAGACGGCATTTACAGAGCATGGGAACATTTTTACCAGTACAATGCTAAATGAAATTCTATCATCTGCTATTTGTATTTTAATTTCAATTTTATCAATCAAAGATAGTTTGGCACTGCCTGATTTTGGGTACAAATTTTCAAGACCATCCTCACAATGTTTTATAACGACGGGCTCAGAACTGGATTGATGATATACTTGAATTACAGTGGATTGATTGATTTATTGATTGATTTATTGATTGATTTATTGATTGATTGATTGATTGATTGATTGATTGATTGATTCAGGTTTATGCGTGTTCATCGGCAAGGTCATATGTAGCTGGGAATGAACGTGTATGGTGAGTGGTGGGGCACGGCACCTTTACTACACCAGTAGCCTATTTCACCAACATTTCAAAGTATACTTTCAGGGAGAAATTTTCAATTTTGGGATAAATTTATTAATTTTTATTTTACTGAATTATATACATTGTATTGAACTAACGACTGCATATATTTGATGATTAAAAGTATGCAGAATTATTATACTGAATTTGAAACATCACAGCCATTTTGGCTGTGATAATGTAATATAATAATTCTGCATACTTTTAATCATCAAATATATGCAGTCGTTAGTTCTATATGAAATAATGCATTTCAGGAAAAATAAATGATTACTCATTCAAAGTATACTTAGCAATTTTGATGAAATCGGCTACAGATCACATGGCCATCCGTGTGAATACCACTAACATTCACTGATAACGTATGAATCCCTAAGGATGGATTCATCGATAAGATACACATACCCTCCCTTCCTCCCAGAATCACAGTGGAACATCTCTAAACCGGACACCCTGGGGACTTCCCCAGGGTGTCCGGTTTAGAGAGGTTCCACCGTAATTTGTATTAACCAGATATTGATGGAACGATTACTGAAAACTCGGCTGAGGTCATCAACTATTGAACCGATGTTCTATAACAGATATTTCCACGCTAATTGCTGCCATAGACGGTTGGACACTCTAATTGCTGTAGATATTTCCTTGGCAATCAACACTAACAGACCCACTCATGGAATAAAATTAATAGCGACATTGCTAACCGGCTGACCTCAGATTTTAATCTGCTTTGAGATAATTTTATGTTCTACAGTGAAATGTCTCTAACCAGGATACCCAGAATATGTACATGGTGTTTTCAATATAAACACATGTACTTTCAAGCCTGGAATTTGAATACTAATTGCAATGTGTAGATATTGGAACCAATTTCCACATTTTTCAGCACAACAATGATTAATTGGGAAACAAACGTTGTAATGGGGCGTACCCGAATTTAGTTGTGATAAATAGGAATTGTGGTGTTTTTAATAATACTGAATTCTTTCAAGCACAGATAGAAATTGAATACACTGTAATATAGATGTTGGAACCATGCTCCACCTTTTTGAGCGCACCCATGATTAATTGGGAGACAGAAGTTGTAATGGAGCGTACCCGAGTTATCATAAAACTTGTGGGCTATAAATATATTTTTGCCTGTAAATATCACAAATATGTCTCGGAATTTCATTAGAATTGAGTCCGGAGGACACAATTCTAATGAAATGCCAAGACATAGATGCAGAGAGAAATAAGAAAAATACTCACTAATTGGCTGTTATTTTCACCGCTAGCATGTAAAGAGTTAACCCTTTCCCTGATAGAGACAACTTTTCACGCCTCTGCAGAAGATGTCTTTTGAAAACATTGTGGGAAAAGGAGAAATTGCTTGTAACAAGCAATTTCTCCTTTTCCCACAATGTTTTCTACTCTATCAGATAATTTAATCATCATTAGACCCAGCATTTGATTCTTTTATTCAGATGTTTTGGATTTGGATGAGTCGAAATATCGCAAAACAGGGAAAGGGTTAAATAAAACAGAAAACATTCAAGTATAGAATTTTGATACCGGGTACTTGCAATGTATACATGTTGGAACAAATTGCCACCTGTCCGAGGGCACCTGCAATGATTAATTTGAGAAGTTGCAATGGAGCATACCTGAGTTGTGACAGCACATGACACCATCTATCCCAGGCTGCTGCTTGCACGCTTTATTGATGGTGATGTGGGAATCCACGCAGCAACTCGCGTCTATACGACCACCCGTGATACACCCCGTTTGCCCCTTGTTTTGGTGTGGGCAGCTTTTTCCTATCCCTGCTAAGTCATCCTGAAAAATACGATACATTTTCACATTACCAGTATATTCAGAATATGATTTTGGTGTGTGTAAATTTTGAAATATTGTTTCTATTTCCTACTAAGTTGCCCGGATAAATACAACAAATTTTCACATTACATAGTGAATACGCTTATGGTGTATGAACATTTTAGAAATATTCAATTTTTTATATAATCTGCAAATTAGTCGTCCTGTAAAACACAGTAAATATATTGCATTCAGAACATGCTTTTAGGCGTATGTGTAAATTTTTATATATTTTTTCTTCAATTTTTCTTATTTCTCAATGAAAATATATGTTGTTACCACTCAGTTGTACCGTCTTGTCGAGATGGTTCAACTGAGTGGTAACAACACACACTTTGGGGAAATATATTTTTTGTTAGAAAAAGTGTCTCTCAAAGCAGACGACAAAGTGTAATTCAGCATAGCAACAGCAAATGCCCACTATACAATATTTTATCTCTGCAAACGGTCATTATTTCATAAAGCCAACCAACGTTAGCATTCCAATATAGGTAGCCATGCATAAAAATCCATTTCACAATCGAGAGCTTTCATCACAATCATATCCAGATTCGCCATTATCTGAAACTGCAATTTTCCTATCTTACACAATAATCACCCTAAATCAGTCCTTTTCATGCCTTTATGGTTTAATATGTGCCGCCGAATTACGAAAGGGACCTTTAATACGGAATTTATGACAATTACATATTCTGATTTTCCGCACATTTGTTTACGCACGTATCAGCATTATGGCTATTTCAGCGATTGAGTGGAGAACAATGTAACTCCTTATTACTGTCAAAAGTCTGTTTTATCTGTCGTAGCTATGACAAAATGAGTTAGTTACGAATCAGTTTGGTCGCTCAAAAAAGAAACAAATCTAGCATTTTCATATTACATTTTTCCAATTTCCACCATTTTCTCTTCACTGATAAAAACTCGCACAGAATTAGGCCGATTTTGTCGCGACACGTACCATCTACCAGTCTACCTATCTAAGTAATAATTAAAACCATTGTTGCGTAACAATAGTATCCGGAAGCAGGGATAATGAAGAGTTTCCTCCAGAGGTTATAATTCGCCATTGTTTCACCAGCCAATTATGGCGCTCCCAGCCAATCAAGGTAGGAAAGAGGGTGAGAAAAAGGGTGAGAGAAAGACGTTTGCGACCAGCATAGTCCCAGATCAGCCTGCGCATCCGCGCAGTCTGATCAGGGCCTCTGCTGTTCGCCATTCAGTAAATGAAGTAGACTGAGAGTAATTAGTAAAATGTATTAGATTAGGCCATCATAAAAAATGTTTGTTTGAAAAATATGTGCTCCTTCAAAAATCTTTTTTCGATGTAAAAGTAAAAAAAAATTGTTTTACCACAGGTGATAACCGACATACAAAGAGAATGGATTTTTGGTATGTACAAAAAAAAAAGAATTTGCCTGCATACCTGTTCAAGTTGAAGTTGAAAAGTGCAGTGAAGTATTTTACCTCACAAACAGAAGGATAGAATGCATATAAATCAAACGCTGAAATATTAGATGAAAACAGCGGCAATGACAGATTCGCTGCCAAAATGGAAGATGCATTCTATTCAGTTAATCAGCAAAAAGTTCAGGGTATTTTGCAACAAATGCCACATTCCTTGGCTTTGCCATCTGTTTACCGCTGGCTGAAAAAATGCATGTGCAATATTGGGAATGATATCAATCAAAAAGATGTATTGCAGCTTGCCAATATAGGAATAAATAACTTTTTGGGGGGAGAATTTACTGGGGTACACCATCGCCTATGTTGACCTTGCCCTGGTGTCAGCGTTTCTCAACATTTATTGGAAATATCAACTCCCAATCAAGCAGTTTGATAGGCCGTGCCTGAGCTCAGCCAATAAAGCCGCTTGCTTTCAAGCACAATATTTACGTATTTTGTAATAATTCCAGCACAAAAATATTTACACAATTCCCTAACATTTGATTGGCCCGTAGCAAGTCTCTGTCCAAAATATATATCCCAGTAAACTCCCATGCCGAACTACTTTCCGTAACCGTGAGGCGCAGTTAAAATAATTCTTAAGAAAACGGAAAATAAACACATTTTCTTGATGAATTTATGTCAAATGCTGAAATTATAAAGAATGAATGGCCTTTTTGTTGAATTTATTGGGGATATAAACTTGGAAAAGTCGCGGGAATACTGGACGAGGCCTTCCGGTCTTCGTCCAGTATTCCCGCGAATTTTCCAAGTTTATACCCCGATAAATTCCACAAAAAGGCCATTCATTCCTATAATAACAAATTTTACAAATATTGGCAAGATTAGTTCAGGCGGTGGTGTAAACTGTTAAAAGTCCAAAAATACTGGATGACGGTCAAACAGTTTAAAGTCAAAATCGGTGACGTCACAACTACTCCAAAACAACAAAATTGTGGAAAGCGCTCAGATTGTCACTAAGAACAAATAGAACATTAACCCTAACACCGCTATCTTAATTTTTTTGTCGTCTGCTGTTTATTTTCTATTTTCCATTTTTATCATAAAAAAACATGCTTTAACAGCACTTTAGAATAATTTACAACATGCTTTGACAGCACTTCAGAATCATTTCCATTGGAAATGATTCTGAAGTGCTGTCAAACCATGTTTTTATTGAGAAATAAGGCAAGATATAAAAGCAACAGCAGACGACAATTGTTGTGAGTAGCGGTGTAAGGGTTAATGTAATTGGGTAATTTCTTTACATTATTGTATTTGTAGCATTTGAAATTTCGACTTATGACAAAATTTCTAAATTTTATTGCAATATGAAGACTTGTCATGTGCTACCATGTGGCTACTTGCAGCCAATGAAAATGCTCAGAATGGTGTAAATCATTCTGAATTGGAATACCTCAACAGCTATTTCAGAGGCCCACACATCTGTTCCAAAAACAACACAAAGCATTCCTTTCTAAAAACATTACAAGTCATGAGAGATTGGCCATCACAAGCCAAAACAAAAAACTTCCAACTTTTCAACAAATTAACGAAACTCTTGCTATCTCACCAACCAATTACACATAATTTAACCTAGCCTAATTAGGTTGTAGGAATACAATATGTTTTGTAGAAAAAATCCGGCTATTTGTTAATTTCTCTGTATAGCTTAGTACTGTTACTAAAAGAAAATCCCTGTTTTCTTCATTTCTTACCAAAAGTATACATTGTTACCATTCATTTGCACTGTCTAGTTAAGACGGTTCAAATGAATGGTATTATTTGAAGAAAACATTGAATTTTTTTCCAAATATATTTTTGATGAAAGAATCTTACTATTTTGTTTATTTCTCTGAAAATAAGCATTGTTACCAATCATTTGAAACATCTTGTCAAGATACTCAAATGAGTGATACTAATGTATACTTTTGAGAAGAAATAAAAAAAAACAGGGATTTTTTTTCCTGAAAATAAAACCCCCATCATACTACCGGTACTGTAATTATATTCCACCTGTAGTGTGCTAAGTGACGAAATCAACAGGCAATCAATTAGGAAATAAATGATTGACATGAACTTTTATTGAAGTCAATTAAGTGTTACTTAAATTTATCACTGTAAATAGTTTATATACAGTATTAGGACATGATTTGTTACATATACTATAGAGTGGAGTGGTATAGAGAATCTGAGTGCCATTAATGTTTTTGCACAGACTTATAAACATATGGTAGATTGGAAGCCATCAGTATAAGCTTTCAATCAACTTGAAACAACCAAGTGTTAAGAGAATACAGTAAAAGAAAGTTAACCCTTACAATGCTGAATTAATTTGTGTCGTCTGCTGAATATTTTTTATTTTCCATTTTTCTCATCAAAAACTTGGTTTAGCAGCACTTTAGAATCATTTCCAATGGAAATGATTCTAAAATGCTGCCAAACCATGTTTTTACTGAGAGAAAAGACAAAATATGGATTAACAGCAGACGACTATTTTCGGTTCCCGCATTCTAAGGGTTAAAGGAGAATGGTAAAACTCGCACACACATGCATTTTTCATTAAGTTATGGACCGCTTCCCTGATTATGATAATATTTGGTCACAACGTGTGTCTAGGGATGGTGCTTTGTTTTGCATAGGACCCACGTCGGACTGCCCAAGGACAAGGTCACTGAGGACTTATGTTCACCTTGTTTGTAAGGCAAAAAAGTATTTTTTTTATTTATTTATTATCATATCAACGCTGTCAGCGAGGGGATTAGCTTAGTGATAACGATGCCCTTGTTTGTTTTGAATTTTTCACCGGCATTCTGTTCTGCTTAGCTTCAAAACTTGTGAGGCATAAAAGTGCAAAATAAGAGTATGATTTTCTTGCAATTTCTGGCAAAAACCACATATCTCAGCTGGTAGGAGGAAAACCCAACTCAGTCTAGCCAAAAGTTGGGTAAGTTCCATTTTGTCCTATAATTCACAAAAAGTCATGACATTGCCACTCACTGTGTATACAGTTTGTGGGCTTGTTTTGTTAACATACTTTACATCTTAACCCTAACTACACTGAATTAAATTTTTTCGTCTGCTGGAAATGTTTTATTTCAATATTTCTCGATATAAACCTGTTTTGACAGCGCATGAGAATCGTCTCCACTGGAGACGATTCTCATGTGCTGCCAAAACAGGTTTTTTGTTAAGAATTAAGGCAAAAATGAAAAACAGCAGACGACAGTTTTCGTCTCCCGCGTAGTGAGGGTTAAGACCACTTTTGTGCAAAGTATGAATTTATTTCTTTAAACATATACACCGGAATTATTATAAACACATTCTAAAACCATTGCTTTTTAGATCTTCTTTGTTCAAGTAACAATATATCACTTAATAGAGACTCCTTAAAATGTATTGTATTATATTCTTAAATTAGTTCGATAAACACTTATAAAATTCTCAAGTGTGCATAGGTCCTGTTAAGAAAAGCATGGATTACAGGTAATTGAAAATTTATATCATATATTAAGCAAATAACATGTGGAATAAAGCTCAGTATAAAGGTTTATTTTATAGGGTAATAAATTTTGTGATTTGCCCGCGTAAGAATCTCAAAAGTAAACTGAAACAGAATTTATTCACATTTGATCTTCACATACAAGATGTTAAATACAAGAGAATAAACTGTAACATTTTCTTCAAGATTTAAAACATTGTTATTTCCATTCACAAAATGATTTTCAGACTAGTCCATTTATGAAAAGGGGATGCTTTTTTTTTTTAAAAATATGAAAAAGTGCAGATCCTGATGAAACGGCTTGTTACTTAGTTGAGCTGCAAAAAGCAAAACAGTTAAATTTGTTCTATTTTTGATCATTTGTTCCCTATTTAATAAGGAAGAAAATAAATAATACATTTGTAAAAGTAAAATATGCATTGAATTTGAAATCTGGAGGTATAATACTCTTTAGATACAAAACTTATCTGTAGCCCTGTTAGACAGAAATATTTAAGCAAGTATAAAATGGACAGACCGGGGGTATACACACACAATTGTGATATTACGTCAAGCTCTCCGCAAGTGGCATTGACATACATATTGTAAAAACGAAATTGCAAATACTATGTTTACCTACAGCCCGATACACCCATCTCCGCTATGTACAGAAATTAGTACGCTTAGTACAGAAATTATTACGAGGTCTATAAACAGAAAGTGCAAATAAGGTCGGAGTTTTTATTTTCAATTGAAACAGTGTTGTTAAACAAGCTGAACAATTATATGAATCAAATGCCATTACAAAAATACTTTCCAAAATAATATGAATCAATTTGTAGACGCGTGATATTCACGTCGCCTAGGAATGTCACAATGACTGGAGACAAAATATGTACAACCGTATCTGGGTCGCCAATTGAGAAATGGGACCCATGTACATTTGTGACCATTGTAGATCCCGAACATCATGTGTGTGATCATACACAGATTAATGAAACCTGCTATTCAGGCTCATAACATATTAACTCTTTGCATGCTAGCGGCGAAAATATCTGCCAAACAAATTAGGACTATATGTTTTATTTCTCTCTGAAAATATGTCTTGGAATTTCATTAGAATCGAGTCTTCCTCAGGACTCGATTCTAATGAAATTCCAAGACATATTCATGATATTTACAAGGAGAAATAAAAGAAAATAAGATGAATTTTTACAGCTAGTTTTGAACTATTTATAGCCCACAAGTTTCCCAGCATGCAAAGAGTTAAGCCATGTTTGATTGACAGAATGGCGACTACCGTAGCCCCAGTCCAGACTGCGCAGATGCGCAGGCTGGTCTGGGGCTACGATGGTCGCAAATGTCGCAAGATAACTTTGCTCAAATCACAGCCCATTTTATAATGTAATCCAAGGAAAGGTCATAACTGGCATAGACAAAATTTCATCTTGTATACATACTAGTACACATTATTTTAATTTTATTACTTTAGTAACTGCTTTATTGCCAAACATACAATAAAATTTTCAAATAATGAACTATATGGGTAGTTAAATATATGTATACGCAACAATTACAGTGTCATATTTATCATGTTTTATATATAGTATAATATGTATAATAAACTACGTAAATATATAAATAACAAATTAGACATGTTAGTTGATATGCGAAAATGACACGTTCAAAAATATTTATGTCACATGAATTTTCAGTTTTCAGACTATCCTAAATTTGCACTTACGAACATTTTAGTCGTACAAAGTTTAGTGAAACGGGCCCCAGTTACTTAGGTGTAAATGGTTGAATATCATATACCTGTCTACTGTACCCGTAACCCCCTAAACTGTGTCTACAGTAAAGCTTGAAAATACGGAAACCTGGCTCCGGAGATCGGAGATTCTGAATGTAACAGGCACGTGTTAGATGATAGTATGTAAGCGAACAAAGGAAATCAGAATACTAATGTGAGTTACATGTTGTGTAAGCTAGATGTCCGCGATAGTTTTGTTCGTATTTATCAGTTCACATTTGCACCCTACCACAGCTGCCTTTAAGTCGTATTAAGTTACGTTTAGTTATAGTAATAAAGCTGCAATGTAAATTCATTAAATGCTTTATTCTTTGCCGTTTTTTTTTATAAACGTAGAAGGTGTTTTAGCATGATTTGATACACAGATAAAATTATACGGCACTAAATATCTAACTTTAAATAATAAAACACTTTCTATGAATCTATTGGCCATAAAAATTATAAAGGGGGTGATATACATTTGGTGTAAATCTGTCATTAGGGTATAGCAACAGCTGAATTATTAATAGCCTCCTATTAACCCTTAGACCGCTACTCACAACAATTGTCGTCTGCTGTTGTTTTTTATATATTGCCTTATTTCTCAATAAAAACATTGTTTGACAGCACTTCAGAATCATTTCCAATGGAAATCAATGGAAATGATTCTGAAGTGCTGTCAAACCATGTTGTAAATTATTCTAAAGTGCTGTCAAAGCATGGTTTTGATGATAAAAATGGAAAATAGAAAATCAACAGCAGATGGCAACAAAAATAAGATAGCGTGTAAGGGTTAACCACAAATGGCTAACTGATGAGATGTGTGGCTGTGACTGGCGAAATGAGGTTTATGGGATTTCTGACCAGTGTAGCTCTTGATTAACTAGCACACTCCCATAGTCTGATAACGATCTAACATTAATCGTTAGTAACCTGATGAGTATTGTATTGATGGAATGGTGAACAGTGCAGATCCTGATCAGACTGTGCGGATGCACAGGCTGATCTGGATCTACGCTGGTCGCAAAACCCATAAGCCCCATTTCTCCAGTCACAGCCTCGTATAATTATACAAACATATTCATTATGAGATATATCATATCACAATTCAATGTTTCACGCAATAATTAAACCCACCAGAATATGTTTCAAATATCAAACAGTCAACCGTACGACGAAGAGACAAAAAATTCTATCGGAAAATAAAATATGACAACTCATTTACGAATGTAAGGAAACCACACGATAACGATCTTGAACAATCATAAAAAAAGAAGATTTATTTGCCGATATCAGGCAATTTGCTCGCCATTTGTATGTAAGTATGATAGCTATCTGCCGTACAGATGCTATCGATGGAAAATTTCAATTTCAAATTGCCAAGTCAACTACCCATTTACATCATGTAAAGCAAAAAGAGAAATACCGATTGTATTTTAAGCCATTTGCAATGGAGTCTTTTGACGTACGGTAATTGCTGATCTCTGTGGTAATAATTCATACCTGTTTCCGGAATAATTTCATCAATGGGAATGTTTGTGTGAACTTACAATGTGATAGTACCTGGTATCGCGATTGTTTGAAATGATCAGGAGCATGATATGGTCAACTCTGATATGGTCAATAACACAGATATAATCAATAAAGATTTTAATCAAGTGTTAATACTTTATGAACATCTCAACAAATTGTGGAAATATTGTGAATACCAGGTAACACTAAAATTTTCAATTATTATCATTTGAAAATTATGCATTTTGCAAATCTAAAATTTATAGCGCTATCTCATGAAAATATTTACAAAATTACGATACTGTACTAATAACCTCCAATTGGTATAGTAAAAGCTGACATCCAATGTCAGACTTGCATTGTGGGGTTTTTAACCTTTTGTCGTCTTTTTTAATATATTTTTTTTAATTTCTCAAGACAATAAATATACTCTCGAAGATTTAGAATTTTGGAAACTAACAAAAATCAATAACCCAATCCAACAAGTTGGGCCACATGCAGTCCACTCAGTTTACACTCGGCCAACTTGATTTCAACTCATAAAAGGTGAGTGGGCTAGCGTTAATTTCCAACTCTGTGTTAGGCCTAAATTAAAATTAAGTTTGTTTGCCCTTCACCGCCCGACCCAAATATGACTTTGAAGTGCTGTCAAACCATGTTTTTATTGAGAAATAAGGCAAGATATAAAAGCAACAGCAGACGACAATTGTTGTGAGTGGCGGTCTAAGGGTTAATTTATGTCTTAATAATTCCAGCACAAACATATTTACACAATTCCCTAACATTTGATTGGCCCGTAGCAAGTCTCTGTCCAAAATTTATATCTCAGTAAACTCCCATGCCGAACTACTTTCTGTAACCGTCGGGCGCAGTTAAAATTATTCTTAAGAAAACGGAAAATAAACACATTTTCTTGATGAATTTATTTCAAATGCTGGAATTATAAGGAATGAATGGCCTTTTTGTGGAATTTATCGGGGATATAAACCTGGAAAAGTCGCGGGAATACTGGACGTGGCCTTAAAAAAATTACAATTTTCGAAAAAAAAGGAAAAAAAAAAGGTTTTTTCTTTTTTTTTCTCCGAATATTGTAATTTTTATCGCTTCGTCCAGTATTCCCGCGACTTTACCAAGTTTATACCCCGATAAATTTCACAAAAAGGCCATTCATTCCTATAGTCAACAGCACGTAACCTTACCTGTTCCAGATGATTCCGGCATTCTCTACACCGTCCACCATCTTGTGCGGCGTTATATGCGAAACATCCGTCCACCGATATTCCGTCCTCCCAGGATACCTTGCGCAGGATGTGCGCATGTTTATTCCAGTCGCAAACGTCCCAACCAGGGGCGCATAGCTCACTCGCGTACTTCACATGGCCGTACCATTTGCCGTAACACGCCGAGATGCGCGTGTCGTGGAAACCAGCATCTTGTGACAGCACGTTACATCCGGAACCTGGAACGAGGTGATGACTGATTAGTTGAACATAGAGCTCCAGATAAGGTGAGTATTGGCGTATTTTAAGCACTTACTTTAGCTGAATACACATTGATTATCAACAGTGGGAGTACAAAATACTCACAACAATGTGAAAATACGAATTGATTTTCAAATTGAGTAGTGGAAATACTGTCATAAAGTTGCAGCTCAACTATTAAGTAAATTTTCTGTATTACAGTATAAATAAGTGAATAAGTAATAACACAATCAAATACGTGAATGTTTAAATTTATTTTATGTTTTTTTAATCATTTATTCCCTATTTAATAAGAAGAAAATTAATAATTAATTTGTAAAAGTAAAATGCGCATCAAATTAGAAATATGGGGGTACAATACTATTTAGATACAAAACTTATCTGGAGCTCTGTGAACAGTTAATTGATTTGAAGAAAAAAAAAAGTTAACCTTTAGACCGCTGTCTTATTTTTTTTGTCGTCTCGTCTGCTGTTTATTTTCTATTTTCCATTTTTATCATAAAAAACATGCTTTAACAGCACTTTAGAATAATTTACAACATGTTTTGACAGCACTTAAGAATCATTTCCATTGGAAATGATTCTGAAGTGCTGTCAAACCATGTTTTTATTGAGAAATAAGGCAAGATATAAAAGCAACAGCAGACGACAATTGTTGTGAGTAGCGGTCTAAGGGTTAAAGTCATACACAGATGGGTTCTCAGTCTAAGGGTTAAAGTCATACACAGATGGGTTCTCAGTCTAAGGGTTAAAGTCATACACAGATGGGTTCTCAGTCTAATGGGTTAAAGTCATACACAGATGGGTTCTCACAGTATAAGGGTTAAAGTCATACACAGATGGGTTCTCAGTATAAGGGTTAAATCATACAGATGGGTTCTCGTAAGGGTTAAAGTCATACACAGATGGGTTCTCAGTCTAAGGGTTAAAGTCATACACAGATGGGTTCTCAGTCTAAGGGTTAAAGTCATACACAGATGGGTTCTCAGTCTAAGGGTTAAAGTCATACACAGATGGGTTCTCAGTTTCAAGCCTCATCTGAAAGACCTGTGGGCTATAAATAGTTAAAAAATCACTGACTATAATTGATTATATTTTCGTTTATTTCTCCGGAGGACACAATTCAAATGAAATTTAAAGACATATTTTCAGAGAGAAATAATAAAAATACGGTAGTCCTAATTTGTTGGCTGCCTCCGGACTCAATTATACTGAAATTCCAAGACATATTTTCAGAGAGAAATAAGAAGAATACTCCTAATTTGTTGGTTGTTATTTTCACCGCCAGCATGCAAAGATCTAATCTATGCTACATTGGTTACAACATCAATTGGCTCCATTTTCTGTAGGAAGTAACAGGTTTATCAGATCGTGGTCCATATTGTTTACAAAATACATCATCCAGTGAAAAAAGGTCATTCCCCGATAGACCCTCGCCATTTAGAAAATCACGATGGTCAACAATTTGTTTGCTTTAAATGTGCCAATAATAGTAGTTATCGTCACTAAATTACAAAATAGTATTTCTCATTATTTTTACCTCGCATTTGTTGACAAAGCTCTCAAACAAGCAAAGGACAATATTGAACAGATTTAGATTACGTTGGCGTGTTTCTATAAGTTTGTCATATATGTATGTATATCGTCGGAGTCGTAATTGGGTCAGCAACAGTGATACACTGTTTATTGATTGGTTGATTGATTGATTGATTGATTGATTGATTGATTGATTGATTGATTGATTGGAGCAGGATCATATATGGCTGTGACTGGAGAAATCAGGCTTATGGGTTTTGTGACACTGGTCACAAAACCCATAAGCCACATTTCTCCAGTCACAGCCACAATTATGATCTGCACATTCACGAAATGCCACAAGGTAGCTTTTCTCTGATCATCTGAGTACCCAATTTCACCAAAATTGCTAAGTAAACTTATCTAGCTAAGTGCACTTTGAAATTTTCCAATTAAACACACATTAATAAATATGTTTAACTTAATAAAATCCAGCATTTTCTTATCACAACAATGGCTGTGATAAAGTAATAAATACAGGAAATGAATGCTACTATAGGATTGAATGGCCTTTTTGTGGAATTTATCGGGGTATAAACTTGGAAAAGTCGAAGGAATACTGGACGAAGACCGGAAGGCCTCGTCCAGTATTCCCGCGACTTTTCCAAGTTTATATCCCCGATAAATTCCACAAAAAGGCCATTCATTCCTTATAATTCCAGCATTTTAAATAAATTCATCAAGAAAATGTGTTTATTTTCCGTTTTCTTAAGAATAATTTTAACTGCGCCCGACAGTTACATAAAGTAGTTCGGCATGGGAGTTTACTGGGATATAAATTTTGGACAGAGACTTGCTACGGACCAATCAAATGTTAGGGAATTGTGTAAATATTTTTGTGATGGAATTATATAATTGTAACCATCAAATATCATTAATATCTCCTGCAAAGTGAGCTTAGGTACATAAGTGTACTTAGCAATTTTTATGAAATTTGCTACTGGTGTAGTAAGAGTGCCTGTCACTGGATCAGTACACAGTCATTCAGTACTGAAAGTTTTTATTGTAATTTCAATGATGAATGTATGGTACTCCCCCATACAAGTGACTTCCTGTGTACTTATCAATTTTGTTGAAATCGGCCACCGGTTTGGAATAGATTTTGGTAGCAGAGATGGATGTGGATAAAAACTGCCGAGGTGGTTATTATTCGGGCTCGTTTCACCCGTCACCCAAGAACGAGTCTATCATTCACGAACCATTAGGACCCACCTGGTAAAACTATTCCGAGAACATTGTTAGAATATCTGCCACCAGTAGAGATATGATTTGTAGCTCAGTGACTGCAGACATGGGGCTTATGGGATTTGTGACCAGTGTAGCTCTTGATCAAACAGTGCACACTCCTGTAGCCTGATAACGATCTATAATTCCAGCACAAAAATATTTACACAATTCCCTAACATTTGATTGGCCCGTAGCAAGTCTTTGTCCAAAATTTATATCCCAGTAAACTCCCACGCCGAACTACTTTCCGTAATCGTGAGGAGCAGTTAAAATAATTCTTAAGAAAAACGGAAAATAAACACATTTTCGTGATGAATTTATTTAAAATGCTGGAATTATAAGGAATGAATGGCCTTTTTGTGGAATTTATCGGGGATATAAACTTGGAAAAGTCGCGGAAATACTGGACGAGGCCTTCCGGCCTTCGTCCAGTATTCCCGCGACTTTTCCAAGTTTATACCCCGATAAATTCCACAAAAAGTAAACTTGGAAAAGTCACGGGAATACTGGACGAAGGCCGGAAGGCCTCGTCCAGTATTTCCGCGACTTTTCCAAGTTTATATCCCCGATAAATTCCACAAAAAGGCCATTCATTCCTATAATATTGCCCTGTTAGAAGCATGACCGGTGTTTCATTGATGGAAATGTAACCAGTGCAGCTCCTGATCATATAGTACAAACTCCTGTGTTTGATGAGCGATACAGCTTCAATGTATGGTGTTGTGCTTATGAAATTAGTATCATATTGAATCACCACTCACATGAGATCCTCTATATAATAACAGAATATCAGATTCTGAGGTATCAACTGAGACACAGTGCCTTCAAGCAATTGTAAAATTTATTTATTCCATATTTCTCAATGAAAGTACAGTGAAATCGCGATGGCTCAAAATGCGATGGCACGTAATATCGGGCTCGCTCGAAATAGCGTCGCGGTCACGATAATTTTCCCTATATGTTTAATGTATTTTACATGCGATGGCTCAAAATGCTATTCCTCGAAAAATGCGATCCTTCGAAACATTTTTCAAGTCTCGCGGACACATTTCTCGTTATTTTGCTATACAATGACTCGAAAATCATGTCGAAGTTTGTGTTTGGCTAATGTTCACACATCCGCGTCCGACTTATTACGATCCAAGGCCGAGCAGTGCTCTACCTGTCTATGAAATGTGGTTTCTTTTCAAGTGCAGTTAATTGCATAAAGTGGTGCAATTTTGTCGTTAACGTTGTTGATTGCGATCAACGATAAACGGCGATTTATGAAATATTGTGGGCTTCGGCCACTCGGCGCATTTAATAGTCTGTCGTAAATCATTGGTCGTTTTTCGTGGTAACTCACTGGTTATACTCGAGTAACCCGAGTATCATAGGAACAACCAGAGTCGTTGCTCGGCTTCAAATTGAGTTGGAGCCCTAGTAACCCACCACTCGGCATGGGTTCGATTAAAGTTACCCAAGTAATTGGTTCGAAGGTCAACATTCTTTAACTCGAGTTGGAACTCTGCTTGTTCTAGTGGTCCTCCTGTTATTCGAATGGCTACCCAGGAGTTACAACGAAAAACACCGAATAATAATACCGCACTTCCTAGTTTGGATTTAAATAATTATGTACGCCACTATTTATAGTAAATACTGGAGCTTTTCTCCTTTGATAATAATTGAAATAAAGACAGTTTTGTAAATACATTTAATTTCACATGATAACTTTAATCTGCGAATAAATTAAAATATATAATTCTAATATCATCTAAAACATGGATACTCTATTATGCTTCGTTATTTCCTAAATCCGATGGGTACAGTAGTCAACAAATATAACAAAATCGGAAGATGCGATGGCTCGAAAGATGCGATCACTCAAAATAAATATGCAGGCCCGTGGCATTTTGAGCCATCGCGATTTCACTGTACATGTACATGTATATGTTGTGACCACTCATTTGAACCGTCTCGATGAGCCGATTCAAATGGTGGTCACAAAATACACTTTTGATTGAGTAGAAGGATTCAGAATTTTCCACAAACTATCCTCGGAATATAATGGGTTACAAATTATGTTTCTGAGGCATTATCTCAGACATGGCCCCTTTAAGATTGTCATAAATATCAAATTATAAATGTTTTCTTCGCATCAGTCGACTAATTTATCACTGAGGCAAACAATGAAATGGAGCAACCATTCCAATGTAGTGTAATTGTATTAAGAAGATATTTTTCAATGTCAGGATTAATGGCGGGAACAGAAGGGGTGGGCAACTGAACCATGCAATAACAGCTGACTACAGTTCTATTGTTTATTCAACACCACAGGCCTGTATAGTGGTATTGGCAAAAAGTGCAGATCCAGATGAGCCGGCTCGTGACGAGCCGTCTCATCAGGATCGGCACTTTTTGCAAGTAATTTTCACATTTTTTAGAACAAAATCACCCCGTTTTTATAAATGGACTAGTCTGAAAATCACTTTTGTGACAATTAGATTTGTTTGAAAATTAACATCAAATTCCATTCCAATTACTTATTCACCCCTAAGTAACAGACATGGACCATTTCATGTTAGTTTGAGACTGTTCGTTATGAGCTGGCTCATCATGATCTACACTGTTTGTAAATATTAGGTAAGGTCTCTAGTGGTGAAAGGGCTAACCATTACATTCTATGTATTTTTTATTTAAAGTATACATATATATACACCATTTTGCTTATCGAACATTCTAAGCAGGTGAAAAGTGAAATAAAAATGTAAGTTGAAAGGCATCTAGTATGACCACCTTATTTCACTGCATAAAGGTTAACTTGTGAAATGATTTCATACAAAACTTAGCATCACCTAATTTACTATGACATCAGTCAAATTGTTTAATAAACATCATATTAACTCATCACACATGTTAGATCTATATATTCTGACCAGTGCTTGAACCATCCTGTAATTGATACATAATAAATACCACATGCTCTCAGCCAAAACCACCCCCAGTTACCTAAAAAAATGCCATGACTACATCAAACAGAATTCCCACTGTATAAAGAGTGGTACAATAAATTACAGAAGCACTACAGTGATGTTTGGTAACTTCTTCAAAGGGAAATAACCTGTGTACGAGTCATTACTGTCACTAACCTAAGACAGGACTTGCTAATATTCATACCAATGCCATGTTAATGCATTTCATCCTGGATACTGGCTCACAGAGAATTCACATTTTTTTTTCTATTTTCTTTATTTCTCAATGGAAGTATATGTTGTTACCACTCATTTGAACCGTCTCGACGAGACGGTTCAAATGAGTGGTAACAACATATATTTTACACGAGGAATAAGAATACAATTTATTTTCTTCCGTGAGAAAATGATCTTCCGTATAAGATGGGCTAAGACAAGACTTGCTACTATTCGTGTTAACAAGCGTACCTGGCATCCAGTCTCCACTCCGAAGGCAAACTGAGGTCAGGTACCGACAGAGTGCTCTATTTTTGTATGTTTGGTTGTGGGTGGTCCACGATCCGATAATTGATTGATTGATTGCTTGATTGATTTATTTATTGGAGCTTGTATCCATTCAACAGCAAGGTCATAATATAGATGGGAATGCACCTGATTGGGGGTTGGGGGACACCGTACATTCTAAAATCACTATAAAAACATTAAATATGAAAGATAATGTCCTGATCTAGTGTCAGGCACCCTTACTACACCGGATCATTTAGCCCCAGGTAGTTAGAATTTTCAGGCCATTCTGTTTGTCAGAACAGAAAATGTCTCAGAGTTTGGAGGCGAGGCTCAAAGTTTGATTTATTGAATGGCGATTAACATCCATTTAACAGCAAGGTCATATACAGACAAGCACATTGAACGGGGCACCCATGTATACAGCAGACAACAACGCCACCCCCGTCTTGATATTCTACACCCTTTATAAACCTCTAGCGATATCTATGCAGCAATCACAGATCGCAAATGTCATCACTGACACAATTTGAGCATTATACCACAGCTCCAGATAAGGTGCATATTGGCGTATTTTACGCACTTATTTTAGCAGAATACGCATTGATTATCAAAAGTGGGAGTACAAAATACTCACAGCAATGTGAAATACGCATTGCTTTTCAAATTGAGTAGTGAAAATACTGTAATAAAGTTGAAAATTTACTTATTTGAGCTGCAAAAAGCAAACATTGTTTGCATTTTTGCAGCTCAAATAAGTGAATTTTTAAATTCGTTTCATTTTTTTATCATTTTTTCCCTATTTAATAAGAAAATCAATACTACATTTGTAAAAATAAAATACGCTTTGAATTTGAAATATGGGGATATAATACTCTTTAGATACAAAACTTATCTGGAGCTTGTTATACGAATAAACACGGAGATTAGCGAGACCTGCATCTCTGATTGCATGTAACACATGAAACGTTCACAAAAGCCAAATAACATGGATCGTGTGTCATTGCATCATCGCATAACCAGAGAAAAGAAAAAGATCCATTGAGATTGCACCGATTCACTTTCATTTGCCGGCTCGAGATGGTACGTATTCACTTGTCACACTTTCCCTTCAATTTGCTTGGGTGGACACTGTGTTGCGGCATTTTTAAGCACACCTATATTACTTCAAAACCTCCCACACAATTTATGGGTCTGACAAATTTGGATTTCTTGCTTTTGCGATCAGTGTAGACCCATATCAGACTGATCTGAGCACAAGACTTTCCTATAGAGCCGATAGAACAGGCATATTTAAGACATCAATTATCTCATACATGCAAGTTACATCATACATTTGCTAACTATTTGAAATTATATTAGTATCTAACTGTTTATTTCATGTGCATTTAACTCATTTCATGCAGAATCTATATATGGGTATAAACATTTCTAAACATTTTTCTGCAATTTTTCTCATTTCTCATCCAAAATATATGTTGTTACCACTCAGTTGAACCGTCTCGACGAGACGGTTCAACTGAGTGGTAACAACATACACTTTGGATGAAAAACAAGAAAAGTAATCTAAGCTTGGCAAATTTTTGCCGGGGCGTGGATCTGAATCTGATTGTCCCATGCATACCATAGTCATTAAATCCATCGTTGTGAAGTGATTATCCGAGACAGTAGTATATATTCAATATTTATGGAAAATCGAATGTCCGATTCCCAACATTAAACTGAATAAAAATATGCATCAAAACATACTTTGCCACAGAACTATGAATACAATTTGCTTGGTTCAAAGAACTATTCAATGGACCGTAGCAATTTGCATGGGTTTTATGCCAATATATATAGCTATTAACGTAACCTAACAAAACTGCGGTATGTCAACCGCATTTAATGACCATAATGTCGATATTTCCATATCTTATTGGCTCAATTGTGTTGCTTCCACTGATTGAGTAAACTCAAAACCTAGAGAAAATATCCAGCATAGACAAAGAACAAGATACTATATATTCATTCTGAAGTACCAGTAACAAGGAATTTCCTTAAAAAAAAGACTTTCAAACACAGACAGAAATATGGCAAACAGCATAACCCTGATCAGATTGCACATCTGTGTACATCTGTGCAGTCTGATAAGGGTCTATGCTGTTTGCTACAAGAAGGCTGACTAATCTTTCTTACTCTTTCTCAATAATTCTTTGTAAGCCAGATCTGCTTGTTTCCGCCTATGTTCACCATTTAATGATGTTCTGGCTATCCGCACCACTGGCAAATCAACACCCAGTTAACTGGCATTCCATAATGGTAGATTAAACATTTGAATGTGGAAAAAGTATGTTTTCTATGCCTTTTTCCCCAATATATGTTTTCTGATATTTATTGGAAACGACTTTGGAGGGTGTTTTTTCTGTATTTTTATTTTTTTCTATATTTTTTTTATTTTCCTGATTCTCTGTTAATGATGTGTGTTCTGGTCTTCCACACTTGTTTAAAGTCGTGATTCGTGGTTGGGAGTTGTCTGTTATTATTTGTCTGCTTTTATTCCTATTTTTTTTCATTTTTGGCAGCATTCGAGCATCATTTCTAGTCACCTTGACCAGTTTAAGACGATCACATGAGTACCAGTGACTACATAAGTACATATAAAAGCTATTATCAGTTTTACATACCGGTATGTACAATATAACTACCCTACCGTCTGCTTCGTGTAAACCTGCCAATTTATTATGGCTATATGAACATTGCAAAAACTATATGTTTTCCATTAATATTTCATTTTAGCGAAATTTAAGAATGAGACTATTGTTTATTTCATAAAAGTCGGTCAGAAATTCACTTCATTTTGAAAAATTCGCTTTCCCTACGGCAATTAAACATTGGCAAAATGTCTACGGCGTTTTTATTAGAACAGGGAAAACATCACATTGTTTTTCTAATTTCGAATATAGAATCGGAGCTTACCAGCCGATGTAACCGTGACGATGGTGGACACAATGACCATTCCACATAGCAGGCAGTTCTGACACACAGTGTCCAGCAGGCTTCGTCTATCGTCCAGCATGGCAGACGGTCACACTGAAAATGGAGGCAAATATATGTGGCAGTGACTGAAGAAATGGAATGGCGAACAGTGCAGATCCTGATCAGACTGTGCGGATGCACAGGCTGATCTGGATCTACACTGGTCGCAAAACCTATAAGCCCCATTTCTCCAGTCAAAACAGCATATGAGATATGAGTGCATGTGTAACAGAAGAAAGTTCTGCCCTCTTGGTGCGTCATCTGTATGTGTGAATGTGACTGGAGAAATGGGGCTTATGGCATTTGTGACCAGTGTAGCTCCTGTTCAAATAGCACACTCCTGAAGCCTGCTAACGATCTTAGATTCTATATTGCTTGTTAGAAGCATCACAGGTGTTTCATTGATGGAATGGCAAACACGGAAGATCCTATTCAGACTATATAGATGCACAGACTGATCTGGATCTACACTGGTTGCAAAACACATAAGCCCCGTTTCTCCAGTCCCAGCCACATGTACAATGGGACTTTATAGTGTAATAACAAGAGTAATAAAAACCAATAATGCACTAGTGTAATAAATACCGCTACAGAAAATACTTTATGCGATAATTAAAGCTTCACTGCATGATGATGTGATTATAAAATAAATGATATCTAACATTTGTGTTGATGTAATATGAATATTCATTAACTCTTTGCATGCTGGGAAATTTTCAGGATATAAATAGTTTGAAAGAAGCAGACGACAATGCACTGTATCTTCTTTTTTATTTCTCCCTATAAATATCCTGAATATGTCTTGGAATGTCATTAGAATTGAGTCCACTGGACTCAATTCTAATGAAATTGCGAGACATATTTACATAGATAAATAAGAAACATGCTCATAAGTTGTTGGATGTTATTTTCACCGCTAGCATACAAAGAGTTAAACTGATTGACTGGCTTGTTTATTGTGAATTTAGCACATTCATTTAATAAATATCATATTAAATCAACAAGACCATGTAAGATCGTCAATGTACACCATTTGCTGACAATTTCAGACCACACACATAAACGCCCCTATCTCTACCAAAGGGAACAATTTATGTAATGTGTATAAGAGATTAATTTGCAATCATCATAAAATAACCGTTTATGTGCCATAAATGAGAAATTATGACTTGTCCCATTTGCAAGTTGTGTGAAAATTCACCAGAAACATCTTAATTATCATTCATCAAAAATTGGCTAAAATACCACATGTCACAGTTAATCAGAAATTTCCTCCAATCCTTATCTTCTTCAATGAAATATGAAGTATTTTTTCATCTCAATATATGTGACCTGTCACAACAAAAAAGGGGCTTTATGAGATTTTTACCAGTGTATCTCTTGATTAGTAATGAGTACGTACACTCAGCATATTGAGGATTTTGCTTACTCATTTCAAGCTGCCGATATGCTGTTTTGTTTGTGAAAAATCATAAATAACTTTGTGCTTAGAAGTATATGCCGCGACGACCATTAGAACCATCACATCGAGACGGAGTGGTCACAACATATACTTTCATTGAGAAATAACAAAATAAAATATTTAAAAATTTAGTACCCATAAAGGTGTATTCCAAATGTAATGGTTTAATGTGTCAACATTGTTTACATACCTATAATTCCAGCACAAAAATATTTACACAATTCCCTAACATTTGATTGGCCCGTAGCAAGTCTCTGTCCAAAATTTATATCCCAGTAAACTCCCAAGCAGAACTACTTTCCGTAACCGTGAGGCGCAGTTAAAATAATTCTTAAGAAAACGGAAAATAAACACATTTTCTTGATGAATTTATTTCAAATGCTGGAATTATAAGGAATGAATGGCCTTTTTGTGGAATTTATCGGGGATATAAACTTGGAAAAGTCACGGGAATACTGGACGAGGCCTTCCGGCGACTTTTCCAAGTTTATACCCCGATAAATTCCACAAAAAGGCCATTCATTCCTATAATAGCGAACAGTGCAGGCCTTGATCTGGGACTACACTGGTCGCAGTCAATATAATAATTTTTACAATGTCGAGTGTCGTAATTTTTGCAATACCCCATAGACTCTGAATATAGTATTAAACATTGTATGCAATACGACAGAACAAGGTTAAATCTTGAATCATTTTGATCAACTTTGTCAGATTAACGAGGTTTCTAATTAACTTCTAGACAAATTCATTTCAACCGGCCACTCGGGCTAATGGAAAAGTCTCCAAAATATTTTGCCACAAACCACAGGCTATAATGTGTAACAGATTGGAAAAGGAACATCAAGCTTCATGGGTTGCGCACTTAATATGTTGATGGTCCAATTTTACATTTTATTTTTCTTCTTTATATAAGATTGTTTGTTTGATTAATTGATTGGTTGGGGTTTTATGTCCATTCAACAGCAATGTCATGTACAGGTAATGCACAATCAACACTGAAAAGAAAACAATGCATCCTGATCCAGTGCCAGGCACCCTTACTACACCGGATCACTTGGCCACAGGTGTGAATCCCAGTAAGATTCACAATTTTCTGAAAGCGGTAGGACTATATACTTCTACAATACTGTACTGACCCTAAATCTTCTGACAGCTACACTGTTATTGGGATAAACCAGAAGCCGATTTCACCAAAATTGCAAAGTATCTTTTCTTGCTAAGTACACTTTGAGGGAGAAATTTTCAATTTAAGGATAAATTTATTAATTTTTATTATACTGAATTTATTACATTATCACAGCCATTTTGGCTGTGATAATGTAATAAATTCAGCATAATAATTCTGCATACGTTTGATCATCAAATATATGCAGTCATTATGGTCTATATGAAATAATGCATTTCGGGAAAAATAAATTATTTCTCCTGCAATGTTGGTGAAATAGGCTACTGTACAACCATACTAACCCTACATATTAGAACACTATTATGGAAAAACATACATTTTATATACATTTCCCCAGAATAAATGTTGTCCGAATATATAGGGTTATTGCGGTAACCTGATTCACCCCTGAATATTTTTACATGGACTGTACCACGTTAATTTTAGACTATTCCATTACCAGTAATCAAAAAAAGTGTTTTGTTTCAGACCGACCGACCGACTTACTGGATGTCTATAAAATAATATTTTTATGATGTTGACCCAATTCAGACTGCGCCTACACTTGTCCCAACACCCATAAGGTCTATTTTTTAGCCTAAACCCCTAGTACAATTACACATGCTAAATCTTAACTAAAATAACATGTTCTCAGATTTTAAGGAGACATAAAAGGCAGATTTAAATAGTTTAATCTTTAATCCAAACACTCTGATGAAGTGAAGCTCTATCCGTTGAAGTATTCATATCTGCAATGCAAACATCTAAGGTGATGTGATATCACGATATCTGATGAGTGGTGCATTAAAGGGCGTACGTAACACCTGCTTTGTCCGCTGATAAGATCGGAAATACACTCTGAATACCTGTGAAACATTTACCACTGGTATGCCTACACAATAAAATATTAATTGTCAGTTATGGTTGTGGTGCTGATGATGTTAACTCTTTGGGAAATTTGTGGGCTATAAATAGTTAAAAAATAGCAGATGACAATTCATTATATTTTCTTTTATTTCTCCTTATAAATGTCATGAATATGTCTTGGAATTTCATTAGAATTGTGTCCGGAGGCATATTTACAGAGAGAAATAAAACATATACTCCTAATTCGTTTGGCGGATATTTTCGCCGCTAGCATGCAAAGAGTTAATATAAACATTGATGATGACTGTGATGGTGTTATTAATGATGATTATATGATGAACATGGTGATGATGATGATGATGATGATGATGATGATGATGATGATGATGATGATGATGATGATGATGATGATAATGATGATGGTGGTGACAATATGATAGTGATGATGATGATGATGATGTTGATACAGGTGATCATGGTGGAGATGATGATGTTAATACTGGGAGTCACATTGATTATGGGTCAATTGGTTCAAGTTTTGCTTAACCCTTTGAACCCGAAAGCCCGCTATAGCGGTTTACGCAAACAGTGCAGATCCAGACGAGCCGGATCTGCACTTTTTGCCAGTAATTTTCATATTTTTGAAAACAAAAAATACGCCCTTTTTCATAAATGGTCAAGTCTGAAAATCATTTTGTGACGGTTGGGTTGGTTGCAAAATGAACATATCAAAATCCATTCCAGTTAATTAGGGGTGAAAGGGTTAAACCAGTGCTAGGAGGCATTTGTATCATAGACTGGTAGTCGTATTTCCCGATTATCATAGAACAATTGACTTTATCTTGTAATTTTTGAATGATGAAAAAGATGTGACGACAACACAAAGAATTAACTTGACTTATCTGGGTGACAACCTGCAGTGCTCAGACAGCAAACACTTGAAAGCCACTAAACATGTTGACAAAGAAATTGCGAACAAAATGCTAAAGTAGCCTTATCAATTAAATGTCACATGATATGCTTTGTAATGAATAGCTTTTTTGCATTCTTCAAACATGCCCGGTCAATTGTCAAGTGAGACTCTGCTTATGGAAAGTCCCACGAAAAATCAAAAGAACACACTTTGAATACCGGGTATATGCAAAAGGCCAGGAAGTACATGCTGAGTTTATAAATGAATGAATTTTTACAGTCAGACGAATATGGACATTTAACCCTTACATCTGAAGTGCTGCTAAAACATGTTTTTATTGAGAAATAAGGCAAACTATAAAAGCAACAGCAGATGAAAATTGTTGTGTGTAGCGGTCTAAGGGTTAAATAATTGCGAGATTCCAAATTTGGAAACTCACAATTATTTAAACTTTATTGCATTAACTGGGCTTTTGCAGGGCAGAGTATTAACCCATTACAGACGGGATACACTTTTAGTAGTATGAACCTTTTGAGAGAAAAATATCCCTATTTTCTTTATATCCTTTGGAAAGTATATGTTGTTACCACTCATTTGAACCGTCTCAACGAGACGGTTTAAATGAGTGGTAACAACATATACCTTTATCGATGAATGAACAAAATAATGAGATTTTTTCAACAAAAATCAGAGTATCCTCAGCATGAAATGGGTTAAACAAAACATACATTGTATAATACTACATGTAATACATATGCAAATGAGAATAGGCTACAGAAAACATGCCAAGTGATCAGTATGACTTCAATTTATGCTTCTTTGCTTATGCAATAAATAGAATCTATATGATGTTTGGCTTAGCCTTGTTGCTTACGAAATCAGCAAGCTCGTTTAATAAATATCATAATAAATCATCACTCGTGTAAAATCCTCTGTTTATTTCAATATTTAAATGTGCTTTCATTTTTCATATTTCTGACACAAAAACAGACATGAGAAGCAAGCACATGTGTGTGATGAGACAAAGCATGATTACATGGAGAGAGAGAGAGAGAGAGAGAGAGAGAGAGAGAGAGAGAGAGAGAGAGAGAGAGAGAGAGAGAGAGAGATAAAGGTAACTTGGTGAAACTTCTGAGGTCATAAATTAGTTCCCGCCCTTTAGCATGTTTAACTCTTACAATGCTGAATTAAAATTTGTCGTCTGCTGTTTATATTTTATTTTCCATTTTTCTGAACAAAAACATGGTTTGACAGCACTTTAGAATCATTTTCAATGGAAATGATTCTAAAATGCTGACAAACCATGTTTTTACCGAGAGAAGAGACAAAATATGACACAGCAGCAGACGACTATTTTCGGTTCCAGCACTCTAAGGGTTAAGGCTTAACACTGAATCCCATTGAAGCTATATATAAGAACATTTTAAGGTCAAGGAATTTTGTTAAACATTGAATCTGAACTTTGTGGCGGATGGATTTTAAAAATCTAATCCCAAATAATAATACTATCATTTATAAGGTTAGCAATAATAGACATTTCCACTCGGATTTACGAAACAGAAAATTGCAAACTTGGGTCTATATTGAAGTTGAGGTATAAGAAAAGAGGATAGTTGCCTAAGTTGGTATGCACTATAACCCTTGAAACCCTAAATAACTGGAATTCAATGGAATGGAATATGTTAATTTTCCGACAAATCCAATTGTCACAAAAAGGTTTTCAGACAATTCCATTTATAAAAAGTTTTTTTTTTTTTTTTATTAAAAAAAATATGAAAATTACTTGGCAAAAAGTGCAAATGCTGTTGCCGGCGAGCCGGCTCATCTGGATCTATACTGTTTGCAAATACCACTATAGAAAAGTCTGCAGTGTTTAAAGGGTTAAGCAAAATTAACAAAACAAAATCAATAGAGTTTTATATTAACATTTGGTATCTCTCATGATAAGTTGCATACCTTGACATACTTTGGTGCAATAAAATATTGAATACACCATATGAAAGAAATTTCAGTACTAATGTATATGGATTAATGCAGTCTGAACAGTTTTGCATTGAATTGAATGTTTTCAACCTGTTGCAACATATATTCTATATACCGTAGCAATAGGCGGGCAATGGAATAAACAGTGTACTCAACGGAATCCACTGTAACAGCCTGTCAACAGCTATCATGGTAAATTTAGGCCAGTAGCCGATTTCATCAAAATTGCAAAGTATACTGATCTAGCAAAGTATGCTTTGAGGGAGAAATTCTCAATTTTAGGATAAATTTAATAATTTTTATTATACTGAATTTATTACATTATCACAGCCATTTTGGCTGTGATAATGTAATACATTCAGTATAATAATTCTGCATACTTTGAATCATCAAATATATGCAGTCGTTAGATCTATATGACATAATGCATTTCGGGAAAAATAAATGATTACTCCCTCAAAGTATACTTTGTTAGAAAAGTATACTTTGCAATTTTTATGAAATCGGCTAAAAATCAAGTCATTTTCTTATTCTTTACAAACTACGAAATACCTCCGTTCGCTCAATAGCTACCCCTATCAGCTCTCCGATTACACGGCAGTCGAGATATAGTGGAGCCTCTCTATAAACGGCTGATTTCTCACGATCTGATTAGTTACCATCGCCATTAGTGCTCACTCATTAGTGGCTTTAAATAGCCGTGAAATCGGTGAAAAACCAGAAAATCACGATTCATTAAAATCAACCAACAAAGCCGAAAACATTAATAAACATTATCTGTCAGAAATCCACTCGTAAACAATTCCGACACAATGCTCCCTTCGCAATGACGCGTTCATAATAAAGTACCCTTGAAAAATAATTATGAAATTTTGCGATGCTGAATAATTTCTATATATTTCATTGTGAATATAATGAGGTTGAATATATGCTACACAAAAAATATACTTGCGTTGATAAAATCTATGTTTTGTGTGTGTAAGATGCTGAATTTGCATACTCATTCAAGTTCATCGACAATTAAAGATGAATCATGCGTATTTTCAATAGTAGATATTATGACGGCCCTGCTAAATATAAGATTAATTGATTGATTGCGTTTTCATGTCCCTTCAACAGCAAGGTCATATACAGTTAACCCTTACTACACTGAATTAAATTTTGTCGTCTGCTGGAAAATATTTATTTTCAATATTTTTCGATAAAAACCTGTTTTGACAGTGCATGAGAATCGTCTCTGGAGACGATTCTCATGTGCTGCCAAAACAGATTTTTTTTGTTAAGAATTAAGGCAAAAATGAAAAACAGCAGACGACAATTTTCGTCTCCCACGTAGTGGAAAGCACCGAACATTCGTCACTAAAATTACAATACAAAAAACTTTTAATGCATTTTGGGGAAAATGTATGATTACTCCCTCAAAGTATACTTTGCTAGATAAGTATACTTTGCAATTTTGATGAAATCGGCTACTGGTCTAGGCACCCTTACTACACCGGTCGCACATGTTGCACGGTCTCTATTGTCAGCCTGGCAACCTCAATAGGTTCTATTTTAACTCAGGCTTGTTCATACTGAGGACACATATGGACAAAAGAAACACACAAGTCATCAATTTTGTTCACAGTGAAAAAAGAATATTTGAAAACTAAAACCCAAATACACTAATGTTTATCACTATGATGCTATTAAAAGTTATATCATATTTTAAAACTAAGGCCCAAATGGCTCAAATAAATTTTAATTCTATTTCGACAATATTGAATTTCTGTTTGTTTCTACGATAATAATTTATACACGCCACACTGACTAACTTCAGTCTACGCTGTGTGTGTGCCTATGGAACAAATATTGAATAATGACCTGCTTTTATACGGCTTCACTCGAGAGTATCAGATTTTACGACTATAATAGGTATCAATTAATCATCTCGTGATTAAAATCCACGGCCTCACTTTCGTTAAGCGAATTTGCACATACAGTGCATTTTAACAAATAAATGAGCAAGAAAGGAGTTGAGTGAAATTTAGTATGTGCATTCAAATGTCACTACTGTACTCTTCAAGATCTTTCAATTTTCGATGACATTTGCGAAAACCTGATAGCAGCGACACAAACGTCAATTTACCGCCGACGCATATGAAGTTCTCAAGGCATACATATTTGAGAGCTTGTTTGTTTGTTTGTTGGGGTTTAACGGCCTATCAACAGCTAAGGTCATTTAAGGCCGGGTCAATGGGTTTAGTACTAAATCCCATAATTATATTACCTGTACAAGTACATGTTCAAGAACATGTACAAATGGGGGGAAACTACCAAAATCAGAACTGAATATTTATAATAACAAAACTATATATTCAGCCCTGAAATCAGAATAATCCTGATCTGATGTCAGGTCCTCGCCTCACCAGAATCACTTGGCCCCTCCCAAAAGCAGTAGGATCAGTAATAATCTTACTACTTGTATAATGGGCAATAACCCAATTCAACTCCCAGGCAACTAAAGATAAAAACGTACCGGAGGGCCAAACCAGGCAAAGCGTGATTTCTATAAGGAGGAACCCATACCGTTAATTTACGCCGTCTCATTCGCCCGACCACCACCCACCCCCACATGTATTTAAGAGACATTTGAAGTAAAATTAGGCAAAATCTTAGTCATTTGACCTTAACCTTCAGCATGGAGCATGGGCAGGCTAAGGTAGGACATTATTGTAGAGCAGAATTTATATAACCTTGAAGACAGGAATTCATTTGAGCCTTTACTAAACATGTTTTCTAATCCTATCACAATTTGTATGTACATATTGCATGCTTACTACAAATAAATAAATATTGTTTAAATTAAATTATTGATGATGATAAAAAAGCATATGAATATGACGTACAATTGGAGAGGCATTAAGTAACTACTCAAAGACTTCAATAACACAGATTTCTGATGGATACATGGTCACACTATTATTTATCAGTTGAAACATGATCAATTATAAATTATCAGATAATGAACATGCGGGAACTGGCGATAATTCGGGTGATATGGGATGGTGGCAAAAACATACATATGAGCTACAGCAATTATCTACAGAAAAAAATCATCCGATGAGAGGTTTGATAGAAATCTGCAGATACACCAGTAATTGATGCCATAATTAGACTGCTGAGTGGAAAAATGTACAATGCAGCATCTGTGACCAGCCTAGCCCCAGATCAGACTGTGCATTCGCACAGTCTGATCTGGGGCTATGCTGTTCACCATTGAGTATCATTGCCGCTTATCAAATTACATTCTGAACTGACTGCTGTGAATGATCACCTAATGACATTTGCCACCAGACCAGCCCAAGATCAGGCTGTGCATCTGAAGGACTGGTGTGAATGGACACATGAAATGATCAGGATATACATAATTTGTATTAATGCAGTTAGTTACATTTTACTTGTGGATTGAAAGAGCACCTTATGACATCTGTGACAGGCATAAGTCAGTTCTGGGCCTATCCTGTTTGCCATTTAGTCAACAGAGTAACATTTCTTTGTTTTATTTATTGCCTAAGCACATCCTCATATATCATACATTGAAGCTGTAGTAATCACTTATTTTTATTTACGTTATTTACTCATTTCAATATTTATTATCACACTAGTATGGCATATACTGATTTTTACTACCCTGTGCATATGGAGTGTGAAAGACAAGTTTAAGCAATAAAACATGATCTACACTGTTTGATATAATACTCTTATAACCTTAGTTCCATTTTCTCCAAAACAAACAACGCAATTATAGATGCACTAGTGTGGGCGGAACAAAACATACGCTCATAAATACCTCAGAAATACCACAGCACTCGCAAAGTCATCATCCATTAACATATGACCTTAAATACCCGTAACGTTGAGCAAGCATTGTGTTTTCTATTAAACTTTTCATACCCCGATTGATAATCGGTATTTCGATAGATATCCCCTCAGATAGTATGTTGTACAATACGCGAGACACACTTCTGGAATTTTGAACTATAATTAAATTTAGCAAAATAACGCCCCCCTATTCGCTTCGGCGACTTCTAGATTTCTACACGCGCCAAGCTAAGACTCTCGTCTGCGTAAAATGTCTGCTTCATTTGATCACAATGGTCAATCAACGATGATTTGCACATTTTTTGTAGGGAAAAACTATGAACGGTGCAAATGAAATAATTGAATTGCAGACATTTTTTGTGCAGCTTACGAGAATTATTTTCAAATATGTGTCGCACCAAGACAGAATGGTTTATTTAGTATTTGACCAGTGTAGGCCCTGTTGTGTCGGAGAAACATGAAGTCAGGATCTGTGTGTGCGTTACCTGATCAGGGGCTATACAAAACAAAAACTCAATAACACAATTTTGTCACGGTGCGCCAAAGCGAAACCCATTAATTACTGCTAGAATGGCAAACAGTATAGACACTGATCATAGCATCTGATCTGCTTCTGGAATCTACACTGGACGCTAAAGCAGAAAGCTATTTTTCGTGATTTGTCACCAATTTACATTCAAGTGAAAGTGTTAAATTGAACCATACAGAAAACATGACTAAAATTTCACTAACAATCGCTCGGATACAAAGATATGACTATCAAGTTACACACAAGCGATATTTATAATCAATTTTGTTTTCACAATTGAAGTACAAATCAAAACAGAAACCCCCCACGTGGCCTACAGGTAAGTGTTTCCAGTTTGATCTATTACAATCCCATAAAAAACATTTTTCCGCTTGATTGATCGATTAACCCATTTCAGTGCAAGGAAAAATTAATTTTTGTTGAAAAAATCTCATTATTTTCTTTATTTCTCATGCATAAAGGTATATGTTGTTACCACTCATTTGAACCGTCTCGTCGAGACGGTTCAGATGAGTGGTAACAACATATACTTTTGAAATGAAATAAAGAAAATAGGATTTTTGCCCCCAAGAAGTTTATAATACTATAATTGTATCCCGTCTTTAATGGGTTAATAGACAATACCAGGGTAGTGTCTTTTGATATCAAGTTTATCAGGCAAGGCTAGGAATTGCTAGCTGAATGTCAAATATAAAATAGTTTTCATTGAAAAGAAGGCTGACTTTTAACTTTATTGTCAGGTCCTACATGGACAATAGCAGGCGAGTGTACTTTGATGTCAGGTTGATCAGGCAAGGCTAACAGACATTATATATCTATCTTATATATAGCTATCTTAATTTTGTTGTTGTCTGCTGTTTATTTTATATTTTCCATTTTTATCATCAAAAACATGCTTTGACAGCACTTTACAATAATTTACAACATGCTCTGACAGCACTTCATAATCATTTCCATTGGAAATGATTCTGAAGTGCTGTCAAACCATGTTTTTATTGAGAAATAAGGCAAGATATAAAAGCAACAGCAGGCGACAATTGTCGTGAGTAGCGGTCTAAAGGTTAAGAAGTTATCAATGTCTTCCCCGCCTGGGAGAGTGGCAGGTAAACCTCCAGGAATTAGACACATTCTAATTACCACATGAATGAATTAAATATGTTTCTAATTCCCAGAGTCCCTATGGAAATAACAGTAGTGGCAGCCTTGTGGATATCTAATAACACCACTCACAGACTGTTGACAGTCTAATTCCTGCCTATTGGATTATTTATCCTGTCTAATTCCCCAGACAATGACAGGTACATTTGACATATAATTAAACCCATGCATCTTAACCCTTAGCCTGCTGATCGCGAAAACTGTTGTCTGCTGTTGCTTTATATTTTGCCCTGTTTCTCAATAAAAACATGGTTTGACAGCACTTTAGAATCATTTCCAATGTCGAAAATAAAACATAAACAGCAGACGACAACATTTCATTCAGCAGCCTAAGGGTTAACCCTTTCACCACCACAGGCATGTATAGTGGTATTGGCAAAACTGTAGATCCAGATGAGTCGGCTCATCAGGATCTGCACTTTTTGCAAGTTAATTTTTGAGAACAAAAATACCCCCCTTTTCATAAATGGACTAGTCTGAAAATCATTGTGTGACGATTGGATTGGTAGGAAAATTAACATATCACTCTCCATTTCAGTTATTTAGGGGTGAAAGGGTAAAACAGACATATTTTCCAGAGTGACAGGCTTACGAAGGTTCCACTGAATGTTAACAAAAAGATGTTGTCTTTTTCATATTTAGGGGTGAAAGGGTAAAACAGACATATTTTCCAGAGTGACAGGCTTACGAAGGTTCCACTGAATGTTAACAAAAAGATGTTGTCTTTTTCATATTTAGTGGTGAAAGGGTAAAACAGACATATTTTCCAGAGTGACAGGCTTACGAAGGTTCCACTGAATGTTAAAAAAAAGATGTTGTCTTTTTCATATTTCAATAAAACATATCCTTATTGCAAATGACACTAATTACAGTGAGTAATGATTTGACATGTTAAAGAGTATGATCTCCATAAATATGATGCCATCTGCTATTTTATAATTGTTCATTTCTTTCAATAGAAACATGCTTTTATTGCACATGAGAATCATATGTATCATGTTTATAGTAAATCAAAATGCCATCGCCACTATCGCGGTAGGGCATAATGTGACAGGTTAAACAGTATGATCTATGTAAATGTCATGTATTTTTTGACAATAATTGTGAAGATATAGCTTAGTACGAGTAAACAATTTAAAGACCCATGCATAGACACTCAAAATGAGCGAAAATAATAAAATGGTATGGTAGTAATTCTCTACACTGTTGTACCGATAATAACGTTCGGGGCCCTGGCTCTCACGCTTTCAACCTTATCTCATCTCAATATTAGTGACTTGCCGTGAGACAAACAGGCTTATTGGATTTGCGACCAGTGTAGGCTCAGATCAGGCTGCGCATCTGCGCAGCCTGATCTGAGCCTACACTGGTCGCTAGTAAATCGGGGGAATCATTCTGGCGTCTGTATCTACACGTTTTGGTCATTTGGTCGTTTATATCAAGCTGAAGTACACGATACATGTACTACAATGATAAACGAAAGGTAAAATGGTTTAATATCCCAGCAACAGCTAAGGTCATATAGAACAGGATCTCGGTGTCAAATCTTATCCGAAATACAAGTGTGCGAGACGAGACGATCAGGAGCTACACAGATCTAAAACTCAATAAGCCCCATATTGTCAATATGGTACATATTTCGTCCATATTGAGGTAATAATGCCAAAAATTGGCAAAAAATGTGAAAATTGTAAAAACATAAAAATATCAATCTGAAATATAATATACCGGTAGTACTCACAAAGTTTATTGAGTAATAAGTTACATCAATTTAGATAGACAATTAACCCTTAGACCGCTAGCTTTTTTTTTTTGTCGTCTGCTGTTTATTTTCTATTTTCAATTTTTATCATCAAAAACATGCTTTGACAGCACTTTAGAATAATTTACAACATGCTTTGACAGCACTTCAGAATCATTTCCTCTGAAGTGCTGTCAAAACGTGTTTTATTGAGGAATAAGGCAAGCTATAAAAGCAACAGCAGACGGCAATTATTGTGTGTAGCGGTCTAAGGGTTAAGAGTTCCTCTCCTTGAAGTATATTACAGATCCTGATCAAAGAGTGATCATACAGATTACTAATCTTTATCTACACTGGTCACAAGCAGAATAACACTGCTGTATAGCTGGCTGCTATTTTAAAGTGATACAGTCAGCGGACAATTACCTGGATAAGAAAGTAATCACCGTTTCAAGTGGGAACTGAAAAAATTACCACCGTGGTTGAATTTAAAACTTCTCCCCCAGGCAGCTACCGTAACTACCAACATGAGTGCATAATAAAAACAAATCTTGTACTTTAATTCTTACTAAGCTGAATTAAATTTTGTCGTCTGCTGTTGTGTGATTTTTATTTGCTGTTTTCTCATGAAAAACATGCTTTATTATTATTATTATTATATTGCCTGGCAGCATCTGAAACGGGTAAGATTATTTGGTGTTGAAATTAACAATGCTCAATTAAATTGTCGTCTGCTGCTATTTTTTATATTATTTTTTTCTCATCATAAACATGGTTTGACAACACTTTAGAATCATTTCCAATGATTTAAAAGTGCTTTTAAATAATTTTTTATTGGGAAAGAAGATAAAATAGAACAACAGCATATGACAATTATTCCAATCGTTAATGACCTGTTGATATCTGAATCTGACTACTGTGTTCTTCAAAAGATGTACACGACACAGGCGTCTATTTCATAGAGGAATTATTTTTAACAATTTTCAGATATTTCTCCAATAGAACAAACACTACAGGTATATGCCTCCCAGCTCTACTGAGACCAGGTACAATATAAAGCAAATAGCTTCGTAATTTCTATTTTCTTACCCGCATATGTGACCTTTCAACCGTAAGTATTTTGTTAGGTCACAGTGTCTCATGTAGCTCTCAAATAATACAGAAGATGGGTTGACGATATTACACCCACATTGTGGTTGTGGTTATCACCATTTCTATTATGTCTCATCTTATACCCGACTGTGACTGGAGAAATGGGGCTTATGGCATTTTAGCCCGTCTACTGCCAGATCTGACAACACACTCCTGCAGCCTGATAAGGATTGATACTGTTTATTAGAACCATAATTGGTTTTTCGCTGACTGAATAATGAACAGTGCAGATCCAGATCAGGCTGCGCGGATGCGCAGACTGATCTGGGTCTACATTGGTTGTAAATGCCATAAGCCCCATGTCTTCATTCAGAGAGATCTGGGTCTACACTGGTTGTAAATGCCATAAGCCCCATGTCTTCATTCAGAGAGATCTGGGTCTACACTGGTTGTAAATGCCATAAGCCCCATGTCTTCATTCAGAGACGCATATTATATGTAATTATGACTGGAGAAATGTGTTTTTATGTACCCCGCCTACAGTCGCCACTCTGTCCGTCTGTTTGTCCGAGATTTTCGTTAAAGTTTTCGGCAACTTAATATCTCTGCAACCGTAAGTCACATTGGCTTGCAACTTCATATAGCCCACCAATGTGGCCCAAGTTATCAAGGTCATGTATCCCTACAAAATATTTAAGCAAGTATGAAGTTTCAAGCTAATCTGACTTACGGTAACGGGAGATAGTAAGGAGCCAAAAATGTTAACTCAAATCTCAGACGGACAGGGTGGCAATTATATAGAGACGCGCATTGTGATTTTGTACCTAAGAACATGTGTGATATCTTATGAAAAATATTGACAAAATTTATCATATTTTCCTTAAATTATATTGAAAGATGATGAAATTTTCATAGCAAATGCGGAATTCTATTCCGCATTTGCTATGAAAATTTCATCATCTTTTGATATCATTTTAATCATTTACAGAAAATATAACAGTGTCTGTAAATGTATTTCATGAAAAATCGCACATGTTCTTATAATGTACAAAATCACGTCTCATATGTACGTCAAAAATGGTAAATAAAAATGTTTCAAATATTCATACACCTAAATGCATAGTCGGATGGGTTACCACCTCAAAACCTCCCATAACTGTAACTGAATAGCAGCTAATCGTTAGGAACAAGATTCAGCCAACGACATTATTCAACAAACAAACAATCGTCTGTGAAACATGCACAGATCCAACAGTCTCCCCCACGAAGACGAGTCGATTGATTTAACAATACGTTACCGTCTTACTGCAACAATGCAGTTAACCAACCCTCTTGATGATTTCAATAACACTTATTATGTGTATCTATATCGTACAATATTGTTAAAGCCTGTATTGTGTGAGAACCGATGGTGTCGAGTATTGTTAACTGAGAATGCACCGTCTGAAAGGCGGCATATTTTAACCAATTTAAGAAATTCGGAATACAATTTTAGTATGGAGCAAGGTATTTCTGTAGCCAATTTCACCAAAAATTGCAAAGCATACTTGTCTAGCAAAGTGTACTTTGAGGGAGTAATCATTTATTTTTCCAGACTCAATTCAAATGAAATTACAAGACATATTCATGATATTTACAGGGAGAAATAAAAGAAAATATAATGAATTGTCTGCTGCTATTTTTAAACTATTTATAGCCCACAAGTTTCCCAGCATGCAAAATGTTAAAATACGAAAGAACTGCCAAAGCATAGCACCGTTCACACTAATCTATAGAACCACTTAGTAAGGCACATTTTCATTTGTCATTTTACATTATAGTGTCAGTAACAGACAAAACATTCAACAATATTTATCTATACGGCCGGGCTGTCTGCTGACAAAAAGGGGGCCTTAAGTCGATTGCGACAAGCACAGTCCCTGATCAGCCTGCGCATCCGCGCAGTCTGATCAGGGCCTTTGCTGTTCGCCATTCAGTCACCGAAGTAGGCACTGTCATCAGCAAAACGATTAGACAATAATCGAAGTATGTGAATACGAAAGAGGACCATGATCTACGATAGTTGTAAATATCTTAACCCTTTCCCTGATAGAGACGACTTTTGACGCCTCTGCAGAAGATGTCTTTTGAAAACATTGTGGGAAAAGGAGAAATTGCTTGTAACAAGCAATTTCTCCTTTTCCCACAATGTTTTCTACTCTATCAGATAATTTAACCATCATTTGACCCAGCATTTGATTCTTTTATTCAGATGTTTTCGATTTGGATGAGTCGAAATATCGCAAAACAGGGAAAGGGTTAAGGCCCCCATTCTCGATCTGCGGTCTATTATTATCATACACAATGATGAGATGCAGAAACGATACAAATTTCAAATTCCTTACCTGTACGTTTTTGTTTTGATAATATAATCCAAGATCAACAGGAATGCTCGCGATTTCAAATGTTCACAAACACCATCTTAATATAAAGTATCGAAATCGCAAAATTCATCGACGCCACAAAATCGTGCGGATTCCAAGACACACACGATACTGCATCTGTTGATTAAAGTAAATGAAGATCTCTTCTTTGCCTGTGTAATATTAATATAATATGATCGGCCATGATAAAATGGTAAAATATACATTTTTTTATCAGTGTATCTCATGATCCGATAGCAAGCACCTGCAGATTTGAAATTAATTATCTCAATGGTTCATTAGTAGCGGGAAAAATGTTTTGCATCCTAACTGGCAAACAGTATAGGTCTTAACCCTTACAATGGCGAACTCATGTTTGTCGTCTGCTGTTTATTTTAAATTTTTCATCATCATCACCATGGCTTGACAGCATTTTAGAATATAAAACTACAGCAGACGACAATTTTTCGAATTTGTCGAACGCGGATGCCACCTGCAGCATATTTGAGAAACTGTGACAAATTGGTTAACCGAAAAGTGTGACGGACGGACAGACGGACAGACAGACGGACGGCAAGACGGACGGACAGATGGACGGTCCAAACACTATATGCCACCCGTTTCTTCGAAACCCGGTGGCATAACAACATCAGACGACACTTTTTGCTTCTAAAATGCTGCCAAACCATGTTTTTATTGGGAAAGAATACAAAATATAAAACAACAGCAGACGTCAGTTTTTGTTTCCCATATTCTAAGGGTTAATCAGATCGGCGCATACACTGGTCCCAAAAACGATTTGAACCCATTTTTTCATGGCCATCAATTATTTATCTTAAATCCAGGTAGTCTGCATGAAAATCTGCCTCCCAAGCAAACCTTCCAATTAGCAGAAATCTTTATTAATTCTGATTGACAGGTTAATTCCAGTTTCCACTGCTATATGCATAGACATTCTATTCTGTAGTAGCGGCAATAATATTTTGCACCCTCTCTGATAAACCATATAGGCATTAACCCTTACAATGCTGAATTAATTTTCGTTGTCAGGTTAGCACTTAGAATGCAGGAAAAAAAAATTGTCGTCTGCTGTCATTTTATATTTAACTTCTTTCTGAATAAAAACATGGTTTGACAGCACTTTAGAATCATTTCCACTGGAAATGATTCTAAAGTGTTGTCAAAGCATGCTTTTGACAAGAAAAAATGAACAGTAGATGATAAAAATTAATTCAGCGCTGTAAGGGTTAATACAATGTAAGTGCTCAGCATACTTTCCAGAAATTATATCTTAACCTTTTACGGAAATACACTTTAATCCAGTTGTGAATTATGCATAATATCCTGTTGACAACTAATTACGCATAAATATCCCGATGGAAATGATTAGAAATCACAATCCACAAATACTCGCCGTTCGACGGTTAGTGTATAAATGGATATTCTAACCGCAAAATGAAACGTATAACCTCAGATCTATTTTGAAAATTGAGATACATCACTTATGTTTTCATTGCGTGTTTGATATCAAGATTTTATTCTAATTCATACACTGCCCTTGTATTGAATGATTCCTTAAGTTACACACAATTGTATTTGCTTGTATTTAAGTTAGAAATTCAATAGACATGAAAAATGTAATACATGTCACCTTTTGAACGGTGGATTTACTTTAACATTAACTTGCGAAAAGTTAAACTTTTCAAATGAGCATCCTAGAATAACATCAACTGTCGCTTATCGGAAAATAAACACAATATCCTGTCAACTCCGACACTTAGTTTCACAACTCCCTGTTCGGTGAGGGAATCAGCAGGTATTCCAATTTCACTCAGAAATCAACAGTTCTTCAAATTCTCAATTATCCCATAAAAACTCCCGCGTTTGTCAGCAATTCAACTTGAATTCCACAATTAAACTCAATAAAGTGTGTCCGGGTTAAATTGGAAATCAAATCTAGCAAGATTATTTTCCAACAAGATTTATTTTATCTTCAAAACTCCTTGCACTATTAAACTCTTGTAATTACCTGGATATCCAACAATTACATGCTTTGGAGAATGCCACTAAAATCGTACAACTCAATTAAATGCCAATTGTAATCTGTCGCCGATACTACAATTCTGCCACAATATTCAACAGCGACAACGGGTCAAGCTTGCCCTACAGAATTTCTCTTACAAATAATCCCGATATCACTGAAGACATAACACTATCATAACAGCATAGTAATAAGCCGTTGACATACAACTTACCTCTATCATACTCGCAGTAATACCACACCGCGAGAGAGGTAGCCAATAGGAAACCTTCAATCAGTTAACTCTTTCAACGCTGAATTAACGTTTGTCGTCTGCTCTTGCCTTGACAATTTTTTTATTTCCGCTCTTTCAGATTGGATTTCAACTCGTACATTCTATGTTTTAGTGTTTATGCCGCACTGTCTCTTCACATTACTTGTCTAGTTCGAAAATACACTCGCCAATATGAGTTGATGAGTGGAATTGTATATGTCTGCTGCTGTTTATTTTTTATTTTCCATTTTTCTTATCGAAAACATGCTCTGACAGCATTTAGAATCATTTCTAATGGAAATGATTCTAAATGATGTCAGACCATGTTTTTTTTATTGAGAGGAAAGACAAAATATGAAACAGCAGCAGACGACAATTTGTGGTTCCACATTCTATGGGTTAAAACGAAATGATTCTAAATGCTATCAGACCATGTTTTTATTTAGAGGAAAGACAAAATATGAAACAGCAGCAGACGACAATTTGCAGTTACACATTCTATGGGTTAAACAGGGATTCAGCTGGCGATCGCCACTTTCGCAATTGGCGATAAAAATAAACAATTGGCGATTAAAAATTACAATTTTCGAAAAAAAATTTTTTTTTCGAAATTGTAATTTTTTATCGCCAATTGTTTATTTTTATCCTATTGGTTATTCCTTTTTTTTTTTCTTCCTTTTTTGGAAGTGGCGATTTTTTTATTTTCCCCAGCGGAATCCCTGGTTAAACCACCCTTTAACACACTACATTCAGAATACACCTTTACAGGTATGAAATATTTTACATATTTTCTTGCATTGTTATTTCTCAATGAAAGTATATGTTGCGACCACTCATTTGAACCGTCTCGACGAGATGGTTCAATTGGTGGTCGCGAAATATACTTCTGAGCACATATTTTTCATTCAGTCCCAATCCCTAAAAGTAATATGATTAGTACTAATCATACCACCGGTACTTCTATAATTGGTACAACCGGATTCAACTCTCAACAAGGAAGCCAGAAATGTACATGAGGGCCAAACCAGGGATATTGTGTTCCGTTAAGGACGAAACCCGTCATAAAATAAACCCTCGCATGCTTCCAATTAAATTCATTGTTAACCAATGGCATCAATTTCAAGAAAAGAAAATTTCCCCTACCCATGCACTCATCTAATTCCTAGATAGTGGGATGGGTTTCATTTTCTGATTGGTATTTTACTTCCGTTCAACAGCCGGTAATGCACCTGTGTGGTTTGGTCACTGGACAATCAGTATTAACCCTTAGACCGCTACACACAATTGTCGTCTGCTGTTGCTTTTTTATCTTGCCTTATTTCTCAATAAAAACATGTTTTGACAGCCCTTCAGAATCATTTCCAAATGATTCTGAAGTGCTGTCAAAGCATGTTGTAAATTCTTCTAAAGTGCTGTCAAAGCATATCTTTGATGATAAAAATGGAAAATAGAAACTAAACAGCAGACAGCAAAAAATTAAGATAACAGTGTAAGGGTTAACTGGATTGGATTGTGCTATGTTGATTTTCCAACAAATACAATCGTCACAAAATAATTTTCAGATTTGTCCATTTATAAAAAGAGTTGTGTTTTTCTCTAAAAAATATGAAAATTACTTGCAAAAAGTGCAGATCCTGATGAGACGGCTCGTTATGAGCCGGCTCATTTGGATCTCCACTGTTTGCCAATACCACTATAGAGGTATGAAGTGTTGAAAAGGTTAAAATTACAATAAAAACTTTCAGCACTGAAATATTAACCTGATCCAGTGCCAGGTTTATCTTATTACACCCATTTGTGGGATGGAAAACAACTATTATTTTACTACCGTCCTTAGGTGCAATTCGCGGTATACTTGAGTAGACTCGGTTACATGTCTCTTGTGTGTGGCCATCTAATCAAGCAAGAAATTGTCTTCGGTCAAAACGTCACTCCATTTAGATATCTAAATCGGATAGAAATTTTAACTTCCACAATACCCGTTTAATACAAGTGATTTCGTAACAAGGATCAAAGGATTTTTTTCCAATACTTGAACAAGAAATTAACTCTTGCCAATCTGAATTAAATTTTGTCGTCTGCTGCTTGATTTTTATTTTCCATTTCTTCTCATTAAAACAATGATTTGGCAGCACTTTGGAATGGAAATGATTCCAAAGTTCTGTCAAATCATGTTTTTATTGGGAGAGAATACACAATATAAAACAACAGCAGACGACAATTTTCGTTCTCAGCATTCAAAGGGTTACCAACCCAGTTAGATTTTATTGCCGGTGTACAAAAACGATATGAGAGTATGCTACCAGTAGGTCTTGATCATCCAGAACATTTTGATGATGGTAAAATACGGCAACGGGAGAAGATATTTCAGGCCATACATAATTATATCTCCGTTTCCTGTAACCCGACCGATCCGCTAAAAACGGTGCGACCCGATTTTTTTAAATGCAATTTTGTTTACAATGTTTTATTTGTTTTTTTTCTTCAATTTTTTTTTTTTTTAAATTTAGTGCTACAGTGGGTTAAAAGGGTTAATATAATCTCTGGCCCTAAATGGCATACATGTTCATACAACAACACATACAGCAATTGACATACTTTTATTGCAAGTGTTAAAATATTGTACCTTTTTAATATTAATAATTTTTAAATTCAATATGTCATGTGACAGAAAAAAAAGAAATCGCCTACCGACCAACCCACTTCTAAAATTCTGGGTCGGGTTACAGGAAACAAACAATTTTTTAAGGACGGCCTCAGTGAATGGCAACGTGTATACACTGATCAGATCATACAGAAATGTGCAGTCGTCTGGAACTGTACACTGGTCATTATTAACCCTTAGACCGCTACTCACAACAATTGTCGTCTGCTGTTGCTTTTATAGCTTGCCTTATTTCTCAATAAAAACATGTTTTGACAGCACTTCAGAATCATTTCCAATGAAAATGATTCTGAAGTGCTGTCAAAGCATGTTGGAAATTATTCTAAAGTGCTTTCAAAGCATGTTTTTGATGATAAAAATAGAAAATAAACAGCAGACGACAAACAAATTAAGATAGCGATCTAAGCGTTAAGTGTGCAATTGTCAACCCATAGACCAAATATATAACACATTGAATTAAAAATAGTGTTAAATCCAGTTATGAATAATCACGATAACAAATAAGTAATGCCTGCAATTTTACACTTGCTTAAACAAAACTAAATGTCTGTATTTTTCTTTTCTTAATCCTTTTCTTATAATGAAGTCTTAACCCTTAGCCTGCTAGGCACGAAAATTGTCTTCTGCTGTTGCTTTATATTTTGCCTTGTTTCTCAATAAAAACATGGTTCGACAGCACTTTAGAATCATTTCCTTTGGAAATGATTCTAAAATGCTGTCAAACCATGTTTTTGATGAGAAAAAATCGAAAGTGAAACATAAACAGCAGACGACAAAATTTAATCAGCATGGTAAGGGTTAAAACATGTGCTGGGCAGTATACTAGAACTATATCTTACGCAAATTCACAAGAAAATTAATTTTGATAATAAAAACAAAGGACAAGATTAAATAATTCATGTTTACCAAATACAAATATTCTAAATGTAAATACAGTCAATAATAGTAGTGTCCCATATTTTTCAGTAAACTATGTTATTGTCACATAGAAAGTCATTTCAAACATTAAAATGTTGGTGTTTAAAGTTCCATGTCCACTCAGTAGGCATAAACTGTTCTTTATAGGAAATAAATAAGTGTATAATTGTGCCACTATTCCACCAGTTCAAAACATTAAAAGTGCCCGCTACACAGATATAATCATATAGTAATATGTTTTTACTGATAGTGACTCGTGGTGCTATCAGGCTATTTTCATATGCAAATGAGGCATACTATTTTTTAATTATTTACATGTATACTAAATAAATGTGTCACCTGAAAACATAATATTTTCGACAGATTATAAAGTATGATCATTGCACATCAAAAAATAAATACAGATAATAAATAGTAATGTCCGTTAACATTTTAAGGAAACACGGTTATCGCCCCTGATATCAGTGTGGAAATTTATGTCTGATATAAAATGTATTATAATGCCAATATATATGTATAGCGGGCACTTGTAATTTTTAGAACTGGTGGAATAGTGACATAATTATACACTTATTTCCTATAAAGAACATTTTGTGCCTACTGAGCGGGCATGTGCCTTTAATTAATATCACAATAATGTATTAAAAAACTTATAAATCTACATAACTCTGGTTTTCTAATATAACCCTCACTACGCGGGAAACAAAAATTGTCGTCTGCTGTTTTTCATTTTTGCCTTAATTCTTAACAAAAAAACCTGTTTTGGCAGCACATGAGAATCGTCTCCACTGGAGACAATTCTCATGCGCTGTCAAAACAGGTTTTCATCGAGAAATATTGAAAATAAAACTTTTACAGCAGAAGACAAAATTTAATTCAGCGTAGTAAGGGTTAACCCTAAGACCGATATCTTATTTTTGTAGTTGTCTGCTGTTTATTTTCTATTTTCCATTTTTATCATCAAAAACATGCTTTGACAGCACTTTATAATAATTTACAACATGTTTTGACAGCACTTCAGAATCATTTCTGAAATGATTAAGAAATGCTGTCAAACCATGTTTTCATTGAGAAATAAGGCAAGACATAAAAGCAACAGCAGATGACAATTGTTGTGAGTAGCAGTCTAAGGGTTAATACCCTTAAATTATATGCTTCTTATTTCAAAATAAACAGCAAAATGTCAGAAATTACTGAACTTCTGAAGCAGTTAGCAGCTATGATATTAATGATGAACAGTTTATATCTGTGCGAGTCAAGTCCTCACCCCAGTCTGCCAGTGATGACTTAATGTGCAACAAGATCGTACTTCAGCCCACGTATCCCCACTTCCTATATCCTCCAGACAAACAAATGCGCCTCTAATTCTCTCCACACGCCACTTGACTTCACAATATTATACTCTTATTCCACTCAGAGACCGATTGGAGCGGTGATCCGAGAAAAAAGGTCTATTTGAACAATTTGAAGGAGAATCGAAGATACACATTTTTTCTCCGATTGTTTTGTTATTTTTTAACCCTTACAATGATGAATTAAGATTTTGTCATCCGCGGTTTATTTTCGATATTTCATTTTTCTCATAACAAAATGATTTGACAGCACTTTAGAATCATTTCCAATGGAAATGGTTCTAAAGTGCTGTCAAACCAATTTTTTTTATCGAGAGAGAATCCAAAATATGAAACAATAGCAAATGAAAATTTTCGGTTCCCACCTTCTAAGGGTTAATAAAATTGTATCATGTTCAAATATGTGGTAACATGTACTTTCATTGCGAAAAAAATGTTGGTACATTTTGATTATCTGTGAATCAATATTTCATATGAAAACCAATCGCAATCTGAAGATACACAATTTTATCGATGAAAAAATCTTGGTATTTTCTTTGTTTCTCATCAAAATACATACAAATACTGGGTACCAGTAATAAGAAAAAAAATCATTCACCTATGATGTACAGGTTAATTTTTTATTTTATTTTGATTGCTAGGGTTTAACGGCCTATCAACAGCTGAGGTCATTTAAGGCCGGATCAATGGATTTAGTACTAAATCCCATATATTACCTGTACAAATGGGTGGAAAATCCCAAAATCAGAACTGAACATTTACATTACAAAGCTATATATTCAGCCCTGAAATCAGAATAATCCTGATCTGATGTCAGGTCCTCGCCACACCAGAATCACTTTGCCCCCTCCCAAAAGCAGTAGGATCAGTAATAATTTTACTACATTTATAATGGGCAATAACCCAATTCAACTCCCAGGTAACAAAAGAGCCAAAGATAACAAGAGCTGTAGGAGAACAGCATAGCTCGACTACGAGGGTTGTCGATGTACACATAGCTTGACAAAGAAGGTGGCTGCGGCCTGCATAAAAACCTTAACCAAGGTTGACTAAAAACATTAACCAAGGGAAATTAAGTAAGTAATTCAAGGTTAAATGTAGGTCAATGTCAGATATAGGTCAGGGGTTATTGATGTACATCACTAGGAGATAAAGTTTTCCAAGTATGGTTGCTGTAGGCCCAGGAGTATTCCATACACAAGCTAGAGTAAAAACCGTAACCAAGGGGAGATAACTAAGTAATCCAAGGATAAAAATAGGTCAAGGTCAAATATAGGTCAGGGATTATTGATGTACATCACTAGGAGATGAAGTTGTCCAAGTATGGTTGATGTAGGCCCAGAAGTATTCCATATACAAGCTTCACTAAAAACCTTAACCAAGGTTGAGTAAAAACCTTAATCAAGGGGAATTAAGTAAGTAATTTAAGGTTAAATGTAGGTCAAGGTCAAATATAGGTCAGGGGTTATTGATGTACATCACTATGAGAAAAGGTTGTCCAAGTATCGTGTCTGTATGCACAATAGTATTCCATGTACAAGCTTGAGTAAAAAGCTTAACCAAGGTCGAGTAAAAACCTTAACCAAGGGGAATTAAGTAAGTAATTCAAGGTTAAATGTAGGTCAAGGTCAAATATAGGTCAGGGGTTGTTGATGTACATCAGTAGGAGATGAAGTTGTCCAAGTATGGTTGGTGTAGGGCCAGGAGTATTCCATCTACAAGCTTGACTAAAAACGTTAACCAAGGGGAATTAAGTAAGTAATTTAAGGTTAAATGTAGGTCAAGGTCAAATAAAGATCAGGGGTTGTTGATGTATATCACTAGGAGATGAAGTTGTGCAAGTATGGTGGGTGTAGGGCCAGTAGTATTCCAAATAGAAGGCTGACTAAAAACCTTAACCAAAAGGAATTAAGTAAGTAATTGAAGAGGAAATGTAGGTCAAGGTCAAATATAGATCAGGGGTTGTTGATGTACATCACTAGGAGATGAATTGTCCAAGTATGGTGGGTGTAGGGCCAGTAGTATTCCATATAGAAGGTTGACTAAAAACCTTAACCAAAAGGAATTAAGTAAGTAATTGAAGAGGAAATGTAGGTCAAGGTCAAATATAGATCAGGGGTTATTGATGTACATACCTATGAGAAAAGGTTTTCGAAGTATGGTGTCTGGATGCACAATAGTATTCAATGTACAAGCTTGAAAAACAAGAGCTGTAGGAGAACAGCATAGCTCGACTACGAGGGTTGTCGATGTACACATAGCTTGACAAAGAAGGTGGCTGCGGCCTACATAAAAACCTTAACCAAGGTTGACTAAAAACATTAACCAAGGGAAACTAGAAATGTGGCCTGTCGGCACACGAATACCCCCACTGGCAGCCAAAGAAAACGAGGCATTTTTGATTATAAGCCATTTAGCAGAGCGTTTAGGTTTCAAACGCATCAAGTCTGTGACCTTGACCCTGGGCATAGTGTGATAATCCATGCATCGGTGTAGAAGATATAGAGCGGAAGGGAATTTCAATAGGTTTGACCTTTGACCTTCAACTATGACCTTGACCTTGGACGTATGTGCGTGGTTATTGATCGAGACACACCTTCTCATCCTGAGAAACATTTGTGCCAAGCCATTTGATAATCCATGCATCGGTGTAGTAGACATAGAGAGGAAGGGAATTTCAATAGGTTTGACCTTTGACCTTCAACAGTGACCTTGACCTTGGACATAGGTGCGTGGTTATTGATCGCGACACACCTTCTCATCGTGAAAAACATTTGTGCCAAGCAATTTGGGAATGTCAATATTTTTGACCTTTGACCTTCAACTGTGACCTTGACCTTGGCTGTAGGTGCGTGGTTATTGATCGCGATACACCTTCTCATCCTGAGAAACATTTGTGCCAAGGCATTTGATAATCCATGCATCGGTGTAGAAGATATAGAGCGGAAGGGAATTTCAATAGGTTTGACCTTCAACTGTGACCTTGACCTTGGACTTAGGTGCGTGGTTATTGATTGCGACACACCTTCTCATCATGAGAAACATCTGTGCCAAGCCATTTGATAATCCATGCATCGGTGTAGAAGATATAGAGCGGAAGGGAATTTCAATACGTTTGACCTTTGACCTTCAACTGTGACCTTGGACGTAGGTGCGTGGTTAGCAATTTGATAATCCATGCATCGGTGTAGAAGATATAGAGCGGAAGGGAATTTCAATAGGTTTGACCTTTGACCTTCAACTGTGACCTTGACCTTGGGCGTAGGTGCGTGGTTATTGATCGCGACACACCTTCTCATCATGAGAAACATTTGTGCCAAGCAATTTGATAATCCATGCATCGGTGTAGAAGATATAGAGCGGAAGGGAATGTCAATAGGTTTGACCTTTGACCTTCAACAGTGACCTTGACCTTGGACGTAGGTGCGTGGTTTTCCAAGTATGGTTGCTGTAGGCCCAGGAGTATTCCATATACAAGCTTGAGTAAAAAACGTAACCAAGGGGAGATAACTAAGTAATCCAAGGATAAAAGTAGGTCAAGGTCAAATATAGGTCAGGGATTATTGATGTACATCACTAGGAGATGAAGTTGTCCAAGTATTGTTGATGTAGCCCTGAAGTATTCCATACAAGCTTGACTATAAACAATTAACCAAGTCAATTCAAGGTTAAATGTAGGTGAAGGTAAAATAAAGGTCAGGGGTTATTGATGTACATCCCTATGAGAAAATGTTATCCAAGTATGGTGTCTGTATGCACAATAGTATTCCATCTACAAGCTTGACTAAAAACCTTAACCAAGGTTGAGTAAAAACCTTAACCAAGGGGAATTAAGTAAGTAATTTAAGGTTAAATGTAGGTCAAGGTCAAATATAGGTCAGGGGTTGTTGATGTACATCACTAGGAGATGAAGTTGTGCAAGTATGGTTGGTGTAGGGCCATGAGTATTCCATCTACAAGCTTGACTAAAAACCTTAACCAAAGAGAATTAAGTAAGTAATTCAAGAGGAAATGTAGGTCAAGGTCAAATATAGATCAGGGGTTATTGATGTACATCACTATGAGAAAAGGTTGTCCAAGTATGGTGTCTGTATGCGCAATAGTATTCCATGTACAAGCTTGAGTAAAAAGCTTAACCAAGGTCGAGTAAAAACCTTAACCAAAGGGAATTAAGTAAGGAATTCAAGGTTAAATGTAGGTCAAGGTCAAATATAGGTCAGGGGTTGTTGATGTACATCAGTAGGAGATGAAGTTGTCCAAGTATGGTTGGTGTAGGGCCAGGAGTATTCCATCTACAAGCTTGACTAAAAACGTTAACCAAGGGGAATTAAGTAATTCAAGAGGAAATGTAGGTCAAGGTCAAATAAAGATCAGGGGTTGTTGATGTATATCACTAGGAGATGAAGTTGTGCAAGTATGGTGGGTGTAGGGCCAGTAGTATTCCATATAGAAGGTTGACTAAAAACCTTAACCAAAAGGAATTAAGTAAGTAATTGAAGAGGAAATGTAGGTCAAGGTCAAATATAGATCAGGGGTTATTGATGTACATACCTATGAGAAAAGGTTGTCGAAGTATGGTGTCTGGATGCACAATAGTATTCAATGTACAAGCTTGAAAAAAAACCTTAACCAAGGGGAATTAAGTAAGTAATTCAAGAGGAAACGTAGGTCAAGGTCAAATATAGATCAGTGGTTATTGATGTGCATCACTAGGAGATGAAGTTGTCCAAGTATGGTGGGTGTAGGACCAGTAGTATTGCATATACAAACTTGACTAAAAACCTTAACCAAGGTTGACTAAAAACCTTAACCAAGGGCAATTAACCAAGTAATTCAAGAGGAAATGTAGGTCAAGGTCAAATATAGATCAGGGGTTATTGATGTACATCACTAGGAGATGAAGTTGTGCAAGTATGGTGGGTGTAGGGCCAGTAGTATTCCATATACAAGCTTGACTAAAAACCTTAACCAAGGCGTGACGGTGACGCGACGCCGACGCCGATGCCGACGCCGGGGTGACAATATAAGCTCTACTTATTCTTCGAATAGTCGAGCTAAAAACCTTAACCAAGGTTGACTAAAAACCTTAATCAAGGGGAATTAAGTAAGTAATTCAAGAGGAAATGTAGGTCAAGGTCAAATATAGATGAGGGGTTATTGATGTGCATCACTAGGAGATGAAGTTGTCCAAGTATGGTGGGTGTAGGGCCAGTAGTATTGCATATACAAGCTTGACTAAAAACCTTAACCAAGGTTGACTAAAAACCTTAACCAAGGGGAATTAACCAAGTAATTCAAGAGGAAATGTAGGTCAAGGTCAAATATAGATCAGGGGTTATTGATGTACATCACTAGGAGATGAAGTTGTCCAAGTATGGTGGGTGTAGGGCCAGTAGTATTCCATATACAAACTTGACTAAAAACCTTAACCAAGGCGTGACGGTGACGCCGACGCCGACGCCGACGCCGGGGTGACAACATAAGCTCTACTTATTCTTCGAATAGTCGAGCTAAAAACGTACCTGAGGGCCAAACCAGGCAAATCGTGATTCCTATATGGAGAAACCCCTACCGTTAATTTAAGCCGTCGCATTCACCCGACCAACCACCCACGATGTACAGGTTGAAAGAAAATATGTTTAGGACGTATTGTCACATTGTTTCTAATCGACAAAAACATGCTTTGGCAGAAAAAAACAAGTGAAAGTGAATGGGTTTAACGTCCCTGCAACAATTAAGGTCACATAGGGACTAGATCTCAGTTACGAGTCTCATCCGAAAGACTATAGCAAAGTGGGGTGGAAATACAGTGAAACCTCTCTAAACCGGACATCAAGCCAATGTCTGATCATATGTTTGATGGGTTAGTTTACCTCAGTTGTTAATGGTACAATGTGTAACTATTTGACCAGTTCTAAAAATTATGAGTGACCGCTATACATATATAATCATTTAGTAATATTTATTTTACTGATAGTGACGCGCGGTGGTATCAGGCTATTTTCATATGCAAATGAGGCATAATATATTTTACTTATTAATTAAATGAAAAATTAATGAAAAATTAATATTTTTCGACAGATTATAAAGTATGATCATTGCACATCAAAAAATAAATACAGGGAATAAATAGCAATGTCCGTTAACATTTTAAGGAAACACGGTTATCACCCCTGATATCAGTGTGGGAATTTACGTCGGATATAAAATGTATAATAATGCCAATCAATATGCGGTGTAATGGTAAATGAATGTGATTTTGCTAGAAAATGTCTAAGATGATGTCTCTGATATAAAGAACATTTTGTGCCTACTGAGTGGTTAAGCATGTACCTTTAATATGATTGTAAAACACGCAAGTACGTATCAGAATGGTTATACATCTGATTTACAGTGAAACCTCTCTAAGCCGGACACCCTGGGGACCTCCCAGGGTGTCCGGTTTAGAGAGGTTTCACTGTACTATGAATGTATTTTTTGCATGCCTATGGCGGGGATTGAACAACCTCTAGTATGGAAATCCAGTCTATCCCTGAAAAATAAAGAATAGTTGATGAAAATGAAGAAAAACATTTATAAATTTATTCACATCTTTTCGGGGCTAAACTGAAGCGGTACTATCTCTTATAATGTATGCAAATGATGGCAATATGTAATCACTGATAAGATAAACTCAGAACTGAACTGCTTGTAAAAACAGCAAACTTATTAAAACGTTACAAAAGTGTTGAAGTTGACTGCAGAATCAATTATGTGAAATATGAGCGAGCATCAAATATCACATGAGTACATGTGTTAACCCTGTCAGCCCTCAGTATATGTAACATGGTATTTTCCATATTAACTCTTTGCATGCTGGGAAATTTGTGGGCTATAAATAGTTAAAAAATAGCAGATGACAATTCATTCCATTTTATTTTATTTCTCCTTATAAATGTCATGAATATGTCTTGGAATTTCATTAGAATTGTGTCTGGATCTACAGTGTTTGCACATATTGGCTTGAAACGGCTCAATATACATGTACATGTATTTATCTAATGTCAAATTTTAGAATTGTATTCATCATTAAGTCTAGAATGAAGAATATTATTAACACTTTAATCAAAAGAACAATTTGATAAAAGTTTAATATGTTGGTTTAACTTATTTCATAAAGTTCATTATTAGAGTGAGTTTGATCTCAATGTCCTAAAATCAGGGACATACAGCTTTTGGTACGGATTTCAAGAGCCACACAGTTTTGACATTAGCTTTTTTATAAAACAAGAAAATATGGCCCGTTAACACAGACATGCCCGCTGTGGGAGATTGGAGAAACTGTGGCAAACTTCTTAACTGGACCAACTGACACATGGACATGCAGTCCAAACACTATATAGCCGACCCCCCCCCCCACCCCCCCCCCCCACCCCCCCCCCCCCCCCCACCACCACCCCATTGCCCTACCGAGACTGTGGGGCATAGAAATCCCCAATCAATTACTCAACAAATCAACCAATCAATCTACAGTTGGTTTGAATGCATTTTCAGATCCTACCTATTGTTGTACATAGCAGACAGTGTCGCACTTAAAACCAGTCAGTTTTCTTAAAATTTTGCCATATCATAATTAGTTAACAGAAAAAGTTAAATTAACTGCAATTATGTCCTAATGATTCCAATTATTTTAATTGAATGGCATCTGTACTAAAGCACTGCTCATTGATGTGAAACAAATACATATTTGTTTTCAATTAAAATTCACTAAAACAAAATGAAAATGAACAACGATATGCTAAATCCTAGCATAAATATTACCTTTATTACCAGAGTTATGAGATTCCGGAATAGACAGGATCCGGAATAGACAGGTTACATTATAATTGGGTTAATTGTCAAAATAAGCATGGATCTTAGATCCATGGATCCGGAATAGACAGGTTACATTATAATTGGGTTAATTGTCAAAATAAGCATGGATCTTAGATCCATGCTTATTTTGACAATTAACCAAATTATAATGTAACCTGTCTATTCCGGATCCTGTCTATTCCGGAATCTTGTTCATTCCGATCTCCTGATTTGTTTCCGGAAAAAGCTATATATTTCCATATAGTTAATCAGTGTATTCCGGCCCTTGTCTATTCTGAATTCCATCTCCTGTTCTGACCCCAAAAAGTAAAATCACACAGATATTTACCTGCATAATCTGGCCCCATAATTAGCTCGTTCCGAAGTGTGAATGTGTGAACAGCAGTATACGGATACATTGTGTGACTAATTATCCTAATGAGGGGCACAATAGCTGACCACTTGTTTGACATTCACACTATGACTCACAGTAGCGTATGAATAATTACGAACACAGTAATTAATGAGCGACTATTTTGGCGATTACAGTACGGTAGTTTTAAATTTGTAGGCAAAACCATTACTGCATTCATTTCAACCATTCTAAGTGAAATCGCTGTGAGAGCACCATGTTGGAAGGCAACATGGATGGTAACGTTATAAATTAACCCTTAGACCGCTATCTTAATTTTTTGTCGTCTGCTGTTTATTTTCTATTTTCCATTTTTATCATCAAAAACATGCTTGGACAGCACTTCAGAATCATTTCCATTGAAAATGATTCTGAAGTGCTGTCAAACCATGTTTTTTATTGAGAAATAAGGCAAGATATAAAAGCAGCAGCAGACGACAATTGTTGTGAGTAGCGGTCTAAGGGTTAAATACTTGTACATTGCACCTAAGATATTCCAACCCAACATAGTGCGCCACACAATGCTTGACGAGTGCAATATTGACAAGTAATACAGATAATCTGATTTTGACAGGTAAGTTCTGGAAATGTTTATTCCGGCCTCTTGTCTATTCCGGCCAAATATACTGGTCCCAATTGGCTGTTACACAGTAATAAAAAAATAGTAAAATTATCTCAGCAATGTAACTAATTTCATGCTGAGAATACTCCATTTTGTTTGCAGAAAATCCTAAATATTTTCTTTATACATGTATGTGCTTAAAAGTATATCTCGTCTCGTCGAGACGTTCAAATGAGTGGTCACAACATATACTTTTATTGAGAAAAAAGAAATTATTTTTAGAAATTCATACGCGTAAACATGAATTCCAAAAGCTATGATTTTATTTGCCAACATTTAAACCATTCACTGAAATATAATGTACTAACTGATTTTCAACACAAACATTTGTAAATAAAATGGTAATATTTAATTGGTTTATCTGGTGCCAGGCACATCAATTTATAAATTTTTGTCTCAATTATATTTTGCTGGAAGCACAATGCACTTGCCAGACTCAACAGCTGCCGGTAAGTAGAGAATACCAGGCTAGTGTCTTTTCATATCAAGTTCACGCAGGGCCAGGAAGAAGTGTGTAGGAATTCTGAGGCTTGGCCGGTTCTGAGCCGAGATATTTGTAATTTTTGTAGAATAAATAAAATTAGCAAAACAATATTCCTCTACTTTAGATTGTGAATACATCCACAGGTGGAAGACAGGTCCGAGTCTTCCACCTGTGAATACATCCACTGAACTCTCGCCCACAAATATGAGTCTTCCACCTGTGAATACATCCACTCAACTCTCGCCCAAAAATATGAGTCTTCCACTTGTGAATACATCCACTCAACTCTCGCCCACAAATATGAGTCTTCCACCTGTGAATACATCCACTCAACTCTCGCCCACAAATATGAGTCTTCCACCTGTGAATACATCCACTCAACTCTCGCCCACAAATATGAGTCTTCCACCTTTGTGAATACATCCACTCAACTCTCGCCCACAAATATGAGTCTTCCACCTGTGAATACATCCACTCAACTCTCGCCCACAAATATGAGTCTTCCACCTGTGAATACATCCACTCAACTCTCGCCCACAAATATGATAGAGAAATAGAGGATATCCATGGAAATTAGCAGTTTTTTAGACTGTATACGGTAATGAATGTGTATTTGCAGCCTATTTGCAGTCCGGCACTGCAGGTGCGCGTTATGAATATAGATAGCGGAAGTAGTCGTATTTTCACCGGAAGTTGTTTATTTCATCGATGAGAACATATGACTTTTATTTACATCGTATAACTATGTATTTCATGGGTAGGTATATAATAAATAATGATATTAAAGCAAAACATGAACTATTTGCATGCTGTGTGCTATTAATAGTTTAAAAATAGCAAAAGACAATTCATTATATTTTCTTTTATTTCTCCCTGTAAATATCATGAATATGTCTTGGAAGTTCATATAATTTATACATATGATGCAATTCTAATGAAATTCCAAGAAATATTTAGAGCAAAATAAGAAAATGTGTTATTTTCACAGATAGCATACACATTTTAAGAGATTTATGGTTCCAGAAGTTCTGTATTATTAATTTTCATCACCCACCCATCAGGCCATCAGGTCCAATTCAATTAAATTGCCAGGAATAGGCACAAACGGATACAGTGGAACCCCTCTAAACCGGACACCGGGACCTCACGGGGTGTCCGGTTTAGAGAGGTTCCACTGTAATTAAGCACTCCATGAACAAATTGTGTCATTTCCAATCATAAACACTAGAAAAAGTCGATGGCGCGCCATCGCAATATACCCACTTTCCCCAAATGCTAAGTCCGAAAGGGGGAGGTAATCCATGATGGAGGGTCGGATAAAAAATCCGAATTCACTTTGCGCATCAGCACATCAAAACGAAGCTACGAACCAAATATCAGACGCGTAGGTATTAAGGTGAAAAAGTTTTTCGACCTACGAGGAAAAATAGTGAAATTCTAAGTCCGAAAGGGGGAGATAATCCATGACGGAAGGTCCGATCAAAAATCGGAATTCACTTTGCACATCATAACGAAGCTACATATCAAATATCAGAAATGTAGGTATTAAGGTGAGAAAGTTTTTCGACTTACAATGAAAAATAGGGAAATTCTGAGTCCGAAAGGGGGAGATAATCCATGATGGAGGGTCGGATCAAAAATCCGAATTCACTTTGCGCATCAGCACATCAAAACGAAGCTACGAACCAAATATCAGACGCGTAGGTATGAAGGTGAAAAAGTTTTTCGAGTTACAAGGAAAAAATGGGAAATTGTGAGTCCGAAAGGGGGAGATAATCCATGATGGAGGGTCGGTCATCAAAAATCCAAATTCACTTTGCGCATCTGCACATGATAACGAAGCTACATACCAAATATCAGGCGCGTAGGTATGAAGGTGAAAAAGTTTTTCGAGTTACGAGGAAAAAATGGGAAATTCTGAGTCCGAAAGGGGGAGATAATCCATGATGGAGGGTCGGATCAAAAATCCAAATTCACTTTGCACATCTGCACATGATAACGAAGCTACATACCAAATATCAGGCGCGTAGGTATGAAGGTGAAAAAGTTTTTTGAGTTACGAGGAAAAAAAATGGGAAATTCCGAGTCCGAAAGAGATAATCCATGATGGAGGGTCGGATCAAAAATCCAAATTCACTTTCCGCATCTGCACATGATAACGAAGCTACATACCAAATATCAGGCGCGTAGGTATGAAGGTGAAAAAGTTTTTCGAGTTACAAGAAACGTGACGGACGTACGGACGGACGTACGGACGTACGGACGGACGGACACCCGTGACGAAAACAATATACCCGTTTTTTTTTACAAAAAAAGTGGGTATAATAAATAAATTGTGTCATTTCCAATCATAAACAGACACGACAATGAACTAAAACACAATGAAACTCGTCTAAATTAAACACAATGGCGTCCACACGGTGTCTGGTTTAGAGAGGTTCCACTGTATTTATAAATAAACAAACTGTTATTTGCCAACAGCATACAGAGAAGCCCTGTACAGAGACAATATATTTATTTGGATATTAACCCATTCGTTTCGGAATACACATTTATGGGTATGAAATTTATTCAATATTTTTTTTTTGTTATTTCTCAATGAAAGAATATGTTGTGACCACTCATTTGAACCATCTCGACGAGATGGTTCAAATTGTGGTCGCGACAAATACTTCCGAGCGCACAGAATAAAAATATTTAGGATTTTCCGCAAACAAAATGGCGTATCCTCAGCATGAAAAGGGTTAAATCACTAGTTAGGCCTGCAAACAGTGCATACCCAGGTCAGACTGCACAGATTATGTTTGTTCTTGGGTTCTATCCAGAGTTTAGTTGACTGTCAATGAGCATAGATCAACTTGTTTGCAAAGCTATAACATTTGGTTTGTAACAAAAGTTTAGTGGACTGTTGATGCGTATAGCATGACTTATCAGGAACTGATGAAACAACCGAGGTGAACGGGTTTAACGTCCCAGCAACAGCTAACTTTATGCTCAGTTTCTAGTCTAATCTGAAAGACAAGTGGGGTGGAAATGCTATGAAAGTATTTTTCCTACCTAGGGCAGGGATTGAACCCATACAATCTGGTATTTAACTCCAATGAAGCCATCCTTGATTTCTCAAAGGATTGATATCACAATGAAGTAGATGGCATAGGGCATTCCCCCACCTTTTCAGAATGTTCAACAATATATGCATGACCATTGAATCACATGACATGTACAGTCAAACCTGTGAACAAAGGCCAGCCATGGGAAGAGATAAATCCGGCCTTTGTTCACAGGTGGTCTATATTTGCAGGGTAATTTATGTGGTATTTGAATAATGTGGAAAACAAAAGCATGGCTGCTATAAAGGTTTTCCGGTTAGCGCAATTGGTAACGAGCTTCTCACCAATGCGACCCGGGTTCAATCCTCGGCAGGGGCAGTGAGATGGGTGGTGGTCGCCAGATCGGACAAGTGTGGGTTTTCTCTGCAAAATCCGGTTTCCACCCACATAAATCTGTGCCAATGAAAGCATTTGTATAAGTGCTCTCTCGCTTGTTTGTAATCGTTGTAAAATAAATAAAGAATGGATTTTGATATGTTAATTTTGCAAACAATCCAATCATCACAAAAATATTTTCAGACTGGTCTATTTATGAAAAGGGCATGGTTTTGTTCTCAAAAATATGAAAATTACTTGCAAAAAATGCAGATCCTGATGAGATGGCTCTTCACGAGCCGGCTCATCTGGATCTACACTGTTTGCCAAAACCATTATACAGGCCTGTGGTGTAGAAAGGGTTAACAGGGAATTGCCATTCAGCGGTGGTCTGCAGCACAAGTTCAACTGTATATCACCATGTGTTTCAGTCAGATCTGTAGCCTATTTCACCAACATTGCAAAGCATACTTTTCTAGCAAAGTATACTTTATTTTAGGATAAATTTATTAATTTTTAATATACTGAATTTATTACATTATCACAGCCATAATGGCTGTGATAATGTAATAAATTCAGTATACTAATTCTGCATACTTTTAATCATGAAATACATGCATTTGTTAGTTCTATTTGAAATAATGCATTTCAGGAAAAATAAATGATTACTCCCTCAAAGTATACTTTGCTACAGGTGCTACACTGAATGCAAAATGACAAAGGGATTGCCGGTGAGAGTCTCACCCACAGTAAAATAGGTAAACGTCACTGGTATGACACAGGATGATTAGACATCAACATGAGGAAGCTACTGATGAAGTTTGGTAAAGATCTGATTAACAACATATCATACAAAAAATTGATATACAAGTCCTTACGAAGGATAACACAATAGTGACATTACAATTGTGACCCCTCAATAAAGTGGGAGAGACAATACATTAAATTGAAGTGCTCAGGTAGTTAGCTCCCTTCTTCAATTATTGTTTATTGATTACTTGTTAAGAGATTTTGTGTGACTATCCAATCCAGAAGCGGTCTTTATTTACCCATTTCCAAGATTCTTCACCATTGACGAACAATATAAATATTTTCTTTATTTCTACGCGAAAGTATACGTTGTTACCACTCATTTGAACCATCTCGGCGAGACAGTTCAAATGAGTGCTAACAACGTATACTTTAGAAATAAAGATGATATTTACATTTTTCATATTAAGATAAATTTGTAAATATAAACATTTACCCATTTCATGCGGGATACAGATACACAGGTATCAAAATGTTCAACTAATTCTTATGTACTTTGTTATGTCTACTCTACAGTATACGTTGTTACCACTCAATGAGACGGTTCAAATGAGTGGTAACAACATATACTTTAATGAAGAAATAAAAAAAATAGAAAAAACAAGAAATGCGTCTGTCGAACGCGGATGCCACCTGCAGCATATTTTAGAAACTGTGACAAAGTGGTTAACCGAAAAGTGTGACGGACGGACGGACGGACAGTCTAAAAACTATATGCCACCCGTTTCTTCGAAACCCGGCATAAAAAGAATAAAGTATTGATACCTGTGTATCTGTACCACGCATGAAATGGGTTAATTTATCACCAGGAAGGCTTCCGCTGACGATGGTCAACAAACAATTTCACGACATATCTCTCCAATAAGGTGGTTAGGAGTAGGAAGACTTCCTTCCACTCATAAACAATACGCAAACATTTCAGGCACAATCTTAAAGGCACTTTGTCTCGGCTGATGTCTCAGATATTCAATGCAAGTTTTTTTCCCTGCACGCACTGCAAATGCTCAATATCAACCAATCGCTCCGTTTCATTTGATCGAATTACAAACAGTTTGTGTTATAATCAGATACTATCAGAAACTGTGACATACAGGGGAGACAATTTGGTTATGAGTTTTTGCTATACACATAAAATCAAGGAAACTTTATGAACTAAAATACTTTTGTTGTGAAATGGTCATACAATACCACATTTAGAAAGGGGTTTCCATTAGACACATGTTCACCCTTTGCATGCTAGTGCTGAAAATAACAGCCAAGTATGTCGTGGAATTTTATTTTTCATTCCAATGAAATTCCACAACATATTTTCATGAACAATAAGAAAAACACCTAATAATGAAGTGTCGTCTGCTGCTATATTTCAACTATTTTTAGCCATTATTTTCCCAGCATGCAAAGAGTTAAAGTACTTTAACCCCTTCAACACTACAGACCTGTATAGTGGTTTTGACAAATAGTGTAGATCCAGATGAGCCGGGTCATGACGAGCCGTCTTATCAGGATCTGCACTTTTTGCAAGTACCGTTAATGCTAATATTTTTTGAGAACAAAAACACCTGTTCATACATGGATTAGTCAGAAAATCATTTTGTGATGGCTGGATTGGTTGAAAATTTATCCTATCAAAATCCATTCCAATTATTTAGGAGTGAAAGGGTTAATATGAATAAAATTAAATTAGTAACAGTCTAATTTGTTTCATCACTTTCGGTGCACATCTGAGACACATGGCCATTAACCCATTCCTTTCGGAAAACACCGTTATGGGTATGAAATTGATAAACTATTTTATTTTTGTTATTTCTCAATGAAAGTATATGTATATGACCACTGATTCAAATTCACAATCACAAATGGTGGTTGCGACATATACTTCTGAGCGCATAGAAGGAAAATATTTAGGATTTTCCGCAAATATCATGGCATATCCTCAGCATGAAAAGGGTTAAAGATGCACTAAATATTTATTTTCTGACAAGAATGAATTTGCTTTCTACATGTACAAAAAAGAAATTAAAGCAAATTTTCCCAAAACCATGCAGTGGCACTTGCATCTACAAATGATAATTCCCCAAAGCATGAATTCAGACCCTACATTAGTGAAACACTAATTATTGGCAACTACGATGTATTTATTGATGTTTTTATTGAACCCAGAACAATCATATATGACAACAATAAGCTTGCTTCACATTTAGCCTCGCATTAGCTGACAAATTGAGCACTAGAACAGACCGTGACTATTTTAATGTTGTTCGTCACTTTGCAAATTTACAATCAAATCAAGGCCAGACAATAACGAGTATGGTGGCAGTGATGCTTAATGACAAACAGTGTAGACCCAGATCAGACTGTACATTTATATGCACAGTCTGATCTGAGACTATGCTGTTTGAACTCCAAAACAAGAAAAGGCACTGCAAGGACGTAATAAAATAGGATATGAACAAGAAATCTCGCGAAACCTGGTATGCACTCTCCTGTTTAATACACTAGCCAGTTCAAAGTGCATGATCATGTGGTTACAGCAACAACAACAATGGCTGAAAGTGCCCACTCCAAAGTAAGTATTATTTGATATTTGTGCTAATAGGCAACGGATTATGATGAAATATGGCGCAGCAAACGTGTCTTCATGAGCTGAATTTGGTGGTCCCGGGAGTTCGGCACATACTTATGTCGTTTTTACGAAGAATTAATTTCCAGTCAAAAACGAAAAAAGTTTGGGCCAAAGTACCGAGACCAAATGCAGCTTATAACAAGATGCGTTTGATGCACCATATCAAAATCCATTACATAATAAGGACAAAATAAAAGAATACATACTTTGAATCGGAGAGCTTCTAGAAGTTACTCTTAGACCGCTATCGTATTTGTTTTGTCGGCTGCTGTTTATTTTCTATTTTCCATTTCTATCTTCAAAAACATGCTTTAACAGCACTTTAGAATAATTTACAACATGCTTCGACATCACTTCAGAATCATTTCCATTGGAAATGATTCTGAAGTGCTGTCAAAGCATGTTTTTATCGAGAAATAAGGCTAGATATAAAAGCAACAGCAGACAACAATTGTTGTGAGTAGCGGTCTAAGGGTTAAAATCTAAGTATCGGAAGAAATATTCATAATATACATAATGTTGTTCCCACATTCACACTTTGGAACAATATTTTATTTTTATTATTTCTCAATGATGAAAGTATATGTTGTGACCACTCATTTGAACCATCGCGACTTATACTGAGCGCATAGAAGAAAAGTATTTAGGATTTTCCCCAAACAAAATGTCGTATCCTCAGCAAGAACACGGGGTTAATGTCCCAGCATCAGCCAACATCACATAGAGACCGGACCACAGTTTAACCCTTTCCCTGTTTTGCGATATTTCGACTCTTCCAAATCGAAAACATCTGAATAAAAGAATCAAATGCTGGGTCAAATGATGGTTAAATTATCCGATAGAGTAGAAAACATTGTGGGAAAAGGAGAAATTGCTTGTTACAAGCAATTTCTCCTTTTCCCACAATGTTTTCAAAAGACATCTTCTGCAAAGTCATTTCTATCAGGGAAAGGGTTAAAGCAAAACATGAACTATTTGCATGCTGTGTGCTATTAATAGTTTAAAAATAGCAAAAGACAATTCATTATATTTTCTTTTATTTCTCCCTGTAAATATCATGAATATGTCTTGGAAGTTCATAGAACTGATACGTATAATGCAATTCTAATGACATTCCAAGAAATATTTACAGAGAAAAATAAGAATATGTGTTATTTTCACAGCTAGCATACACATTTTAAGAGATTTATGGTTCCAGAAGTTCTGTATTATTAATTTTCATCAGCCACACATCCACCTACCCATCAGGCCATCAGGTTCCAATCCAATTAAATTGCCAGGAATAGTCTCATCCAACAGACCAGTGGGATGGAAATACTTTGTTAAGTATTTTTTATGCCTATAGGGTAAGGACTGAACTAACAACCAATTGAAGTCCAATACCATATCCCCCAGGCCACCGCCCATCCCTAGGTTAGAAAATAACTTCTCCTAAGCCATAAAATGTCAAGTGGGCCTAATGTCACGATTTGGAGGTAAGGGCATTTACATTGTCGGGCCACAACTGGATTATTGTAATAAAATTGGCTTTCCGCGACAAAACGGGGTTTATTGTATGTGTGACCTTGTAGCACCCAGATCAGCCTGTGTACCGTATTTATTCTTATAGTAGCCCCCTCTCTTATAGTAGCCCCTTCCCACCCTCCCATATTTGCATTCTAAATATGTAATTTTCACATACAAGTCATTTTTAAATGGCTTTTGTATGTGACAATAATATATTTTGATCCTATTTTCCCCAAAAATTGCAGCCCCGGGGGCGTTTATTAGAATAAATATGGCATATATGCTACAACTGGGAATATTGTAATTAATATGACCTGCCACGACAAAAACGGGTTTATTTCCATTTGCGGCCAGTGTAGCCCCCAGATCAGCCTGCGCATATGACAAAACTAGGATTTATTGCATTTGTGACCAGTGTAGTCCCAGAACAACATGCACATATGACATGCTGGTAACTGGGAATATTATTACACATCGGACTTGAAATGACAAAAAGGGAGTTATTGCAATTTTGACCAGTGTAGCATCTGCAGTCTGATCCGGGCCTGCACTATTAACTATTAGATTGGGCAGTATTCCTGTGTGTTTGTTTGTTTGTTTGCTGGGGTTTAACGGCCTATCAACAGCTATGGTCATTTAAGGTCGGGTCAATGGGTTTAGTACTAAATCCCATATATTACCTGTACAAGTACATGTACAAATGGGGGGAAAATCCCAAAATCAGAACTGAATATTTACAATAACAAAACTATATATTCAGCCCTGAAATCAGAATAATCCTGATCTGATGTCAGGTCCTCGCCACACCAAAATCACTTGGCCCCCTCCCAAAAGCAGTAGGATCAGTAATAATCTTACTACTTTTATAATGGGCAATAACCCAATTCAACTCCCAGGTAACAAAAGAGCCAAAGATAAAACACGCACCTGAGGGCCAAACCAGGCAAATCGTGATTCCTATAAGGAGGAACCCCTATTGTTAATTTACGCAGTCTCCTTAGCCCGGCCACCACCCACCCATTCCTGTGGGAGTATTCAAGTTGATAAGGATCTAAAGAATAATCTTGGGTGTTACTCCCATTCAGCAGCAAGGTGATATGTGGCCGTAACAGGAGAAATAGGGCTTAAGGGGTTTGTGACCAGTGTACATCCCGATCAGTGTACAGTGTAGATCCTGATCAGCCTGTATTCTGATCAGACTGTGCGGATGCACAGGCTGATCAGAATACAGGCTGATCAGGATCTGCACTGATCGCCAGTCCATCAATGAAACACCTGTTATGCTTCTAACGAATGTAGGACAAATGTCCACCCTGTCAAAATCATGAAGGGGTTATGTCCACCCTGTCAAAATCATGAAGGGGGTTTTGTCCATGTTGTCATTTTCACACGAAGGGGGTTATGTCCAAGTGGGTTTTGTCCGGATACCGCTTCTAACAAGCAACATAGATCGTTATCAGGTTACAGCAATGTGCTATTTGACTGTGAGCTACACTGGTCACAAATCCCACAAGCCCCATTTATCCAGTCACAGCCACATATATACATTGAACACATATAACATGAAGAACCTCTATCAACGCACAGGCAGGAAATTACGAAAGCGTTTCAATCCGTCGACGAAGAAAGCGCTAAGTTTTAATCTGTCCAAATATGGCTTCCATCGGTTTCATTGACACAAGTGAATATCCTTTACCCTTAAAGTGAATATCCTTTACCCTTAAAGTGACCGTCTCAGATGCTACATCTGTAGCCTATTTAACCAACATTGCAAAGTATAATTTTCTAGCAAAGTATACTTTGAGGGAGAAATTTTCAATTTTAGGATAAATTTATTAATTTTTATCATACTGAATTTATTACATTATCACAGCCATTTTGGCTGTGATAATGTAATAAATTCAGTATAATAATTCTACATAGTTTTAATCATCAAATATATGCAGTCGTTAGTTCTATATGAAATAATGCATTTCAGGAAAAATAAATGATTACTCCCTCAAAGTATACTTTGCTAGAAAAGTATACTTTGCAATTTTGATGATATCGGCTACAGAAAGTGCATTTCACAACATTACTACTAGACATGTTTGTAAAACACGGATATGCCCCCGTGGCATATTGGGCTCTAACCGAGGAAACTCTTACAAACTTTTCGACTTTTCAACGTAAATGTACACGGACGGATGGATGTATGGAACCTCAAGGGCAATGCAATATGCCCCCCCGTTGCTATCGCATAGGGGGCATAAAAATAATTGAAATATATCAATGAATATTGTATGAATACAGTTGCAACTTGTCCTTGGTCATAATCATACGTTTGTCGGCTAATTATCGCATTAAAGGAGCAGCAACAATATTATACTTTTAAGGAAACAGAAAGTATTAAAAATTAGATACCTTAATTTATCCCGTCAACACAGTGCGTATGTGCCGTGAAACACGGTGCCGTGAAACATTTTTGATATCCAGTCAATACAATTTTTTGCATTTTACAGCCATTTGAAGGTGTTGATGGGATAAATAGAATAGTAGGTTAGTGCCGTGAATGGGAAAATATATCTGGCGCGGCACGGAAACGGGATGTGCTCGGCAGAGCCTCACCCATCCCGTTTCCTGAGCCTTGCCAGATATTTTTTCCCATTCACGGCACTAACCTACTATTCTCTATCTATTTTCCTTATTTCTGAACCAAAATATATGTTGTGACCACTCATTTGAACCGTCTCGGCAAGACGGTTCAAATGAGTGGTCACAACATATACTTCTGATGAGAAATAAAGAAATTCTTGAGCCTTGCCGGATATTTTTTCCCATTCACGGCACTAACCTACTATTCTCTATTTACATGGGTATTTCATTATGCTGAATAACAATAAAAGTAGATACATTATGTATTAAATGTTTCGTTATTTGCGAGCACTGCACTGTGCTCAATCAGAGAACAGACATACAATCTATTAGGTATCTATTGTTGGCCATTGCCACAAAAGTGGACCATCGAATTTGAAATCTAGCTATGTTAAAGGTACATGCCCACTCAGTAGGCACAAAATGTTCTTTATAGGAATTGAATAAGTGTATATTTGTGTCACTATTCCACCAGTTCTCAAGATTATGAATGCCCGCTATACAGATATAATCATTTAGTAATGTGTATTTTACTGCTAGTGACACACGGTGGTATCAGGCTATTTTCATATGCAAATGAGACAGGATATTTTTTAATTATTTATACTAATTAAATGCGTCACCTGCAAAAATAATATTTTCGACAGATTATGATCGTATGATCGTTCCACATCAAAAAATAAATACAGATAATAAATAGTAATGTTCGTTAACATTTTAAGGAAACACGGTTATCGCCCCTGATATCAGTGTTGAAATTTACGTCAGACATAAAATGTATAATAATGCCAATCAATACGTAGGGTAATGGTGAATGTTTTGTTCTCCAGAAAATGCATCAAGAGATGTATCTGATATAAAGAACATTTTGTGCCTACTGAGTGGGCACGTACCTTTAACCTCCGTATTTCACACCGAGGACACATTTTTGTTGTGAGAAAGTGTGTGTTCTTAATTCTCACAAAAAGTGTATTTTGTTACCACTCAGTTGAACAGTCTCATGGAGACGGTTCAACTGAGTGGTAACAATGTATACTTTCTTTAAGAAATTAAATATAAAATGTTGTTGGTAATGTTTGATACATTCTTTTGGCTTATATTTAAGGGTGGGGATTGGCTCGAACGGCTTCCATGCCAGGTTAGTTTGATACATGTGAAACCAGTCATTGTCTGGTATGCAATGGCAGGTGCAGATCCAGGAATTTCAGCAGGGATGGGTCGAAATAGTGGGAGCGACTGTCTTTTTTTTGCCGGGAACAGGGATGGGACCGGACCCGGTGGACCCACCCCTGGATCCACACCTGGGCAGGCAGCTTCCAGCAGCAACAATTTAATACACAGCACATGTCATATCCTGACCCTGTAGGCTGATCTGATTTCAGGAATAAATTGCGGAATGTCTTTCTGGTTTTTTGGCGGTAAAATAAAACAGGCGCCAGTTGAAGTTCTAATGGTGTCGCTACATGTTTATGTATGTTATTACGGGTCGACGAATATGTGCTCAAGTCTTGACCAAAAAATAGCTTGATGTGATTTTGTACCTAAGAAGATGTGGGATAACATGAGAAATTAAATATTTACAAAATTTACGATTTTTCATAAACGACGTCAAAAGTTGATGGAATGTTCGGAGCAAATAGAATTCCGTGTTTGCTCTGAACATTTCGTCAATTTTCGATGTATTTTACAGAAAATATCACAGTTTTCACAATACCACAATATGGCGGTGTTTCAGTCCAATGCTCTACCATTGCGCTATCAACCCCCTCTACCACACAGGAAATATAGTTAGAGAATATGCTCAGCATATCAGTTTTACCATCACAAGCCCTGATCTCCAATTGGCAAGTCTGAGATTTTCCCTACATTGTTACAGAAGCACCTGCTGCGAGGTCAATTTGGGGCGCTATATCACACCTACGATATCCCAGATAACCCCAGGTACCGCTGATAGGGCAAGTGGCTGTTAATTGGCGCCAGCGTTACTGATTAGCAGGTGCTATGTCTACCTGACAATTTGCTCACTGCAGAATTCCTGCATAGAGTATAGGCACTCCTGTTTACTGTGAGGATTGGCTTGCAGATGTTATTGATTGATTGATTGATTGATTGATTGATTGATTGCTTGCTTGCTTGCTTGCTTGCTTGCTTGCTTGCTTGCTTGCTTGCTTGGATCAATGGGAGCTCAGTCTGGATACAGCTTGAAATACTACTGTATACTGGGAAGATCCTGACGTGTAGCTAGATGCTTTTTTTATACGTGTGGGCCGTTTCACTAAACTGGGCACAACTAAAATGTTTGTAAGTGCAAAATTATGACAGTCTGTAAATTTCACAGTATCAATGTTTTCTTGTAAACGATTATTGGATTTACATGTATTGAGCATAGGCTGCATATGCAGACGATCCTAAATTTGCACTTACGAACATTTTAGTTGTACAAAGTTTAGTGAAACGGACCCCTGGCTATACCATATTCATAGACTACTTCATCAATTAACTGATTAATTTACTGAATGATATTATTATGACTGGTTGCCCGATTGGCTAACTGATTGACTGTCTGACCAATTGACTGATAGGGAAAATAAAACATTAATGAATGTATAAAGAAATAAATAACAAATGATTGACTAAGCAAACAAACATATGAACAACCTCATAAATTATAATCCCAGACTTCTTCATTGTTCACTTATACCAATCCTGCTAAGTTATAAAAAATCTATGCGTAGAATGTGGAGGCAAAAACGTACTTCCACAAATTATTTTAAACAGTCAACAAACCGTGTAATGATTCACCAACAGATGTGGTTTCCGTGTTTGACTTGCCTTCCACCCACATAAACTTTTCACACCAACTCACTAACATATATCACTTATCAAACCAGACTTAACGCTTAGACTGCTATCTTTTTTTTTTGGTCGTCTGCTGTTTATTTTCTATTTCCCAGTTTTATCATCAAAACATACAGCACTTTAGAACAATTTACAACAAAAACATGGTTTGACAGCACTTCAGAATCATTTCCATTGGAAATGATTCTGAAGTGCTGTCAAACCATGTTTTTATTGAGAAATAATGCAAGATATAAAAGCAACAGCAGCCGACAATTGTTGTGAGTAGCGGTCTACGGGTTAACCTGGGCAAACCAACACACATATCAGACACCACACAACTTGGTATAATCATAACAGTCGGGCCATTGATACTGTGCAATAGATATTATAATTATGCACACCTAATTTTTTTTGTTCATATACAATGAAACCTCTTGAAACCGGACCTCTGACACCAGGGTGTCCAGTTTCGAGAGGTTCCACTGTAATTCAAGCATTTGATACTGTGCAATAGATATTATACGTACACCTAACTTCTTACACAGTGGACCCTCTCACAGAGTGTCCGGTTTAGAAGAGGTTCCACTGTAATTCAGGCATATGAACACACTAAGACATGTCTGTGAGCTTTGCAATACTGAACAGACATTTGAGGGTTTCCGGTTTAGAGAGGTTTCACTGTAAGTCAGGCGTATAACATTCCAACACAAGTGCTGTGCCAAGAACGCACCCAGTAGACATTTTCCCACTTCAGAATGTCCATCAAAATATAAGAACCTCCCATTAATTTATAATGGGAAAGGATTCCAAAACCTTAACCCTTACACCGCTATCTTAATTTTTTGTCGTCTGCTGTTTATTTTCTATTTTCCATTTGTATCATCAAAAACATGCTTTGACAGCACTTTGGAATAATTTACAACATGCTTTGACAGCACTTGGAAATTGGAATTGGAAATGATTCTGAAGTGCTGTCAAACCATGTTTTATTGAGAAATAAGGCAAGATATAACACCAATTGTTGCGTGTAGCGGTATAAGGGTTAATTTTGTTCCCTTGGATCTTTGATCTAAGCACAACACTGCAGCACAGGTCTGTGGTGCTAAAACAATCTAGCCGCGGATACATCACACTTCAAACAGGTAAAAACTTTAATGTGGGCCACATGGGTGGGCTATAGACTGGAAATATGGATGATTATGAAGACAAATTTGAAGTCCGAGTCAGGGTCGTGGTATGTAAATATAAGGTATGTACATATAAGGTATGTAAAAACGCATGCATGCACACATGCATGGACACCCAGACGTCATTTTGATCACTATGTCTCACTCTCCATAAGCTGGCTCGACAAAAGTATTCATGAACAGACATTGTCAAAAGACGTTGAAAAGACACCAAGGTTTTCAAGATGTCCAGCTACAAGGGGTTATGCTGTACATAAGTCTTACCATTGCAAACAACATATACGATGATCAAACTGCATATTTATGGTGTATGCTGATTGCAATCTCAAACGTGGTCGATTTCCTGCTCAATGACTAATTCAATTTCGCAGGTTATTGTCAAAAACGCAACAATGGTCAGCATCTGGTATGAAAATGACAATATGAGTCGACATAACACCCTTCATTTGAATTATGTTTTGGAATAAATGTGTGAAACCTGGTATTAGTATATGCCCTGTTCTGTTCTTTTCTGTACATGTTGGAAAAATAAAGTGCCCAAACTGCTACTTGAATGTTTTCAGCCAATATAGGAATATTTTTTATTTTTTTTTAATTTTAGTAAAATAATATCATCAATAATAAATAATAAACGGCAAACAAATGTTTAATTCATCACAGGAATTAATGATGGGGGTTTTGTCCACCCTGTAAAAATCATGAAGAGGGTTATGTCCACCCTGTACAAATCATGAAGGGGGTTATTTCCACCCTGTCAAAATCATGAAGGGGGGTTTTGTCCATGTTGTCATTTTCACACGAAGGGGGTTATGTTCAAGGGGGTTTTGTCCTACATCTCAGTATCTAATTATTTCCACCTGTCTAGCTGTAAACATATTGACACAGTATTAATAAGCATAGCTACCCATTAGTAAGCTCTGAATAACCCGTAACTTTACGACCGGAATACCGGTATGTATTTTTGTCTCATCCCACATGTTTATGTACAGTTTGTGGTCATGTAACATATTTGTGATAACGAATTGTGCGCATTTACAACGTACGCTGGATTCTTCTCCTAGCAAGTGGCAAATAAAATATTATGAAGTGTGTTCTGTTCTTTGAGAATATATGCAATTGTTATGACATGTTTAGTTTGGGAATAATGTTATGTTAATTTCTAACATTACAACCACTAGTTTACACAACCAGTAGTTTACACAAATAAAATAGATTCAGTAGAGCGGAAGCTTCCATTTTGGCACCATTTTGTTGTGTTGCTCACATATGGAGAAATGACATCAGTAACATCACAATGATGTGTTTTCTTCATTCAATCAAATCAATTTCTCGGACACATCTTTTGAAATGTGGGGCAGTCACTTCGCTACGACTTGCCTTCGCTATGACTTGCCTTTGTTTGGGGGGGGGGGGGGGGGGGGGGGGTTTGTGGGGGGGGGGGGGGGGTGGGGGGGCTTGCAATCTACTCCCATATACCGTCCATAGCTAGGGGGGGGGGCTTGCAATCTACTCTCCTATTGTAATACCGTCCGTAGCTAACTAGCTAGGGAATAATTGCAAGAGTTACCATTCGCAACTAGGGGGTAACCCGTTGTCCTATTTTTTAGCTCTTCGAAATGTACTTTCCTGTGTTTTACGGCATTTAAATTCAGACTCCAACTGGTGGTAAATTGTGATCTATGTAAACTCCGTGGCTGAATGGGGACCCCCCCCCCCCCCCCCCCCCCTCCCCCCCCCCCCCCCCCTCCAGATGCGCCCAGCTGCTCTGAGGACTCAATTCTAATGAAATTCCAAGACATATTTACAGAGAAATAAAAAATATACTCCTAATTTGTTTGGCGGATATTTTCACCACATGCAAAGAGTTAAATAAGTTAACCAAGACTGGCCCAACAATTATAAAACCTACAACGCTCCGATTCTTCGAATGCGGATATTGCCATGGTAGCCTAATTCTGATGACAACTGACCTTTGCTGTGATACAAATAATTAGTGCAGTTGACAACATAATATTTCTATTGCAAACATTAACAATTAGCAAGACCAATAAGCAATGGCAACCATAAGCAATTATTAAAATTAATAAAATGCTAAATGTCAATTGCTAAACATGAATATGACCTTTTTCAACTCAATAACAGCCGCACATTTCAGGTTTTCATTCATTCTGAGACATTTAAAATGAGGTTGTATTTTGTTCCAAATGACAAAGGTAATCAAAAGTAAATCCTCAAAATCCCGACTCCCCAATAATGACGATCATAATGACATCCAGACCACAATAAGCATTTCAATGTATTTCACATTTTGAAGAAATAAATAGGTACATTGTATTTGTCACGGGTGTCTGTCTGGCCGTCCGCTGGAGACTTGATATTTGGTGTGTGGTTTCCGTATGGTGTGTGTATGAGCAAAGAGAATTTTTATTTTTTATATTTGACACCCGGTTCGTGGAATTATTTCCCCCTTTCAGACTTGCAAATTTTGGGAAAATTAGGTCTATTGTGATTGCGACTTTCCTCTAGTTCTTATTTCAAATCAAAAGTAGTTTCAGTGACCACTGTCAATATTAGTCTGGGGGCAACTGTACATATACGTATACAAATCCGGCACCTCATGTTAATTTTTGGCACCCGATGATTTTATAAACTTGAAAGTATAAGGTTTCCAAAAATCTGAATAATGATATGGATATGATAATTTGCAGTTCTTATTGAATTGATAACCGTATAAATTGCTCAGAAGATCGGAATAATAGATATTCTGCATCTTACTAGCAGAAACACACAAGCATTTTCAATGTATGCGTACGCGGCGGTTATATTTTCAAAATGGCCACCAAAAGGCTACATTTTCAAACAGGCTGGTATGTAAGACACAGAGGAGCGTAATTTCATGTATATATACCTATAGTTGTAGTTCAAAGTATCCTATAAGAAATGTAGTGATGTCGTTTCTTATACTTCACCATATTTAAAATTAAAATGGCTGCCAAACTGCTGCTTTTTTTAAATAAATACACGCTAAAATAACTTAGTAGTGATGCAGGTGCAAGTGAAATATGTCAACAGGATCGGCTATTGATAATAATGTCTTTGATAGCAACGGCATAATAAGCACGGAAATCATGTTTATTTTCAAAATGGCCACCAAAATAACACGATTATAGACCAGTGGAAAAGTAAAATAGTGAACTCCACGTGGATGCTTTAATCCATGCATTAACTATCAAAGATTCTAACAATACACCAGAAATATATGTCAAATATTTGATGAATCTAGTCATGGTTTATATCACAGTTGATAGTCAAGTATATACAGTCAAACCTGTGAATAAAGACCAGCCATGGGAAGTACAAAATCCGGTCTTTGTTCACAGGTGGTCATTATTCGCAGGGTCATTTATATAGTAATTATGCTATTGTGACATCAAAATTGTGGCCTTTACAGCCAGGTGATTGCTATTCAGAGATGGTCTTTAGCACAGGTGCGACTGTACATACTTCACACATACATTGATTACTTGGAAGTTTATACACATTTGTTCAAACATACTAGCAGTGTTTATACCCACAAATTCAGTATCAAAGAATTCAGTACTCACGGTGCGAAGTAACTTATGCAAATTATCTCACATACTCGATGAGGTTTTACATATACAGGTATGCTCCTTAATTTTTTAACATGCTGCACAAGGATATTACATGATTGGAATTGTTACACAGAATTTCTAACTTACGTAATTACTTGTCATTTTGGTTATAAGGAGTTACTCACTTGACTAGGTGTCACACATACATTAAATAGGTTTATAACATGCTCAGGGGTACCCCATAGCAGGGACTAATATTTTGGTTTTACGGCTTTGCTTATGTGCTGTATGAATGGTGTGAAGAGTTATATAGCACTTTTGAAGGTGGTGATATTCATGGCACCTACATGGACTAAATTAGTTTTCATCAATACAATGTACCGTATGTACAAAAGTATTGAATATGTGTTACAACGATATAATCATGTCCATAATGTGAAATTAATATTCGTTATAAGCTGAATCTGATACATACACTGCCTTCAGAAAAGTATAGCAATTCCAAGAATGATATTTGAGTATCCTATGCTCTTTTCAGAAGTCAGTTAGCGAGTTGAAACAGATACTGGTTATTTTAAGTAATTTAATCATTCCAGTAATGATAAGCTTCCTCATCATGAACGTCACCAGATTGGGTTGTTTGTCTATTTGCAAAATCATCGCATGTTTATTTATAGGTGTATACTAGAAAGCAGTAAACCATATGGACCGTAGACTCGTGGAAAATAATTTCAACATGCCAATACTATAAAATGCGCAATTTAGGAGGACAGCAATTTTAACGAGGCATTTAACCAATATATATGCTATTTGTATGAGCTTATATCATATAAGGAAGAACATATGTCAGAATATTCAGAGCTGATTGTGATTATTACAATTACCACAAACCTTCAATACAATCATATAGTTTAGATTTCCGATCTTAACCAGACTGTGACATTATCCAAACAAGAAAAGAAGACACAGAGAGGAGACAAATGAACCCATGAAAACATATTTATCCCGCCAACACAGTGCGTATGTGCCGTGAAACACGGTGCAGTGAAACATTTTTGATATCCAGTCAATACAATTTTTGCATTTTACAGCCATTTGTAGGTGTTGACGGGATAAATAGAATAGTAGGTTAGTGCCGTGAATGGGAAAAAATATCTGGCGCGGCACGGAAACGGGATGTGCTCGGCAGAGCCTCGCCCATCCCGTTTCCTGAGCCTTGCCAGATATCTTTTCCCATTCACGGCACTAACCTACTATTCTCTATATCTGGCGCAATACCCAGTGGTAGCAGCATGGCATGCGTACACATTAAGTATCGGCTATAGCCGTGCATGAGCCATGTTTAACTGTGTTGGAATCTGCATTTACTACAACTGAATAGGTAGCAATCAGTAATTATAAACGTTATGCAGCATGCCATTGAAATTATCATTTCCTAAGATCTGTGCTTTAATAGTTTTCTTTTAATTAATGAAACCTGACACACATATTCAGTAGATGACCATTATATGGTATTTATCCTGTTTTTGTTCTTTTGATAAATACAATACAACATTATTCTCAATTTTCCCTGACCCTGAACTGGCATTCAATTTAACAAAAGTAAATACAAATACATTACATAACTAGACATTATGTTGTAAAACATGGATATGCTCCCGTGGCATACTGGACTCTAACTGGAGAAACTCTTCCAAATTTTTATACTTTTCCACGTAAATGGGACGGACGGACGTACGGAACCTCAAAAGCAACGCAATACGCCTCCTTGCTATCACATAGGGGGCATAAATACATTTCTGAAGATATTTTTCTTTAGAAATACATGTCTTTAGATTAATACAGTAACCAGGAACCTACTCTTCACTCTTCCACTCCTTCACATCTCTTTCACCGGATCTTCCAAGCTTCAATTCCCTGGGTTCTGGTTTAGTCATGATAGTTAGCTTTCCGCAATAATACGATATGTTGAAGAATTCTGCAGTAGACAGGTTACTGCAGAATTGTTCAACATATCATATTATTGCGGAAAGCTTACTTTAGATTAATAAATGCGGAATTATGACAACGAATACGAAACATATGCAGTTTGATTGTTGAATTTAAATCCGCGACCGACTATGATATGGACCTTTGATGACTGCTTTTCTATTTCACAAATAAATTTATTATCAATATCAATGAAAATATTGACTATTTTTGTATGCCAAATGTATTAATCAATACATGTATGTTTAAAAAGTATTTTAGCATCAAATTTGTCTTGAAGTTCAATGACCTTGAAATGACATTGAACTTAATTGTAAAGAAATGGCACCGTTATTTTCTGAAAACTGAACCCTATAAGTTTATAATATAAAACAACCACGAGAAGAAATATTAATACGATGTGTCGCATGCATGGCGATTACTCCCGAACTATAACGTTATGTTCATACCAGGGTGCATTAATGTACTAACCCATCATGAGGTCCACTAGTAAGAAATTCCTTACTAAGTAAGAAGTTCCTTTTTGTCGTGGCTGGTGAAAAAAATGAACATTATCTTACAGATCTCTAGAGATATATTTTCTAGGATAATAAGTCAACGATATATGTACACCATCCTGTTATAGCAGTACTAAAAAGAAGAAAACATGGCCGTTTTCCTTCGGTGACCTTGAATATATAGTATTGTGACCTTGACCTTGATAGAAGCTGTTAGATGTCTTGATTGTAGTTGATTTTTAATTATTGTGATGCATACCACCGAAGATATTGACACTTCAAATGAACCAATTCCTCGGTTTCAGGGCATAAATACCAGGATTTTGACCTTGATTTTGAATGACCTTGAAATGACATGGCAAAAATGGCACCCGGATTTTTCGGAAAGTGGGATCCAAGACAAATACAAAACCACTAACAAAGAAAAATTAACATGAGGTGCCGGATTCTGAGCAATTGGCTAAAATTAATTATTTGTTTATCAAACTTTAGAGCAGTCATCTTTATTTATTTCATGAAATTCAGCAAAATAGAGATTCCTCAGCAATAAATGGCCAACGTTACACATACATTTATTATTTTTATTATTTATTCTCAAAAGTACATGTCGTGACCATGCACTCATATGAACCGTCTCGGGATCATGGTTCAAATGGTGATCACGACAAATACTTCTAAATGGAAAGCAACAAGATATTCATATTTTCCGATCCCCAAACTCCTCTGAACATGAAGCATTGCCGGTAATATCATCTCACCAACTGAACAGTCACTGACCAGCATGATAAACACACCCGAAGGTGTTGTTATACGTTGTTATACATTCACCGATATAAGTGGAACAAATATTTTTATTGGCAAACTTTAACAGGGTACAATATAAATTTTTCATTGCCCACCAAGAACGAAAACATGAGCAATACAAATTGGTATTTCATAAGTTTGTCAGAAGCTGACATGTCAGGTTTTATTACATCTTTGGGGCTATATGTGGCTTTGACTGGGGAAATGGGGCTTATGGGTTTTTGTGACCAGTGTAGATCCAGATCTGCACAGTCTGATCAGGATCTGCACTGTTCACCATTGCATCAATTAAACACCTGCCATGCTTCTAACAAACAACATAGATCATTATCAGGCTACAGGAGTGTGTTATTTGATCATGAGGTACTAGTACACTAGTCACAAATTCCATAAGCCCAATTTATCCAGTCAAAGCTACACATTACACATCCAACGGTAGGATAATTGAAAGTTCCTCGACCTAGGTACAAGATCATACATAAATAGACAGACGATCTCAATTTGAACAGACAGACTTTCTAGTTGTTTGTAGGCCATGGAAGATTTATGTTGTTTTTTTGTCAGGCTGAAAATTATGCGGGTGGCAGATATCAGCATCAGGGTTTTGAATAGCGACAATTTTGTTCACACATAGTAATACAAAATTTATTGTATTTGTCACCTAAAATATAGTTTGAATGGGAAATGTTGACCATTGCAATTCAGTGGCCATTGAAAATCTTGATTTATGCATATATTGGTGATTTGCTATTAAATTTTAACCCTTACAATGCTGAATTAATTTGTGTCGTCGTCTGGTTATCTTTCAGTTTCCATTTCTCGCATTAAAAACGTGGTTTGACAGCACTTGAGAATCATTTCCAATGGAAATGATTCTAAAGTGCTGGCAAACCATGTTTTTGTTGAGAAAGAAGACAATATAATAATACAACAATAATCAACAATTTTCGTTTCCCACATTCTAATGGTTAAAGGTACATGCCCACTCAGTAGGCACAAAATGTTGTTATATCAGAGACATCATCTGAGACATTTTCTGGCAAAATAAACATTCATTCACCATTACTCCACGTATTGATTGGCATTATTATACATTTTATATCAGACGTAACTTTCCACACTGATATCAGGGGCGATAACCGTGTTTCCTTAAAATGTTAACATACATTACTATTTATACTTTTTTGATGTGCAATTATCATACTTTATAATCTGTCGAACATATTATTTTTTCAGGTGACGCATTTAATTAGTATAAATAATTAAAAAGTACCAAGCCTCATTTGCATATGAAAATAGCCTGATACCAACGCGCGTCACTATCAGTACAATGAACATTACTAAATGATTATATCTGTATAGCGGGCACTCGTAATCTTTAGTACACATAGTATAGTGACACAAATATATACTTATTTAATTCCTATAAAGAACATTTGCAGCCTATGCTCAATAAATGTAAATCCATCAATTGAAATTTACATGCGATTCTAAATCTGCACTTATGAACATTTTAGTCGTACAAACTTTAGTGAAACGACCCCCTGAATCCCAACATTTTGTTACCATTGGCCTTACACATGCTGGCTAATGAAGGGTACTAATGCAGTCTGTTCCATGTCTGCTGTCTTGAACTCGTAGACCCGTCACTGTTACTAAAATGATAATCAAATTTTAAGGTTCAACGAAAGTTTGATGAAAACTTCCTGTAGAAAAGTTGTACTGCTTGTGCAAAGACGGGACTTAACCCTTGGAGTGCGGAAACAAATATTGCCGTCTGCTGTTGTTTCATATTTTGTCTTTCTTCACTATAAAATGATAGTTTGACAGCACTTTCCATTGAAAATGATTCTCACGTGCTGCAAAACCATGTTTTTGTTGAGAAAAAAGGCAAATATGAAAAAACAGCAGACAACAATTTTCATTTCCCCACATTCTAAGGAACAACTTTGTTAAGTGACATTTGAATTGCTTCAGAGAGACATTTCCATTTGGACATCACAGCATATATTTTTTTGATAAAATTATAATAACATTTATTGCTTTTTTTTTTTTTTTTAAATAAAATTGAGAATTCTCTTGCGACACCACATTCATTATAAATGCCATTGTTTTTAAACAGTGTTCAACAGCTGGCTTGTTTCATCTGTATTTACACCGTTTAGGTTTCCTTCAATTCTGTGTGTATACACAACATGTATTAAAACATACACCTCTTTTCTGATTAATGCAATAGTCCAAAAATGTTCATGAAAGAGTCTCATACACATCTCATACACAGGGGTGTAAGGCTTGAACAATTTTGGTCACCCTGTCATACCAGCAGTTTGTCACTTACTTTGCCCACAGATTGTTTGATTTACAGTAAAATAATGCCAGGGATTAACTCTTTGCATGCTAGCGGCGAAAATATCCGCCAAACGAATTACGAGTATATGTTTTATTTCTCTCTGTAAATATGTCTTGAAATTTCATTAGAATTGTGTCCTCCGGACACAATTCTAATGCAATTCCAAGACATATTCATGACATTTATAAGGAGAAATAAAAGAAAATATAATGAATTGTCATCTGCTATTTTTGAACTATTTATAGCCCACAAATTTCCCAGCATGCAAAGCGTTAAACCACACATTTTGGGAAGGGGCCCTTGATATAGATTTTGGGAAAACATAGCGCGTGAATCAGGTAAATTGGGAAATGTAACATCCTTGCAAATTGGGCAAACACAATAGTAATTAAAGTTTGCTCTCAGGCACTTCAAACACTTCCAAGTAACTGCATTGAGATTCTTTCGATTCTTTCTACTGCATTTTCTTGAGTAGGTTATCAAGTTTCTGACCAAATGTATATTTGTGATGACACTTTGTTTTACTTTTCAATTGGTTGGGAATTTATTTTACATTTTGGGAAAAATAAAAGGCCCCTAGGCTGGGGGAAGGGGTCTATATAAGGCTCCTGGAGGCATGGTAGCTTAATCCCTGAACACACGCCTCAAGTGGTTGGTTATAAACCCTCCATGTGGTATTTCCACACAATCCCTGCATATCTTCACAGCCAATGCTATGTGAAGTATCATTGATACTGGCTAATAGCAAACAAATATGGCCCTCACAATGCTGAAGAAAATTGTGTCGTCTGCTGTTTATTTTTTATTTTCGATTTTCCTCATCAAAAACATGGTTTGACTACACTTTAGAATCATTTCCATTGGAAATGATTCTCAAGTGATGTCACACCATGTTTTTGCTGAGAAAGAAGACAAAATATAAAACAACAGCAGACGATAATTTACAGTTTGCCGCCTACAAAGTGATTTTTCATTCACACTTGGTACATTTATTGTGTAAAATGGATTGTTTGATTTACAGTAAAACAAATGCACTCCTCAAGTGGTTATAAACCCTCCATGTGATATTTCCACACAATCCCTGCGATATCTTCACAGCCAATGCTATGTGAATTATCATTGATACTGGCTAATAGCAAACAAATATGGCAAACAAATACAGTTTGCCGCCAACAAAGTGATTTTTCATTCACACTTAGTACATTTATTGCGTAAAATGTAAAATGGGCTTTCGCAGTGTAATAACACAGTGTATTAACAAGAAACGAGGCAAAGCCACGAAGGCCAGGTTTTTTACAAGCATAGACACTTGGATAACATAATTATACCCACTTTTTGTAGACTAGATGGCCGTGGCCTGCATGTCGCGCCTTGGGGCGAGGCATGGACACTAAAAAAATAGATATAGTAGATGGAAAAACTTTGACCAAAAAACTTTAACCGGACACACGGACGAACGGACGGACGTATGCCAAAATGCCGACGATATCGCGCTTTCCGCAAGCAGGTGCACAATGATGATAAACACCCATGAAGTATCAAGGTATTGGGTGGAGTCAGTTTTGCAGAGATATAGTACACGAAAAAACTTTAACAACAAAATTCAAAGTAATTTGACCTTGACATTGGCACAGAATCGCGCTTTCCGCAAGCAGGTGCAACAATGATGATAAACACACCCATGTGAAGTATCAGGTATTGGGTGAAGCAGTTGCAGAGATATAGTCACAAAAACGAAAAAACTTAAAAAAGAAAATTCAAAGTAATTTGACCTTACATTGGGTCACAGATCGCGCTTTTTCCGCAAGCAGGTGCGACAATGATGATAAATCACCCATGTGAAGTACAAGGTATTGGGTGAAGCAGTTGCAGAGATATAGTACACGAAAATACTTTAACAAAAAAATTCAAAGTAATTTGACCTTGACATTGGGCACAGGATCGCGCTTTCCGCAAGCAGGTGCGACAATGATGATAAACACCCATGTGAAGTATCAAGGTATTGGTGGAAGCAGTTGCAGAGATATAGTACACAAAAAAACTTTAACAAAAAAATTCAAAGTAATTTGACCTTGACATTGGGCACAGGATCGCGCTTTCCGCAAGCAGGTGCGACAATGATGATAAACACCCATGTGAAGTATCAAGGTATTGGGTGAAGCAGTTGCAGAGATATAGTACACGAAAAAACTTTAACAAAAAAAATTCAAAGTAATTTGACCTTGACATTGGGCACAGGGGCCGCACGGTTGGGGGTTAGAATAAAAATATGGATGATGATAAACACCCATGTGAAGTTTCAAGGTAATGGGCGAAGCAGTTGCAGAGATATAGTATAACGAAAAAGTTTAACCAAAAAACTTTAACCAGACGTACATTAAAAAGTTAACGTTGAAAATGGCTAAGTCAATTACGTAGAAATAATAGGTGAAGGTAAAAAAATGGTCACATATTGGATAGTTGTATGTGGTAGGCACCCCTTGGTTATGAAGCTGTGAAAGTTTGGTGGTCCTAGGTGGTACAGTACCAAAGAAATAGACTTAAACACGAAAACTTAACATTGTAAACGCGAAAACTTAACATTGAAAATGGCTAAGTCGACTGCGCGGAAAAAATGGGTCAAGTTAAAAAAAAGTAACATGTTGGATAGTGATATGTGATGGACACCCCTTGATTATGAAGCTGTGAAAGTTTGGTGGTCTTAGGTGGTACAGTACCAAAGAAATGGACTCAAACACGAAAACTTAACATTGATTGTGGACGCCGCCCGCCCGCCTCCCGCCGCCCGCCCGCCCGGCTTTCACCAATCCAATAGCCTGGATTGTTTTTAAAAAAACCTGGCTAAAAATCATAATGCACTAGTGTAATAAATAGGTAAACACAGAAAATGGGATATATGAGAAACCTTGTTTATTTCATCTCCGACCTGTGTAAATCCTGATCAACATACACATTCATGCCGCCATGAGTGATTGACTTGGGTTTCGTCGTCATCAAACTTCTACTGAGGTCGCAGGTAGTTGAAATATACAGTGGAACCTCTCTGGGGCCCGTTTCACTAAACTTTGTACGACTAAGATGTTCGTAAGTGCAAATTTAGGATCGTCTGGAAATTTTAAATGATGGATTTACATTTATTGAGCATACGCTGCATATCTCAATAAATGTAAATCCAATAATTGTTTACACGAAAACATTGCTAATGTAAAATTTACAGACTATCATCATTTTGCACTTATGAACATTTTAGTCGTACAAGGTTTAGTGAAATGGGCCCATGTCCTCCTCTAACAAGCTGAGGTTTTCATTGCCATGGATATATCCCTGGTGGTCATGTCGGTCTGTGATTGCAAAATACACAGATGTTGGTTTATGGGAAATGCGGCTTACAGGATTTGTGACCAATGTAGCTCCTGATCAAATAGCACACCCAAGTACCTTGTTGTTAACACTGTATTGCTTGTTACAATCATGACGGGTGTTTCATTGATGAAATCATGAACAGTGCAGATCCTGATCAGCCTGAAACCGGTAAGCACCGTCTCTCCAGTCACTGCCACATGTATGTCTAGGAGGGCACTTGTGCCTAAATTACAGTGGAATCTCGCTCAACCAGACACCCTGGGGACCAGCTTAGAGAGGATCCACTGTAAAAACAAGAAATCAGTAACACTGATAATGTACATGTACCCTGAAACAACACCTAGAGAAACAAACAAATAGTTAAAAAAAATAAGTTATGCCACACCATAAACACAAATTTCTAAGCCTCATGACCTTGACCTTTGGGCACAGTCGTCGCATGGATGGGCTAAAGAATGAAAATATGGATGATGACAAATAATAAATAGGAAATACCATCAGAATGGCGTACAGGTATACCAACCCTGTGACCTGAAAGCCTATCAGTGACAAAATTCTTACCGCTGCGGGTCACAAAAAAATGTGGTCAGAAATCAGTACATATGGCAGCCCCCGTCACAATATGGCCGCCACCCCAATATGGCCACTCGCTTGCAGGGTGTGTCTGCAACAAATTAAAACCGCCATCAGATATGGTGGCATATATTTGCCATCAAGATGTCGAGATGTTGACATAATTTATCCCAACATGTCGACTTAAATATCACGATATGTTGTCATAACGTGAAACTATGTTGACAAATTATGTCGACTTATCGCTATAACTTATCACATTATGTCGACATGTTGAGATGAAATATCAAGTTATGTTGACATGTTGATATAAAATATCACATTATGTCAAAATATTGTATTAACCTATCACGTTATGTTGACGTATTGTGTTAACTATTCACGTTATGTCTACATGTGTTAAAATATCACAGTATGTTGACTTGTTGTGATAACTTATCACGTTATGTCGACATAATTTATCTCAACATGTTGACATAGTTTCACATTATGTCGACATGTCATGATATTTAAGTCAACATGTTGCGATAAATTATGTCAACATCTTGATGACAAATATATGCCACCATAATCAGACAACGAGTTATACAAAACAACTTGATGCAAACCAACCAAATCCCAAACAACTGAAAATACCGTAGCCATCCCATCATAAAATGGCAGCTATCCCGAAACACTTAACAACCAATAACACTCTTAACTCTCCTTAGACCGCTATCTTATTTTTTTGTCGTCTGCTGTTTATTTTCTATTTTCCATTTTTATCATCAAAAAATGCTTTGACAGCACTTCAGAATCAATGATTCTGAAGTACTGTCAAACCATGTTTTTATTGAGAAATAAGGCAAGATATAAAAGCAACAGCAGGCAACAATTGTTGTGAGTAGCGGTCTAAGAGTGAACCCTTACTATACTGAATTAAATTTTGTCGTCTGCTGTTTATTTTTTATTTTCCATCTTTCTCAACAAAAACATGGTTAGATAGCAGGATTCGACACTATTGGAAATGATTCTAAAGTACTGCCAAAGCAGGTTGTTTTATCAAGAAGAAATACAAAATATGAAAAACAACAGCAGACATTTTTTATGTCCCCATATTCTAAGGGTTGAAATCTCTGAACGTGCATCAAGAAGTTTGTAAGCAGATGAGACACGGTAGTAATAATTTTTTATCAAGCAAGTAACCAGCTGCGAATTGACTGAATACATGTTAACAAATAACAATGTGTCATATCCTGTATGGACTAGATGTGAGACGTGCCATGGGATTTTGTACCTTCAAACATCTGCGTAATTTCATGAAATATGTTTACAAACTTTCCGTAAATGGTGAAAAAAGTTGATTTTTTTTTCAGAGTACGTCATTTTGACTTTAGTTATGAAAAATATTGTAAATTTTGTAAACGTATTTAATGAAATTACGCAGATATCCGAAGGTACAAATTCACATGGCGTGTCTCATATGTACATCCGGGTCTTTAGATGATATAACATTGGTCGAAAAGTGTCACATGTTACCAAATAGCCATCATGCTCTGTAAACAAGTATATTTGATTATAACATGGGAATACTTGTATTATATAAATACTTCAAAACTTATCAAGCAATTTTCAACTTTTCTTAACCCTTTTTCATTTTTGCTTTAATTCTTAACAAAAAACTGGTTTTGACAGCACATGAGAATCGTCTCCACTGGAGATGATTCTCATGTGCTGTCAAAACCAGATTTTTGTCGAGAAATATTGAAAATAAAACATTTCCAACAGACGACAACTTTTAATTCAGCATAGTAAGGGTTAATTACTTGTAACAATTTCAGCATCAACGCCTTTGAAATAGGCCCAAATGTCCTCAAAACCCCACTGATCCAATTACCTAACCTTGGTGTCATGAAGGTAGGTCACTCACGATTGGTTGTCTGAGAAACGGAATCCAGTGTCGGTATTTTTTTTATCACGTTCCTGTGTGTATCAACAATATTTGGTCAATATCACGCTGTTTTGGCTTAACACATTTTAAATATTGACTCATCTGAGATAACCGGGGATTAGATTTGTGCTACAATTTGTCACCCGAGATTCCAAACGTGAATAACCTTGACGACTATAATTGCTCTTCCCACTTACGCGGAACCTCTCAAAACCGGACACCGTGGGAGGTCCCCAGGGTGTTCGACATGGAGGGGTTCTATTGTAATTGAGTTATCCTATTTATTCTCTACTTGCAATATATACGTGTTCTGGCAATTATCACGGGTCGCACAACTATGTCTTGTAATTTTAAACATTATTAATATGGTACATTGAACAAAACATGACAAATATGATGTCTAAAATTATTTAACCTTTTCACCCCTAAACAAATGGAATGGATTTTCATATGTTAATTTTCCTACCAATTCAATCATCCGAAAAATGATTTTAAGACTTAGTGTAGTCCATTTATGAAAAGGGGGTGTTTTTTTTGTCTAAAAAGTATGAAAATTACTTGCATAAAGTGCAGATCCTGATGAGATGGCTCGTTACGAGCCGGCTCATCTGGATCTACACTGTTTGCAAACACCGCTATAGAGGGATGTAGTGCTGAAAGGGTTAACTATATGAAAATACATTTTACTGATACTATAGAAGGGGTGGGAGCTTACATAATTACTATAATAAATCTAAAATGAAATGAATGGGGTTTAACGTCCCAGCAGCAGCTAAGGTCATATAGGGACGGGGTATAATAAATGTGAAACATTAGCTCTCAATGGCATAGATTAGTTTCATGAATAGGTTACCCAAACTTGGTAAATCACGCGTAATTTCTTTTTGAACTGCTTTCTGGAAACAGTGCTAGCAGTGGCAGAATTTGTAAATTTAGCGTCACGTTATGTTGCTTTACCGTGACAACAACCAGGAGTAACTAAGCAATGTGACCTCAAATTGACAAATTCCGCCAATTCTAAAGTCAAGGGTGTTGTAACAAATCCAAGGGCAGATACTCATGATTTTCCAAGTTTGGTACCAGACAGATCTCGCTGTGTGTGTTTTGCAGGCAGTAGTGGACATAATGATTATAGAAGCAAGTATAGTTAAATCTACCGCTAAGATTTTCATGTCAGAGAGTGGCAGGGTATGCATATTATGCATACCCTGCCACCTCTGGCATGAAAATCACTGCACACAGAAAAAACCTGTGTGTATGTTGGTGTACGCACAAATTTTTTTTTTTAAAAAGTGTTAAATTAATTAAATTTGTCAATTTTCAATAAAGGTTTAAATCACGGGGATATCATATTAGCGTGTTGGCTTAATCATGTAATTCAATTTACTAGCTGTACCATAATGAGCGGATATCCAAGTCATAAATGCATAACATGTACATGTATTGAATATTGAATAACTAATTTGTATGCAAACACCAACCATCCATAGAAAAGTTAAGAAGATTATGCAAATGATATAATTCACTATCTTGTCGCACGGCATTGCAAATAGCAAATGTATTGCATAAAATGGCTTTTCGCGGTGTAATGAGAACATCATAATATGCTTAGTGTAACAAATATGCAAATGAGATCACTGCGGAAAACATGCTTGGCTCTCAAAACAGCTTCATTGTATGATGCTGTGCTTATGCAATAAATATAATCTAACATTTCGATGGTCTAGTAACATAAGGTCGTAACTGCTATGCTTTAGCATAGCAGTTACGACCTTATGTTACTAGACCATCGATTTGTGCTGATTTACTGTATTTATTAAACTTGTGCTCTGAAAACAGCTTTATTATGCAATAAATATAATCTAACATTACGACCTTATGTTACTAGACCATCGATTTGTGCTGATTTACTGTATTTATTAAACTTGTTGGCTGGCTTGTTTAATAAATATCACATTAAATCATCACTCAGTAAGATATTATATGTACATATATGTATAACATTCTATTACAGTTAAGAAGTGCAAATATATTGAAAAAAATACTGAGATTTCATTTTTGTACTCTTATATCAGATAATGATTAAATATAAAATTAGGAGAATGAAAATCACATTACATTTTTTTCTTCAAAAGTTGTGCTATGGTTCATCTTGATGTCATATGTAATAATAATATCACTGCAAGATTGATAGACCCTGGCTCGTATACAATTAAGTAACATTTTCTTCTTTCATTTCACTTCATTCAATATTTGTTGATGTAAGAAAAATATTTTGTCCCACAGCTGATAAAATGAACCTTGCAATCTGTGTTCTAGTTCAGTCTGCACATCACAGCAGATCTAGTTCTAACATCATACTCTTCTCATTTTACTTGTTATAACACAGTTTTACTGCTGCAAACAAATGGATGTGACCACTATACGACTGCACAAATGCCGATGTGGGTCAGGGTCTATTCTGTGGAGATCGTCCTATGCTAAGCCCAGTTTTATTTCCCGTCGCCATATTTCATTGATAGCTGCTTAAAATTCATAGCTTCTCAAACAGTTTAATTATTTATTTACGAAACACTTTCGCTGTATAAAGCACCCCGCAGACCATGGCAAATTATGCTGACTTTCTTTAAAAGTACTTAGCCACTTTAGGAGAACACATTTATTGATGAATGTTAGAGACATTTCACAGCAAAATGAAAACTTCTCAGGCAATATACATTGTGCAATGTGTAATGAATCATATGAAAAGTATGTAATATAAATCCAAAAATAACTTTTTATAAACTTTTATAGTTATATAGAGATTTATGCGAAATATTCACCTTCCTGTGCACAATTTCCCAGTTAAAGATTGTATTATAAACACATTTCAAAATATATGTAGTTTAATGTCGTAAAATTCCCTTCAGAACGTTTTATTATAAACACATTTAAAAATAAAATTAAATATTGTTTAATGTCACAAATCAGTCAATTATGAGAATTTAGATGGACGTATACTAGTAAGTGACATATTTGCAATAAATCACAATTTATTGGTAGGAATAGCCATAGTGTATTGTATGTTATATACACCTGCTTTTAATCCTTTGAACCCGAAAGCCCGCTATAGCGGTTTATGCAAACAATGCTCGTAACGAGCCATCTCATCAGGATCTACATTTTTTGAAAGTAATTTTCATATTTCTAAGGCTGAATATCAAACTAGAGCAAGTGAGCATGGACTCATAGCTGCTCCCGGCCACCGGGTTTATTTGTTTGTTTATTGGTACATGTATTTTACTCTTTGCATGCTGGGAAATTTGTGGGCTGTAAATAGTTCAAAAATAGCAGATGACAATACATTATATTTTATTTCTCCTTATAAATGTCATGAATATGTCTTGGAATGTCATTAGAATTGTGTCCGGAGGACACAATTCTAATGAAATTGCAAGACATATTTACAGAGAGAAATAAAACATATACATATAAACCTGTGCTAAAGACCACCTCTGAATAGCAATAACCTGGCTATAAAGGCCACAATGTTGTCCCAATGGCACAATTACTATATAAATGACCCTGCGAATAAAGACCACCTGTGAACAAAGGCCAGATTTTTCAGTTCCAATGGCTGGCCTTTATTCACAGGTTTTACTGTACTCCTAACGTCCTATCAAAAGGTGATTTATGGCCGGGCCAAGGGGTTCAATCCCGCATTTATATCCTGCTGCATTGGGGGAAAAATCCCAAAATCAAAATGGAATATTTACATAGAAATAAATATATTCAGCCCTGAAATTGGAATAACCTGACTGATACCAGGGGCCCGTTTCACTAAACTTCGTACGACTAAAGTGTTCGTAAGTGCAAATTTAGGATCGTCTTGAATTTTCAATTGATGGATTTACATTTATTGAGCATAGGCTGCATATGCAGCCTATGCTCAATAAATGTAAATCCAATAATTTAATAAATGTAAATCCAAACATTGTTTATGTGACATTTACAGACTATCATAATTGTGCATTTACGAACATTTTAGTCGTAAAAAGTTTAGTGAAACGGCCCCCAGGTCCATACTACACCAGTCACTCGTCCCCTTCCTGTAAAAGTAATATCGGTAGGATCACTCTTATAAGGGGTATAACCAGATTCAACTCTCACATACAAGAAAGCCAACGATGTACCGGTATTGGCAAAAAGTGTAGATCCAGATGAGTCGGCTCATGACGAGCCGTCTCATCAGAATCTGCACATTTTGCAAGTACATTTGTAATTTTCATATTTTTGAGAACAAAAACACCCGCTTATCATAAATTGACTAGTGTGAAAATCATTTTGTGACAACTGGATTGGCTGCAAAATTAACATATCAAAATCGATTAAGTTTGTGTTATGGACGGACAACTAGACAGAAAGACGAAAACTATATACCCCTCGGCAATACTTCATAAGCCGACGGTGTAATAAAACATGTGCAATGATTTCAATTCAAATTCCACTCAGGTGCATCGGGATATCGGTTTATGGACCATTAACGTCTCCATTGAAGCAGCGATTTAATTCAATTACACAAGTAAACAAATAAATATACATCACAGCGTGAAACTCACTGGAGATATGATTGATTGATTAAATATAGTATAACACCCATTGAATGGAATGAAGAAGTTTAACCCTTACAATACTGAATTAAATTTTGTCGTCTGCTGAATATTTTTTATTTTCCATTTTAATCAAGAACAAGAGTGGCGAAGGTTGAAATGATCTTGCTGTGATAAACATGTATACTGAATTTGGTTACGATGCGTCAAGTAGAACTCGAGTTATTGCGTGGACAAGGATACAGTCCGAAAATTAATAATCACCGCCAAGGGGAGATAAAGTAGGTATCGGAAATTTTTCAAAATCAATAGGCTTCTTCGTCTTGCTATGATAAACATGTACATGTATAACCAAATGTGGATACGATCGGCCAAGTAGAGCTTGATTTATTGCATGGGCATGGTACAGTGTGCAAAAAAATAAAAATGACAGCCAAGGGGTGACTAAGTCTTCAGAAATGTTTGAGAATCAATAGGCTTCTTGGTAATGACAGCCAAGGGGAGATAAGTCATCAGAAATGTTTGAAAAGCAATAGGCTTCTTTGTCTTGACATGATAAACATGCTTGTACAAGGTTAATACATAATATGTCCCGTTTTTTCAAACGGGAATATAAAAACATAGTTTGGCAGCACTTTAGAATCATTTCAAATTTAGTGAGTATTGACAACCTCCAGCACAATGTGGGAGAGATGGTAAAGCTTAGTCAAGACAATCTCAGCTAAGATAAATGCCTTTTACTACTTCATCCGTGACCTGTCTTTATATTTTCTGTATCCTAATATAGATGTCTTTTAATACATTATCTGTCTTTTATATCCTACTACAGTAAAACCTCTTTAAACCGACACCCTGGGAGGTCCCCAGGGTGTCCGGCTTAGAGACGTTCCACTGTAAATCTGTAGCCTATTTCATCAACATTGCAAAGTATACTTTCCTAGCAAAGTATACTTTGAGGGACCAATCATTGATTTTTCCGAAATGCATTATTTCATGCAGAACTAACGATTGCATATATTTGATGATTAAAACTATGCAGAATTATTATACTGAATTTATTACATTATCACAGCCAATTTTTTAATGTAATAATTTCAGTATAATAAAAATTAATAAATTTATTCTAAAATTTAAAATTTCTCCCTCAAAGTATACTTTGCTATGAAAATTGGTTAAATTGGTTAACTTGTTGGTTAAATTGGCTACAGGCATATTACCGTTCTGGGACATACTTATGTATTTTGAAATTATGAACATGTATTATTGTCCGAGATACTTTACCAGAAAACCTCTCAAAATGAGATCACATATAGTTTATTGGTGTCCGGTTTAGACAGTTTCTACTGGATTAGTAAATTATTGCTAGGAAAGATTGTTATAGGAATGAATGGCCTTTTTGTGGAATTTATCGGGGTATAAACTTGGAAAAGTCGCGGGAATACTGGACGAAGGCCGGAAGGCCTCGTCCAGTATTTCCGCGACTTTTCCAAGTTTATATCCCCGATAAATTCCACAAAAAGGCCATTCATTCCTTATAATTCCAGCATTTGAAATAAATTCATCAAGAAAATGTGTTTATTTTCCGTTTTCTTAAAGAATTATTTTAACTGCGCCCGACGGTTACGGAAAGTATTTCGGCATGGAGTTTACTGGGATATAAATTTTGGACGGAGACTTGCAACGGACCAATCAAATGTTAGGGAATTGTGTAAATATTTTTGTGCTGGAATTATAAGCATTTGAACTATTTAATGTCCAATGCAGAAAAAAACATCATCTACTTTCATTCAGAAACAATCTATATGATCGTGAACATAGCTTGATTTCATGGTTCGAGGTCGGTCAACTACAGTATAGGGTGACATTTTATGGCTGTTATGTAACCTTTCACTCATCCAGCACTTAATTATACCCTGAATACCCGATTGTGTTTCCCCATTTGAATAAAGTATCTTTCACCCGCTGAGATCCACTTTTTTTCTTTCTTCCAATTTTTATAGGCAGTAGTTAAAGCTGACAAGCCACCACACTTTGTCACAGAAATGAGAATACATTCTCATCTTTAGTAAAACTAGGTCGGAAAATTATACACCTTGACCCAATTTACGCTAGAGCAAGTGAGCAGCAGTTCTCATATATCCTCGGGCATCTCCAGACCGAAAAACAAAAATGCAAATTTTATCGTTTGAGCTTGACCTTAGACATAGGTATCACATGGCTAACAATGTCGGCAGACGAATGCCCCAGGTGGAAGAGTGGAGAAACTCTGGCAAAACCCCAAGTCAAAATATCAAGGTCATATTTAGGACAGCATGGTTGTGTGGCATTTGTGCACAGGTATTATGTATTGAAATGTTAATGTAATCCTTCAAGGGATAAACGTTTATAGAAGGGATATCTACAGTGACAAGGACTAACTCTGAAAGATGTGTAACTGATCAAAGCAAGAAAACATAACATATTGGTAGAAGCAAAATATGAATGATGATAAACAACCATAAGAAGTATACGGTTAATATGACCGACAGTTGCAGAAACATGCAAGCCTAGAACCCAATGCTTACCCAGGTCCCTTACACATGTACCATATTTATTCTAATAAACGCACCCGGGGCTATGCAATCCGTGGGATCAAAACGTGGAAAGTAGGATCAAAATATATTATTTTTACATACAAAAGCCATTTAAAACACTAGCTTTTGTATGTGAATAACATATTTATAATGCAAATATGGGAGGGGGGCTACTATTAGGGAGGGAGCTACCATTATAATAAATATGATATTTAACTGTTTCGGAAACCTCTCTAAACTCGACACCTTGTGAGATCCCCAGTGTGTCCGGTTTCGAGATGATAGCATTCGGAATTCCAACGCATTTCATACCTACCCTTACCTGAAAAACTTTACATGAAAAGACACTTGACTTGCCTGGTATTCTCTATATTTAAAGATCATCAGACCCGGCTCGTAAATGGTAGGAAGCCTCAGAATTCCTACACGTTTCCTAGCCTTGACTGATAAACTTTACATCAAAATACACTTATCGGATTTTCTCTATATTTCGAATTGGCTTGGAAACGGGCGAAACTCAAATTCCTACATACCTCCCTTGAATTATAAACTTCACATAACAAAACACTAGGCTGGTATTATCTAGATTTCCAGTAGCCTATTTCATCAACATTGCAAAGTATACTTTACTAGAAAAGTATACTTTGAGGGAGTAATCATTTATTTTTCCTGAAATGCATTATTTCATATAGAACTAACAAATGCATATATTTCATGATTAAAAGTATGCAGAATTATTATACTGAATTTATTACATTATCACAGCCATTAAATGGCTGTGATAATGTAATAAATTCAGTATAATAAAAATTAATAAATTTTTCAAAAAATTGAAAATTTCTCCCTCAAAGTATACTTTGCTACTAAAGTATACTTTGCAATGTTGATGAAATAGGCTACTGGTCCTGATTGATCAAGTGTTGATAGGTTGATGAATAGGCTACAGACTCAGCTGAGAGACGTCGATCCTCGGAATTCCAACGCGTTTCCCAGCCATGCCTGATGAACTTGATATCAAAATAAACTATCGTAGTATTGTCCATATAATGTAGTTTCGGCTGAAATGATACTGACAGAAGCCATTTTGCGCTTACTAATAATTAAATTTGTGAATGAACTGTAAAGAGGGCTTATGGGTTTTGCGACCATTGCAGATCCAGATCAGCCTGTGCATTCGCACAATCTGATCCGGATCTGCACTGATCACCAATCCATCAATAAACACACGTCATGCTTCCAACAAGCAATATATATTGTTATCTGGCTACAGGAGTGAGCTATTTGAACTGGATCTACACTGGTCACAAATCCCATAAGCCCCATTTCTCCATTCACAGCCACATTTGTGAATGAACTGAAAAGGGCCATAAATTGTGTCGTAACTGCCGTTACGGGTATACTTAATTCAAAATTAACTGTTTTGTACTGAAACTTAGGTGGCGGCCTCTTCACTGTTACAATACAATACATGTGTAATCTCCATCCTTACACTTTCCTGTTACCAGAGAGAAAATAAAGAATTTACACCTACTGAGTACATATGATTTACAGTGGAACCTCTCTAAACCGGACACCCTGGGAAGTCCCCAGGGTGTCCGGTTTCGAGAGGCTCCACTGTAAATCAGGCATATGGGCACCGCAAAAGAGGAATATGTGGTTTGCGATCATGAACAGACGTTATCAATGGTGAGAGATGACAATAAGCACATCAAATTAATCGGACATATATTGCATGGGTGTCCGGTTTAGAGAGGTTCTACTGCACTACGATTTTGTGATTCTGTCATACAGTCAAACCTGTCAATAAAGGCCAGCCATGGGAAGAGAAAAATCTGGTCTTTATTCGCAGGTGGTCTTTGTTCGATGGTGGTCTTTGTTCGCAGGTTCATTTATGTGGTCATTGAATCAATGGGAAAAACAAAAGCATGACTGCTGCAGGTAATTGTTATTCTGAGGTGGCCTTTACCACAGGGGTTCGACTGTATACATATTTATACATTATTAAATGATTACAGGACACATAGAAGCAGAAATATGGTAAATAAGGTAGTTTATGGTGGCCATTTTGAAAAACAAAAAGGTGGCCAAATAAGATGAGCAGGCAATGGGTACCCCGACTTAATTATTTCCAAAACATGGATCAAGAATCAAGAATAAGATACATGTATATGCCAATTTTCATTGTCACAATGTGCGCACTTATTCTAAAACATACTGTATCAGAGCCATACTAAACAAGAAATGGGATTTTGAGTATTTTTAACAGTATAATAATGTTAACTAGAAATGCGGCCTGTTGGCACATGAATGCGCCCGCTGGCAGCCAAAGAAAACAAGGCACATCTGAAAACACAGACGGCCAGAGAAGCGTGGATTTGTCACAGCATGAAGCAGACCATCAGAGCAATGGGTGTGTGAACTATCAAGCAGATCCATGCAAGGAAACAGACATTATAAGACACTTACCCAAGTTTTGAACGCACCAAGTATGCGACCTTGACCCTGGACTTAGCAGGGGCGGGACAATTGTGGATTTATCACAGAGTGGTATAGGACCATTATAGAAATGCGTGTGTCAAATATCAAGCAGATCCGTGCAAGGAAAATTATAACACATTTACCAGGATTTGTTGCAGGGCCATAGAGGACCATTAGAGCAATGTGTGTGAGAAATATCAAGCAGATCCGTGCAAGGAAAATTATAACACATTTACCAGGATTTGTTGCAAGGCCATAGAGGACCATTAGAGCAATGTGTGTGAGAAATATCAAGCAGATCAGTGTAAGGAAACAGAAATTATAAGACATTTACCAGAGTGTTAAGGTTTCAAATACACCAAGCATGTGGCCTTGACCCTGGGCTTAGCAGGGGCGGGACGATCATGGATTTGTCGCAGAGCCATAGAGGACCATTAAAGCAATGTGTGAGTGAAATATCAAGCAGATCAGTGTAAGAAAACAGAAATTATATGACATTTACCCAAGCGTTAAGGTTTCGGGAAGTACGTACGCACATATATTACTAATCTATTTAATTCCTCTCTGTGCATATCTAAGATATAATGTATTTTACTCTGTGACTGCCGAGTAACTGGCATCGACTCTTCCATATTAATTCCACGAATTTGAAAAACAATAATTTTGAGAAAATCAGAAAATGTTCACAAACCGTGCAGATCATGATGAGACGGCTCGTTACGAGCCGGCTCATCAGGATCTACACGGTTTGCAAAACATTGCGATTAGGATCTGCAGTTCTGAAAAGGCTAGGACTAAGAGACAAGAAATCATGGGACAGTCACTTTGCTGTACCAACCCGATATCTTTGGTCTCGTCTCAGTTACACAACGTTGTAACTACGCGACTAATAAATCAGCGTAACAAACTACCGTGGGATCACGTCAGACAACATAAATTTACCTCACAAGGCATTTTAATATCACAGTACATGTTTTTTAGACACCAAATAAAATTTAACACAGAGGCAAAAACACTTGAACACACACAGTTCAAGAAATTATACAGCTGTTGCTACTGGTTGTCTTGTAATTCAATTCTCTTATGTCTGTAGTTTTCCCGCCTTTTTTTCTCTCAATGAAACATGGGAATATGATTTGGGTCTAAAGCCTGAGAGAGAATGAATTTGTAGTTTCACTTCTCCACATACCCTGAAATAAATTTCCTGATTTTACATTTTACTTGCATAAATTTAAACAAAAAAACATTTACTATTTGATATATTCATAATAATTTAATGCCAGCATGTAAACAGCCAATTAAGAAAATTCCATGCTAATTTTATAGTACAGTGAAATCGACATGGCTCGAAATGAGTGATCGCATCTTTCGAGCCATCGCATCTTTCGAGCCATCGCATCTTGCGATTTTGGTATATTTGTCGACTACTGTACCCGTCGGATTTAGGAAATAACGATGTAATAGAGTGTATCCATGTTTTTGATGATAATAGTATTTATTCGCAGATTAAAGTTAGCATGTGAAATTAAATAAACTGTATTTAAATGTATTTACAAAACTGTATTTATTTCAATTATTATCAAAGGAGAAAAGCTCCAGTATTTACTATACATAGTGGCGCACATAACTAATGTAGCAGGTGGTTGTGACGACACTCGAAAGTGGTACATGTATGGGCCCAGCTCAAACGATGTTATATATGGCGCCCATAAAAAATTGTGAATCAGTCATGAATCGTAAAATGTTGCGACAACAAAAGGTGCTATTAATGGGCGTTTTTCGTTGTAACTCCCGGGTAGCTACTCGAATAACACGAGGACCACTAGAACAAGCAGAGTTCCGACTCGAGTTAAAGAATTTTGACCTTACTCGAGTAACTTTAATCGAACCCATGCCGAGTATTGGGTTACTAGGGTTCCAACTCGACTTGAACCCGAGCAACGACCACGACCAATGACTTACGACAGACTCTATTAAATGCGCCGAGTGGCCGAAGCCCAGAATATTTAATAAATCGCCGTAATCGTTGATCGCAATCAACAATGTTAACGATTAAATTGCACCACTTTAAGCAATTAACTGCACTTGAAAAGAAACCACATTTCATAGACAGGTAGTCTAGTTGCGAAGGTAACTCTTGCAATCTACCCCTGTACCATCCGTAATTGCAAGTTACCGTTCGCAACTAGGGGGTTGTCCTATTTTTGAGCTCTTCGAAATGCACTTTCCTGTGTTTTACGGCATTTAATTTCTCCAACTGGTGGTAAACTGTGATCTATGTAAACTGCGTGGCTGAACAGGGAGGTTGCAACCCCGGAATACCCCCCTGTAGCCTATTTCACCAACATTGCAAAGTATACTTTTCTAGCAAAGTATACTTTGAGGGAGTAATCATTTATTTTCCTGAAATGCATTATTTCATATAGAACTAACGACTGCATATATTTCATGATTAAAAGTATGCAGAATTATTATACTGAATTTATTACATTATCACAGCCAAAATGGCTGTGATAATGTAATAAATTCAGTATAATAACAAGAAACGAGGCAAAGCCACGAAGGCCAGGTTTTTTCCAAGCATGGACACTTGAATGCCGACAATATCGCGCTTTCCGCAAGCGGGTGCGACAATGATGATAAACACCCATGTGAAGTATCAAGGTAATGGGTGAAGCAGTTGCAGAGATATAGTACACGAAAAAACTTTAACAAATAAATTCAAAGTAATTTGACCTTGACATTGCGCACAGGGGCCGCACGGTTGGGGGTTAGAGTGAAAATATGGACGATGATAAACACCCATGTGAAGTTTCAAGGTAATGGGCGAAGCAGTTGCAGAGATATAGTATAACAAAAAAGTTTTAACCAAAATATTTAACCAGACGTACGTTAAAAAGTTAACGTTGAAAATGGCTAAGTCAATTATGTAGAAATAATAGGTGAAGGTAAAAAAATGGTCACATGTTGGGTAGTTGTATGTGGTAGGCACCCCTTGGTTATGAAGCTGTGAAAGTTTGGTGGTCCTAGGTGGTACAGTACCAAAGAAATGGACTTACACATGAAAACTTAACATTGTAAACGCGAAAAGTTAACATTGAAAATGGCTAAGTTGACTGCGCGGAAAAAATGGGTCAAGTTAAAAAAAAAGTAAGATGTTGGATAGTGATATGTGGTGGGCACCCCTTGATTATGAAGCTGTGAAAGTTTGGTGGTCCTAGGTGGTACAGTACCAAAGAAATGGACTTAAACACGAAAACTTAACATTGAAAACGCGAAAACTTAACATTGAAAATGGCTAAGTCAATTACGTAGAAATAATAGGTGAAGGTAAAAAAATGGTCACATGTTGGATAGTTGTATGTGGTAGGCACCCCTTGGTTATGAAGCTGTGAAAGTTTGGTGGTCCTAGGTGGTACAGTACCAAAGAAATGGACTTAAACATGAAAACTTAACATTGTAAACGCGAAAAGTTAACATTGAAAATGGCTAAGTCGACTGCGCGGACAAAATGGGTCAAGTTAAAAAAAAAAGTAACATGTTGGATAGTGATATGGTGGTCACCCCTTGATTATGAAGCTGTGAAAGTTTGGTGGTCCTAGGTGGTACAGTACCAAAGAAATGGACTTAAACACGAAAACTTAACATTGAAAACGCGAAAAGTTAACATTGAAAATGGCTAAGTCGACTGCGCGGAAAAATGGGTCAAGTTAAAAAAAAAGTAACATGTTGGATAGTGATATGTGGTGGGCACCCCTTGATTATGAAGCTGTGAAAGTTTGGTGGTCCTCGGTGGTACAGTAACAAAGAAATGGACTCAAACACGAAAACTTAACATTGATTGTGGACGCCGCCCGCCCGCCCCCGCCCCCCGCCCGCCCGCCCGCCCGCCCGCCGCCCGCCGCCCGCCGCCCGGCTTTCGCCAATACGCCCGCCCCCGCCCGCCGCCCGCCCGTCCGCCCCCGCCCGCCGCCCGCGCCCGCCCGACCCTCCCGCCCGCCCAGCACCGCCCGCCCGCCCGCCCGCCGCCCGCCCGCCCGCCCGCCCAGGCCGCCCCCCCGGCCCCCCGGCTTTCACCAATCCAATAGCCTGGATTTTTTTTCAAAAAACCTGGCTAAAAATTAATAAATTTATCCTTAAATCGAGTATACTTTGCAATGTTGATGAAATAGGCTACTGATACGTACGTACATGTATGTCGTGGGTGGAATAAGGCATGTAGATCTCTAGAGACACTGGAGTGAGTGGGATAAGCCAAAAGGATTAGCTACCAGACACATGAATGCAATGCAATTGTGCCGTCATTTGATCACAAATACATTTCATCGAGACTGGCTGCAGATGTTGGTGTTATGGCATCTGCAAAAGGTAATATTTGGCTGTGATAATGTAATAAATTCAGTATAATAATTCTGCATACTTTTAATCATGAAATATATGCATTTGTTAGTTCTATATGAAATAATGCATTTCAGGAAAAATAAATGATTACTCCCTCAAAGTATACTTTGCTAGAAAAGTATACTTTGCAATTTTGATGAAATCGGCTACCGATACGAACATCTGGGTTACAACGAATTAAAAGCTGACGTTTGATTGGTCGAATGAAGTCACATGACGTTACCGAATAATATCAGTGTAAAGACGTCACAGAAATAAGCGTTCTTTTCAAAGAAAACCATGTCATAATTGCTCGTTCTGTATACTGAAACGTTAATAAATGGAATACCATGCTAGCGTCTCCTTCTGATATCAAGTTTATCAGGCTCGGCTCAGAGAGCCTCGGAATTCCTATGTTTATGTAAATGTATTTGCACATATGTACTTAAATTTCAACAATCAAAATAGTTATATATGGTGGCATATAATGCTCAAACAACTTCATACATATATTTTATAGAGATTAGAATAAAATATGTTTTTTATTATAGTGACATATGTTAACCCTTTCAACACCAAGTAACTTAATAGGATGTTCCATGCCAATGTTTCACGCTATTTCATTAATTTTGTTCATTCAAATTATCCCATTCTTCCAAAAGGGTAATCTGTACGACGTTTAAAATTATTAACAAACAGTGGAGATCCTGATGAGACGGCTCGTTACGAGCCGGCTCATCTGGATCTGCACTGTTTGCAAACATTGTCTCTATAGAGGTCTGTGGTGTTGAAAGGGTTAAGTGTAACATACAAGTAGAATATATTTAAATACTGACAAAAACACCCAGCCCTGTGGACCTATCACTTTCAAATGGTCAGCTATCTTTGAACAATGTATGTGATATCAAGTAGAACCATTTTATCAAAATGTGGCACAGTTTCATGAATCAGCAAAAAGAACGAAATTCTACAGATATACATGAACTGTAACATCTGAAATATTGGCATTTAAGCCTGAATCACAGCAATTTTTATTTACTGTATATTTATTATTACATTTTGTTGTAATATACATAATTTTAATTTAAGTAACTTTTGTCATTCGCTCTTAAATTTACTTAAACTTTACTTCCGCACACTGTGTTTTGGTTTTACGATTTTTCATTAAACATTTTGCAATGTACATCCCGCCGCTACTCACAACAATTGTCGTCTGCTGTTGCTTTTATATCTTGCCATATCTCTCAATAAAAACATGGTTTGACAGCACTTCAGAATAATGGAAATGATTCTGAAGTGCTGTCAAAGCATGTTGTAAGTTATTCTAAAGTGCTGTCAAAGCATGTTTTTGATGATAAAAATTGAAAATAGAAAATAAACAGCAGACGACAACAAAAATAAGATAGAGGTCTAAGGGTTAAATTGACAAATACCGTGGACAGCTATTACAACAGCTTATGGCCATGAAGGTGAATTAAGCTACATAACTGTTACACCTTCAAAGATCCCCGGACAAATTGTAATTATGTATATATGGAGTAGAAGGAAGTAATTACGAATGAGACATAACAAAACTTATTCTCTCTGTGACCAGCGTAGACCCAGACCAGACTGCGCTTTTGTGCAGTCTGGGGTCAGGGTCTTCACTATTCACAGTTCAATCTATGAAATATGCAATTAAATTAAGTCACCAATGAACAATTTGGATTAATTTGAGGTTTCAACACTGTACGGGTTTATCAAAATGTGAACTGGTTAAAACTGTAACAGACCTCTTTTTCCGGACCACATCCCAAATTGAGAGTGCATGCAGTCATCTCTTAGTGTTGTTCATTTTGACAGCGAAAGTCTGTGGCCAATCATAATTAGCGATTTATTGCATCATTTTCACAACTACAAAGCCGGGCAATGACAGTGGGGTATTATCACCGTGAGGAATAAATCACCATATTGGGCAATAAAATGCCTAGATCCTCATATTCCCCAATAAACATTGCAGCCCCAGACAGACAATGTGTCACTATGACCACAGGGTATGCTGCAACATTTGTGTTTATGTTAGTTTATGGTTAGATGAAGACGTTCATGGTCAATTTAAATTGAAACATTTCGATGTTTGTAAGGTAAAAGGTGCATCAGGCAAATTGCAACCAGTAAAGATGCTGGGTTAATGAATTATAGGCTGAAAATACAAGGATTTTAGATGACATAATTTCTGTTATTTTTCTGCAAAAATATATATTGTGACCATCGACACACAGCTCAAATGTGGGTCACAACATGTACTTTTTGGAAGAAATAAACATGGTAACCATGGTTTTCTGTGGCATATGGTGGCTTATTTAAATATTTGGATTGCAGGTGGTGAGAGACATTGCAACATTTGTGACCGGAGTAAATAGTGGTTAGTTTGCTTAGATTACAATTGAAGTGCAGTGGGATGAGTACTATCCTTTACAGCAGCCTAAATAACTGTGATAATGATACATTAACCCATTTCGGTCTAAGGATACGATAATTTTCTTTCTTAAAATCTCATTATTTTGTTTATTTCACCAAAGGTATATGTTGTTACCACTCATTTGAACCGTCTCGTTGAGACGGTTCAAATGAGTGGTAACAACACATACTTTCGAGATGAAATAAAGGAATTAGGATTTCCCCCCTAAAAAGTTTCATACTACAGTGGAACCTCTCTAAACCGGACACCCTGGGAGGTCCCCAGGGTGTCCGGCTTGGAGAGGTTTCACTGTAAATCAGGCATTTGATCATTCTGAGCCATAGTTATTTGCTATGCGATCACGAACATACATGATCACCTGAGATAAATGACCAACAAACCTATCAAACATACGATCACAGATGTTTTTGTGATGTCCGGTTTAGAGAGGTTCCACTGTACTATAATTGAATCCCGATGCACACAGGCTGATCTGGATCTACATTTGTGACTGGTCGCAAAACCCATAAGTCCCATTTCTCCAGTCACAGCCACAAAAGACAAACAGAATAGGTCCTGATCAGAAAATGCAGCTGCAAAGTAATTGGTTGACATAAGGTACATCCGAGGTGATCGTTCATTACGCCGATGATGTTACAGATATCCAGTTGGGATATTTTGTGTCATACACTTTCAGTAATCAAAATGACAGAACAGTTATATGTCAGTTTAGCAATTAGAAAGTTGACCATCCCAGTATCTCCATTATCATATGAGACTAATTTTCTGAAACTAAGATTTTTTTAAGAATTTGACCTAATTTCCGATGGCAGCCATCGATCTCAGGTTATGCGATGACCTCCATTTTAACAAATATGAAACGGCTTCATGCACGCACCACAACTGTGAAGTTTGACCAGCATCGGCCAAGCAGTTCACGAGAAGAAGACGTTTTGACATCTATAATAAAAGGATGATCACTCCACCTTTTGGCGGCCATCTTGGATGACATAATCATCCGATTTCATCTCCTCGATACCTTCGATTTCATATATAACATGACAATATTTTGGTCAAATGTGAAATATGACCACTACCCCCATCTTGTTGATACCTTCGATTTGATAAATTCCACAAAAAGGCCATTCATTCCTATAATAACCAATAGGATAAAAATAAACAATTGGCGATAAAAAATTATAATTTTCGAAAAAAAAAAATGTTTTTTTTGTTGTTTTTTTTTCTCCGAAAATTGTAATTTTTTTATCACCAATTGTTTATTTTTATCGCCAATTGCGAAAGTGGCTTTTCCAAGTTTATACCCCGATAAATTCGGCCATTCATTCCTATAATGTACACCACCGCCTGCGCTAATCTTGCCAATATTTGAATTTATTTTCATTCCAAAATACTTGAATATTGTGCTTACATTCAAACAGCTTTATTGGCTTAACATGAGCTGTGCTACAGCTCATGCTCAGCCAATCAAGCTGCTTTGATTGCGAGTTGAGACTGCCAGCAGATGTTCAGAAGCGTTCTGGGCAAGATTATCACAGGGGGTTGTGTCAGGGTTGAGATATATATAGTTGGGACCATCCCAACCACCAACACACCTGTGGTTGAACCTGATATATATATGTATAATTATATGTATAATTACATAGCTTCCGGAAGGTGAGAACTTGGCCAGATGGCCATCTGTTTCCATTGTAATGTGATAGGTAAGACAGTTACATGGAAGTGAAATGGGGAATTCATTTATATTGGTGTACAAAGTTGAGAAATAATTGAATTAGATCACGGTAATATTTCACACCCAGTGGCCTGCCAAAGATACCTACGTTAACACATTACATTCGGAATACACCTTTACAGCTAGGAAATATTTTAAATATTTTATTTTTCTTATTTCTCGATGAAAGTATATGTTGTGACCACTCATTTGAACCATCTCGACGAGATGGTTCAAATGGTGGTCACGACATATACTTCTAAGTACATAAAAAGAAAATGTTAGAAAACCCATAAGCGCCATTTATCCAGACACATTCCTATAACAAGAACAAATACATTTCAAACATATTTTGCAAGCAAACTCTGTAGATGACAATAAATAAATGCTGAAAACCCGACCCCAAAATTCCAATATTTCTTTTCATAAATTATGAAAATATTTTCCAACCTAGAATGGTGATTATAAAAATGTGAATAAAAAATATTGCTTAACTTAGAACAGGTTACTTCATAAAAAAATAGGTTTTTGATATGACGTCAAAATCAGTCCACAAATAAATCGTTTTTTCGCAATAAAATCAATATTTGATGGATTTTTTTGGGGAGGGTGACTTTCTTGTTATAGATAAAAAAGTACTTACTTTTAAATATTTTTTAGATTTAATGTTTAATAGCCAAAAGTTTGTCGGCAGCAAAACGTGGAACAGACAGTAGGAATACATATACTATAACGACCTCGTACGTATACTGCCTTATACTATAACGACCTCGTACGTATACTGCCTTATACTATAACGACCTCGTACTGCCTTGCTGTACAAGTCTGCCAGTGGGGCCCGTTTCACTAAACTTTGTATGACTAAAATGTTCGTAAAGTGCAAATTTAGGATCGTCTGGACGTTTCAAATGATGGATTTACATACATTTATTGAGCATAGGCTGCATATGCAGCCTATGCTCAATAAATGTAAATCCAATAATTGTTTACAAGAAAACATTGTTAATGTGAAATTTACAAACTATCATAAGTTTGCACTTACGAACATTTTAGTCGTACAAAGTTTAGTGAAACGGCCCCCAGATTTTATAGCGACCTGGTAGAGTGGTCGGCTTTTAACCGAAGATTCGAGGGTTTGAGCCTCGCCCCGGAATTCCCTGATGTTTTTATCAGAATGTTCCTGTTCAGATTTACTCTTCCTGATTCACATACCAGCAATTTAGCACCCAATAACCTTTGTTACCAGACCTGTACTTCAAAGTTAACTTCATTAGCGCCATAACAATAGCGGCTAATATAACCCTCACACCTTCTCTCCCTAGCTGGGGTCAACATCCACTAAAACTGGCTAAGTTCAGCACCTTGTATGAAAGGTCATTGAGCCAATTCCCATCCTTAACACTAACAGACCTCTATAACGATGTTTTTTCTCTCTAAAAATATATGAAAATTACTATAGCCTTCAATAGCAGTGTTTGCAAGCAGTGTAGATCCTGATGAGGTGGCTCATCTGGATCTACACTGCTTGCAAACACTGCTATTGAAGGCTATAGTGTTGAAATGGTTATGTACGAGAAACTACTAGGATAAGAAAATCTGTTTGCAAGCCAGAGGGAATGATGGATTGATTGATTGATTGATTGATTGATTGATTGATTAATTGATTGATTGATTGCTTTGGTTGTATGTTCGTTCAACAGCAAAGCCATATGCAGACAAGAATGCATCTGTATGGTGGGCACACTATACAATAAACACTGAAATTACAATAAACACTGAAATTACAATAAAAACTTTCAGCAATGGCGGACAGTATCCTGATGCGGTGCCAGACACCAGACACAGCTTTTGACTTGGCCACATGTGTGAATCCCAGTAAGATTCACTGCTAAGATATGAATCCCGAAGGATGGATTCATCACTAATATATGCATCCTGAGGATGGATTCATCGCCAATATATGCATCCTAATGATGGATTCATCGCTAATATATGCATCCCTAAGGATGGATTCATCGCTAATATATGCATACTGTCACATTCTCCCAGAAACCAGAGGGAAATAGATATCATGCAAAATTACAGACTTAACCCTTACACCACTATCTTAAATTTTTTGTCTGCTGTTTATTTTCTATTTTCCATTTTTATCATTAAAAACATGCTTTGACAGCACTTTAGAATAATTTACAACATGCTTTGACAGCACTTCAGAATCATTTCCATTGGAAATGATTCTGAAGTGCTGTCAAAGCATGTTTTTATCGAGAAACAAGGCAAGATACAAAAGAAACAGCAGACAATAATTGTTGTGTGTAGTGGTCTAAGGGTTAATAGTTCATGCTAATATTCTGTTATTTTATATATTTATAACAAGCAGTGTATATCTTGTATCAGGCTGCATGAATGCGCTGGAAAATCAGGGGATCGTTTCACTAAACTTCTTACAATAACTGCACGTACATGTATTACATGTGAACATAGCCACTGAAGATTTTCCAGCATTGGCTGGCAGTGTAAATGTTATTCTAAAATTAAATGTTTTGTTTCACTTACAAATTTCAGTCTTACAAAGTTCAATGAAACAGGGGGCCGTTTCACTAAACTTAGTGCCACGAAAATGTTCGTAAGTGCAAACTTATGATAGTCTGTAAATTTCACATTAACAATGTTTTCTTGTAAACAATTAATGGATTTACATTTATTGAGCATAGGCTGCATATGCAGCCTATGCTCAATAAATGTAAATCCATCAATTGAAATTTCCAGACGATCCTAATTTTGCACTTACGAACATTTTAGTCGTACAAAGCTTAGTCGTACAAAGCTTAGTGAAACGGCCCCCCAGGCCTCTCGAGTTAGACTGGCCACAAATGTCATAGGCCTCATTTCTCCAGGCACAGCCACATTTCATTCAGAATACGGATTCACGTGAAGCTACATTTTCAAACATTGTGTTTCTAGTTTCTCTTATTTCTCAACAGTATTTGCTGTGACCACTCATTTGAACCTTTTTGTCAAGTAATTTATCAGAATATTTATATCGATGTAAAAATATTGAATAATAAACGAAACATGAACCAAATAATTAGATTAAAAACATGAATAAAATAAAATGTATTTTTTACTACATGTTTCACCTGTCTACTGATATGCGTGTGCACTTTAAAATAATGAATTTTAAAACAAGCAATAAACAGAAATGAAAACATGTGGCAAAACATTCTTCACATAGATTCAAACATGTGTTCCAACATGTGGCATTTCAAACAAATTTAATTAAAAAATTCTTTTATGCATCTTCAGTGTTTTTAACAGTTTGTTAAAATTTGTTAAAATAATTTGATATTTGACCTTTTTTTTACCGTAATCCCATTTAAACAGTAATCTATACTTTAGTATTTATTTGAGATTTGCGATAAAAAGAGGGATTATAGAATTTAATACCAGTAGCCTATTTCACCAAAATTGCAAAGCACATGTATACTTATCTTGCTAAATACACTTTGAGGGAGAAATTTTCAATTTAAGGATAAATTTATTAATTTTTATTATACTGAATTGATTACATTATCACAGCCATTTTGGATTTTGGCTGTGATAATGTAATAAATTCAGTATAATAATTCTGCATATGTTAATCCGGGCTGAGCATGACAGACTTCATATCAAAACACATTACCGGTAGTCTGATATTCCATCTATCAGGTAACGTGTTTTGCTAAGTGCATGTTTAACCCTTTGAACCCGAAAACCCGCTATAGTGGGTGTTGCAAACAGTGCAGGTCCAGATGAGCCGGCTCGTCTCATCAGGATCTGCACTTTTAGCAAGTAGTTTTCATATTGTTTAGAACAAAACACCCCTTTTCATAAATGGACTAATCTGAAAATCATTTTGTTATGATTGGATTGGTTGGAAAATTAGCATATCACAGTCCATTCCAGTTACTGAAGGGTGAAAGGGTTAATGTTGTTTTTGCTGAAGGAAACACAGACATGTTTACCTTGTGTCATCGCAGTGATAATCATTCGGTAACATCAGGAGACGTCAGCCGACCAATAAAATGTCAGTAAAAGTAGTTTTCAAATATGGATTAACCCCGATACGTTGTAGTGGGTCAGGGTCCTCCAGTGATCAAACGACTGTAATAATACTAAATATTCGGACAAAATTAATTCTCGGAAACACATATAAATATCTGATTTCCCGTAACAAACAAGGTGCATGATCATGTGGTTACAACAACAACAATTATTTGATATTTTCCTTAATATGCAACTGATTTTGATGAAATATGGCGCAGCAAACACGTCTTCATGAGCTGCATTTGGCGGTCTATGGAGTTTGGCACAGACTTATGTCGTTTTTGCGAAGAATCGATTTCCGTGTCTCCGACACGGAAATCGATTCTTCGCAAAAATGACAGAAGTTTGGGCGAAAATACAGAGACCACCAAATGCAGCTGAACAAGACGCGTTTGACGCGCCATATTTCATCAAAATCCGTTGCATATTAAGGAAAATATCAAATAATACTTACTTTGGAGTGGGCGACGTTGTTGTTGTTGTAACCACATGATCATGCACCTTGTTTGTTATGGGAAATCAGATATTTATATGTGTTTCCGAGAATTAATTTTGTCCGTTACGTAATAAGGACACTATAAAAGCATACGTACTTTGAATCGGTATGTGTTGTTGTTGTTAGTACCACATGATCATACACCTGGACAAAGAGTGTCTCAGTGTTTGGGGTTAGTAGTTGTACTGGTTTATCACAGTAATAAAATATTATAATACAATTTGTTGTGGGAAACCCTTAGGGTTATTATAGTAGTAGTTCAATTCAAATCATACCAGAAACAACTTTCATCTTTTGACCAAATATATGCTTCTAGAAAATATGCATTAAAACATCTTTGAGATATTGATCACATAAAACTGACAGCTACTGTCGCTGCATGTCAGCTGGACAAATTTGGGGAAAATAAAACACAGATCAAGTCAACAGATAATACACTTACTGTAGAATGATAAAACCATGTGTGCTGCTTTTGAAACCAGTGAAGACCCTGATCAGTCGGCCTAAATATGTGCACATTTGAACCGTCTATCACACATACAGCAAGCAATATAGTTTTATCCCGTCAACACGCGGCAGAGCCTCGCCTATCCCGTTTCCTAAGCCTTGCCAGATATTTTGTCCCATTCACGTCACAAACCTACTATTCTCTATATTTCCAGCTTTATCATGTAAATACATTGTCCTTGTGCACGAGACACTGTGCCATGAAACATATTTGATATTCTGCCAATGCGACTAACCACGATGCATATGTGGTTTCAAAGAAATGTCCAAACACAGCGACTGATCAAAATGGGACTAGCTCATGGGTTAAATTTGATAAATAAAATCCATTTCACTGGAAAATACAATTATAGATCTAGGCCCCTAAATAAATGTGCTTATCGGGATACACTGGTCACAAATATTTTAATGTCCTTTTTCTCGTCCAACGGCAGAAACGGGGGCCCGTTTCACTAAAATTTGTACGACTAAAATGTTTGTAAGTGCAAATTTAGGATCGACTGGAAATTTCAATTGATGGATTTACATTTATTGAGCATAGGCTGCATACCTATGCTCAATAAATGTAAATCTAATAATTGTTTTCAAGAAAACATTGTTAATGTGAAATTTACAGACTCATAAGTTTGCACTTACGAACATTTTAGTTCTACGAAGTTTAGTGAAACGGCCCCCTGATCATTAAAATGTACTGAAAGTGTAAAATGTATATAAACATATGCCAAGATAGGTAATTCATTTAAAAAGCAATTTGTTTCAACACTGGGCCTGCACAATTACTGATAAAATCAGTATTTAACAGTTATATCTCTTTGAAAGTCAGATATCATCGAAACTGATCTTTAATGCACCGTACCGATTGAATCAACCCATGTTTTTACATACTTCGGTGCACTGATTTATGCAGAACATAATGATGTTATTTTTCCCAGCTGCATTTTATTCACATTAACAAAAATTAGCTAAACTATATTTTCATTAGCATATTTTGTTATTGACCTACACATTTTGTAGGTCAATAACAAAATATGCTAATGAAAATATAGTTTAAGCTAATTTTTTATTTTTTTTTAGATTTACATTTTTTAAAAATATGTTCCGGAGAACAATACTCATATTTCCCAGCGCATATAAAATAAATGTTTTATAATGTTCTTAGTTAAATAGCGTGCTAGACCCTTATTGATGCGTAAATAAGTTTTCAGACATTTAATTAAAATTTCATTTTGATATGCAAATGACAAGCCTCATTCACATTGAATGACACAAGACATGAACTAGACATCAGGGAGCGGTTTCACTATACTTCGTACAACTAAATAACATGTTCTTAAGTGCAAAATTATGATAATCTGTAAATTTCACATAAACAATGTTTTCTTGTAAACAGTTATTGGATTTACATTTATTGAGCATAGGCTATGCTCAATAAATGTAAGTCCATCAATTGAAATTTACAGACGATCCTAACTTTCCACTTACAAACATTTTAGTCGGACAAATTTTAGTGAAACGGGCCCCATGTTTGTAAAGCATGGATATGCCCTCAATGTCATATTTAACTCTTAAATAAATTATGGCCAAGCGTTTCAGCAACATTGTGAAGGTCATGGTCATGTTAATGGTTGTGTGTGTGTGTTGCATTTGTCCACATGTATCAAGTGTGTGAATATGAATATGAAAGTAATCCATCCAGTAATATTAATGTCATGCCATGATGAAGAAACTCTTTAAATATTTTCAATGCAATTGACAACGTACATATGGATGGAACAAAAGCAAAGCAATATGCCCCCACCCACCCCCCCCCCCCGCCCCACTTTCTACTTTCTATCGCATTGGGGGGCGGGGGGGGGGGGGGGGTGCATAAAAAGAAAAGAAAAGTATTTATAGCATTAAACTGGCTTTGGCACGGTAATAATGTGGTGTATTAAATCATAATCAATGTTTTAAATTTTATTTTACAAACAAATGTGAGAGCACTTATACAAATGCTTTCGTTGGCACAGAGACGTAAGGTTGGTCCTTAACCCATTGCAAACGGGACACCATTAAAGTAGTCTGAAATTCCCTGTTTTCCTCATTTCTTCTCAAAAGAATATGTTGTCACCACTCATTTGAACAGAGATGGTTCAAATGAGTGGTAACAGCATATACTTTCGAGAAAAATTAACTAGAAAATCAGATTTTAAACAACAAAAGGTATCATATTCTTAGACTTCAATGGCTTAATGAGGGCAAAAACTTGAGTACCGGACCAATTCATATACTACCCTGGCCAAGGATTAAACCTGGACAGCATTGGTGAGAAGTTACCATTGCGCTAACAGGACAACAACACATCGTGTAGTGCTCAGCTCATATCCTTGAACTACAGTGGAACCTCTCTAAACTGGACACCCTGAGGACCTCCCCAGGGTGTCCGGTTTAGAGAGGCTCCACTGTAAATTACACCCCCTCTAGTCTGGTTAATTGGTAACCTGTTAACCCTTTCCCTGTTTTGCGATATTTCGACTCATCCAAATCGAAAACATCTGAATAAAAGAATCAAATGCTGGGTCAAATGATGGTTAAATTATCTGATAGAGTAGAAAACATTGTGGGAAAAGGAGAAATTGCTTGTTACAAGCAATTTCTCCTTTTCCCACAATGTTTTCAAAAGACATCTTCTGCAGAGGCGTCAAAAGTCGTCTCTATCAGGGAAAGGGTTAAACTAACTGCCTGGGCCTGGGTGGCTTTGTTTTATTGAATAGTTTCGCAAGTGATTGATGGAAACTGTCATTATTGGAATGGAAATTGATTTAGAGATCCCATAAATGATTTATAGGAATGTAGCACCTGTTCTGTCCATAACTTTCCATTGCATGTATGTAGATATCTTTAGATATGTTTATATATGAAGTATAACTGAAGTAAAACATTGCATATTCCACCAATATCAAAACAATATATACATATAATGAGAAACACAAGGAAATGTATGTCTGCAGTAGATTTTGTATCTTGATGTAGTCGACCTTAAATAATTCCATTAATGTGTCTTAACCCTTAGACCGCTACTCACAACAATTGTCGTCTGCTGTTGCTTTTATATCTTGCCTTATTTCTCATTAAAAACATGGTTTGACAGCACTTCAGAATCATTTCCAATGGAAATGATTCTGAAGTGCTGTCAAACCATGTTTTTGATGATACAAATGGAAATTAGAATATAAACAGTAGACGACAAAAAAAATAAGATACTGGTCTAAGGGTTAACTAGTTTGACTGCTTTTGAAGATCATCAGAGACTGAGAATAAGAATGAAAACAATGGACCACATGTGATCTTGAAATTGGTGCTTATATGGCCCTTGTGACCACTGTAGATCAACATCAGCATGCACATCGCTTCTAACAAAGAATGCCGATAATCAGCTGCCATGTGCTAACCGACATGGAGCGAGACTGGCCTAAAATGTCATAAAAACACAAGTAAAGTTATTTCACAAAAGGAAACAGACACTAAAGTATATTAAAATCAATTGGAATGGGAAAAAAAGTCACTACACATAAAAATGTTGAAACAATGTTTTTAATTTTCAGCTATTCCGACTTTGCAAGCGAGCAAGCATGCACCCAGACCAGCTTTCTAATTCACGTAGTCTAGGCCAAAAAATTGTGACAAAATATATTTATTTTATTTATTTATTAATGGTGTTTAACGGCCTGTCAACAGCCAAGGTCATTTTAATCTGGGTTAAAGGGGGTTGAAAATCATATTTCACCTGTTACTGAATATGATTGAGACGGTTCAAATGAGTGTTCACAACATATACTTTGGAAGAGAATTGTAAATTTAGGAAAAAAAAATTTGTTTAAACTTTTTATACCCCAATATTGGTATTCTGAATTCACTGGATAAGAGAATCGGAACAGTTGGAAACAAAACAAAACTTAAAAGCAACTCAAGATGACATACCTGTACTGCTACTGATTAATGACCTGTGATACAGTAATCCAAGATCGAAAATGAAACCACTGATAAGTTCTGGAGCTATCTGTAATCTTTTCTTAATTACATCTGTCATGGAAGGATTGTCGAAATGTCCAGGTAGTTATTAGTAGAACTGTACCATCACAGGCAGGGAACACAGTGACCACAATAATGGATATAGAAGGTGTGACCAAGACAGGTGAAATCACACCTGAGCTGGCAATGTGACCGAGACGCGAGAAATGGGGCTGATGGTATTTGTGTCCAGTGGTATGCTAGCCAATTTTGCCAAAATTGCGAATTATACTTATCAAGCTAATTATATTTTGAGTGAGTATATATTATTTCATATAGAACTAGCGACAGCATATATTTGATGATTAAAAATATGCAGAATTATTATACTTAAATTTATTACAAAATGCTGTGATAATGTAATATATTCAGTATAATAAAACATAATAAATTTATCCTTAAATTGAAAATTTCTCCCTCAAAGTGTACTTAGCAAGATAAGTATACTTTGCAATTTTGGTGAAATAGGCTACTGAGCTAGCAATGTGACCGAGACGTGAGAAATGGGGTTGATGGTATTTGTGTCCAGTGTAGCTACTGATCTGTGACTGGAGAAATTGGGCTTATAAGTAATAGTTATAGTTCACATATTGAATTTTTACTAAATTAGCTGATACTAACTTATTGGTCGCCCCGCCTTATCGCGGGCACATGTCTATTAGAATGCAGCGCTGTCCATAAACGTGTTATCAACAACGGTACTATTACGTGATTGGCGGTGTGACACTGAATCGATCGTACACATGTTGCACGTCACAGGAAATTACATCAACAAGGCGGGGCCTGTGGTGTTAAATATAACTGCGGAGTTATTGCAAGATTAAATGATTAATTTAATAGATATTGGCGAAAGCGTCGCAATATATGCGACTAATTGAAACGAAATGCTCTGCTTTCATTGGTTGAGAAACTAGGGCAACAATAATGATATGGTATAGACGTCTAGCCAATCTAGCTACTGATCTGTCACTGTAGAAAGCTTATGGTGCTTATGTTATTTGTGGCCAGTACAGCTACTGATCTATCAGCTAGCATAATGATGCAGCATGAACAATATCTATACTGTTTATTAGAAGCATAATCAGTGTTTCGGCGATGGAATGGTGAACTGTGCAGACCCTGATTATTTCAACCTTGCATCACCAGATCAGCACACCTGCAGGTCTGATCAAGGCCTACCACTGTTCACGATCGACTTGGAAACACAGGCCCCTAATGAAAACTGTAGATCCATACAATACTGTATGAGCATTCTACCATATCAAGTATGACAGGTCAAAAACACGAGGCCATTTTTCATGTGGATTGCCACACATTATAAGAAATGGGGACATGTTGAATGTATCACACCTTGACCAGCAAACATAGCAGGACCAAACTGACCATGCTGTGCAGAACAACTAGACTCAATGACAGCTTGACCTCCGATTGCATTTGTTCAATGAAAACAAGCCTTATTTTTGTTTGACGTGTCGGTTTCCTAATAATTAATAACCCTTATATCTGGGACATCATTCGTTTTGGAAAGACCATATTATCCCATTCATCCTGTGGAGAAGCTTTTATTTCCTTTAAATATTTCCTTTATTTATGCATGAAAGTATATGTTGTAACCACTCATTTGAACCGTCTCTCCGAGATGGTTCAAATGAGTGGTAACAACATATACTTTAGAGAAGAAATAAGAACAAGAGTGCCGAAGGTCACAATATACGCCTGTTGAGACAAGGCCAGTCAACAAGGGGAGATAAGTCAATGAAAACCAATAGGGTTCTTCATCTTCCTTTGATAAACATGTATACTGAATTTGGTTACGATCCGTCAAGTAAAACTTGAGTTATTGCGAGGACAATAATACAGAGTGTGAAAATTAAAAATGGACGCCAAGGGGAGTAAGTAATCCAATAGCCTTCTTCATGTTGCAGCGATAAACATGTATACCAAATTTGGTTACGATTGGCCAAGTAGAACTGGAGTTATTGCGTGGACAAGGATAGAGTGTGAAAATAAAAAATGGCCGCCAAGGGGAGATAAGTCGTCACAAATTTTTGAAAATCAATAGGCTTCTTCGTCTTGCCGTGATACACATGTATACCGAATATGCTTATTCTCGCTCAAGTAGAACTTGAGTTATTGTGTGGACAAGGATACAAAGTGCGAATATTAAAAATGGCCGCCAAGGGGAGATAAGTCATCGAAAATCTTTGAAAAATAATAGGGACTACTTCATCTTGCCGTGATAAACATGTATACCGAAACTGGTGACGATTGGTCAAGTAGAACTTGAGTTAATGCGTGGACAAGGATACAGAGTGTGAAAATAAAAAATGGCCGCCAAGGGGAGCTAAGTCATCCGAAATTTTTAAAAATGAATAGGCTTTTGTTACGATCCGTCAAGTAGACTCGAGTTATTGATTGGACAAGTTCTGCCCGCCGCCGCCTGCCGCACAACGTGAATCCATAATACGTCCCGTTTTTCAAACGGGCGTATAAACATTTGCGAAAAAAATATTTAGAATTTTTCTACCCATACAGGGGTATTCCGCAGGTTATGGGTTACAAAAGGGATTCACAAAACACATGGTATCCTAATACATGCTTATTTCACCAATTCAGCACAACCATTCTAGCCCTGAATATTGGGACACTCTTTTGTTTTTGTAAACCATACATTTAGAGCTATTTCCCAAAAAAAATTGTTCTGAGGCCACTACAGAAAACATGTCAGGTGATCAGTACATGTTAGGTGATCAGTACATGTTATACATGTTAGGTGATCAGTACATGTTAGGTGATCAGTACATGTCAGGTGATCAGTACATGTTCAATGTATGATGCTGCGCTTATGCAGTAAGTAGAATCTAACATTCATGATGATTTAAAATGGAATGTATTAACCCTTAGACCGCTACTCACAACAATTGTCATCTGCTGTTGCTTTTATATCTTGCCTTATTTGTCAATAAAAACATGGGTTGACAGCACTTCAGAATCATTTCCAATGGAAATGATTCTGAAGTGCTGTCAAAGCATCTTGTAAAATATTCTAAAGTGCTGTCAAAGCATGTTTTTGATGATAAAAATGGAAAATATACTCAACAAAACTAGAAACGTCCCTGTTTTATAGCCGGTGTAGCTCTGTCTATGTATGTACCACATGTTCAAAGTACATGTATTTTAAACCGTGGCGATGTTCAGAATACGATCGTGTAGAGTTTAGCCGATACACACGGTTTACATAGCGGCCAGTGACCGGAACGTTGATTTCCACTTTTTGCACGTGCAGGCTATACTTGTCATCGATAAGGTGATTCAGTTCATGTCGTACCATTCATGCGATAGGGGCTATTCGGAAAATTTAAAAACTTTTTTAATTTTTCACTGTTTTCGATATGCCACGGCATTCCGAAAACGAGCGAAATCAGGCAATTGGGATGCTTGCGGGTGGGATGGCCGCCAGGGCGGTCGCGCCTCGGTTTGGTTGCTGTCGGAAGACGATTGATCGTCTTGCAGCCCGGTACCAGCAGACTGGGGCTGTTCACGACCGGCAGCGACCTGGTAGGCCTCGTGTAACGACGGCTAGAGCCGATCGTTACATTACGTTTGACGCACTTACGTCAACGTCGATTGGCAGCCACAGTCACTGCTAGGCGATACGGTGTCTCAGGGCAGACCATTCGCAACCGGTTTACGTCGTAACGCCCAACCAATCCGGGCGACGCCGCCCGTTTACACTGGTCAGATAATGACCCAAACGGTCACCCGTGCTGCCAGACTGTTATGGGCGCGACGTCATCTGAACTGGAGAAGGGCTGACTGGAACCGAGTTTTGTTCACCGATGAATCTCGGTTCACAGTTAGTCATGCTGACGGAAGATTACGGGTATACAGGCGTAAAAATGAAAGATTCACCGATTGTTGCATTGTTGAGAAGAACAGGTTTGGGGGAAGGAGCGTAATGGTCTGGGGTGGGATCATGGGAAACCGGAAGACAGATTTGGTTGTTGTACAGGGCAACATCAATGCACAACGTTATGTTGCAGATGTGCTAAATGCACATGCCTTACCATTTATCCGTCAGCATGGTCCTGGTGTGACATTGATGCACGACAATGCCCGCCCTCACGTAGCCAGGGTCACCACTCAATACTTACAGCAAAACAACATCGACGTCATGCCATGGCCCGCGGTCTCCCCGGATCTCAATCCCATTGAGCACATATGGGATGAGCTGGGCCACAAAGCACGAGCTAACCATCAGATTGACAATGTTCGCGATCTTACACGGGCGTTACAACGGGAATGGAGGAATTTGCCCAATGCACTGGTATTGCGTTACGTCACGTCGATGCAGCATATGATCATTGCATGCATTCATGCAAATGGTGGCCACACTCGGTACTAACGAGATTTACTGAATTTGCCACATTACTTATTGAAATTCCATCTCTAAACATTAAGTAACACATTTCTGAGTTTTTGTGATTTTTGATTTTGACCCCTACCGCCCTTGGCCGGTTATCTCTCGAATATTTAACAAGATATCCAAATGCAATTTATTGGCTTTGATACAGAAATGAATGAAGTGGTTTTTCCATTTTGATTTTTAAAAGTAACCCTTTTGGTTTTTGATGAATCTTTCCTTAAACATGGAGGGACGTTTCTACTTTTGCTCAGTATAGAAAATAAACAGCAGACAACAAACATATTAAGATAGCGGTCTAAGGGTTAAACGGGACTAATTTCAAATGTTAGGTGACCAACTAAAGTATTATTCGCTCCATTGGACGGTAAGTGACCTACCAAGTAGCTACATGAATATCATTGAGCTGCCACTGGAATATATGCATGTATGTGGCTGTGACTGGAGAAATAGGGTTTATGGCATTTGTGATCAGTGTAGCTCCTGATCAAATACCTCACTCCTGTAGCCTGAAAACAATTATATTGCTCATTAGAAGCATGACAGGTGCTTCATTGATGTAATGGCAAACAGTGTAGATCCTGATCAGACTGTGCGGATGCACAGGCTGATCTAGATCTACACTGGTTGTGAAGCCCATAAGCCCCATTTCTCCAATCACAGTCACATAGTACACTACCAAAAATGTTAGATTCAATTTATAACATAAGCAGATCATCATATATTGAAGCTGTACTGACCACACAACATGCTTTCTGCAGTAGCCTCATTTACATATCTATTACACTAGTATACATGTAGTATGATTAACCCTCAGAATGCGGGAAACGAAAAGTGTCGTCTGTATTTTGTCATTTTTCTCAATAAAAACATGGTTTGGCAGCACTTTAGAATCATGTCCATTGGAAATGATTCTAAAATGCTGACAAACTATGTTTTTGATAATCAGCAGACGACAAAATTTAATTCAGGATTGTTACGGTTACCGTATTAAACTGCGGAAGCCCATTTTATGCAGTAAATAGCCATCTGCAACCTGACAAAAAAAAATTCCAAAATTTTCTTTATTTTTTGTGACACCAATCAATATAGATTACACAAGCAAACAAAAAAAACAACATAAATACCACTATACCATGATGTGTCGACAGACAGCCTGATATTATCCATATTATCAGTATCTGTGCAATGAACTGTTGACAGAGGTCTTGTCATCGGGCCTTCATTAGACTACAATGGACATAAACATCAACGTGCAAAATGACAATGGCTCTGTGGATGTCTCGAATACCAAGATAATTTGCAACAATGTAGTCTGGCCATGATCTACCACGTCTGCCAATTTCAGTCTTTCATAGATGTGCATTATGCTAACCTTTTGATATTTGCAAAATTGTTAAAAGACAAATTGTCATACTTCTGTGTGAAATTGTTCCCACAACAATGTTAAAGGTATTCACTCTTTGCCTGCTGGGAAATTTGTGGGCTATAAATAGTTCAAAAATAGCGAACAAAAATTAATTATATTTTGTTTTATTTCTCCCTGTAAATATCATGAATATGTCTTGAAATTTCATTAGAATTGCCCATATGTATAAAGTGTCTATATATTGAAACAATCTGTCCAGTAATATTAAAGTTATACCATGATGACGAAGCTTGTACAAACTTTTTGACATTTCGGACGACGACGACGGAAAAAGTGGCGACTTTCGCGACTTCTGCTAAAGCAGGCACGACAATTACCCGAACAATATGGTCACGTGTTGTAAACAGTACTGTTCATAAAACTGCATTGTTCGCCATTCAATCAATGAAACAGCCATCATAGCAATATAGACCACTATCAGGCTACACAAGTGTGCTATTTGATCCGGAGCTACACTGGTCACAAATCCCACAAGCCCCATTTATCCAGTCACAATATATAAGGTGAATATGTCTGTCTTTCAATCAGAAAAACAGCCAGGTCTCACAGGTAGTAGTAGATAATCATATAGACTAATTTATTTGCAAAGTTGCAGATTTCATTAGTAGATATACTACATCGTGGTAATTTGGATGATAAACAATGAAACATTTGTGTTCAATATATTGTCAAATACAAGTAAAGCGAACAAATCCACTCATGTGGAAACACTGATGTCTAGGGACGTATTAACCCTTTAAAACCTACAGCCCATAAAGACAACATTTGCAAACACTGTAGATCCAGATGAGCCGGCTCGTATCGAGCCGTCTCATCAAGATCTACAGTATTTGTCAATATTTGTCAGAATTTTTTAAAAATTATTCTTCATATCATTAATGAACCAGACAATAAATTACAATGAGCCACTCAATGCTAGTTTCTTAGGGGTGACAGGCTTAAAGCTAATGTTTACAAAACGAGGATGGCCGGGCCCGCATGTCGAGCCCGCTGAGGCATTTGATGGTCTCGGAGTGTATTTATTTGAAGTTTGATGCCCAATAAGCATACAAAGTTTCAAGCAAATCTGACTTACGGTTACAGAGATAGTAGGTATGTGAAAACTTTAACGCAAATTTTGGAACACAAACTTCTAAGTCATTTGACCTTGACCTTGGGCATAGGGGCCACATGAGTTGGATACAGCATGAATATATGGATGATGACTAATAATTCTATGAAGTTTCATGTCAATGTGACTTAGGACTGCAGAGATATAAGGTATTTAAAAACTTTAACGCAGATTTCGGAACGCAAACTTCTAAGTCATTTGACCTTGACCTTGGGCACAGGGGCTGCATGAGTGGGATACAGCATGAATATATGGATCATGACTAATAAGCATATGAAGTTTCAAGTCAATGTGACTTAGGACTGCAGAGATATAAGGTATTTAAAAACTTTAACGCATATTTCGGACGGACGGACGGACAGACGAAAGACGGACAGACGGACGGACGGACGGACGGACGGACGGACATTCTTACATTAGGGTACTTATGTGGCTTATCACATGTTAAATATTAGCCACATAAAACGATTTTTAGCCACATAAAACGATTTTTTAGGTGGCTAATTATAACCAACCCTATCCTTTAACAAGTCCATAACCCTGTGGGGTTAGCCACATAAGTACCCTAATGTGTGCCCGGACGGACGGAACGGACGGACGGACGGACGGATGTTCTTACATTAGGGTACTTATGTGGCTTATCACATGTTAAATATTAGCCACATAAAACGATTTTTAGCCACATAAGTACCCTAATGTGTGCCCGGACGGACGGACGAACGGACATTCTTACTTTCAGGTAACTATGTGGCTTATCGCATGTTAAATATTAGCCACATAAAACCACTTTTAGCCACATAAAACGATATCTTAGGTGGCTAATTGTAACCAACCTTATCCTTTAACAAGTCCATAACCCTGTGGGGCTAGCCACATAAGTACCTGAATGTCTGCCCGGACGGACGGACGGACGGACGGACGGACGGACGGACGGGACGGACGGACGGAGGAGGAGGACGGACGGTACGGACGGACGGACGGACGGACGGGAGGACGGACGGTTGATGGAACGGACGGACGGACGGACGGACGGACGGACACCCGGACCTCATTGTGATCACTATGTCTCGCTTTCCGCAAGTGGGCTCGACAAAAAATATATTCAACCCTGAAATTAGAATATCCTGACCTGGTGCCAGGTCCATACCACACCAAAGTCACTTGGCCCTTTCCCTTTCCCCTAAACGTAATATAATTAGTATTAATCCTACTATTTTTATAATGGGATTAACAGGATTCAACTCTCACATACAAGAAAGCCAAAGACGTATCTGAGGGCCAAACCAGGGCTATCGGAATTCCGGTAACAATGTACCCCACCGTTAAATTACCTTTCGCTTGCTCCCAACCAACCGCCCGTCCTGGGATATGTAACACTGACCGGGTAATAGGATTAGTATTAATCATACTACTTTTATAATGGGTATGACCTGATTCAATTCACACCAAACCAGCTATATCAGTCGGGACTCCGGTAAGGATTTGATTTATTGGTGTTTAACGGCCTATCAACAGCTAAGGTCATTCTGATAAGGATGAATCCCGATCGTTAAATACCAATCGCATGCTTCCCAACAACCACTGGGAATGTAGAAACCAGAATGTGGAGGCTAGTGTATCACTGCACATTCGGGGTCACCGTGATCTGTAGTCGATTTCACCAACATTGCAAAGTATACTTATCTAGCAAAGTATACTTTGAGGGAGAAATTTTCAATTTAAGGATAAATTTATTATTTTTTATTATACTGAATTTATTACATTATCACAGCCATTTTGGCTGTGATAATGTAATAAATTCAGTATAATAATTCTGCATACTTTTAATCATCAAATATATGCAGTCGTTAGTTATATATGAAATAATGCATTTCGGAAAAAATAAATGATTACTCCCACAAAGTATACTTTGCTAGATAAGTATACTTTGCAATGTTGATGAAATCGGCTACTGATCTGATTGGTGATCTGAGAACTCGTCACGATCTGATCCCTACATGATACTCCAAAGAACCAGATCAAGATAGAACAGGCGATGACAAGTTGACTGAAGCAAATAAACACAGAAGGGTGACAAACCACAAGAAATGTCTATCTGTTTTGAATCTGTTTGTAGACTATGTATATTAACATATTGAATATTTGGAATATACCAGCTTTTAAACCTTGCAATGCTCAACTAAATTTTGTCGTCTGCTGTTCATTTATTTTTCCAGGTTTCTCAGCAAAAACATGTTTAGAATCATTTCCATCAAAGGATTAAACTTGAACACTTTGAATTGCCCAGTATTCTACTTGTGCCAGTCATTGGAACTGCATTGATGACATCACAATATATATTTCTGTGAAGAAGTCCGGTAAGAAAAATAATTTGTACTTTTTGTCAGCAATGCATTGCAATGCATTGCTGACAGAAAGTTCAAATTATTTTCCTTACCGTACTCAGCAATATAAATATTACAGTGGAACCTCTATATGAACATGCCCGTTGTTTTCAATACGACTTATATATGTGGCTGTGACTGGAGAAATGGGGCTTATGGGATGTGTGACAAGTGTAGTTCCTGATAAAAAAAGTACACTCATGCGATGTATATTGCGTATTAGAAGCATGATGGGCATTTCATAGATGGAATGGTGCACAGTGCAGATCTTGATCAGACTGTGCGGATGCACAGGCTGAACTGGATTGATTGATTTATTGGTGTTTAACAGTCTATCAACAGAAAAGGTCATTTAAAGCCTGGCCAACGGGTTTGATCCTGTATTTAGCCTGCTGTATTGGGGCGGAAATCCCAAAATCAGAACAGAATATTTACAACGAAAACAAAATATATTCAGCCCTGAAATTAGAACAACCTGACCTGGTCCATACCACACCAAAGTCACTTGGCCCCTTGCCCTATAAGTAATAAGATTACGAATAATCGTAATACTCACATAAGGGGTATAACCAGATTCAACTGTCACATACAAAAATGTGAAAAAGACGTACGTGAAGGCCAAGCCAGGTCTCCGTCGGGATTCCGGTAAGGATGAAGCCCAATCGTTAAATTACCCATCGCATGCTCCCACCTGCCGCTGATCTGGATCTACACTGGTTGCAAAACCCATAAGCCCCATTTCACCAGTCACAGCCACATATGACTCTGTTGTTGAAACCCCATTCAATCAATCACACAATTATCTATCCAATGTTGTGGATTCCTTCAGACAATCTGTCCCACAATGAATACTCACCTCAAACAATATGGGAACAATATTGTGAAACAATTATGTAACACCAGACAAGCATATCTGCCAGAAATGTGCAGGGCTGCTCTGCTAACATTGATATAGTTGGCATTAGATCAGGACACGGTGTTGTAAATTCGAGCTAAAAGAATTTGCAATTTTCTCACCAATGTTGAACCAGTCGAGATTGAAGAATGAAAGCCAATGTGATCAATTTACCTGTTGCTCGGTCAAGGATCGAACCCGCATTGTTGGATTTGAAGTCCAATAGAGTAACCAGGGAGCCACCCTGAATCCTGCCATCCTGGTAGCCATCTGTAATTAAAACTAGCAAGAGTTGTCAGAAGACAACGAAGCTCGCCTGTTGGCAGACTTCACTCAAACTTTGCACAGTCGTATAAAAAACATGAATATTATATAACTTGACCTTGGCTTAAGGGGTGTGCGGTGGACCTTGACATTGAGGTCAGTGGTGGAAGGTGGGTCGTGGATTTGCTATAGCATGATATAGCATATTAAGATGAATGCATGTATGAAATATCAATGCGCTCCCTGAAAAGAGAAGCAAAACAAAATTTAACCCAACGTTAAGTTTATGAACACACTAAGTTGGTGATTTTCTGCAGCATGATAGCTATTCACATGAGGAATGCATGTATGAATGTGCTGAGTTTGTGACTTTGACCTTGGGGAAAGGGGTGGGGGTGGGTCATGGATTTGCTGTAGCACAATAGAGGATTATCAGATGAATGCACGTATGAAGATACAAGGCGTTCCCTGTAAAGAAACGGAAGAAGAAAAAGAAGTTACACAACATTTACCCCAACGTTAAGTTTATGAACTAGCTAAGTTTGTGACCTTGACGTTGGGGTAAGGGTTGGGTGGTGGGTTGTGGATTTGCTACATCATGATAGAGGGTCATCTGAGGAATGCATGTATGAAATATCAAGGCATTCCATGAAATGAAACAGATGTTATAAGACATTTACCCCAACGTTAAGTTTATGAATGTGCTAAGTTTGTGACCTTGACCTTGAGGAAAGGGGTGGGTCATGAATTTGGTATAGCACGATAGAGTATTATCAGATGAATGCATGTATGAAATATGAATGCATTCCCTGTAAATAAACAGAAGTTACACAACATTTACCCCAACGTTAAGTTTATGAAAGTGCTAGGTTTGTGACCTTGACCTTGGGGTGAGGGTTGGGTGGTGAGTCATGGATTTGCTACAGCATGATAGAGGGTCATCTGAGGAATGCATGTATGAAACATGAAGGCGTTCCATGAAAGAAAACAGATGTTATAAGACATTTACCCCAACGTTAAGTTTATGAATGTGCTAAGTTTGTGACCTTGATCTTGGGGTAAGGGATGGGTGGTGGGTCACGGATTTGCTACAGCATGATAGAGGGTCATCAGATGAATGCATGTATGAAATATGAAGGCATTCCCTGTAAATAAACAGAAGTTACACATCATTTACCCCAACATTAAGTTTACGAACATGCTAAGTTTGTGACCTTGACCTTGGGGTAAGGGCTGGGTGGTGGGTCACGGATTTGCTACAGCATGATAGAGGGTCATCAGATGAATGCATGTATGAAATATGAAGGCATTCCCTGTAAATAAACAGAAGTTACACATCATTTACCCCAACATTAAGTTTACGAACATGCTAAGTTTGTGACCTTGACCTTGGGGTAAGGGTTGGGTGGTGGGTCGTGGATTTGCTACAACATGATAGAGGGTCATCAGATGACTGCATGTATGAAATATGAAGGCGTTCCCTGTAAATAAACAGAAGTTACACAACATTTACCCCAACGTTAAGTTTATGAACATGCTAAATATGTGACCTTGACCTTGGGGTAAGGGATGGGCGGTGGGTCATGCATTTGCTATAGCACGATAGAGTATTATCAGACGAATGCATGTATGAAATATCAAGGCGTCCTATGAAAGGAAGCAGATGTTATAAGACATTTACCCCAACATTAAGTTTATGAATGTGCTAAGTTTGTGACCTTGACCTTGGGGTAAGGTTTGGGTGGTGGGTCATGGATTTGCTACATCATGATAGAGGGTCATCTGAGGAATGCATGTATGAAATAACAAGGTGTTCCATGAAAGGAAACAGAAGTTATAAGAGATTTACCTAACGTTAAGTTTGTGGACGCCGACGCCGCCGGGGGTATGCCATAAGCTCTTATGAACTTCGTGCAGGCGAGCTAAAAATGTGGTATATTGCCACGTAAATGCCCCCGCTGGCAGCCAAAGAAAATAAGGGCACATTTCAAAACACAAAAGGAAGATTGTGGATTTGTCACAGCATGATAGAGGACCATCAGAGGAATGCTTGTGTGAAATATGAAGCAGTTATGTGAAACGAAATATAAATTATAATAAATTTAACAATTCAGTGGTGAGGACATAAAAAACAACAATAACTAATTACATGTAACGGTACATTCCAAATACATTCCAAATACGTTTTTAGACACATGAAAATGTTAACTTGTTTTCTATTTTTCTTATTTTTTTTTGTCGTCTGCTGTTTATTTTCGATTTTCGATTTTTATCATCAAAAACATGCTTTGACAGCACTTTAGAATAATTTACAACATACTTTGACAGCACTTCCGAATCATTTCCACTGGAAATGATTCTGAAGTGCTGTCAAACCATGTTTTTATTGAGAAAGAAGGCAAGATATAAAAGCAACAGCAGGCAACAATTGTTGCGAGTAGCGGTCTGGGTTAAAGTAAGTAAATGGCATTGCTATGACCACTCATTTGAACAATCGCGAGACAGTTTGAATGAGTGGTTATAACATATACTTTTGAAAAGTAATAGGAATTTATTTACTAGTATTTACTCGTGTTTAATGGCCTGTCAAACAGCTACATTTAAGGTCATTTTAGGCCTGGTTAAAAGGGTAAAATCCCGTATTTAACTTGTACAGATGTAAAATAAGAATTTTAATTATGCAAAAATGGTCACTGGGACAATTTTTTCCCTGTCTAATTCCTTATGGGTGCCCACCACTTCACCAGGCAGGGAAGACATGGTCGCAATATTCTTTTAGGCAAAAGCAAATTTCAAAACCATTCTTCATAAGCATATATTCTGAACTTGTGTTTATTATACCTTTTGATCATGTATTCGATTCTCATGCTCAAAACTAAAACAAGAGGGCCTAATTCGCTCACCTGACTCCATGAACACCAGAGGAGAATGTGACATTGAGTTCATGTGTTTTAAAAAAATTGTGCTATTTTTAGATGGCGGTCATCTTGGATAAAGCGATGACAAAAATAAAATTTGACCCCAATTTGACCCCACGGGCCATGCCCATTTTTGACCCCGGGGTCACCATTTTCACAACATTGAAAGAGCATTGTAAATCGATCATTCCTACCAAGTTTCGTCGAAATCCGGCCAGCGGTTCATGAGAAGAAGATTTTTTAAGAATTTATACTATTTTTAGACGGCGGCCATCTTGGATTAGCGATGACCTCCATTTTAACAAATCTGAAATGGCTTCACCCATGGACCATAACTCTTAAGTTTGGCTACCATGGGCCAAGCGGTTCATGTGAAGAAGAATTTTGAAATCTCTAATAAAAGAACGACCTTTTGACATTTCGGCGGCCATCTTGGATGACATAACAATCTGATTTCGACAAAAAATGTACCAGAGTGATCACCTCATTGATACCTTCAATTTGATATATAACATGACAATATTCGGTCAAAAATAAAATTTGACCCCAATTTGACCCCACGGGCTACGCCCATTTTTGACCCCGGGGTCACCATTTTAACAAATTTGAAAGAGCCTTGTACATCGATCATTCCTACCAAGTTTCGTTGAAATCCGGCTAGCGGTTCATGAGAAGAAGATTTTTTAAGAATTTATGCTATTTTTAGACGGCGGCCATCTTGGATTAGCGATGACCTCCATTTTAACAATCTGAAACGGCTTCACCCATGGACCATAACTTTTAAGTTTGGCTACCATGGGCCAAGCAGTTCATGTGAAGAAGAATTTTGAAATCTCTAATAAAAGAACGACCTTTTGACCTTTCGGCGGCCATCTTGGATGACATAACCATCCGATTTCGAAAAAAAATGCACCAGAGTGATCGCCTCGTTGATAACTTCAATTTGATATATGACATGTCCATATTCGGTCAAAAATAAAATTTGACCCCAATTGGACCCCATGAGCCACGCCCATTTTTGGCCCCGGGGTCACCATTTTAACAACTTTGAAAGAGCATTGTATATCGATTTGTCGAAATCCGGTTGGCGGTTCTTGAGAAGAAGATTTTTGAAGAATTTGTGCCATTTTTAGACGGCGGCTATCTTGGATCACGTAATGACGTCATTTTAACAATTTTGTAATCCACCTACCTAATGACCATGACCATGAAGTTTAGTGACAATAGGCCCAATCGTTACCGAGGAGAAGACGTTTGAAAAAGTTCACGGACGACGACGGACGCCGGACGACGGACACATTGCGGTAACAATAGCTCACATGAGCTTCGCTCAGGTGAGCTAATAACTCAAAAAAATGTTTGATTTATCATGGCCAAGCTGTGCTGACCTTGATCTTGAGCGTAGGGGTCGCATGGGTGGGCTATAGAATGAAAATATGGATGAAGACAGGTAAGCCATCCAAATTATGGTAACAGATAGTAAGTAGGTAGGTAGTCAAAAACTTTTAACAAATCTTGGACAAATAGACGGACGGACGGACGGACGGACAGGTAAAAATAATTTCAGGTATATCTTCAGAACAGGGCTTCTAAAATTCTGAATTATGTATGGCTTAAAATAGCATATTACATTCTGAAGTTCAGAATGTAATATGCTATTTTAAGCCATACATAATTCAGAATAATTACCGACTGTCTAACGGAAATTGGTTGGATATATTTGGGCAAGTCATTGAGAATTATGGATCTTGCAATGTTTGTGACCATCATAGCCCCAGAACAGACTGCTTATCTGCACAGTATAATCTGAGCCTAAGATGTTCGACACTCACTAACTGTTATCAGTGAAACAATTCCATTCAATTAGAATTGAAAGCGTCAGTGGAAAAAGGCAGCTAAAATTAGGCAGCTGTAAGTCCCTCTAGGATTGTTTCACTGATAACAGTTAGTGAGTGTCGAACATCCATGAGGGACTTAGCTGCCTTCTTCCACTGGCACCTTCAATTGGATTAGAATGAATTGCTGGAAAAAGGGAGCTAAATCACTTATAGACTTAGCCGCCTTCTTCCACTGGCACCTTCAAGGGTTAACTGTAAATGATGTTGAAAGATGACAAAATGTATTTGCAATGAAACTTTTGCCAACTTTCGATGTCAATATACAGAATATATCTGTTGTAAATGTTTTTCATGAGATACATGTATTGCACATGTTCTTAGGTACAAAATCACACAGCGTGTCTCGTGTGTAGTAAGGCCCCTTTTCTCAGCCGGCGACACATTTTTTCTTTCCTTGTTCTTGGAAGATTAACAAGTTGTAAAGATGCCCAGTTTTGATTGGGTGAATTGTCTTACATTTCCAATTATCAGAACACCGCAATTACTCAACCATGTTGCTCATACTGGCACTGACTCACTGACACATCTATATAATGTACACTTCTCCTATTGCATAAGATGGCCTTTCATAATGTAATCAAAGTACTGAAAGTACTGAACATAGGGTACTACAATATTAAACTAGATTGATTGATTGATTGTTGGTGTTGCAGTTTCATTAACCCTTAAAGGTACATGTACATGCCCACTCAGTAGGTACAAAATGTTCTTTACATCAGAGACATCATCTGAGACATTTCCTGGCAAAACTAGATTGGTCAGTAAGCGAGGCTTACGGAATACTCCCCGCGTGGGCCCAGGTACCCCTAAAATATGTAAAAATTTCCAAGTGTGTGGGCTTGTGACCTCGACTCTGGGCTTAGCGGGAGCGGCATGAACGTGAATTTGCCACAGGGTGGTAGAGGTCCATTGGAGCAATGCGTGTGTGAAATGTGAAGCAGATCCGAGCAAGGAAATAGAAGTTATAATTTCTCTGATGTTATGTTTTGTAAAGAGACTAAGTATGTGACCTTGACCTCGAGATCAGCGGGAATTTGTCACAGCATGATAGTAGAGCCTAAGAGGAATGCATGCATTAAATATTAAGAATTTTCAATGAAATATGTTATAACCTCTATTTCAGAGGTTATAACATATTTCTCTGATGTTAAGTTTTGTAAAGTGACTAAGTATGTGACCTTAACCTTGGGATCAGCGGGGGTTGGATGGTCGTAAATTTGTCACAGAATGATAGTACAACCTTAGAGGAATGCACAAGTGAAATAATAAGAATTTTCAATGAAGGAAATAGAAGTTATAACTTATTTCTCTGATGTTAAGTTTTGTAAAGACACTAAGTATTTGACCTTGACCTTGGGATCAGCGGGGGTTAAACGGTTGTGTATTTGGCACAGCATGGTAGTAGAGCCTTACAGGAATGCATGTGTGAAATATTAAGCATTTTAGACGAAGGAAATTGAAGTTATAACAATATTTCTCTAATGTTAAGTTTTGTAAAGAGACTAAGTAGTTGACCTTGACCTTGGGATCAGCAGGGGTTGAACGGTCGTGGATTTGGCATAGCATGGTAGTAGAGCCTTACAGGAATGCATGTGTGAAATATTAAGCATTTTAAATGAAGGAAATAGAAGTTATAACAATATTTCTCTGATGTTAAGTTTTGTAAAGAGACTAAGTATTTAACCTTGACCTTGAGATCAGCAGAGGTTGGACGGTCGTGGATTTGGCACGGCATGGTAGTAGAGCCTTACAGGAATGCATGTGTGAAATATTAAGCATTTTAGATGAAGGAAATAGAAGTTATAACAATATTTCTCTGATGTTAAGTTTTGTAAAGAGACTAAGTATTTGACCTTGACCATGGGATCAACGGGGGTTGGACGGTCGTGGATTTGGCACAGCATGGTAGTAGAGCCTTACAGGAATGCATGTGTGAAATATTAAGCATTTTAGATGAAGGAAGTAGAAGTTATAACAATATTTCTCTGATGTTAAGTTTTGTAAAGAGACTAAGTATTTAACCTTGACCTTGGGATCAGCAGGGGTTGGACGGTCGTGGCACGGCATGGTAGTAGAGCCTTACAGGAATGCATGTGTGAAATATTAAGCATTTTAGATGAAGGAAATAGAAGTTATAACAATATTTCTCTGATGTTAAGTTTTGTAAAGAGACTAAGTATTTGACCTTGACCTTGGGATCAGCGGGGGTTGGACGGTCGTAGATTTGGCACAGCATGGTAGTAGAGCCTTAAAATGCATGTGTGAAATATTAAGCATTTTAGATGAAGGAAATAGAAGTCATAACAATATTTCTCTGATGTTAAGTTTTGTAAAGAGACTACGGTAAGTATTTCACCTGACCTTGGGATCAGCGGGGGTTCGACGGTCGTAGATTTGGCACAGCGGTAGTAGAGCCTTAAAAGCAAGTGTGAAATATTTAAGCATTTTGATGAAGAAATAGAAGTTTATAAACAATATTTCTCTGATGTTAAGTTTTGTAAAGAGACTACGGTAAGTATTTCACCTTGACCATTTGGGATCAGCGGGGGTTGGGACGGTAGTGGATTTGGCCACAGCCATGGTAGTTGAGCCTTACAGGAATGCATGTGTGAAATATTAAGCATTTTAGATGAAGGAAATAGAAGTTATAACAATATTTCTCTGATGTTAAGTTTTGTAAAGAGACTACGGTAAGTATTTCACCTGACCTTGGGATCAGCGGGGGTTGGACGGTCGTAGATTTGGCACAGCATGGTAGTAGAGCCTTAAAATGCATGTGTGAAATATTAAGCATTTTAGATGAAGGAAATAGAAGTTATAACAATATTTCTCTGATGTTAAATTTTGTAAAGAGACTACGGTAAGTATTTCACCTTGACCATGGGATCAGCGGGGGATGGACGGTCGTGGATTTGGCACAGCATGGTAGTAGAACCTTACAGGAATGCATGTGTGAAATATCAAGCATTTTAGATGAAGGAAATAGAAGTTATAACAATATTTCTCTGATGTTAAGTTTTGTACTAAGTATTTGACCTTGACCTTAGGATCAGCGGCGGTTGGACGGTCGTGGATTTGGCACAGCATGGTAGTAGAGCCTTACAGGAATGCATGTGTGAAATATTAAGCATTTCAGATGAAGAAAATAGAAGTTATAACAATATTTCTCTGATGTTAAGTTTACGGACGCACGGACGCACGGACGCACGGACGGACAACTGACTCCAGTGTACCCCCCCACAACTCGTTGCGGAGGGTATAAATAGCCTGATACCACTGCGCGTCACTATCAGTAAAATAAATATTACTAAATGATTATATTTGTATAGCGGGCACTTGTAACGTTTAGAACTGGTGGAATAGTGACACAGATATACCGGTACACTTATTTAATTCTTATAAATGACATTTTGGGCTTACTGAGTGGGCATGTACCTTTAAAGCGCTGGAAACGACAATTGTCGTCTGCTGTTTTAAATATTTTTATATTTTCTCCTCAAAAACATAATGAAACGATTCTACTGCGCTGCCAAAACAGGTTCTTAAAGAGATTAAAGTTGTTATTGCGTTGTTATTGATGTTCCAACGCATGAAGCTGACGAAAATAAGAGAGAAAAAACAGGCCAAAATAATGCCACGGCAGCGCCGTGCTGCCGTGGTGGCCGCTACGGCCCTGAATTCACATATACAAGACATCATCAATTCAAGTATAAATACAGATTCCAGATATCTATGATCATTATAGATATATTTAAAACTGATTGAAGAGCAATAGTTACAAGAATTCCGCCACGGAAGCGGTGTCGCGCCTGAAAATGCCTTGTCGGTACATCGCCATGTTTACTTCTGTTTTTTGAATGAAATAGTTGGCCCCGGATCGAGTATATTAAAACATACAAATGACGTCATTGGGGAAACCGCTGACAACATTTTCAATGTATGGAAGCCCAAACTTGTTAGAATTTTTTGTTGTCGTATTTTCAGTACTTGCATTAATATGGGTTTTAATCTACGCTGGATGTGTTACCGGTATACTGTCATTAATTTGTTCCCTGACTGTAATTTATCACTTTAAATAATGACTTATTGACCCCTTTCCCTGAACGTAGAATTGACACTCATGTTGGCGTGTATTGGCCACCATAGACAAATGTCAATCAGGCAGAATTCGGGAACGTCACTAAAATCCGCTGTAAATCCATCGATAGAATGAGGATTAACATCAGTTAGACCCATNCACGTGCGAGTTTTGTTTCGCACAGGTGTCGGGTGAGTTTAAAAATAGACTGTCGGAAGATCAAACTTGATATCGTTTGTGTGTTAAACGCGTCGCGTGTTTCGGAGAGTATTCGGAGGCGAGTTAACTCTGCCTGTTACTAAATTTAGCGATCATCGCACAATTTGTGCCGCAAATCACGCGCAACAAAATAATCCGATGTATTTTTGTACGTAGAACATCCGTTGTTGATATTGTGCAGTGCAAGTAGTTTTTCATAATATTATTTTCAATTAGCGGTTGCGTATGACAGTTAAACATTGAGTAACACAATGCATTTTGTTGTTATGGTTACTCCAAGATATCACTACGGACCATCGACCATCGAGGAGGGTCTGGGGTGTGGCTAACTGTCGGAGGCGATCCCAATAGATAGGTTTACCCTATGTGATAACACAGTGTTAAAACTCATCATAGTACACTTAGCCTACTGTCAGCAGTGTTCCGCGTTTTTCTGCCGACAAACTTTTGGCTATGAAACACGTTAAATTTAAAAAAAATTTAAATGTAAATACTTTTTCATCAATAACAAAAAGTCACCCTCCTCAAAAAAAAAATTATTTGATGAAATTCTATCAAATAGTGATTTTATTGCGAAAAAAAAAGATTTGCGTATGGGAAACTAATATGGGGGCGAAGTCTTTTTTTTTTTAATAATTTTTTATTTGTGGACCGATTTTCAAAATCTAACTTGTTTTCTCAAACTCAAATTCAAATTTCTTATTTACATCATTTCCAAGCTATCTCGCCAGGAGTCAATTTCCAAAATTTTCCTCCTTTTTGCCCCATGTTAAATTCCTATAGAAAAGTCTTTTGTTCGCAATAAAATCAATACCGTAAAGATTCTAATAGACGCCCGGGCGTCTATTAGAATCACCACTGGCTCCGAAGTCCAGGGTGGGCGTTTAATAGAGGCAAGTGTTATTCAGCAAAGGGAAAATGATAAAAAAATATACGATGTTCTGCTATCTGAACAAAAACATAACTAAGGGACGCTACTCTCAAACGCCAGACTTGATTGTACTGTCTGTCCGTTTATAAACATTTGGGCCAAAACATTTCGACCCACTCTGGTCATTATGGTAGTCGGTAGAAATGTTAAATTTAATGGTAATGTATATCAAGATGGCGTCAATCATTAATGCTGATCAGATTTACGCCTACGGACGTTTCGTCAGCGTCAAGTCGGTACTGGGCGTTTATTAGAGGCACTAATTTCGTGAAAATAGGTCAAAAAATGTGTCATTTTCAACGTAAAAAGTGGGGGGTGGGCGTCTATTAGAGCATGGGCGTCTATTAGAATCTTTACGGTATTTGATGGAATTTCATCAAATAATTTTTTTTGGGGATGGTGACTTTTTGGTTATTGATGAAAAAGTACTTACATTTAAATATTTTTTAGATTTAATATATTTAATAGCTAAAAGTTTGTCGGCAGCAAAACGTGGATCAGACAGTCGTGAAATAAATATGCAAATGAAAACAATATACATGCATGTAGAATACATGTTATTAGGCGATCAGTACAGTTTCAATTTGTGATGTTGTGCTTATGCAATAAATAGAATCTATCATTAGTGCTAATTTAAAATAACAAATAGTAAACATGTTTATTGATAAAGAAACTTTTCTTATGAAATCAGTAATTTTTTTAATGAGTAGAGGATATCAAACGACTTTCCATTTGATATGAGATTTACCAGTATGAAACGAGTCACGCACAATTTATGCACCGAGCCTTTGGCGAGGTGCATAAAATTGCGGACGAGTTTCATAAATCTTATATCAAGGGAAACGAGTTTGAGATTTTGTTTATCACACAAATTCAGCCTCCAAAGACCAGAAAACTTGGAGATATCCAATACGTTTCAGTGAGCAGACGCCGTTGACTATTTTCGCATCGAGTTGAAAATCTCCATAAAGAAAATTACTTTTAATCCTTGCAATAAAATTATTATAAATATGCCATAAAAAACTATAACAGGTTCCTGTTCTTTGTAAGCAATTCTACTACCAAAAATAATTAACCCTTAGACAGCTATCTTATTTTTTTTGTCGTCTGCTGTTTATTTTCTATTTCCCATTTTTATCATCAAAAACATGCTTTTACAGCACTTTAGAATAATTTACAACATGCTTTGACAGCACTTCAGAATCATTTCCATTGGAAATGATTCTGAAGTGCTGTCAAACCATGTTTTTATTGAGAAATAAGGCAAGATATGAAAGTAACAGCAGACGACACTTGTTGTGAGTAGCGGCCTAAGGGTTAATATAATAGGTGACCATTTGTGTTAGAAAACCCATATAAGCAAACTAATGTTCCAAAAACAAACTGTATCCGAATACATCAGTATTGCCATCGAATACATCAGTATTGCCATAACAAACTGTATCCGAATACATCACAGTATTGCCATAACAAACTGTATCCGAATACATCAGTATTGTCATAACAAACTGTATCCGAATACATCAGTATTGTCATAACAAACTGTATCCGAATACATCAGTATTGCCATAACAAACTGTATCCGAATACATCAGTATTGCCATAACAAACTGTATCCGAATACATCATCAGTATTGTCATAACAAACTGTATCCGAATACATCAGTATTGCCATAACCCAGCACAACTATCCCCGGATATTGGCACTTTCTTGTTTGTTGTGTTGTGGGACATCATATACAGTGCAACCTCTTTACAACAGCCACCTCTACAACAACAGCCATTTGAAGACAAATAACTGGCTGTTGTAGAGAGGTTTTTGAGGCATTTATCCAAATCCTGGGAGGGTGCTACTGTAGACAGATGACCATTCAGGAGGTCCCACTGTACAGTTGAGCCTCTATGAACAAACTGCCATATCGACATCAACAGCCATTATTTGTTTATGCTAAATGCCAATATATTTAACCTCCAGCTAGCACCACCTCTCTACCAGTTGTGTGTATTCCCCTGTGTGGCTGTTGTAAAGAGTTGCACTGTATATATATTTGTTTCTGTTTATTTGATAAAATTCAAAGTGGTTAGTGATTTATTTAAAAAATACTATCATAGACTGTAACAAACAGGGGTGATAATTTGCTAATGTACATGTATATATATGCTATTAACCCTTCAAACACCACAGGCCTGTATAGCGGTATTGGCAAAAAGTGTAGATCCAGATGAGCCGGCTCGTGACGAGCCGTCTCATCAAGATCTGCACCTTTTTGAAGTAATTTTCATATTTCTGAGAACAAAAACACCCCCTTTTCATAAATGGACTAGTATGAAGATCGTTTTGTGATGATTGGATTAATAGAAAATTAACATCCATTTCAGTTATTTAGGGGTGAAAGGGTTAAAACACTAGGTAGCACAATTTGTACTCTCGAGGTAGCACTATTTGTGAAACATAATGATTTTTTACTTGTGAAATAATAATACAATATCACCTATAGAAATAGGTGTCCACTCTAGACACTTGTTTGAATTAATTTACATACGAGACACGCCATGTGATTTTGTACCTTTGGACATCTGCATAATTTCATTAAATACGTAATATTTTTCATAAATAAAGTACGGTAAAGAGTTGACAAAATTGTCAGAGTACATGCGGAATATGATTCCGCATGTACATACTGTGAACATTTTGTCAACTTTTGACGACATTTACGGAAAATATTGTAAATTTTGTAAACGTATTTCATGAAATTACGCAGATGTCCGAAGGTACAAAATCACATGGCGTGTCTCATATGAAGTTAAATTAGTCACTATTAATTGCAGACAAAATTCCAATGCTAGTTATTTTTAAGTATCATGAAAATATTTTTACTAAACGCCAAATTGTGTTCAGGTTATTTCTTACCAATCTTTTTCATCACTTGCTGCATATACCGTAAACCCCCCTGCCCCTGTCCATTTAAACGCCCCCCTGGCATTTTTTGAAAATCAACAACCCACAAGTCGGTAAAATTTCCCAAAAGTTGCTTCAAATCGGTAAAACTTAGCGTAAACAAATAATCTGGAAGCGGTAATCCTCAAATACAATAAATAATTGCGGTGCGGTAACTCTCATACCTTTTCAAACTGCACTTCCGCCCACGCCATTCGATGTGTATTCGTTATGACCGGTAACCGAATTGCACATTGTGAAATAAAATATTTGCAGAAATTGCAATGAAATGTACTTCAGTTACTGTATTACCTAGGATCTAGTACTGTGCCCCAGATAATACTTGGGAAGATATGTATCGCCATATGTACCACAATTTGGCCCGATGTGACTACGTCCCTCGAGGCTTTAGCCCGAGGTGATTGACAATTTTTGTAGATCTAATGAAATACATGTTTACAGCTAGGGTACATTATAATAATTAGCATTAACCCGTCCACACAGAGCGTATGTGCCGTGAAACACGGTGCTGTGAAACATTTTTGATATCCAGTCAATACTATTTTTGAATTTTACAGCCATTTGTAGGTGTTGACGGGATAAATAGAATATCGGCAGAGCCTCGCCCATCCCGTTTCCTGAGCCTTGCCAGATATTTTTTCCCATTCACGGCACTAACCTACTATTCTCTATGTTTACAGCTAGGGTACATTATAATAATTATCTATCTTACTCCCAGGTGTTTACAACACAGCAAACAGCACCGCACTCATATTTTGAGTTATTTAGAGCATGTGGAGGCAAGTTTTATAACTATTTATTTCTCAAAAAAAAACACGCCCCCTTTTCGAAAATACATTGGGTTTCAGATACCGTAATTGTCCATTTAAACGCCCTTGGGGCGTTTAAATGGACAATTATGGTATCTGAAACCCAGAGCCTTTATGATTACAGTGATACACATGCTCAGTAACCAAAAAAAAAGAAAAAGAGGTTAAGAATTAACTGTCTCACTGTTACCTGATACAATTTACTTTGTTAATCTAAAAATTGTGCAAACTAATCTTTGACAACAATCTGAATGGTTTATTTTTGCAAATGTCATGACGCGTGTTCCATTCTGTCATATTTCAGGTGAAATTAATTACCGTGGAAATGTGTTTCTAATGTAAACGGGTAATTGGTATTGTATGGCTGCTGACAAGTCGTTTTTTTGTGCGACAAATCTTTATATGTAGATAATGTTTGGCAGGATGAACATGTTAAAGGTACATGCCCACTCAGTAGTCACAAAATGCTCTTTATAGGAAGTAAATAAGTGTATAATTGTGTCACTATTCCATCAGTTCTAAAAATTACGAGTGCCCACTATACAGATATAATCATTTAGTAATATTTATATTACTGATAGTGACTCGCGGTGGTATCAGGCTATTTTCATATGCAAATCAGGTATGATATTTTTTTTAATTATTTATACCAATTAAATGCGACACCTGAAAAAAAATAATTGACAGATTTTAAAGTATGATCATTGCACACCAAAAAATAAATACAGAGAATAAATATCAATGTCCGTTAACATTTTAAGGAAACACGCTTATCACCCCTGATATCAGTATGAAATTTACGTTTGATATAAAATGTATAATAATGCCAATCAATACGTGGGATAATGGTGAATTAATGTTTATTTTGCCAGAAAATGTCTTTGATGATGTCTCTGATATAAAGAACATGCTGTGCCTACTCAGGCGCGGGTACAGGGGGGGGGGGGGGGTGAGGGTGGAGGGAACCCCCTTGCTCCCAGCAAAAAAAACAAGAGGGCCATGATGGCCCTAATTCGCTCACCTGACTCCATGAACACCAGAGGAGAATGTGACATTGAGTTCATATGTGTTTTATAAAAATAGTGCTATTTTTAGATGGCGGTCATCTTGGATTAAGCGATGACTCTCATTTTACCAAATCGCATTGGCCATGTGGTTCCTGAGAAAAAGATGTTAAAAATCTTGAATAAATGGACCTTTTGGAGGCCATCATGGATGACATAAATATTGCACCAGAGCAATCGCCTCATTGATACCTTCAATTTGATATATGACATGAGCATATTTGGTAAAAAATAAAATTTGACCCCACGTGCCACGCCAATGTTTGACCCCGGGGTCACCATTTTAACACCTTTGAAAGAGCATTCTACATCGATCATTCCTACCAAGTTTCGTCGAAATCCGGCTGGCAGTTCATGAGAAGATTTTTTAAGAATTTATGCTATTTTTAGACGGTGGCCATCTTGGATTAGCGACGACCTCCGTTTTAACAAATCTGAAAAGGCTTCACCCATGGACCATAACTGAGAAGTTTGCCACCATGGGCCAAGTGATTCGTATGAAGAAGAATTTTGAAATCTCTAATAATAGAACAACCTTTTGACCTTTCGGCGGCCATCTTGGATGACATGAACATCCAATTTCCACAAATAATGTACCAGAGTGATCGCCTCTTTGATACCTTCGATTTGATATAGACATGACCATATTCGGTCAAAAATAAAATTTTACCCCAATTTGACCCCACGGGCCACGCCCATTTTTCACCCCGGGGTCAACATTTTAACAACTTTGAAAGAGCATTGTACATCGATCATTCCTACCAAGTTTCGTTGAAATCCGGCTGCCAGTTCATGAGAAGAAGATTTTTTAAGAATGTATGCTATTTTTAGATGGCGGCCATCTTGGATGACCTCCATTTTAACAAATTTGAAAAGACTTCACCCATGGACCATAACTTTTAAGTTTGGCTACCATTGACCAAGCGGTTCATGTGAGGAAGAATTTTGAAATCTCTAATAAAAGAACAACCATTTGACCTTTCGGCGGCCATCTTGGATGACATAACCATCTGATTTCGACAAAAAATGCACCAGAGTGATCGCCTCGTTGATACCTTCGATTTGATATATAACATGACCATATTCAGTAAAAAATAAAATTTGACCTCAATTTGACCCCACGGGCCACGCCCATTTTTGACCCCGGGGTCACCATTTTAACAACTTTGAAAGAGCATTGTAGATCGATCATTCCTACCAAGTTTTGTCGAAATCCGGTAGGCGGTTCTTGAGAAGATTTTTGAAGAATTTGTGCTATTTTTAGACGGCGCCATCTTGGATTACGTAATGACGTCATTTTAACAATTTGTAATCCCCCTACCTAAGGACCATGACCATGAAGTTTGGTGACTATAGGCCCGATGGTTACCGAGGAGAAGACGTTTTAAAATGTTCACGGACGACGACGGACGACGGACGACGGACGACGGACACATTGCGGTAACAATAGCTCACATGAGCTTTGCTCAGGTGAGCTAAAAAAAAGAATAAAATCTACAATACTCGAATAGTTGGATGACTTTTTTCGTGGCCTAGGTGTCAGGAAATCGCATCTGCGGCAATCTGGCATTTATAAAGCTCCTGGGGGGAGGACCCCCAGACCCCCCAACTTTACGATTTCGCGCTCGTGGAGGTCGGCTTTGCCGAATTGTAATTACAGACCTCCCCCTGCAATTATTTCTGTATCAGCGCCTGCTACTGAGTGGACATGTACCTTTAAGCATGTAATACCATAATAACCCTAAGTATTCAGACACCAGTTGTTTTTGTATCCAAATACATTGTTATTGTGATAAACTAGTTTAACAATACTAACCCTAATTATTGGGACTCTCTTCATTGTGGGTACACCATTTATTTATATTATATTTATACGTGCTTTCCCCCTCCCCCCTTGATTATAAAAAAAATGTCCAAATATTTAGGGTTATTATGGTAACCTGTGAAATAGGATTTTAACCCTTAGACCGATATTTTAATTTTTTGTTGTCTGCTGTTTATTTTCCATTTTTATCATCAAAAACACGCTTTGACAGCACTTTAGAATAACTTACAACATGCTTTGACAGCACTTCAGAATCATTTCCATTGGAAATGATTCTGAAGTGCTGTCAAAGCATGTTTTTATTGAGAAATAAGGAAAGATATGAAAGCAACAGCAGACGACAATTGTTGTGTGTAGCGGTCTAAGGGTTAATCATTGGAGTTGCGGTCTAAGGGTTAAAGCATTATCTGCCTTGGGATGATCATGTCAATGAATTCACCAACAAGGCAATCGATACATACAAGATCCTGATAGAGACGGCTAAATGTTACAAGCCAAGGGCCCGTTTCACTAAACTTTGACCGACTAAAATGTTCGTAAGTGCAAATTTAGGATCGTCTGGAAATTTCAATTGACAGATTTACATTTATTGAGCATAGGCTGCATATATAAATGTAAATCCAATAATTGTTTACAAGAAAATGTTGTTAATGTGCAATTTACAGACTATCATAATTTTGCACTTACAAACATTTTAGGCGTACAAAGTTTAGTGAAATGGGCCACAGCATCTGGATATAGTGTTTGCAAATGTTTGTGTTATGGTCTGTGGTGTTGAAAGGGTTAACCCTTTCAACACCACAGACCTCTATAGAGACAATGTTTGCAAACAATGCAGATCCAGATGAGCCGGCTCGTAACGAGCCGTCTCATCAGGATCTCCACTGTTTGTTAATAATTTTAAACGTCGTACAGATTACCCTTTTAGAAGAATGGGATAATTTGAATGAACACAATTAATGAAATAGTGTGAAACATTGGCATGGAACATCCTATTAAGTTACTTGGTGTTGAAAGGGTTAACAAGCTAAAGGCTCTGGGTTTCTAGTATTTGTAGACAGTGACGAAAAAAAACCAAACAGTATCATGTTTTATTTACCTATTAGCTATCACCAACGATTTTATAATTAATGCTTTGCATGCTGGGAAACTTGTGGGCTATGAATAGTTAAAAAATAGAAGACGGCAATTCTTATTTTCTTTTGTTTCTCACTGTAAATACCATGATTATGTCTTGGAATTTAATTAGAATCAGACACATGTCGCGCCCGCCGAGGCTTTGATAGTAAATGTATACCGAAAAACTATAACAAAAAAACTTTAACCAAGTCGTATATCGCGCTGTCCGCAAGCGGGCGTGACAAAAATACTCCTATAAATTTGTTGGTTGAAATTTTCACCGTTAGCATGCAAAGAGTTAAGGAATAAAATCATGGGTGTTTGTGCTTACTGTAGTATGAAAAACATTGGTCTGTTTAAAGTGACAGCACTTTAGAATAATTTACAACATGCTTTGACAGCACTTCAGAATCATTTCCATTGGAAATGATTCTGAAGTGCTGTCAAAGCATGTTTTTATTGAGAAATAAGGAAAGATATGAAAGCAACAGCAAACTTTAAACAGACCAAACATTTTTCATACTACAGTAAATGCAATAGCCCTAGGTTTTATTACTTATATTACATTGCATTTTCGGATTATTTCAAAAATGTAAATGATCAAATATGGCGTTTCTAATTAAAATCATCTTGTGTTACGTCATTTTGTCGCAATTCACGGAACAGCGACGTTAGATTCAATAGAGTTATTGACAAAGCCGTGGAAATTGACATCAAACAAACTTTAACGAATCAACAGCGTCGCGTGACGTCAAGTGAGGCTAATGTAATGTACTGGGATATAAACACAATACGTTGAATATGGAAATGTAATTCTACATGTAGTATGCATGTAGAATGATAACGCCACAATGAGCATTATGGTTCACAGATTATGTGTATGGTAGTATAGTACACAGGGCACACGGTACACACCACAACCCCATAAATACTTCTAACTTTATTATTAAGTAAACCGTCCACCAAACAAATTTATCTTCCTAGGCAGTTTTTCAACCGAGAAGTTAAATTTTTAATGTCTGATTTTGTAAACACACAAACACTCGAAAAATTATCATGCACAAATGAATAAACCAATGGCCAATTGACCAATAAGTAAAATATATTCATTTCTAAATCCCTGGGTTGGGAAGGGGGCATTGCTGAAATTCACTTTCTTTTGTACTTATTCAAACAAAAATAATCCTATTTAACTTAAAACTCGCTGACTTTCATGGCATGCAATACTAAAGCTGCCGCCTTTTTCACCGTGCCTAATTGACCAAGCTGTTTTATATCCTATCCTGCAAGTAATAGGGTTAGCGTCCTTGTGGAGGATTTAAATTCATTTGTTAGCATCAATACATATTTTTCCACGCACAGACAGGGGTCTCTTCCTCGGTATATAAATATTTCTCAAGAAATCCTCATCTGTATATAAAGTAGTAATTTGTATACAGTTTACAAATAAACAGCGGCTCTCCTCGAATGATTTACATTAGCTGGTAATCGACTTCGGATATCGCAACAATGGGTGGCTTTCCCCAGATATTTAGTGGTAACGGCTACGTATTCGAAACCTAATCAGAAAGTATCTAGCATAAAGTTTTGTAATAGAAACTGCTGATTTATAGTCGGACACTAATGTGGGCCCGCCTCAGCCGATTTCATCGAAATTGCAAAGTATACTTATCTAGCAAAGTATACTTTGAGGGAGTAATCATTTATTTTTCCCAAAATGAATTATTTCATATAGACCTAAAAACTGCATATGTTTGATGATTAACAGTATGCAGAATTATTATACTGAATTTATTACATTATCACAGCCAAAATGGCTGTGATAATGTAATAAATTCAGTATAATACAAATTAATAAATGTATCCTTAAATTGAAAATTTCTCCCTCAAAGTATACTTTGCTAGATAAGTATACTTTGCTAGATAAGTATACTTTGCAATGTTGGTGAAATAGGCTACTGGTATTACCTCCCTTACGGCATTGATGTTTTTTGCCAATATTGTTTTCGGGGAAAAAAATATTTTTTTAATTGTAAATGATGTTGAAAGTGGACACAAAATTCCACATTCAACATTCTGTAGAAAAATTACGGATAAACGTTTGTTGCATTTGGAAGCTGTGAACTTTTCTATACAGAATGTTCAGACCATAGCTCCAGATAAGTTTTGTATCTAAAGAGTAGTATACCCCCAGATTTCAAATGAAATTCAATGGTATTTTACTTTTACAAATGTATTATTGATTTTCTTCCTTATTAAATAGGGAATAAATGATAAAAATACACATTTAAAAATTCACTTATTTGAGCTGCAAAAAGCAAATATTGTTGTTTGCTTTCTGCAGCTCAACTAAGTAAATTTCAACTTTATTACAGTATTTTCACTACTCAATTTGAAAATCAATGCATATTCTCACATTGGTGTGAGTATTTTGTACTCGCACTTTTGATAATCAGTGCGTATTTTGATAAAATAAGTGCGTAAAATACGCCAATACGCACCTTATCTGGAGCTCTGAGTTCAGATGAACTACAGAAGTAATTCTGCTAAAGTTGGTACTGTCAGAATCGTAGCATGAACGGCTGGAATATGGTCATCATTAAAGGGAAGAAGTCGTCGTGATGAAAGATAAGATTTACCTCACAATTCATGGGCGCCGCCATTACGTAAAACCAAAACATTTACCGTACAATATTTCCATAATGATGTCGAAAGTTGACAAAATGTTTAAAGAACATTTACAGAAAATATCAGTTTCTGGAATGATTTTTCATGAAAAATCACACATCGGACATACAAAATCACATGGTTTGTCTCATTTATGGAAAAACATTTGTTTTCTTCAAAATTATATATGGAAAGGCATTGAGGCAGTAATCCCAGTAGCCTACTGGGGCCTGTGGTAGTAGGGGCCTGTAGCCTATTTCATCAACATTGCAAAGTATACTTTAGTAGCAAAGTATACTTTGAGGGAGAAATTTTCAATTTTATGATAAATTTATTAATTTTTATTATACTGAATTTATTACATTATCACAGCCAATTTGGCTGTGATAATGTAATAAATTCAGTATAATAATTCTGCATACTTTTAATCATGAAATATATGCATTTGTTAGTTCTATATGAAATAATGCATTTCAGGAAAAATAAATGATTACTCCCTCAAAGTATACTTTGCTAGTAAAGTATACTTTGCAATGTTAATGAAATAGTCTACTGGCCCATATGAGAACGTGGACCAAGGCAGGGATTATAGTGTTTATTCAGTATAACTGATGTAACGTAATTTGTATATCAACACTATTGAGAGAAAGATGGGTGTGTCACCCATCTTTCTCTCAAAAGTGTTGATATACAAATTACGTTCATGATTTCTTTCATTGAAAACAGTTATGTAAGCTTCAAGGGTCACAACACCCTGATGTACGACACCAAATAAATGCACTTGAAATTAAATCGCTCGCAAAGAATTCTTTAAATAATAAATGTACTCAATTACATACTACTGTTGACCTTAAAGCTAGATGCCCAGGTACGTCAATATGGAAAGTAAACAAGTATATAACTAGATTGGTCAGTAAGCGAGGCTTACGGAATACCCCCCGCGTGGGCCCAAGTACCCCTAAATATGTAAAATTTTCTAAGTGTGTGGGCTTGTGACCTTGACTCTGGGCTTAGCGGGGGCGGCACAAACGTGAATGTGAAGCAGATCCAAGCAACGAAATAGAAGTTATAACAATATTTCTCTGATGTTAAGTTTTGTAAATAACCATGTATTTGACCTTGACCTTGGGATCAGCGGGGGTTGGACAGTCGTGGATTTGGCACAGCATGGTAGTAGAGCCTTACAGGAATGCAAGTGTGAAATATTAAGCATTTTAGATGAAGGAAATAGAAGTTATAACAATATTTCTCTGATGTTAAGTTTTGTAAAGAGACTATGTATTTGACCTTGACCATGGGATCAGCGGGGGTTGGATAGCCGTGGATTTCACACAGCATGGTAGTAGAGCCTTACAGGAATGCATGTGTGAAATATTAAGCATTTTAGATGAAGGAAATAGAAGTTATAACAATATTTCTCTGATGTTAAGTTTTGTAAAGAGACTAAGTATTTGACCTTGACCATGGGATCAGCGGGGATTGGACGGTCGTGGATTTGGCACAGCATGGTAGTAGAGCCTTACAGGAATGCATGTGTGAAATATTAAGCATTTTAGATGAAAGAAATAGAAGTTATAACAATATTTCTCTGATGTTAAGTTTTGTAAAGAGACTAAGTATTTGACCTTGACCATGGGATCAGCGGGGATTGGACGGTCGTGGATTTGGCACAGCATGGTAGTAGAGCCTTACAGGAATGCATGTGTCAAATATCAAGCATTTTAGATGAAGGAAATAAAAGTTATAACAATATTTCTCTGATGTTAAGTTTTGTAAAGAGACTAAGTATTTGACCTTGACCATGGGATCAGCAGGGGTTGGACGGTCGTGGATTTGGCACAGCATGGTAGTGGAGCCTTACAGGAATGCATGTGTGAAATATTAAGCATTTTAGATGAAAGAAATAGAAGTTATAACAATATTTCTCTGATGTTAAGTTTTGTAAAGAGACTAAGTATTTGACCTTGACCATGGGATCAGCGGGGATTGGACGGTCGTGGATTTGGCACAGCATGGTAGTAGAGCCTTACAGGAATGCATGTGTCAAATATCAAGCATTTTAGATGAAGGAAATAAAAGTTATAACAATATTTCTCTGATGTTAAGTTTTGTAAAGAGACTAAGTATTTGACCTTGACCATGGGATCAGCAGGGGTTGGACGGTCGTGGATTTGGCACAGCATGGTAGTGGAGCCTTACAGGAATGCATGTGTGAAATATTAAGCATTTTAGATGAAGGAAATAGAAGTTATAACAATATTTCTCTGATGTTAAGTTTTGTAAAGAGACTAAGTATTTGACCTTGAGCATGGGATCAGCAGGGGTTGGACGGTCGTGGATTTGGCACAGCATGGTAGTAGAGCCTTACAGGAATGCATGTGTGAAATATTAAGCATTTCAGATGAAGGAAATAGAAGTTATAACAATATTTCTCTGCTGTTAAGTTTTGTAAAGAGACTACCGTATTTACCGTATGTATTGGGACACCGGAAGTATTGGGACACCTCTATTTTTTACGAAAATAATTATTTTTGGGAGATTAAGATTTGGGACATACCTCAAATCAGCGTAAAATTCCAATAATTTTTTTTCGTATAAGTTTTGGGACAACCCTTTCCTTTTTCATCATTGTGTGAATCCATTTGGAGTGTGTACACATATTTGGAAGAACAAATGCACTTTTGATATTCTGCATTCTTAAATCCCACAAACACGTTGTTCAATCCTTCCCAAAATGGTGTACGTGACAAGTGCTATTGTTTCGCTACGTCACAATTCAGTGCATGAGATAATCAAGTTTCCAGTTAAAATTTCCCTCAAATTAATCACCTTAACTGATGGAAATTTTGATATATATTCACCAAAAATGGCAAGTTGGGAGTGCTTTAGAATCGTCTTACGATTCTAAAGCACTCCCAACTTGCCATTTTTGGTGAATAAATATAAAAACCATTCCATTAAATTAGACCCAAAATGGACCCAAAATGGACGATTTTTTTTTTTATGGACGCATAGCCTCCTTTTATCTCACCGATGTGAATGTGCAGCTGATCACGTTTGCACATTTCGTAAATTAATCCGAGCAAACTGGGAATAAGATAAATTATTGGTCCCAGTAACAAAGCAGTGTTAATTGTTTTGTGCTCGATTTCATTTTTCCGGCATGCGTTCACGCTCACCATTGGTGGAATATTAATTAGGTGTAAAGGCTGACCAATCGGAGATCGCGTATCAGTCGCGCAGATTAACTCGACCCAGATTAACTAAATTGTTACAGCACTGCCCACGCCCCCGGCGCATGTACACAAATGTGTACGTGACAACTGGCCTTGTTTCGCTACGTCATAATTGAGCCAGTGCATGAGATAATCAACTTTATTATATAACTGAGATTTTCGCCGAGAATGATTTGACTTTTTTCTGCAAATATATCGGAAAGTTGATAACATTTTCAGAGCAAATGCGTAATAATTACTAATTTAATATTCGTCAACATTCGATATCGTTTACAGAAAATGTACACTATTATCACTTATCAGATTTATCTTCGTCGAAAATCTCACGTGATAAGCCTGATTACCTCATGAACTGGCGCAATATTATAACACGTCGGGCAAAACATGTCTATACAGGTCTGTACTCAAACCCACAGGTGGAATAGTCGGACGTGTGACACAAAGAAAATTACCATTTCAAAAATATCCTTTACCCCACCCACTTGATCTCGTTCTATTATTAACGTCATGTACAGTACGATACCAGGTGGGTGGGATAATGGGATTTTTTTAATAGGCATTTATTTTGGTGTCATATGTCCGAGTCTTCCACCTGTGCTCACCATAAGAGTAAACACAGATTGCAACGCACGAGCTTGTCCGTGGCGTTGCAGCTGATGGAACAGGATATCGGTCATTGGGGTCATTGCGTCATCATTACTACCCTTTTCCCTTTTTTCTACACGCGTTTACAATAATGGATTGCACGGACCTGCGTAGATCTACATTCTACATGAACATGATGAATAAATAAAACATGACGTTAACAATTCTTGGATTCAATATATGTATTACATGCGAAGATAACAGTGAAAACTTATGGCATATTATAGGCATTGGCGACGTCGTTCATTCATAGTCACAGTGAGAATCGATAATTAGGGATTATTTAACACAAACACAAACTTTAATTCAAATTTTAATAATGACAATGCACAACATGAAATGAACAAATATTCCCGAATTTACCATAAATATTGGGACAGAAAAAAAATTAATATTTTTTTTATATTATATTTTGGGACACTAATTTTTTTAATTATTTTTTACTGTCCCAATATATACGGTAAATACGGTAAGTATTTGACCTTGACCATGGGATCAGCAGGGGTTGGACGGTCATGGATTTGGCACAGCATGGTAGTAGAGCCTTACAGGAATGCATGTGTGAAATATTAAGCATTTTAGATGAAGGAAATAGAAGTTATAACAATATTTCTCTGATGTTAAGTTTTGTACTAAGTATTTGACCTTCACCTTGGGATCGATCAGCGGGGGTTGGACGGTCGTGGATTTGGCACAGCATGGTAGTAGAGCCTTACAGGAATGCATGTGTGAACTATTAAGCATTTTAGATGTAGGAAATAGAAGTTATAACAATATTTCTCTGATGTTAAGTTTACGGACGCACGGCCGGACGCACGGACGGACGGACAACCTGACTCCAGAATACCCCCCCCCCACAACTCGTTGCGGGGGGGTATAATTATTATACATGTGGCAATTCAACCTATTTGAAAAAATGCAAAATTCCTGTAGTAATGACAGAATTGAGAAACTCCGGCAAACTTCTTAATCTCAGCTGGACGGACGGACGGACACACAGTCCAAACAGTATATGCCTCCAGCTCTACTGAGACCAGGGCATAAAAATGTATGCTATGCGATAGTGTGACTTGATGTGTGGTAGGTTAAATTTACAGCTCTGTTTTCTTATGAAGATACATTTTCATATTATATTGCTATAACATATAATACCCATTTCTTACATTTCAACTACTGGTAGTAGTTTACAGAAATATAATTTTGAATTACACCACTTGGTTGTGGAGAGCAGCAGTAGTTTACACCACATGTTTATTTAACCAGGTGAGCTGATTATCGTGAAATAATGCACTCCAAACTTGGTTTGCTATGCTCACTTGTTTGTTTAGCACAAGGACCCAATCACTTGTGCATTATTTCATGATAATCAGCTTACCTGGTTAAACAAAAGGTATGAAACAGTTTTGATGGTCGTAATAAAAGGATAAACTTTTGCCCTTTAGGTGGCCATCTAGGCAAATCCTGCTCCAGAGTGATTCTCTTGTCGATACCTTCGATTTGATACATGACATGACATGACCATATTCCATCAAATGTGAAATTTGACCCCTACTGGAACCAGCCCATGCCTATTTTTGATCCCGGGGCAACCATTTTAACAAATATGAAACAGTGTTGACTCGATCATTCCTGCCAAGTTTGTGAGAAGATTTTTTAAGAATTTGACCAACTTTTCTACAACGGCCATCTTGGATTATGAAATGACCTCCAATTTTACAAACTGACATACCCCCACCCATATATCATCTCTGTGAAGTTTGACCAACAATGGCCTAGACCAACAATGGCCTAGCGGTTCGGAAGAAGACGTTTGACATTGTGGATGGACGGACGACGCCAATGGACGAAAAGCGATAACAATAGCTTACTGAGAGAGAGAGAGAGAGAGAGAGAGAGAGAGAGAGAGAGAGAGAGAGAGAGAGAGAGAGAGAGAGAGAGAGAGAGAGAGAGAGAGAGAGAGCTAAAAATATATTTGTGATTTATGACTATAATTAAGTTACATTCAAGACTATCCAACAGATCAATCAAATGCAGGTGAAATAATATAAATTATTTGTTTAATAAAAGCACAGCTGGCAGGTATTTGTTGCCATACAATTGAACAAAAAATATGACAATGTCACAATTATATTGAAATTGATTGATAGTTTGAAAGGGAACTCCGCAGGTGGATATTCACACGGTAAAGGTAGCGGAAAATTATTTGAAGGCCAAACCAGGAAGGACATCAAGATTGAGGTAATTACGAACCAATTCGTTAAATTACCCTTCGCATATGCATGCTGCTAACCTGCCGCCTGCTTAACAATCAGAGGTTTAACTCTTTGCATGCTGGGAAACTTGTGGGCTATAAATAGTTAAAAAAATAGCGGACAAAATTCATCATATTTTCTTGTATTTCTCTCCGTAAATATCATGAATATGTCTTGGAATTTCATTAGAATTGAGTCCTGAGGACTCAATTCTAATGAAATTTCAAGACATATTTACAGAGAGAAATAAAACATATACATTGTAATCCTAATTCGTTTGGCGGATATTTTCGCCGCTAGCATGCAAAGAGTTAATGCACATAGCGATTTTGGTGACATTCGCTACTGAACCTAAGAGTTAAGTTCCAGCGGACAGGTTACTTGAGAGAACAATGTCTTGCTGCGTCAATCCAAACAATAACGAGGAACAGCATGACATCAAAACTGCAAGCCTGTCGCCAAGTCAACTCTAGTCAGCAATTTAATCCCCACAAAGACGGGATATTAACACTTATATTTATGTACGATAATATGATAAATTAATCTCTTTTCAATCCGTTGTGGGCTAAGGAGAATAGATTCATGGTGAAATGGAGACAAATGGAGAAATGAGAGAACACATGCATGCAATTGCAAGTGTGTGAGTTGTGCTGAGTCAGCAGAAAGGATAAGACCGCAACCCAAATTGTCTATTAACACGTTCACCCCTAAATAACTGGAATGGATTTTCACGTAACAATTTCCGACCAATCCAATCATCACAAAAAGATTTTCCGCAGACCAATTTTTAATTTATGCATGAAATAAAATATTTTCTAATCCTACAAAATGGCTGTGATAATGAAATAAATACAGTGTAACAATTCTATATAATTTTCACCAAATATAAAGTCATTAGTTCTAAATGTAATAATGCATTTCAGTACATACATGGATAAATTGTTTATTAACGTCTCATCAACCGTACATCGTAAAATACATAGTAATAATAAAACATAGGTACGGTACATGTACAATTGCCATTCTAAAAGAATTACAAGAGACATGTACTTATAAATAATTACTCTGCAAAAGTGTACCGGTACTTCTAAAGGTAGATAAGTGTACAGTCGAACCCGAGCTAAAGACCACCTACGAATAGCAATCACCTGGCTGTAAAGGCCACACTTGTGTTGTCCCAATGGCACAATTGCTATATAAATGACCACCTGTGAACAAAGGCCAGATTTTTCACTTCCCATGGCTGGCCTTTATTCACAGGTTTGACTGTACTTAGCAATTTTGGTGAAATCGGCTACTGGTATACAATTGTTGCAATCATTATTAGGTCAGTTTTGTCACTAGCGACCCATTTGATCACGTTATTCATCCCTACTTCACCTCTGGAATTCAGGACATTGTCAATGAATTAATAAGGTGTGAAAGTATTTGTTCACAGACAGGAGAAAAGACAGAAGCTTGTGAAATGGACATGGAAGGTCAGCGAGTCAAATCTCGGCCCCAAATATGAGGAAATAAGCTTGTGTATTTGCAGTCAGGATTGACATAGTGCGACCAGTGTAGATCCAGATCAGCCTGTGCATCCGCACAGTCTGATCAGGATCTGCACTGTTCGCCATTCCATCAATAAAACACCCTTCATGCTTTCAATTATAACAAGCAATATAGATCGTTATCAGGCGGCATGACTGTGCTATTTGATCAGGAGCTACACTGGTCACAAATCCCATCAGCCCCACTTCTCCAGTCACAACCACAAATTTGAACATAGAAAACAATGACACTATTTTGTTTTGCAAAATTGATTTAAAATTAACGTAAAAAAAACATTATTTCCATATTTGTTGAAAATATATACACATAACCTGGCAATTTATTTGCAATCTGCAAAACAATTTTCTCTGGCCTATGTATACATCAGTGACTGATAGACGAACAGCATATACCCAGATCAGACTGCGCAGGCTGATCTGGGACTATGCTGGTTGCAAATGCTGTAAGGTCCCTTTTTCAGCGAGTGCCCCATGTATGTACATGAACAGGCTGCTCTGTATCTACCACTTGTTTTGTAATATTATAAGAAGGCTGTTCTGTATCTACACGGTTTGTAAATAAGTATAATCAGCTGTTTCTGTATCTACACTGGTTATAATGTACATGAACAGGCTCTGTATCTACACTGGTTTGTAATATGTCAAAACAGGCTGCTCTGTATCTACACTGGTTGTATATTAACATGAACAGGCTGTACCTGGTTATCTCCACAGGTTTGTATATGTATCTCAAGGCTGCTCTGTATCTACACTGGTTTATAAGTATATCAAGGCTGCCTCTGTATCTTACACTGGTTTGAAATGGTAAATAACAGGGCTGCTCTGGTTATCTACACTGGTTGTAATATGTATATGGAACAGGCTGCTCTGTAAACTTCACTGGTTTGTACAATGAACACTGCTCTGTAATCTACACAATGTTTGTATATGGTTAAATATGAACAGGCTGTTCTTATCACAAAACCGGTTTATATGGTAAATCCGGCTGCTTCTGTATCTACACTGGTTTATAGTACAATGAACAAATGCTGTTTCTTGTATCTACCCTGGTTTTGTATATGTATACACGGCTGCTCTGTATCTACACTTTTGTTGTATATGTTACATGAACCGAAAAGCTGTTCCTTAATCTACACTGGTTTTTATATGTATATCAGCTGCTCTTTGGTTCTCTACACTGTTGTATTATCTATATTCAGGTCTGTTCTGTTATCTAACACTGGTTGTTAATATTATACCAAGAAGCTGCTCTGTTATCTAACACTGTGTATATTGTATATCAAGGCTGTTCTGTATCTCCACTGGTTGTATATTATATCAGGCTGTTCGTATCTACAACTGGTTTTATATGTATATTCAGGCTGCCTCTGGTTATCTAAACAACTGGTATGTTTTATATGTACATGAACAGGCTGTTCTGTATCTACACTGGTTGTATATGTACATGAACAGGCTGCTCTGTATCTACACTGGTTGTATATGTACATGAACAGGCTGCTCTGTATCTACACTGGTTGTATATGTACTATGAACAGGCTGCTCTGTATCTACACTGGTTGTATATGTATATCAGGCTGCTCTGTATCTACACTGGTTGTATATGTATATGAACAGGCTGCGTCTGGTTATCTACACTGGTGTAAGTATGTATGAACAGGCTGCTCTGTATCTACACTGGTTGTATATGTATACTCAGGAGCTGCTCTTTGTTATCATACACTGGTTGTATATGTATGACTCAGGCTGCTCTGTATCTACACGGTTGTATATGTATATGGAACAGGCTGCTCTGTAATCTACACTGTTGTATATGTATATCAGGCTGCTCTGTATCTACACTGGGTTGTATATGTACTATGGAAACATGCTGCTCTGTATCTACACTGGTTGTAATATGTACATGAACAGCTGCTCTGTATCTACACCTGGTTGTATATGTACACATGAAAAAAAAAACAGGGCTGCACTGTTATCTACACTGTTGTATATGTATATCAGGCTGCTCTGTATCTACACTGGTTGTATATGTATATCAGGCTGTTCTGTATCTACACTGGTTGTATATGTATATCAGGCTGCTCTGTATCTACACTGGTTGTATATGTATATGAACAGGCTGTTCTGTATCTACTGGTTGTATATGTATATTCAGGCCGCGCTACTGGTAACTACACTGTTGTATATGTATGAATCATGCTGTTCTGTATCTACACTGGGTTGTATAATGTACATGAACAGCTGCTCTGTATCTACACTGTGTATATGTATACTCAGGCTGCTCTGTATCTACATGGTTGTATATGTATATTAACAGGCTGTTGTTTTCAGGCTGCTCTGTATCTACACTGGTTGTATATGTACATGAACAGGCTGCTCTGTATCTACACTGGTTGTATATGTATATCAGGCTGCTCTGTATCTACACTGGTTGTATATGTATATCAGGCTGCTCTGTATCTACACTGGTTGTATATGTACATGAACAGGCTGTTCTGTATCTACACTGGTTGTATATGTATATCAGGCTGCTCTGTATCTACACTGGTTGTATATGTATATCAGGCTGTTCTGTATCTACACTGGTTGTATATGTACATGAACAGGCTGCTCTGTATCTACACTGGTTGTATATGTATATCAGGGCTGCTCTTGATCTACACTGGTTGTATATGTACATGAACAGGCTGCTCTGTATCTACACTGGTTGTATATGTACATGAACAGGCTGTTCTGTATCTACACTGGTTGTATATGTATATGAACAGGCTGCTCTGTATCTACACTGGTTGTATATGTATATCATGGCTGCTACTTATCTACACTGGTTTGTTGTATATGTACATGAACAGGCTGTTCTGTATCTACACTGTTTGTATGTGTATGAATCAGGCTGCTCTGTATCTACACTGGTTGTATGTATATCAGGCTGTTCTCTATCATACAGGGCTGTTTATACAGTCATCCGCTGTTCTCTATCTACACTGGTTGTATATGTATCATGAAGGAGGTGCGGCTCTGTATCTACACTGGTTTGTATATGTATATGTACAGGCTGCTCTGTATCTACACTGGATATGTATATGTATATGAACAGGCTGCTCTGTATCTACACTGGTTGTATATGTACATGAACAGGCTGCTCTGTATCTACACTGGTTGTATATGTACATGAACAGGCTGTTCTGTATCTACACTGGTTGTATATAGTATTTCATGACAGGCTGCTTCTGTATCTACACTGGTTGTATATGTATTTACAGGCTCAGGCTGTGCTCTGTATCTACACTGGATTGTATATGTATGATCAGGCTGCTCTGTATCTACACTGGTTGTATATGTATATGAACAGGCTGCTCGGTGTATCTACACTGGTTGTATATGTATATGAAGGCAGCTCTGTATTTACATGGTTGTATCTGTATATCAGGTCTGGTTCTGTATCCACTGGTGGTTATGATCAGGCTGCTGGTTTCTGTATCTACACTGGTTGTATAATGGTATATCAGCTGCTCTGATCTACACTGGTTGTATGTACATAACACTGTTCGGTGTATCTACACTGGTTGTATATGTACTGAATTCAGGCAGGCCTGTTCGGTGTATCTACACTGGTTGTATGTATCAGGCTCTCTGTATCTACACTGGTTTGTATATGTATCATCAGGCTTGCTCGTGGATCTACACTGCGTGGTATATGTATCATGAACAGGCTGCTCTGTATCTACACTGGTTGTATATGTATATACAGGCTGCTCTGTATCTACACTGGTTGTATATGTATGAACAGGCTGCTTCTGTATCTACACTGGTTGTATATGTATATGAACAGGCTGCTCTGTATCTACACTGGTTGTATATGTATATGAACAGGCTGCTCTGTATCTACATGGTTGTTATTGTTTATCAGGTGCTCTGTATACACTGGTGTTTATGACATGAACAGGACTCTCTGTATCTACACTGGTTGTATATGTATATGAACAGGCTGCTCTGTATCTACACTGGTTGTATATGTATATCAGGCTGCTCTGTATCTACACTGGTTGTATATGTATATCAGGCTTGCAGGCTCTGTATCATACACTGGTTGTATGTATATGAACAGGCTGCTCTGTATCTACACTGGTTTTTTTGTATATAATTGTATATCTGGCTGCTCTGTATCTACACTGGTTGTATATGTATATCAGGCTGCTCTGTATCTACACTGGTTGTATATGTATATGAACAGGCTGTTCTGTATCTACACTGGTTGTATATGTATATCAGGTGCTGCTTCTGTATCTACACTGGTTGTATATGTATATCAGGACTGCTCTGTATTCTACACTGGTTTGTATTATGTATATCGAACAGGCTGTTTGGTATTTACACTGTTGTATCTGGTTATATGAACGGCTCTGGTTCTGGTATACTGGTTGTATATGTTTTATCATTGGCAGGCTGCTCTGTATCTACACTGGTTTGTATTAGTATATCAGGCTGCTCTGTATCTACACTGGAGTTGTATATGTATATGAACAGGCTGCTCTGTATCATACAAGCTGGTTGTATATGTATAATGAACAGGCTTGTTCTGTATCTGTATCTACACTGGTTGTATATGTATATGAACAGGTTCTGCTTCTGTATCTACATGGTTGTTATGTAATCCTCGGGCTGGCTCTGTATCTACACTGGTTGTATATGCTATATGGAACAGGCTGCTTCTGTATCTACACTGGTTGTATATGTATATGAACAGGCTCGTTCTGTATCTACACTGTTGTACATGTACTAACAGGCTGTTCCTCTGTATCTACACTGGTTGTAATAGTATATCAGCTGCCTGTATCTACACTGGTTGAATATATGTATAAATGGAAACGGGAGGCTGCTCTGTATCTACACTGGTTGTATATGTATGGAAGAATCAGGCTGCTTCTGTATCTACTACACTGGTTGTATTGTATATCAGGCAGCTGCTTTCTGTATCTACACTGGTTGCTCTATATTGTACATAACACGGCTGTTTTGGTTCTGTACTACACACTGGTTGTATATGTATATGAACAGGCTGCTCTGTATCTACACTGGTTGTATATGTATATGAACAGGCTGCTCTGTATCTACACTGGTTGTATATGTATATCAGGCTGCTCTGTATCTACACTGGTTGTATATGTTATATGGAACAGGCTGCTCTGTATCTCACACTGGTTGTATTATGTATATCATGAAACAAGGCTGCTTCTGTAATCTACACTGGTTGTTATATGTATATGAAGGCTGCTCTTGTATCTACATGGTTGTTATCTATATCAGGCTGTTCTGTATACATGGTTGTATATGTTAATTCACGGCTGTCTGTATCTACACTGGTTGTATATGTATATGAAAACAGGCTGTTCTGCTCCTGTATCTACACTGGTTGTATATGTATCATCATGGCTGCTCTGTATCTACACTGGTTGTATATGTAACAGGCTGCCTCTTGTATCTACATGGTTGTTATGTATTATGAACAGGATGCTACTTGGTTACTCTACACTGGTTGTATATGTATATCAGGCTGCTTCTGTATACATGGTTGGACACTGGTGTATCAGGTGTTCTTTGTTATCTACATGGTTGTATTGTACATGCAGGCTGCTCTGTATCTACACTGGTTGTATGGTTATATGTATATCAGGCTGCTCGGAAAAAAAATTCTTCATCACACTGGTTGTTATATGTGGTATCACATGGCTGCTTCTGTAATCTACACTGGTTGTATCTGTACATGAACAGCTGCTCTGTTATCTACACTGTTGTATATGTATATCAGGCTGCTCTGTATCTACACTGGTTGTATATATGTATAACAGGCAGGTGCTCTGTATCTACACTGGTTGATATGTAAATATAAGAATCAGGCTGTTCTCAGTATCTACACTGGTTGTATGTGTAATCAGGCTGCTCTGTATCTACACTGGTTGTATATGTACGGATGGAAACAGGGCTGTTCTGTATCTACTCCTGGTGTATATTATACTCATCGGCTGCTCTGTATCTAACACTGGTTGTATATGTATATCAGGCTGCTCTGTATCTACACTGGTTGTATATGTATATCAGGCTGCTCTGTATCTACACTGGTTGTATATGTATATCAGGCTGCTCTGTATCTACACTGGTTGTATAATTTGTATATGAACAGGCTGCTCTGTATCTACACTGGTTATAATTGTATAATCGAAGGACAGCTGCTCTGTATCTACACTGGTTGTAATATGTATATGAATCAGGCTGCTCTGTATCTACACTGGTTGTATATGTATATGGAACAGGCTGCTCTGTATCTACACTAAGGTTGTATATGTACAGTGAACAGGCTTGCTCTGTTTATCTACTACTGGATTGTATATATATGGACACAGGCTGGCTCTGTATCTACACTGGTTGTATATGTACTGATCAGGCTGCTCGTATCTACACTGGTTGTATATGTATATAACAGGCTGTTCTGTATCTACTCTGGTTGTATATGATTTCAGGCTGCTCTGTATCTACACTGGTTGTATATGTATATCAGGCTGCTTCTGTATCTACACTGGTTGTATATGTTATCTCAGGCTGCTCTGTATCTACACTGGTTGTATATGTATGATCATGGCTGCTCATGTATCTACACTGGTTGTACAGGGTATATGAACAGCTGTTCTGTATCTACACTGGTTGTATATTGTATATGAACATGTAATACTCTGTATCTACACTGGTTGTATCTGTATCATGAACAGGCTGTTCTGTATCTACACTGGTTAGTATATGTATATGAATCAAGGCTGCTTCTGTAATCTACACTGGTTGTATATGTATATCATGCTGCATCTGTATCTACACTGGTTGTATATGTATATCTAGGCTGTTCTGTATTCTACAGGTTTGGTTTGTTTATGAACTGGCTGTCTGGTTATCTACAATGGTGTACATGAACAGGCTGCTCTGTATCTACACTGGTTGTACTATGTATATCAGGCTGCTCTGTACTACACTGGTGTCTATGTTATATCAGGCTGCTCTGTATCTACACTGGTTGTATGTATATCAGGCTGTTCTGGTTATTTGACACTGTTGTAGGATGAACAGGCTGCATCTGTATCTACACTGGTTGTATATGTACTATGAACAGGCTGGCTTCTGTATCTACACTGGTTGTATATGGTTATATTAACAGGCTTGTTCGTATCTACAAGGTTGTATATGTATATCGGCTGCTTCTGGTATCTACACTGGTTGGATATGTATATGAACAGGCTGTTCTGTATCTACACTGGTTGTATATGTATATCAGGCTGCTCTGTATCTACACTGGTTGTATATGTATATCAGGCTGTCTGTCTACTCTGGTTGTAGAGTATACAGGCCGCTCTGTATCTACACTGGTTGTATATGTACATACATGCTGCTCTGTATCTACATGGTTGTATATGTATATCAGTGTCTGTATACATGGTTGTCTATGGTATAGCAGGCTGTCTGTATCTACACTGGTTGTATATGTATATCAGGCTGTCTGTATCTACACTGGTTGTATATGTATATCAGGCTGCTCTGTATCTACACTGTTGTATATGTATACAGGCTGTTCTGTATCTACACTGGTTGTATATAAGTCTGCTCAGATCACTGTTGTACAGGGTTTAAATATCGGCGCTCTGTATCTACACTGTTGATATGTATTATCAGGCTGCTCTGTATCTACACTGGTTGTATTATGTATATCAGGTGTCTGTATCTACACTGGTTGTTATATGTAAATCAGGCTGCTCTGTATCTACACTGGTTGTATAGTATATCAGTAGTCTGTATCTACACTGGTTGTATATGTACATAACATGCTGTGGTATCTACACTGGTTGTATATGTATATCAGGCTGGTTCTGTATCTACACTGGTTGTGGTATGTATATAACAGGCTGCTCTGTTAGCTACACGGTTGTATATGTATATCAGGCTGCTCTGTATCTACATGGTTGTATATGGTATATTCAGGCTGTCTGTTATCTGGTTGAATCTACACTGGTTGTATCTACACTGGTTATATGTACAGGTGTCAGTCTACACTGGTTGTATATGTATATGAACAGGCTGTTCTGTTATCTACTCTGGTTGTATATGTACTATTGAACAGGCTGCTCTGTATCTACACTGGTTGTATATGTAATAAACAAGGCTGCTCTGTATCTACATGGTTGTATATGTACATGAACAGGCTGTTCTGGTAATCTACACTGGTGTATATGTATATGAACAGGCTGTTTCTGTATCTACACTGGTTTGTATATGGTATATCAGGCTGCTCTGTATCTACACTGGTTGTCTGTTTATATGAAACAGCTGCTCTGTATCTACACTGGTTGGTATATGTATATCAGGCTTGCTCTGTATCTACACTGGTTGTATATGTATATCGAAGGCTGTTTTCTGTATCTAACACTGGTTGTATGTATATCAGGCTGTCTGTATCTACACTGGTTGTATGTTAATCAGGCTGCTCTGTATCTACACTGGTTGTATATGTATGGAACAGGTGTTCTGTATCTACACTGGTTGTATATGTATATCAGGCTGCTCTGTATCTACAATGGTTGTATATTGATATGAGGCTGTTCTGTCTTCACTGGTTGTATATGTATATCAGGCTGCTCTGTATCTACACTGGTTGTATATGTATTCAGCTGCTCTGTATACAATGGTTGTATATGTATCAGGCGTCGGTTGTTCTGTATCTACACTGGTTGTGATCTGAACAGGTGTTCTGTATCTACACGGTGTATGATATACAGGCTGTTCTGTATCTACACTGGTATATGTATAATCAGGCTGCTCTGTATCTACACTGGTTGTATATGTATATCAGGCTGCTCTGTATCTACACTGGTTGTATATGTATATCAGGCGTTCTGGTAATCTACACTGTTGTATATGAACAGGCTGTTCTGTATCTACACTGGTTGTATATGAACAGGCTGTTCTGTATCTACACTGGTTGTATATGTATATGAACAGGCTGTCTGTATCTACACTGGTTGTATATGTACTATGAACAGGCTGTCTGTATCTACACTGGTTGTATGTATAATCAGGCTGTTCTGTATCTACACTGGTTGTATATGTACATGACAGGCTGGCTCTGTTATCTACACTGGTTGTATATGTATATGGCTGTCTGTATCACACTGGTTTTACAGCTGTCTCTGTATCTACACTGGTTGTATATGTAATATCAGGCTGCTCGTATCTACAAAGACAGGCTGCTCTGTATCTACACGGGTGTATATGTATGGTGTGTACATGAAACAGGCTGCTCTGTATATACACTGGTTGTATTATGGTATGGTTGTGTACATGAACCAGGTGCTATGGTATACACTGGTTGTATATGGTTATATGGTTGTTTACATGAACAGATGCTCTGTATATACACAAGTGATATTATATGGTTGTGTACATGAACAGGCTGCTCTGTAATATACACTGGTTTGTATATGTATATGGTTGTGTAAAACATCAGGCTGCTCCTGTAATTTACAACGGTGTTGTATATGTATATGGTTGTGTAACATCATGAACAGCATGCTCTGTATATACACTGGTTGTATATGTATATGGTTGTGTACATGAACAGGCTGCTCTGTATATACACTGGTTGTATATGTATATGGTTGTATAAGATATATTTTGTCAGTCGCAGGCATCAAAAATAAAATACTTAAATTCTTCATCTAATCACTTTGTCAATGGGATTATGGATTTGACAGGAAAAGAAAAACAATTTTGATAACAGATTATGTAGGCAGTTCATGGTGTCACTATACCATGAAGAAGTCTTTAATTATGTTGAATTTTGACATATTAAATAGAGATGATACACATTATTTTTTAGAATTTTAAACTTTCATTTTTAAGTTACAAATTTGTACAGTTAATATATGGGATTTAGTACTAAACCCATTGACCCGGCCTAAAAATGACCTTAGCTGTTGATAGGCCGTTGAACCCCAACAAATAAACAAAAATTATTGTTTATGGACAAATGAAAATAATTGTATCAACTGGTCAGTCATTTGTACGAAAATAGAATATTAATTTGAAGTAAATATACATCAGAATAAAACAAGAGTTGTCAGAAAACAACAAAGCTCGCAGTTAGGAGTAAGAAATCATAGGTGGCGCTGACGTAAATTAAAACTTTATTTATTTTACAAAAAAATAAGGGGCCGATGTCAAAAAGACATCAGATAAATGAGGAAAAATATTCATCAAGAAAGTCCCGTCCCTCTTTTTGACCTAATCAGATAAATGAGGAAAAATATTCATCAAGAAAGTCCCGTCCCTCTTTTTGACCTAAGCTGCTCCTGGGACGTTAAACCCCATTCAGTTCATTTTCATTTCATCAAGAAATCATGAAAACAGAAATTATAAGGAATTTACACTGTCAAGTTTTGTCTGAATTCATTAACCCTTTCAACACCAAGTAACTTAATAGGATGTTCCATGCCAATGTTTCAGACTATTCCATTTATAAAAAGGGGATATTTTTTGTTCTCAAAAATATGAAAATTACTTTCAAACAGTGCAGATCCTGATGAGACGGCTCGTTACGAGCAGGCTCATCTGAATCTGCACTGTTTGCATATAGCGGGCTTTCGGGTTCAAAGGGTTAACAGTATTAACCCATTCAACACCAAGTAACTTAATAGGATGTTCCATGCCAATGTTTCACGCTATTTCATTAATTGTTCATTCAAATTATCCCATTCTTCTAAAAGGGTAATCTGTACGACGTTTAAAATTATTAACAAACAGTGCAGATCCTGATGAGACGGCTCGTTACGAGCCGGCTCATCTGGATCTGCACTGTTTGCAAACATTGTCTCTATAGAGGTCTGTGGTGTTGAAAGGGTTAACCTACCCTACCTATGCGGACTCAGTGCACGAGGTCAAGGTCAACAGTTTTTGAGGAGTGGAATACTCCTCAAAAACTGCTGACCTTGACCTTGTCTTACCGATTTCTTGTTAACAACACAATTATCAAACCAGATAAAATAGACACAGTTGGACATCACACTCTGGTCAAGGGTATTAACTGTGCATGGAATGACTTTCACGCTAAACTGAAAAAATAATAAGTCCAGCAAATGACCACCTATGGTAAGTAAATGACCCCCACGGTTGTAACTGACACGAAAATGACGTCCAAATGGACATGATGAGGTGACCACCACAGTTTATCACAGCGATACAAGTTTGTTAGTGATCACAGCTATTTGTTTGAATTGAATATCTGAAGGTTCTGAGACAAGAATGACAGTCCTTATTGTGAAAGGAATTATTTACCTTATTGTTTGCCTTACTTTCTCGACCGATGAAAGCACAGCATTTCATTTCAATTAATCAGCACATTGTGACATTTTCATCAATATCTATTAATTTAATAGTTAAATGATGCAATACGTACAAAGTTATATTTATAACCAAAGGTCACGCCTTGTTAACATAATTTCCACCTTGTTGCCGCGTGTGGACGACCGATTCAGTGTAAAACAGCCAATCATGTAATTGTAATTTTAAAACACATTTAAGGGCGGTACATTCAAATGAATATGTGCACACTGCGGGGTGGGCCATAAAATAAGGAAGTTGAAGTTCACATATTGAATTATTAATAAATAAACTACTGTCACACGTTTTGCTACCAACAAACTTTTGGCTATTAAACACATTAAATCTAAAAATCATTTAAATGTAAATACTTTTTCATCAATAATAAAAATGTCACCCTCTCCTGAACATTTTATTTGATGAAATTTCATCAAATATTGATTTTATAAGGAAAATACGACTTTTCTATGGGAATTTAACATGGGGGCTAAAAATAGATTTTTAAAATAATTTTTGAAAATATTTAATGCAAATCTTACGAACAGACGGACGGATGGACGGAAATACAAAAATGATATACCCCTCATTCGGCATACTTCGTATCCAGCAGTATAATAAGGCACATAAGAAATGAAGAAAAAAATATATATAATAATATATATATATGTATAATAATAAGCTAATTCATGTGACACAATGAACAACTGTATATGACATGTTCATGGAAAAATGGGCCTTAGTGAGGTTGTGTCCAGTATAGGGCCTGATCAGATATAGCTAACAATCAATACTGTTTATTTTACACAAATTTTCTTGAATAAATGGAGAACAGAGTAGCCAATAGTCTTCTACAGGGGACTGGCGATATAGATAGTTTCAAAACGCCATGTTTCACAGACTAAATAGTGAACAGTGTATGCCCAGATCAGACTGCACAAATGTGCAGTCAGATCTGGGGCATACACTGGTCACAAATATATATTAAGCCCCATTTTTTCATGGCACGTCACATGTAGATATTGAATGACGCACAAACACTGAAACAGGTGCAGACTTTTTTATGTTTCTAGATGCACAGTTGATGAAAACAATCAAACCATCGATGTTTGAAACACTCACACTATTTTATGAAGCACGTAATAAACTTTATTTCTTTGCAATTTTCTTCAAATGAGTCCCTTTAAATTCTTTAGACGCATGCCAGAAATTTAGTCTTACAAATACTATCCCATAAATAGCTATCATTCATATTTTTGTTTGTTCTTTATGTACAAGCAACGTCAATTATCTGCACCAAAAATGTTCAATTTGATTTCACGCAGTACTTATTATTAGCATTAAATCACATAATACATGTATAGATAACAAGAATTCCGCGGAATCAAATGTCTCGCCTTGTTCCGCCTTGACCTTAACCCTGGGGCCTTGACCTTGACCCTGGGGCCCCCCAGAATAATCCTATATTCATGTACATATCATAGTAAAGGTATGTATAAGGTTTGATGACTGTAGTGTTGAAGTAATGACTGTAACACGAAAACTTAACATTGAATGACGCCGCCACGGACGACGACGGACGACGACGACGCCGTCGCTGACGATGACGGACGACGACGACGCCGCCGCTGACGACACCGCTGCCGCCGCCGACGCCGCCGCCGCCGACTCCGGAAAAGCAAAACCTATGTCTCGCTTTCCGCTTTCGCGGGCGAGACAAAAAATTAATTTCTATTCTTAAGACCAAGGGTGATAACTTTTCCTATAACTGCAACAGAAAAACGGTGTGGTTTAAATTATTTCCTTTTTTTTTCTATAGTATAATCAAACAATAATATTTTAATAGCAGCATTTATATTCCTGCGACAAATTTAATTTACTATTAAAAGAACTTGAAAATCTTCTGCCTCATTAGCATAGACTATTATCACTTTCCCCAAGAAGATTGACACACATGTAGCTAGTTAGCTCAAATTTAACCCTTAGACCGCTATCTTATTTTTTTTGTCGTCGGCTGTTTATTTTCTATTTTCCATTGTTATCATCAACAAGAGCTCCGCAGAGCAAAATGTCCCGCCTGGCGCAGTTTGATAGTATATAAGGAGCTTGTACATGTAATAACCTTGGGGTTAGTGAGCACCATGGGATTTCTGTAGAATGATGCGGGATGTTGTTACAAATGCATGTATGGAATATTAAAGCATAAACTGAGCGTTAATTTCTATGTCAGTGACCTTGACCTTTGGGGATAGCGGGCACCATGGGCTTTCTGTAGAATGATGCGGGATCTTGTTACAAATGCATGTATTGAATATTAAAGCATAAACTGAGCGCTAATTTCTAAGTCAGTGACCTTGATCTTTGGGGATAGCGGGCACCATGGGCTTTCTGTAGAATGATGCGGGATCTTGTTACAAATGCATATATGGAATATTAAAGCATAAACTGAGAGTTAACTTTTCCAAACACGGAAATTTCTAATTCAGTGACCTTGACCTTTGGGGTTAGCGGGCACCATGGGCTTTCTGTAGAATGATGCGGGATGTTGTTACAAATGCATGTATGGAATATTAAAGCATAAACTGAGCGTTAACTTTTCCAAACACGTAAATTTGTAAGTCAGTCACCTTGACCTTTGGGGTTAGCGGGCACCATGGGCTTTCTGTAGAATGATGCGGGATGTTGTTACAAATGCATGTATGGAATATTCAAGCATAAACTGAGCGTTAATTTCTAAGTCAGTGACCTTGACCTTTTGGGTTAGCGGGCACCATGGGCTTTCTGTAGAATGATGCGGGATGTTGTTACAAATGCATATATGGAATATTAAAGCATAAACTGAGCGTTAACTTTTCCAAACACGGAAAATTTCTAATTTAGAGACCTTGACCTTTGGGGTTAGCGGGCACCATGTGCTTTCTGTAGAATGATGCGGGATGTTGTTACAAATGCATGTATGGCATATTAAAGCATAAACTGAGCGCTAAAACTGAGCGTTATCTTTTCCAAACACGGAAATTTCTAAGTCAGCGACCTTGACCTTTGCGGTTTGCGGGCACCATGGGCTTTCTGTAGAATGATGTGGGATGTTGTTACAAATGCATGTATGGAATATTAAAGCATAAATTGAGCGTTAATTTCTAAGTCAGTGACCTTGATCTTTGGGGTTAGCGGGCACCATGGGCTTTCTGTAGAATGATGTGGGATGTTGTTGCAAATGCATGTATGGAATATTAAAGCATAAACTGAGCATTAACTTTTCCAAATACGGAAATTTCTAAGTCAGTGACCATGACCTTTGGGGTTAGCGGGCACCATGGGCTTTCTGTAGAATGATGCGGGATGTTGTTACAAATGCATGTATGGAATATTAAAGCATAAACTGAGCGTTAACTTTTCCAAACACGAATATTTCTCTAAGTCAGTGACCTTGACCTTTGGCGTCAGCGGGCATCATGGGCTTTCTGTAAAATGATGCGGGATGTTGTTACAAATGCATGTATGGAATATCAAAGCATAAACTGAGCGCTAACTTTTCCAAACACGGAAATTTCAAAGTCAGTGACCTTGACCTTTGGGGTTAGCGGGCACTATGGGCTTTCTGTAGAATGATGCGGGATGTTACAAATGCATGTATGGAATATTAAAGCATAAACTGAGCATTAACTTTTCCGAACACGGAAATTTCTAAGTCAGCGACCTTGACCTTTGGGGTTAACGGGCACCATGGGCTTTCTGTAGAATGATGCGGGATGTTGTTACAAATGCATGTATGGAATATTAAAGCATTCCATTGAGGGAAACAGAAGTTACAATGAATTAACCTGAGCGTTAAGTTTTAGAAACAGAGCTAAACGCAAAAACTTAACGTTGAATGCATGTGAAAAGTAGGTCAATGAACCATGAAAAGCAGGTGAAGGTCACATGGGCTCCCTCTGTGTGAGATGGTTACACCACAGTGTTGATGTATACCAAGTATAAAGGTCGTAGGAGTTATAGTTTTATGGAAACTGAGCTAAACGCAAAAACTTAACGTGAAATGTTGCCGCCGCCACCGCCGCCGCCGCTGCCTGCCGCCGCCGCCAGCCGCCGCCGCCGCCGCCGCCGCCGCCGCCGCCGCCGCCGCCGCCAGCCGCCGCCGCCGCCGCCGCCGCCGCCGCCGCCGCCGCCGCCGCCGACGACGCCGACGGAAAAGCTATACCTATGTCACGCTTCTGCTAATGCAGGCGGGACAAAAACATGCTTTGACAGCACTTTAGAATAATTTACAACATGCTTTGACAGCACTTCAGAATCATTTCCATTGGAAATGATTCTGATGTGCTGTCAAACCATGTTTTTATTGAGAAATAAGGCAAGATATAAAAGCAACAGCAGACAACAATTGTTGTGAGCAGCGGTCTAAGGGTTAAGGGTGAGTGTTGGCCGTATAACCTTCCATACCGGGACATGTAAGTCTGTAAAGAGTCCAAATTTGATGTGTGTCATGTGCTACGAAGAATTTGTGATCAAGGCGTGAGGTCAAAATGAACCCCGGTGTCACAGGAAATTCTCCCCCCTGGAAATCTTCCCCCCGTGGGGGTAGTTGTCAGAAGACAATGAAGCTCGCCTGTTGGCAGCCTTCACTCAAACTTGGCAGTTGCAAAAAAAACATGAATATTATATATAATTGACATTGGGTTAAGGGGCGTGCGGTGGACCTTGACATTGGGGTCAGTGGTGCAAGGTGGGTCGTGGGTTTGCTATAGCATAATATAGCATATTACGGTAAGATGAATGCATGTATGAAATATCAATGTGCTCACTGAAAACAGAAGAAAAACAAAATTTAACCCAACGTTAAGTTTATGAACGCACTAAATTGTTAATTTTCTACAGCATGATAGCTATTCACATGAGGAATGCATGTATGAATTTTGTGACCTTGGGGAAAGGGGTGGGGGGGTGGGTCATGGATTTGCTGTAGCACAATAGAGAATCATCAGATGAATGCATGTATGAAATATCAAAGCGTTCCCTGTAAAGAAACAGAAGTTAAACAACATTTACCCCAACGTTAGGTTTATGAACATGCTAAGTTTGTGACCTTGACCTTGGCGCAATGGTTGGGTGGTGGGTTGTGGATTTGCTACAGCATGATAGAGGGTCATCTGAGGAATGCATGTATGAAATATCAAGGTGTTCCATGAACGGAAACAGATGTTATAAAACATTTACCCCAACGTTATTTTTAAGTTTATGAATGTGCTAAGTTTGTGACCTTGACCTTGGGGAAAGGGGTAGTAGGTGGGTCATGGATTTGCTATAGTACGATAAGAGTTTCATCAGATGAATGCATGTATAAAATATGAAGATATTCCCTGTAAATAAACAGAAGTTACACAACATTTACCCCTACGTTAAGTTTATGAATGTGCTAGGTTTGTGACCTTGACCTTGGGGTAAGGGTTGGGTGGTGAGTCGTGAATTTGCTACAGCATGATAGAGGGTCATCTGAGGAATGCATGTATGAAATATCCAAGCGTTCCATGAAAGAAAACAGATGTTATAAGACATGAACATGCTAAGTTTGTGACCTTGACCTTGGGGTAAGGGTTGGGTGGTGGATCGTGGATTTGCTACAGCATGATAGAGGGCCATCAGATGGATGCATGTATGAAATATAAAGGCGTTCCCTGTAAATAAACAGAAGTTACACAACATTTACCCAACGTTAAGTTTATGAACATGCTAAGTTTGTGACCTTGACCTTGGGGTAAGGGTTGGTTGGTGGATGTGCTACAGCATGAAAGAGGGTCATATGAGGAATGCATGTATGAAATATGAAGGTGTTCCATGAAAGGAAACAGATGCTATAAGACATTTACCCCAACGTTAAGTTTATGAATGTGCCAAGTTTGTGACCTTGACCTTGTGGTAAGGGTTGGGTGGTGGGTCATGGATTTGCTACAGCATGATAGAGGGTCTTCTGAGGAATGCATGTATGAAATATCAAGGCGTTCCATGAAAGGAAACAGAAGTTATAAGAAATTTACCCTAACGTTAAGTTTATGAATGTGTTAAGTTGACCTTGGGGTAAGGGTTGGGTGGTGGGTCATGGATTTGCTACAGCATGATAGAGGGTCATCTGAGGAGCGCATGTATGAAATATCAAGGTGTTCCATGAAAGGAAACAGAAGTTATAAGACATTTACCCAACGTTAAGTTTATGAATGTGCTACGTTTGTGACCTTGACCTTGGGGTAAGGGTTGTGTGGTGGGTCAATGATTTGCTACAGCTTGATAGAGGGTCATCTGAAGAATGCATGTATGAAATATCAAGGTGTTCCATGAAAGGAAACAGAAGTTATAAGACATTTACCCAACGTTAAGTTTGTGGATGCCGACGCCGCAGTGGGTATGCCATAAGCTCTTATGCACTTCGTGCAGGCGAGCTAAAAATGAAAGGTGTTACTAACGTACGCACACACGTACGTACATGGACTAACGCTATATCCCAACTTGCCTATCAGCGAGGGGATAATAATAGGGGCTGTACTTGAAAAATGGGGCTTATCGTATTTGCGACCAGTGCAGACCCAGATCAGACTGCAGGGTCTGCACAGTTCGCTTTTCAGTCCTTGAAATATGGATCTAATAAAGACTAAATATCCTGATCAGGCTGTAGGTGTGCACTACCATATCAAGACACCCATTTCTCCAGTCGCGGCCACGATAAACAGTGCTTTGTTTTTTCTCATCAGTTTGGCTGTGAAATGCCACAGATGCCTCTAACTTCTGTGAGGGAGAATGACTCCACAGTTTTATAACAGTTGCCAAATCATTGACATACCACTGACAGACAGTTATTGTAGGGCAATACAATGGAGATTAGCACAATTAGTGCAAGTGTTGGGTTCGTCCTTTGTTTTAAGCCATAAACCCCCTGCAAAGATTGTTACAATGACAGATTGCAGGGGTCTGTTTTCTCACAGGGGGTGGGACATGGGCACAGATATGTATCTGTGACTGGAGAAATGGGGCTTATGGAATCTGCGATCATTGTCGCTTCTGATCAAATAGCCCACTCCTGTAGCCCGATGACGAGCTATATTGCTTGATGGATGACTGTTTACTCACAGGGGGTGGGAAATGTGCACTGATATGTGTCTGTGACTGGAGAAATGGGGCTCATGGGATCTGTGACCAGTGTCGCTTCTGATCAAATAGCCCACTCCTGTAGCCTGATACTGATCTATGTTGCTTGTTAGGAGTATGATGGGTGTTTTGTTGATGCAATGGCGAACAGTGCTGGATCTACACTGGTTGCATAGCAATACCCATAAGCCACATTTATCCGGTCGCTGCCACATATTGCGGTTCTACGTCAGAGGAGAGTTATGGACCATTAGACAGGTATTCGTTTCGTAACAATAACCGATTTGTATGATCAAAGTAGGATAGATCATTGGATATCGGTGGAATTTCGGTGTAGTACGCCGCGTGGACAACCCGCTAAGATGTGACGATTTAGAAATGTATTGTATTGGGTAACAGGCACTGATCCAGATCAGACCGGGCACGTTCACTCTCGGAATATTGGCAAATAATTGAACTGAATTTCATTCCACAGGATTGACAAGGAGGGGAAAAAAACAGGCATTTTATTGCTATGATGTATAAATTCTACAGCTTATAATCAGTACATAGTCTTAGAATGAACAAGGGCATCGTTATCACTGAGCTAATCCCCTCACTACCAGCCTTGATAATAAAACAAGTTATTGAATAAACAAAAACAACTTTAAAATGCATTTGCCTTACAAACAAGGTGAACATAAGTGACCTTGACCTTGGGTGATCGGACGTGGGTCGCATGCAAAACAAAGCACCATCCATAGACACACATTGTGGCCAAATAGTATACAAATCAGTGAAGCTGTTCATAAGTTGTTGAAAAATGAAAGGTATGAAAGAGATAGTAGGTTGCGAAAACTGTAACGCAAATCTCGGACAGACAGATGGACAGGCAGGCAGACTGGGTTTCGACTATATGTAACTCGAAAAAAAACAACTGGGGTACATACAAATACCTAATTTAACTAACTGAGTATAAAAGACAAATTTGATTATTTATCTGTACTGGGTATATATACTGTAAATAATTTTATATTAGAGCAAACACTGTTTTTGGAACATCATGAAGTAGCACATTCATGATGCCAAATTTAGTTTTAGCGATTTTTCTATTTCCAAATCATTTCAGTGAATGTTAGTTTCCTGATTAAATTGTACAGGGGCAGTATGCTGGTCACATATACGAGACACGCCACATTTGTTGTCCTATTAACTCTTTGCATGCTAGCGGTGAAAATAACATCCAACAAATTATGAGTATGTTTCTTATTTCTCTCTGTAAATATGTCTTGGAATTTCATTAGAATTGCGTCCTCCTTCCAAGACATATTCATGATATTTATAGGGAGAAATAAAAGAAAATACAATGAATTATCGTCTGCTATTTTTGAACTATTTATAGCCCACAAATATCTCAGCATGCAAAGAGTTAAACAGCAGGTTGGGATCCATATATATGTATACAGAGCAGGCCCGTATGCAGGATTTTCTATTGGGGGGTGCGTCAGGGGGGCTAGGGGCGAGCCCATGTAGTGGCGCGTGTACGCTAGGGGGGTACCCCCCTAGCGTACTCGCGCCACTACATGGGACTCGCCCCTGACGCACCCCCCTGAAATTTGTTAAACCTAGATGGCCTCTCCTGCATTTTATGTCATTTAAATTCGGATTTCAACGGTGGTAAATTGTGACATTTTCATGCAAATTACCTGTTTATTAATGCATTTCAAGATTTGTTGAGATTACTGTTTGAAAAATAGCGGACCTCGGCCAAATTAGGGGGGTGCGTACGCACCCGTCACATCCCCCCTGCGTACAGGCCTGCAGAGCCCCGTTCCCACGATATAACAATTGTTATTTTATGGGAACAGAATTGTTATATCGTGGGAACGAATTGTTAAATGTTAATTGGAGGGAATGAATTGTTAAATTGAGGGAACAAATTGTTATTTTGTGGGAACGAATTGTTAAATTGAGGGAACAAATTGTTAATGTGTGGGAATGAATTGTTAATTTGTGGAAACAAATTGTTATTTTGTGGGAACGAATTGTTAATTCGAGGGAACAAATTGTTAAATTGAGGGAACAAATTGTTAATGTGTGGGGCTCTGTATATTTGGACAGTTGGTTGAGACAGGTAAGATATCTCATGAAAAATATTGACAGAATTTACGATTATGTCCATGAATTATGTCGAAAGTTTGACAAAATTTTCATAGCAAATGCAGAATTCTATTCCGCATTTGCTATTAACTTTTCGTCAACTTTCGCTGTCATTTACAGAACATATCACATTTTCTGTAAATATTTTTCATGAAAAATCGCACATGTTCTTATGTCATCACAAAGCGTGTCTCATATTGTAAGCTACCTTTCTCATCTGGCAGCCCAAATATACATGGATCCCAACCTTGCCTTATTTCTCAATAAAAACATGGTTTGACAGCAGACAGCACTTCAGAAACATTTCCAATGGAAATGATTCTGAAGTACTGTCAAAGCATAAAATAAACAGCCGACGACAAAGCCGACGACAAAGCCGAGTCAAAGGGTTAAAGCATTTGTGACAAGTGTAATTCCTGATCATCATGTGTACCCAAACAAGCACCGACTTATTAAGATTGGTTATTCGAAGGCTGAAACCATGTCCAATTAACGGAATAGCGGCCAGTGCAGGCCCCGACCCCGATCGCTGGTCGCGGGCTACACTGGCCACATACATCACAGGACACGTTTTTTCAGCCAAGGCTCGACATAAAACAAATCAGTATTTAAATAGGTAGTAAATCAAATTTTGATGACAGATTTTCATATCCATTTCCCAGTAAGTAATTAGAGACTTGTATTATAAGATATAGCTTACATTTCCTTACAATGACATTGTCACATTGTAGGGCTTATCTGTTATCATATAAATGAAACATGGCATTGGCAATGAGTGCACACCCAGATCAGACCACAGGGAGAGTCGGCTTGTTTTGCTTTCTTATGTTCTAACTTCTATGTACGGTAAAACCTCATTTAACTCGGCAAACCCGGTCAATCTCAGCTATAAAGCCTCTCTAAACTGGACATGCAGACAATCTCAGCAGTAAAACATCTTAAACCGGACATTCAGACATGCAAACAGCATTAACCCTTAGACCGCTATCTTATTTTTTTTGTCGTCTGCTGTTTATTTTCTATTTTCCATTTTTATCATCAAAAACATGCTTTCACAGCACTTTAGAATAATTTACAACATGCTATGACAGCACTTCAGAATCATTTCCATTGGAAATTATTCTGAAGTGCTGTCAAACCATGTTTTTATTGAGAAATAAGACAAGATATAAAAGCAACAGCAGACGACAATTGTTGTGAGTAGCGGTCTAAGGGTTAAAACCAGACAAGTTCAGTACGGTAGTAAAACCTCTCTAAATCGGAGACCCAGACAATCTCAGCAGTAAAACCTCTCTAAACAAGACATGCAGACAATCTCAGCAATAAAACCTCTCTAAAGCGGACATGCAGACAATCTCAGCATTAAAACCTCTCTAAACCGGACAACCAGACAAGTTCAGTAGTACAACCTCTCTAAATCGGACACCCAGACAATCACAGATTGCTTAATTTTTTGATGGTGTTCGCTGTACTTAATCTCCAATGATAATGTATATTTTTTACTTCCATGCATACAAATATGTCTAGAAGTGTTTGTTCATCTACTTGAAATACTGTGTAATCTCTCTAAACAGGACATCCTGGGTACCATCTCCCAGGGTGTCCGGTTTAGAGAGGTTCCACTGTATTTCAGCCAGATAACGTTAATTCTCAGTTAGCGTTAACAAGAACGCTGCCAACGACATGCATCCCATCACTGTAGTTGTTGGATCATAAACATGCACATTCAATTTTAAGCCAATCGCTCATACAGTAAAGTTTTAGGAGAATGGAGAAACGCGCACGGATCTATAATTGAATGTGAAAATTCTAAGTTATTTGACCTGACCTTGGGCACAGAGGGAGTATCGGTGGGGCAGGGAATGAAAATATGAATGATGAGAAACATGCACATGAAGTTTCAAGCCAAGCACTCATACACTAAAGGAGCTACAGGAGAATTGCGAAACTCGCACACATATACTGAATGTGAAATTCTAATTATTTGACGTTAACATTGGGAACGTGGGGAGCATGGATCTGGTGGGGAATGAACATATGAATGATGAAAAACATGCACATGAAGTTATTTGACCTTGGGTGTGGGGGAGCATGGGTGGGGCAAGGAATGAAATTATGAATGAAAAGAAACATACACATGAAGTTTCAAGCAAATCATTCATACAGTAGAGAAGTTAATTATAGTGGAATGGAGATAGACACACACACATCTACTGATGTAAAATTCCAAAGTTATTTGACCTTGGGTGTGGGGAGCATGGGTGGGGCCGGGAATTAAATTATGAATGATGAGAAACACACACATGAAGTTTTTCAAGCAATTCGTTCATACAGTAGAGAAGTTATAGGTGAAATGGAGATACACACACACATCTACTGAATCTAAGTTATTTGACCTTGGGTGTGGGGAGCATGAGTGGGGTGGGGAATGAATATATGAATGATAATAAACATGTACATGAAGTTTAAAACCACTCTCTCATACAGTAAAGACGTTATAGTGGAATGGAGAATGAAATATTCTGAACTAGATGGCCGCGGCCAGCAGATCACGCCCACCAAAGAAATTTGATGGTCCCCAGTATGTATGTATGTGGTTAGAGCCATCAAATTGTGGAGATATTGTGTACTTAAAAACTTACAGATTTTACAAACAAAATGTTAACACAAATTTCTTGGGCATGCGGGCTGCATAGGTGGGCTATATAGAGAATAGTAGGTTAGTGCCGTGAATGGGAAAACATATCTGGCAAGGCTCAGGAAACGGGATGGGCGAGGCTCTGCCGAGCACATCCCGTTTCCGTGCCGCGCCAGATATTTTTTCCCACTCACGGCACTAACCTACTATTCTATTTATCCCGTGAACACCTACAAATGGCTGTAAAATGCAAAAATAGTATTGACTGGATATCAAAAATGTTTCACGGCACCGTGTTTCACGGCACATACGCACTGTGTCGACGGGATAAAGAATGAAAATATGGATGATGATAAAGAGGTTTGCCAAGTTTCAAGTCAATTGGACCTAGAGTTGTGGAGATATTTGGTACTTGAAAACTTTAACACAGATTTTGGAGAAAAAAAATTAACACAAAATTCAAAGTATTTTTACCTTGACCTTGGGCATTTGGCCGCATGGATAGGTAATAGAAAGAAATTATGTGTGATGATATTGAGGTATGTGACATTTTAAGTCATTTTATGGAGATATTAGGTACTTATAAATTTCAATGCACATAAACAGTTACTGGTTTGAAACAAAACATTACAGTACAAATAGATTAGTTATATAATAGCTTTATCATATTTCCACATGATTTGGCAAATCTGATGTTAAACAGTACAATTTATCCCAAGGGCACAGTGCATGTCCCAGTAATTTCTTTGATGTAATGAACATTAAGGTCAATATCTTACATACATGTAGTATGATACAAAATCCCGCTGGTTATGAAGTTGTGCAAGTATGGTGGTTCTAGGTGAAATAGTACCGTAAGTGAGAAACAGACTTAAACAAGAAAACTTAACATTGAAAATGGCTGGGTCGATTGCATGAAAAATATGTTAAGGTAAAAAAAGGTCACATGTTGGATAGTGGTTTTGGTTGTTTGTTTATTGGTGTTTAACGGCCTATCAACAGCTAAGGTCATGTAAGGCCGGGCAAACGGGTTCGATCCCGTTTTAACCTGCTGCATTGGGGGGAAAATTCCAAAATCAGAACTGAATATTTACATCGAGAAACAATATATTCAGCCCTGAAATTAGAATAACCTGACCTGGTGGCAGGTCCATACCACACCAAAGTCACTTGCCCCCTTCCCCTAAAATAGGATTACGAATAATCGTAATACTCACATAAGGGGTATAACCAGATTCAACTGTCACATACAAAATGCCAAAGACGTATGTGAGGGCCAAATCAGGTCTCCAGTCGGGATTCCGGTAAGGATGAACACCGATCGTTAAATTACCCATCACGTGCTCCCACCTGCCACCCACTGGATAGTGGTATGTGGCGGGCACCAGCTGGTTATGAAGTTGTGCAAGTATGGTGGTTCTAGATGGTACAGTAACAGAGAAATGGACCTAAACAGGAAAACTTAACATTGAAAATGGCTAAGTCGATTACAGTAGGCGAAAAAAATAGGTCAAGGTAAAAAAAAAAAGCTCACATGTTGGATGGTGGTATGTGGCGGGCACCCGTTGGTTATGACGTGCAAGTATGATGGTCCTAGGTGGTACAGTAACAGAGAAATGGAGATAAACAAGAAAACTTAACCCTTTGAACCCGAAAGGCCGCTATATCGGTTTATGCAAACAGTGCAGATCCAGATGAGCCGGCTCGTAACGAGTCGTCTCATCAGGATCTGCACTTTTTGCAAGTAATTTTCATATTTCTTACAACAAAAACACCCCCTTTTCATAAATGGACGAATCTGAAAATCATTTTGCGACCATTGGATTGGTCGGAACATTAGCATATCACAGTCCATTCCAGTTCCTTAGAGTTGAAAGGGTTAACACTGATAATGGCTAAGTCGATTATGTGGGAAAAGAAATAGGTCAGGGTAAAAAAGGGTCACCTGTTGGATAGTGGTATCTGACGGGCACCCGTTGGTTATGAAATTGTGTAAGTATGCTGGTTCTAGGTGGTACAATAACAAAGAAATGGACCTAAACAGGAAAACTTAACATTGTGGACACCACCCGCCCTGCTTTCGCCAATCCAATGATTAACCCTTAGACTGCTACACACAACAATTGTCGTCTGCTGTTGCTTTTATATCTTGCATTATTTCTCAATAAAAACATGTTTTGACAGCACTTCAGAATCATTTCCAATGGAAATGATTCTGAAGTGCTGTCAAAGCATGTTGTAAATTATTATAAAGTGCTGTCAAAGCATGTTTTTTATGATAAAAATGGAAAATAGAAAATAAACAGCAGACGACAAAAAATTAAGATAGCGGTGTAAGGGTTAAGATATAAAAACAACAACAGTAGTTTAGTGCTATTGATGGTTACTCATTAAATTTCAATTAAATTGAATAGGCTACGGTAGTATACCATTTACGAAAGTCTGTAACAGTCTATGATAGCATATAATTCAATACCAACACAAACTACATGAAATTCTATCAAATATAATGGTGGATTTAGTTCATACAGATAATTTAGAAAGTGAAAAACGACATAATTATATGGAATATAAGCTGTCATCATGGGCGACCCCCCTAAATTTCGCCGAGTAAAGATTTTTTTACAAGTTACAGGGCACGTTTCATGCCAAGTGCCATGTATTCCTTGCATTTTTCCGCTCCGCTCCGCTCCGCTCGGTCGACTATTTTGCAACACTTGACTATATTATCGAACGAGCTTAGCTCGTTCGATAATATAGTCAAGTATTGCAAAATAGTTACGCCCCCCCCAACCCGAAATCCTGGATCCGCGCCTGGTCATATCTTCATCATCTGAGAAGGTGCCTTTAATGACACTGTGACATACAGAAAACAAACATGAAGTAATGCATTTCAACATGCAACATGTTTAATGTGAATGCCTTACAGTTAATAATTAAGATAACACATTTAATAACAAGATGTACATGATATCGCTGACGTTCACACTTTTGTACTCCGTAAACTATGGAACAAAACCCTGAAGAAAATGTAAATTACAAATAATTACAGACTGAAGAAACAATTATATGGTGTAATAACATGTTGTGAAAACAATTAACACGTTATAAAAGCAATATGATAAATTGAAGCAATTTTTTATGAATAAAAGTTGGTGTTAATAAACTTACAGTAAATGATCTATTGAACAATATACATTTATTAGAAAGAAAGAATGTTGAGATAATTCAACTATTACATCGATTACACAGTACAAATGCAATGAAGGGGTCAGCGGAAGAAGGGGGCTAAGGGACCATAAGGGACTTAGCCCCCTTCTTCCATTGACCCCTCAATTTATGTTCACTGAGTATCCTATTCAGTGATAAATTTTGGGCTTATTATAGAAATGAATGGCCTTTTTGTGGAATTTATCGGGGTATAAACTTGGAAAAACCACTTTCGCAATTGGCGATAAAAATAAACAATTGGCATAAAAAATTACAATTTTCGAAAAAAAAAAAAAAAAATTGTTTTCGAAAATTGTAATTTTTTATCGCCAATTGTTTATTTTTATCCTATTGGTTATTATAGGAATGAATGGCCTTTTTGTTGAATTTATCGGGGTATAAACTTGGAAAAGTCGCGGGAATACTGGACGAAGGCCGGAAGGCCTCGTCCAGTATTCCCGCGACTTTTCCAAGTTTATATCCCCGATAAATTCCACAAAAAGGCCATTCATTCCTTATAATTCCAGCATTTGAAATAAATTTATCAAGAAAATGTGTTTATTTTCCGTTTTCTTAAGAATTATTGTAACTGCGCCTCACGGTTACGGAAAGTAGTTTGGCGTGGGAGTTTACTGGGCTATAAATTTTGGACAGAGACTTGCTACGGGCCAATCAAATGTTAGGGAATTGTGTAAATATTTTTGTGCTGGAATTATATGAAAGAAAATCATCATGGCAACTACAAAAGTGTGGCCGTAAGTTTTCACCCCTTTGACAATTGGAACAAACAGTGGATGTGAAAGTGTTTAACGTCCCAACAACAGCTAAGGTCATATAGAGAAGGGACCTAGGTTTCAAGTCTTATCCGAAAGACCAGTGGGATGGAAATACTATGAAAGTATTTTTCACTCCTATGACGGTGATTGAACTTGCAACCCCTGTTACAGCGCTCCAGATAAGGTGCGTATTGGCGTATTTTACGCAATTATTTTAGCTGACTATGCATTGATTATCAAAAGTGGGAGTACAAAATACACACAGCAATGTGAAAATACGCATTGATTTTCAAATGGAGTAGTGAAAATACTGTCAAAAAGTTGAAAATTCCCTTAGCTTTTTGCAGCTCAAATAAGTGAATGTTTAAATTTGTTATATTTTTTATCATGTGTTACCTATTTAGTAATGAAGAAAATCAATAATTCATTTGTAAAAGTAAAATACGCAATGATTTTGAAATATGGGGGTATAGTACGCTTTAGACAAAATCTTATCTGGAGCACTGCTGTAAAAAATAATACGTACGTACCGTTTTTTTTAAAACGGTCGTATAAAATGTTTGTATCAGTAGTTGGTTTGGTTCCGTCGATAGTCAACAGGAGGTATCGTGTTTATATCTCAGACTGGGTACGCAGTTTCCTCGCCCTGTGGCAATCATAACAAACAGTGAATGAGAAAGGGTTTAACGTTCCAGCAACAACTAAGGCCATATAGAGACGTGGGCCTTGGCTTCAAGTCTCATTATACAGACCAGTGGGATAGAAATACAACAAAGTATGTTTTTATGCGTAATGTGGGGGGATTGAACCCACGAACTTCGGTATTGATGTCCAATGCTCCACACACTAGACTATCAAGCCATCGCTCGTAACAAATAGACCATGTTGCGCCCAGGTCAAAGCGATGACATACCTGGCAATCTATATCGCTATGTAATCAGAAGCTGGTATAACGTTAGGATATTATACAACAATAAATGGGCGATTTATTATACTTCGCAATTGGGCTGAGAATGGGGAGCTTAGAACATTTGCGACCAGTGTAGAACCTGAGAAAAAATGTCCTCTTACAGTTAACCCTTTCAACACCAAGTAACTAAATAGGATGTTCCATGCCAATGTTTCAGACTATTCCATTTATAAAAAGGGGATATTTTTTGTTCTCAAAAATATGAAAATTACTTTCAAACAGTGCAGATCCTGATGAGACGGCTCGTTACGAGCCGGCTCATCTGGATCTGCACTGTTTGCATATAGCGGGCTTTCGGGTTCAAAGGGTTAACAGTATTAACCCTTTCAACACCAAGTAACTTAATAGGATGTTCCATGCCAATGTTTCACGCTATTTCATTAATTTTGTTCATTCAAATTATCCCATTCTTCCAAAAGGGTAATCTGTACGACGTTTAAAATTATTAACAAACAGTGGAGATCCTGATGAGACGGCTCATTACGAGCTGGCTCATCTGGATCTGCACTGTTTGCAAACATTGTCTCAAAAGAGGTCTGTGGTGTTGAAAGGGTTAACAGATTGGGTCAAAAACAGCTACTTAACCCTTTCATCCCTAAGTAACTAGAATGGATTTTGATGTGTTAATTGTTCGACCAATCCAATTGAGACAAAATGATTTTCAGACTAGTCCATTTATGCAAAGGGGAGGGGGGGGGGTTTCCTAAAAAATATATGAAAATTACTTGCAAACAGTGCAGATCCTGATGAGACAGCTCGTCACGAGCTGGCTCATCTGGATCTACACTGTTTGCAAACACCGGTATAGAGGGCTGTAGTGTAGAACATAAACAATGGTAGCTTAACTTTATGGTATTATATCATGTATATGGCGACCAGCGTAGGTCCTGATCAGCCTGCGCAGTTTGATCAGGGCCCACACTGGTCGCGAATGTCAAAAGGGACTTTTTCGCAGACAGGGACCAATTATTCAAACCCAACATTTCATACAAATTTCGAGACAAAAACATGATAGGATTTAAGATTGAAAGTGTTATATGGCAAAATATGTCAAAGATGAGTACGGTATTATTTCCCAACAATGTCTAAGGTCAACAATATCATATTCCGAATGCCTGAGGTACGAGTTATCTCAACCATTTAAGTGTGAGAACCGATTTATGGTTTGTCGTCAATATTTCCACTAACAATTTTTTCTTCATTCTCTCCATGAACCAGCTTTGACTTACAGCGTGAGAATTACCTCCATTTGATGATTCTCATGAGAGAAAGCGATTGGAAAATACACAGGAATATGTCATTATGCAGAATGCCTTACAAGTTATTTTAACGATTAAAGAGGTATGTCAGGATTTTTTGAAAACAACGTGAAAGACATATTCTTTCAACAAAAAAAATACTATCCATTCAACCTAGGCAGATATTCATAAGATATAGAAGGTGGGAGGTGTGTTTATAAATTGCGGTCAGACACAAAATTGCATTATTATACTGGCAACGTCGAAATGTCTGGTCCTATAGTGCAGTGCAAATGATTTGAATGAAAATGGTAAATACTTTGTGGAAAATCATAAAGAAAGAAAAAAATGTAGAATGCGTTATGAATAAATATGAAGAATACGTAGACGCCATTTGACGTGAATGTGATGGTAGAGGAAGTGGTGGGTATTTATATGTGGCTGTCACTGGAGAAATGGGGCTTATGGGTTCCGTGACCAGTGCAGCTCCTAATCAAATAGCACACTCCTGTAGCCGGGTAACGATCTATATAGCTTGTTAGAAGCATGACAGGTGTTTCATGGATGGAATGCCAAACAGTGCAGATCCTGATCAGACTGTGCAAATGCACAGGCTGATCTGGATCTACACTGGTCACAAAGCCCATAAGCCCCATTTCTCCAGTCACAGCTATATATATACAGATGGATGACTGGGTACAACAAGTCGGTACCTGTGTAGGGATTTTGTAAATTTGTAATACTTAATGAATCTATGAAAAAGTGAAAACAAACAGGTTTAACGTCCCACCAACAGCTAGGGTCATATGGAGACGGGACCACAGTTTAAAGTCTCATCCGACAGACCAGTGGGATGGAAATACTATGAAAGTATTTGTGATGCCTAAGGCGAGGTTTTAACCCACAACCTCCGGATTGGAAGTCAGGTGTTCTAACCCCTAGGTCACAATCCATCCCTGAATCTATAAGAACCTAATCTGGTGCCAAGTACCGATCCAAAAGGTCACTTAGCTGAATCCACATTTCCTTGCATTACATAACAATGAAGGGAAAACTGCCGTCTATTCTTAGAACCAGAAGCAGCTCTGCATACGGTCAGTTCCAAGCTGGGTACCAGTGATACTGGGGACACAGAGATTCGGCATGATTTGGCTTTATTTAACCCTTTCAACACGACAACCAACTATACCGGCGTTTGCAAAGAGTGTAGATCCAGATGAGCCGGCTCGTAACGAGCAGTCTCATCAGGATCTGCACTTTTTGCAGTAATTTTCATTCTTTTAGACCCCCATTTATAAATGGACTAGTCTAAAACTCATTTTGTGACGATTGGATTGGTTGTAAAATTATTTTATCACAGTTCATTGCAGTTATTTAGGGTTGAAAGTGTTAAATAAACAAGGGCATATTTATCGCTAAGCTAATCCGTTCGTTGGCAGCCTTGATAACAAGAAATCAGTAACACCGATGGATGCATATACCTAGAAGCAACTCACAACAAAAAAAAGAAATTTGACCTTGAGCACAGGGGCCGCATGGGTGGGCTATACAATGAAAATATGGATGATGACAAATAAACATATGATGTTTCAAGCTAATCCGACTTACGGTAGCTGAGAGAGTAGGTCGTATAAAACTTTTACCACAAATCTCAGATACACAGACAAACAGATGAAGAGACGGACAGGGTGGCGACTATATATACCCCAAATATCTTTTCACAGTGACCTTGACCTAGGGTGTTCAGACGTGAGATGTGCACAAAACAAAACAACTCAGCTGGAACCCTAACTGCACATTTTCTGCTTTATAAGCAACAGGTTGCACTATATGGCTACACTATGCTACACAGTAAAAATGTACGTAATAGCATTTACACTTCGCGCACCAATATATAGACAAAACCTGCAGGGTGTTGATGTTCATACGTCGCTATATCAAGGTGCATGATAACGTGGTTACAACAACAACAACCTCGCCCACTCCAAAGTAAGTATTATTTGATATTTTAATTAATATGCAATGGAATTTGATGAAATATGGCGCAGCAAACGCATCTTCATGAGCTGCATTTGGTGGTCAAGGGAATTCGGCACAGACTTATGTCCTTTTCGCAAAAACGACAGAAGTTTGGGCGAAAATACAGAGACCACCAAATGCAGCTTAACAAGACGCGTTTGATGCGCCATATTTCATCAAAATCCGTTAAGTAATATAAAGGACAATATAAAAGAATACGTACTTTGAATCAGATGGATTCTGGAAATTTCAGTACTTGTTGTTGTTGTTAGTACCACGTGATCATACACCTTGTATATTGTTAGAAACCATTCTACAATACGACACAAAAATATTACCATACTGCACAAAGTAGAAAGCTTCAAACGCACATGTGGAAAGACTACTCCATCATAACTCTGATGAAATGCAGTGTAATATAATTAGAGTTATGTACTCAGAACTACTGGAACCCTTGTAGTTTATATAGCCAGAAGACAGCCAAAGCAAGCTGAATCCCTGTGACTGGGCTGGTTTATCCTACATACTGTGTGAATATAGGAATGAATGGCCTTTTTGTGGAATTTATCGGGGTATAAATTTGGAAAAGTCGCGGGAATACTGGACGAAGGCCGGAAGGCCTCGTCCAGTATTCCCGCGACTTTTCCAAGTTTATATCCCCGATAAATTCCACAAAAAGGCCATTCATTCCTTATAATTCCAGCATTTGAAATAAATTCATCAAGGAAATGTGTTTATTTTCCGTTTTCTTAAGAATTATTTAACTGCGCCTCACAGTTATGGAAAGTAGTTCGGCATGGAAGTTTACTGGGATATAAATTTTGGACAGAGACTTGCTACTGGCCAATCAAATGTTAGGGAATTGTGTAAATATTTTTGTGCTGGAATTATGAACCAATAAATTCTGTTTCCCAAGATTAAGGCAGAAATGCAAAAACGACCTGCTGACAATTCGGCACTTTAATCGGAGCGGTAAGTGATATGCTAACAGAATGTGCAGTGAAAACTGACAACAAACGAAAATGCACTTTCGATACACCTATAGTATATCCACACCTGTTAATTAGTGGGGTTCCTTATATAAGACACCTGTGGCAGTAACAATAGACTCGCTGATGAGAATAGACACAACCGGAAACATACCACCAGCATAGAATCGACGCTGCTCAGGGTCTACATGTTTTAAATTAAACTTTGTTTACTTTTCAATGATTACAAACGAGTGCGAGAGCAATTATGTAAATACTTTTGTTAGCAGGGAAACGGCTTAAGGGTGGTACTTGGGAGGAAACCGGAGTATCTGGTGAAAACCTACTTGTTCTTTTTCTTTCTCCCTTTTAGTTTATTTTATTGCAGAAAACAATTTCTCTATGTGAATATAACATGGGAAAAGGAGCGAGAGAAGCTATAATACGAAAAAGCGCAGTATTTGCAAATATACTCCAAAATCTGGCTAGATACTATAACAATTAATGAAATATACCTCTCCTATTTAATTTTCATCAACCCATTTCATGTTGAGGATACGTCATTTTGTTTGTGGAAAATCCTAAATATATTCTTTATAGGAGTTCAGAAATATATGTCGTGACCACCATTTGAACCGTCTTGTCAAGACGATTCAAATGAGTGGTCACGACATATACTTTCATGGAGAAATAACAAAAATAACTAGATGGTCGGTAAATCTGACAAATGCTCCCCGATGACGCCTAAATTGAAATTCAAAGTCCTTGACCCTGGGTATTTGTGTAGTATGCTTATTAATCACAATAAATGGTGATCAATGTGTATATGATGTTTCAAGTTGATATCGCAAGCGGTCACAGAGATATAGCAATTTGAAAAACTTTAACGTAAGCTTAACAAAAAAAAATCTAAGTAATTTGACCTTGGGCTCCTGGGCAGCATGGGTAGGGCATACAATGAAAATATGGATGGTGATCAATGTGTATATGAAGTTTCAAGTTGATATCGCAAGCAGTCACAGAGATATAGCAATTTGAAAAACTTTAACGTAAGCTTAAAAACAAAAAATCTAAGTCATTTGACCTTGGGCTCCTGGGCAGCATGGGTAGGGTATACAATGAAAATATGGATGGTGATCAATGTGTATATGAAGTTTCAAGTTGATATCATAAGCGGTCACAGAGATATAGCAATTTGAAAAAAGAAATTAACGTAAACTTTCACAAGCAAACTTCTTTGTAATTTGACCTTGGGCTCCTGGGCAGCATGGGTAGGGTATACAATGAAAACATGGATGTTGATCAATGTGTATATGATGTTTGAAGTTGATATCCCAAGCAGTCACAGAGTTATACCAATTTGAAAAACTTTAACATAAAAAACTTTAACAAAAAGTTTAAAGCAACTATATGCTCCCCCGAATTATTTTTTTTCGGGAGCATAAAAGTAAAATATTTTAAAAATGTGTATTCCGCATGTAATGGGTTAATAGCTTTCATCCTCATAAATAATCAAATCAAACGGACAAGTTACTACGAGTGGACAATATATTTCTATAATACTTGGCTATTTACCTGCATTGGCACCTGTGTAGGTTGGTGGGTGGCATATGATTCCATCAGAGATAACGACAGCCACTTATGGATCATAAATAAAAGTCTTGGATGGCAGAGTTTGTTACCTACAAAACACAAGGTATCTCAATGCGAAGCAGTTTTCAATTATTTCCTAATTGACGTCCCACACAGAAAAACTTGCCACTTGGCACACAACCCAGTACTTTATGTGGATACATCATTTTATTGAAACCAGATGGCCGCGGCCCGCATGTCGAGCCCGCCGAGGCATTTGATGGTCTCAGAGCGTATTTATTTGAAGTTTGAATTAAAGGTTGTGGAAATATAAGGTATGTAAAAGCTTTAACACAAATTTAAAAGTCATTTGACCTTGATCTTGGGCATGTGGGCCGCATGAGTGGGCTAGAGAATGAAAATATGGATGATAATAAAGAAGTTTGAAGTAAATCGGCATAAGTGTTGTGGAGATATAAGGTATGTAAAAACTTTAACACAAATTTTAAAGTCATTTGACCTTGACCTTGGGCATGTGGACCACATGGGCAGGCTATAGAATGAAAATATGGATGATGAATAACAAGTATTGGATGTTGGAAGTAAATCGGAGTAAGTGTTGTGGAGATATAAGGTGTGTAAAAAGTTTAACACAAATTTCAAAGTCATTTGACCTTGACATTGATTGGGCATGACATGTGGACCACATGGGCAGGCTATGGAATGAAAATATGGATGATGAAAAGGAAGTATTGGAAGTAAATTGGAGTAACAATTGTTGAGATATAAGGTATGTAAAAACTTTAACGAAGATTTTATAATAACGCAAACTTCCAAGACATTTGGCCTTGACCTTGAGACACAGGGGCCGCATGAGTGGGACGCAGAATGAATATATGGATGATGCCCAATAAGTATACAAAGTTTCAAGCAAATCTGACGTACGGTTACAGAGATAGTAGGTATATGAAAACTTTAACGCAAATTTTGACTGAAACTTTAACGCAAACTTCTAAGTCATTTGACCTTGACTTTGGGGCACAGGAGCCATATGAGTGGGACACAGAATAAATATATGGATGATGACCAATAAGCATACAAAGTTTCAAGTCAATGTGGCTTAGGACTGCAGAGATACAAGGTATTTAAAAACTTTAACACAGATTTCGGACGGATGGACCGACTGCACGGACGGATGGACACACGGATGCACGGACGTCATTGTGATCACTATGTCTCGCTTTCCGCAAGTGCTGTCAAAGCATGTTTTTGATGATAAAAATGGAAAATAGACAATAAACAGCAGACGACAAAAAAAATTAGATAGCGGTCTAAGGGTTAAGTGAAACGAGGCCCAGATCCGTACCACATCAAAGCCACTTGGCCCCTTCCCCTAAAAGTAATATGATTACGAATATCATATTACTCATAGAAGGGGTATAACCAGATTCAACTCTCACATACAAGAAAGCCAAATACGTACATGAGGGCCAATCCTGTAGCCGATTTCACCAACATTGCAAAGTATACTTTGAGGGAGTAATCATTTATTTTCCCCGAAATGCATTATGTCATATAGAACTAACGACTGCATATATTTGATGATTAAAAGTATGCAGAATTATTATACTGAATTTATTACATTATCACAGCCATAATGGCTGTGATAATGTAATAAATTCAGTATAATAACAATTATTAAATTTATCCTAAAATTGAAATTTTCTCCCTCAAAGTATACTTTGCTAGATAAGTATACTTTGCCATGTTGGTGAAATCGGCTCTCCATCGCATGCTCCCACCTGCCACCCACTGTACCGCAATCACCCTATATATTTGGACACCATTTATTCTGACAAACACATATAAATTTCTGGTTTTCCACGACAAAGAGTGTCCAAATACTTAGCGTTAGTATAGTTATACAGCTTTATCACAGAAACAGTGTATCTGGACACAATTTGCTTTGGAAAACCCCTTTTCCAAAAAAATGGTGTCCAAATAGCTACTGTCTCTTTCACGAAAGCTGCCCAAATTTTACGGCTATATAAACAATTCAAAAACAATATTTTTTTCGATAATACTAAATTAAAGGAAAATTTAAGAATGAGCCTTCTTTTTGTTTCGTGAAATTTGGTCAAATAGTGATTTTATTACAAAAATTGATTTGTCTATGGGAATTTAACATGGGGGAAAAGGAGGTGGATGAGCTGTGGGAGGAGTCAGAAAACGAAAACATTTGGAAATTGACTCCGAAACCTGGCTAGATAGCTTGGAAATGATCTAAGGAAATAAAAGTTAAATTTTGAAAATCGGTCCAGCATTTCTGAAATTCTAAAATATTTCTCCATGTTAAATCCCCATAGACATCTTCACTCTGTGAATATGTACATCTTCACTCTGTGAATATGTCTATGGGGATTTAACATGGGGAATTTTTTTTTTCGCAATAAAATCAATATTTGACAAAATTTCACGAAATAAAAAGAAGACTCATTCTTAAATTTTCCTTTAATTTAATATTATCGAAAAAAATATTATTTTTGAATTGTTTATATGGCCGTAAAATTTGGGCAGCTTTCGTGAAACAGACAGTAGGGTCATTACGGTAGGTGGAATGCTCAGCAATCTGTTACCAGAAAATTGCAGGGCTGGATTGATCACTGCAGGTTAAGTGGTAGGTGGGAAAGCTATTTCTTTGATAAGTGATATTATAATAACATCAATATTACACCAGGCCTCCAGTGGAGAAGAGGAATTTGTGACATTTGATGCTACACATCATCATCAATATTGTTATTCCGATGCAAAAACCATGTTTAACTGACAGAATGGCGACTAGCGTAACCCTTATCAGACTGCGCAGGCCACTGGACGCTTACATCGCTGTGTTCTTTTTCTTAGCCGGTGGCTTTATTAAGGAAATGGAAGATCAGTTTACATGTGTAGATGCAATTAGTGGGGTCATTGCTCCCCACCCACATTCAAGTGTCCAATACAACATGGTGGCCGGAAACATGCAATTTTAATATTTTTTTTAAATATTTAATTGTTTTAATAATATTACTCTGCAAATATTTGACAATGGCTTGATTATTATAAAGAAGGCCGAAAAATTGAAGAACAGTAATGTACAATTATTGTCATTTGAGGTTGAGATTTACAGACCCGGGATGGTCATATCACAGCTATGAGAACAATGTCAATTGGCAGATGATGTCGAGACACAAGATTTACGGACCTGAGAAAACTTATGTTCACTGAGGCTGAAGGCCGGGGTGAATATGACGTTGACGGTCCGTATATCCCATGTACACAGTCTCGAAAGACAATAATTATGTTATTATATGACTCATGCTAAAGCCATGAGAACGATGTCAATGGCAGATGATGTCGAGCAAGGTTCCAGGGTATCTTCACAATTACGTTAGTTGTCGAGATATTTAGGAAAGGGCTAAAGCTATGAGGACGGCGTCAGCAGCATCTGTAGCCTATTTAACCAACATATTTTCTAGCAAAGTATACTTTGAGGAAGAAATTTTAAATTTTAGGATAAATTTATTAATTTTTATTATACTGAATTTATTACATTATCACAGCCATTTTGGCTGTGATAATGTAATAAATTCAGTCTAATAATTCTGCATACTTTTAATCATCAAATATATGCAGTCGTTAGTTCTATATGAAATAATGCATTTCAAGAAAAATAAATGATTACTCCCTCAAAGTATACTTTGCTAGAAAAGTATACTTTGCAATGTTGGTGAAATAGGCTACAGATGTTGATCCAAGATCCGGGGTTACATAATCTGCACTCTATTGCATCAAATTGCTCCAGTAGTTGCCGAGATATTTACCAAGTTGTAATGGCTATAGCTGTGAGGACGGCGTCCGTGGCATGTAATGTCGAGCAATGTTATGGGGTCTATCATTTAATGTCGAGGAATTTAAGAAATTCTAAGTTGGAATTGGATTTAAATATCTGGTGCACGTGATGTACATTAACCCTTAGACCACTATCATAATTTTGTTGTTGTCTGCTGTTTATTTTCTATTTTCAATTTCTATCATCAACAAGAGCTGCAGGAGAACAGCATAGCTCGACTACGAGGGTTGTCGATGTACACATAGCTTGACAAAGAAGGTGGCTGCGGCCTGCATAAAAACCTTAACCAAGGTTGACTAAAAACATTAACCAAGGGAAATTAAGTAAGTAATTCAATGTTAAATGTAGGTCAATGTCAGATGTAGGTCAGGGGTTATTGATGTACATCACTAGGAGATAAAGTTTTCCAAGTATGGTTGCTGTAGGCCCAGGAGTATTCCATATACAAGCTTGAGTAAAAACCGTAATTAAGGGGAGATAACTAAGTAATACAAGGATAAAAGTAGGTCAAGGTCAAATATAGGTCAGGGATTATTGATGTACATCACTAGGAGATGAAGTTGTCCAAGTATGGTTGATGTAGGCCCAGAAGTATTCCATATACAAGCTTGACTATAAACATTAAGCAAGTAATTCAAGGTTAAATGTAGGTGAAGGTAAAATAAAGGTCAGGGGTTATTGATGTACATCCCTATGAGAAAAAGTTATCCAAGTATGGTGTCTGTATGCACAATAGTATTCCATCTACAAGCTTGACTAAAAACCTTAACCAAGGTTGAGTAAAAACCTTAACCAAGGGGAATTAAGTAAGTTATTTAAGGTTAAATGTAGGTCAAGGTCAAATATAGGTCAGGGGTTGTTGATGTACATCACTAGGAGATGAAGTTGTCCAAGTGTGGTTGGTGTAGGGCCATGAGTATTCCATCTACAAGCTTGACTAAAAACCTTAACCAAAGAGAATTAAGTAAGTAATTCAAGAGGAAATGTAGGTCAAGGTCAAATATAGATCAGGGGTTATTGATGTACATCACTATGAGAAAAGGTTGTCCAAGTATGGTGTCTGTATGCACAATAGTATTCCATGTACAAGCTTGAGTAAAAAGCTTAACCAAGGTCGAGTAAAAACCTTAACCAAGGGGAATTAAGTAAGTAATTCAAGGTTAAATGTAGGTCAAGGTCAAATATAGGTCAGGGGTTGTTGATGTGCATCACTAGGAGATGAAGTTGTCCAAGTATGGTTGGTGTAGGGCCAGGAATATTCCATCTACAAGCTTGACTAAAAACGTTAACCAAGGGGAATTAAGTAAGTAATTCAAGAGGAAATGTAGGTCAAGGTCAAATATTGATCATGGGTTGTTGATGTACATCACTAGGAGATGAAGTTGTCCAAGTATGGTGGGTGTAGGGCCAGTAGTATTCCATATAGAAGGTTGACTAAAAACCTTAACCAAAAGGAATTAAGTAAGTAATTGAAGAGGAAATGTAGGTCAAGGTCAAATATAGATCAGGGGTTATTGATGTACATACCTATGAGAAAAGGATGTCGAAGTATGGTGTCTGGATGCACAATAGTATTCAATGTACAAGCTTGAAAAAAAACCTTAACCAAGGTTGACTAAAAACCTTAACCAAGGGGAATTAAGTAAGTAATTCAAGAGGAAATGTAGGTCAAGGTCAAATATAGATGAGGGGTTATTGATGTGCATCACTAGGAGATGAAGTTTTCCAAGTATGGTGGGTGTAGGGCCAGTAGTATTGCATATACAAGCTTGACTAAAAACCTTAACCAAGGTTGACTAAAAACCTTAACCAAGGGAAATTAACCAAGTAATTCAAGAGGAAATGTAGGTCAAGGTCAAATATAGATCAGGGGTTATTGATGTACATCACTAGGAGATGAAGTTGTCCAAGTATGGTGGGTGTAGGGCCAGTAGTATTCCATATACAAACTTGACTAAAAACCTTAACCAAGGCGTGACGTGACGGTGACGGTGACGGTGACGGTGACGGTGACGCCGACGCCAGGGTGACAAAATAAGCTCTATTTATTCTTCGAATAGTCGAGCTAAAAAAGCACTTTAGAATAATTTACAACATGCTTTGACAGCACTTCAGAATCATTTCCATTGTCAAACCATGTTTTTATAGAGAAATAAGGCAATATATAAAAGCAACAGCAGACGACAATTGTTGTGAGTAGCGGTCTAAGGGTAAACACAGTGGTATAGATGATACCACAATGGATGAACCGTGGCATGCTTTGGTTGTGTGCTGAATATAAGTCTCGGACTTGTTGTCTTGTGGTAAATACCAAATTTTGAATATCACTCTCATATACATGTACATTTGTATGTCCACAATCATGTGTCTCTATCACTCTCATATACATGTACATTTGTATGTCCTCATTGTTGACTCTATCATCTTTCATTTATACTTGTACATTTGTATGTCCACAATCATGTGTCTCTATCACTCTCATATACATGTACATTTGTATGTCCACAATCATGTGTCTCTATCACTCTCATATACATGTACATTTGTATGTCCACAATCACGTGTCTCTATCAGAGCTACAGATAAGGTGCGTATTTGCTTAAATACCCAATTAAAATTGACAAAAACCCAATTGGAATCAGAAGTAGTGAGTATCAAAAAGCAATGAATAAGTTGTGGTACCTTTATCATGCTACAGAAAACAATAAACAGACACAAATATAGCATATTTTTCCATAAAAACACATCTTGGTATTTCAGGAGACAATTCTAATGAAATGCCAAGACATGTTTTCATTTAGAAGCAAACTATTAAACAAGAGGCCCAAATGGGCCTGTATTGCTCACCTAAAAGCCTCCATAGTGGTCATCTTGATTTCACAAAGACTCTTCACTTACAACTTCAAATATTCCACAGAATTTGTTGGTATCTTCTGATCTAACATATATTGCGAATGTGCATGTGTCGGTGGCCATCTTGGATGACGTAATCATCTGATTTTGGCAAAACATGCTCCAGAGTGATCGTCTCGTCGATACCTTGGATTGGATATATTATATGACCATATTCGGTCAAAAATATAATTTGACCCACCCACAGACCATTACAGTTAAGTTTGGCCAATATCGGCCAAGCAGTTCACAAGAAGAATACGTTTGAAATCTTTAGTAAAAGAACTTTTTTACCTTTCGGTGGCCATCTTAGATGACAAAATCATCTGATTTAGACAAAGAAATGCTCCAGAGTGATCGACTAGTCAATACCTTCGATTTGATATATTATATGACCATATTTGGTCAAAAATAAAATTTGACCCATATTTGACCCCTCGGGCCACGCCCATTTTTGACCCAGGGGCCACCATATGAACAAATCTGAAACAGCGCTAACTATCGATCATTCATACCCAGTATCGTCGAAATCGGCCTGGCGGTTTGTGAGAAGATTTTTTTAAGAATTTGACCTACTTCTCAACGGCGGCCATCTTGGATTTGGTGATGACCTCCATTTTAACAAAAATGAACAGGCTTCAACCACAGACCATTACAGTTAAGTTTGGCCAATATCGGCCAAGCAGTTTACAAGAAAAAGACGTTTGAAATCGTTAGTAAAAGAATGACCATTTGAACTATCGGTGGCCATCTTGGATGACGTAATAATATGATTTAGACAAAAAATGTTCCAGAGTGATTGTCTCGTCAATACCTTCGATTTGATATATTACATGACTATATTCGGTTAAAAATTAAATTTGACCCCTATTTGACCCCTCGGGCGACGCCCATTTTTGACCCACGGGCCACCATATGAACAAATCTGAAACAGCGCTAACTATCGATCATTCATACCAAGTATCGTCGAAATCGGCCTGGCGGTTCGTGAGAAGAAGATTTTTTAAGAATTTGACCTACTTTTCCATGGTGGCCATCTTGGATTGTCGATGACCTCCATTTTAACAAATCTGAAATGGCATCACCCATATATCATCCCTGTGAAGCTTAACCAATATCGGGAGAAGAAGATGATTGAAAATGTTCACGGACGGATGGACGGACGGACGGACGTTCTTACTTTCAGGTAACTATGTGGCTTATCGCATGTTAAATATTAGCCACATAAAACCACTTTCAGCCACATAAAACGATATCTTAGGTGGCTAATTGTAACCAACCCTATCCTTTACTAAGTCCATAACCCTGTGGGGCTAGCCACATAAGTACCCTAATGTGTGCCCGGACGGACGGACGACGGACGACGGACACTTTGCCATAACAATAGCTCACATGAGCTTTGCTCAGGTGAGCTAATAATTACAGTCTGCTGATGTGTAAACAGTAGTGTGATTTTATTTTACCCAATTAAAATTGTGAAATACCCAATTGCTTCAGAAATGATGGAGTGACAATACTCATTTACTAATTCCTTATCTGGAGCGTGCTCTATAATGGTTTAAATTGTCAGTCATACAATAATATTGAATATATAAATTAGTACCATTCCTTTAGTTTGTATGTCAGATATTCTAATAATGGTTTAATTATTTTCTTCGAAAGACAGACGTAACAGCTTTAAATTTCTTTATTGGAAAAACTGGAGAAAATATTTGATTTTTCACACTCTAATAAGAAGGGAGGAAACAAATTGCAAATTTCAACATAGACTTGTAAATTCTGTAAAACAATTAATAATTGGATAACAAATTAACAAATTACAAAAAAATCTTTTGTTCACATACATGTACTGTGGTGTATTATCGTTGCTGCTCAGTATGACTTTCAATTTTTTATCTGACCTCTGCCGCCCACATTGAGGAATATAATTTGGTTTAAACATCGTTCAAAAATGCATATAATTGTAAAGACAAGCATGTAATTATGAATCAACCCCTTATCCATGAATCTACCTCTTCGGTATTGCATTTCACCAAAGGGGCCAGACAAAAATATGGGTGTCTGTAAAATGTGTCTGAGCCATACAAAAGGCTAAGTGGTGGGTGGGACAGTTAATGGCTCAATAGGGGACATTATAACAATATCTACTGTTGCAATTACCGTATTTACCCTATGTATTGGGACAGTAAAAAATAAATAAAATTCTACGTGTCCCAATACATAATATAAAATAAATTAAATAATTTTTTTGGTGTCCCAATTATTAATATTCAAAGTTTGTATCCTCGAAATTTCGGTTAGTACACGGTTGTGCCTTGGCTCCCGAATTGTTTGCCTATTTGTATATCAAAATCGTGTTAAATTTGTAACACGACTATTGTCAGAAATCGTGTTAAATTTGCGATTATTTCCCAAATTAGACCCAAAATGGACTATTTTTTTTTTTTTTTTTTTTTTTTATGGACGCATAGCCTCCTTTTATCTCACCGAATATTCTGGGAATAACATCAATTATTGGTCCGACCCAGTAACAAAGCAGTGCTAATTGTTATGTGCTCGATTTAAATTTTCCGGCATGCGTTCGCGCTCACCATTGGTGGAATATTAATTAGGTGTAAAAGGCTGACCAATCGGAGATCGCGTATCAGTGGCGCAGATTAACTTGTTTCGCTACATCATAATTGAGCCAGTGCATGAGATAATCAACTTTATTATATAACCAAGATTTTCGCCGAGAATGATTTGACTTTTTTCTGCAAATATATCGGAAAGTTGATAACATTTTCAGAGCAAATACGTAATAATTACTAATTTAATATTCGTCAACATTCGATATCGTTTACAGAAAATGTACACTATTATCAGATTCATCTTCGTCGAAAATCTCACGTGATATGCCTGATTACCTCATGAACTGGCGTAAAATTATAACATGTCGGGCAAAACATGTCTATACAGGTCTGTGGTGTTGAAAGGGTTAAAACTCTGTGCATACTCAAACCCACAGGTGGAATAGTCGGACGTGTGACACAAAGAAAATGACCATTACAAAAATATCCATTACCCCACCCACACTTGATCTCGTTCTATTATTAACGTCATGTACACTACGATATCAGGTGGGTGGGATAATGGGATTTTTTTAATAGGCATTTATTTTGGTGTCATAGGTCCGAGTCTTCCACCTGTGCTCACCATATGAGTAAACACAGTTTGCAACGCACGAGCTTGTCGCGTGACGTTGCAGCTGATGGAACAGGATATCGGTCATTGGGTTATATTGCGTCATCGAATGATGATGGCTACACGCACATGTTTACTACACCTTTTTCTACACGCGTTTACAATAATGGATTGCACGGACCTGCGTAGATCTACATTCTACATGAACATGATGAATAAATAAAACATGACGTTAACAATTCTTGGATTCAATATATTTATTATGCCACCGGGTTTCGAAGAAACGGGTGGCATATAGTGTTTGGACCGTCCGTCTGTCTGTCCGTCCGTCACACTTTTCGGTTAACCAATTTGTCACAGTCTCTCAAATATGCTGCAGGTGGCATCCGCGTTCGACAGATGCATTTCTTGTTACATGCGAAGATAGCAGTGAAAACTTATGGCATATTAAGGCATTGGCGACGTCGTTCATTCGCAGTCACAGTGTACAGTGTATTTTTTTTTTTGACATTATGATGCGTCTTGGGCGAGAACGGATATAGCACGGTTCGGATAAACAACACGGAAGGTTGTATGTCGCCGGACTTCCGTGTACTAACGGGGTCGCACTGTACTATACTTTCCACCCAGTTGTCCCGATCGAAACGACATCCCTCGGTAGTGTCTGGATATAATAGCATGGAGAGCATGCCGTGACCGGATACATGTCCGTACTTTAAACTTACCTCGTGAATATTGATGAGAGGGCGGGGCGATGTATCAGGAGTATTTCCTGTGTGAATCAAAATAATTTTCGCAAATAAATCACATTCCGGCATTGACAGGCGGAATTGTCGATGTATACGGTTTATTGGTAATCTATTTAATCAACAGAGCTCAGATTTACCGTCAGCACTGTGTTATATTAGTTAATCAGAGACGGCCTCTGTTTATAGCGAGACGTGCCAATAGTCGGCATGACCAGTAGCCGGTGAAAAAAAATAAAAAAAATTGGAGTGGCGATTTTTTTATTTTCCCCAGCGGAATCCTGACTGTAAAGTATTTAAAAAAAAGAGATGTCCCAATACTTAAGGTGCAGAAATTATTGATTTTTTTTTTAAAATTGTGATGTGTCCCAAAACTTGTTTCCTAAAAAATAATTATTTCTCCCCAAAACGGGGGTGTCCCAATATAAAGGGTGTCCCAATACATAGGGTAAATACGGTATAGTTCACTGCATCACACGCATGCTAATATTATAGGTGGTTATTTTCATCAAGATTCATGGTTTGACACAAACTGTTTGGCCAGGGGTTCCGCAGCATGGACATCCCGATTTTGACATTATGTTGAATGGATTTTTCTTGAAATTTCAGTAGCCGATTTCACCAAAATTTAAAGCATACTTATCTAGCTACGTATACTTTGAGGGAATAATCATTTATTTTTCTCGAAATGCATTATTTCATATAGAAATGGCTGTGATCATGTAATAAATTCAGTATAATAAAAATCGGTAAATTGAAAATTCTCCCTTAAAGTGTACTTAGCAAGATAAGTATACTTTGGAATTTTGGTGAAATAGGCTACTGGGAATCTTCTGGCAAAATATTTGTTTGTTTGTGTGTTAGGGTTTAACGGCCTATCAACAGCTAAGGTCATTTAAGGCCGGGTCAATGGGTTTAGTACTAAATCCCATATATTACCTGTACAAGTACAGGTACATGTGCAAGTACATGTACAAATGGGGGGAAAATCTCAAAATCAGAACTGAATATGTACAATAAAAAACTATGTATTCAGCCCAGAAATCAGAATAATCCTGATCTGATGCCAGGTCCTCGCCACACCAGAATCACTTGGCACCCACCCTAAAGCAATAGGATCAGTAATAATCTTACTGCTTTTATAATGGGCAATCACCCAATTCAACTCCCAGGTAACAACAACAGAGCCAAAGATAAAAACGTACTTGAGGTCCAAAACCAGGCAAATCGTGATTCCTATAAGGAGGAACATTTACCATTAATTTACGCCGTCGTGTTCGCCCGAAAAACCACCCGGCAAAATGGGTCCTCGGTATCCCGGCACACGGTTAGCTATGTTAAACGTTTCAACACTACAGACTTGTATAGTGGTATTGGCAAACAGTGTAGATCCAGATGAGCCGGCTCGTCACCGAGCCGTCTCACCAGGATCTGCACTTTTTTGCAAGAAATTTTCATAAAATTTGAGAACTAAAACACCCCCTTTTCATAAATGCACTAGTCTGAAAATCATTTTGTAACAATTGGATTGATTGCAAAATTAACATATCAAAATCCATTCCAGTTACTTTGGGATGAAAGGGTTAAAGCTCAACCAATCTTGAAAGTTTGGTCTCACGACAGACACCGGCATTAACCCTTTCATCCCTAAATATGTGACATTGAAAGCTCCATGCTCATTTCTGGACTATTCCATTATTTAGATATTTTTAAAATATCGGAAAATAAGAAAATTGTAAATGTCAACGGTGGCATAATCCATTGTTTTCAAACAAAGGAAATACCCGCTAAGGAAGAAGAATAAGTTCAACTTGTTTTGTCCTAAGCCAAGTCTCCAACCCCTAAGCCCCTGAACGTGTGCCCAGACACACACATGAATGGAGACATAGTCGAAACACAATATGCCTCCCGAGACTGGAGGGCATAAATACTGACAAACACTGTAGATCCTGATGAGTCGGCTTGTTACAAGCCGACTCATCTGGATCTACAGTGTTTGCAACTTCTTGATGAGATGGCTTGTTACAAGCCGACTCATCTGGATCTACAGTGTTCAACTTCTTGAGAGATGGCTTGTTAACAAGCCGATCATCTGAATCTACAGTGTTTTGCAACTTCTTGATGAGATGGCTTGTTACAAGCCGACTCATCTGGATCTACAGTGTTTGCAACTTCTTGATGAGATGGCTTGTTACAAGCCGACTCATCTGGATCTACAGTGTTTGCAACTTCTTGATGAGATGGCTTGTTACAAGCCGACTCATCTGGATCTACAGTGTTGCAACTTCTTGATGATGGCTAGTACAGCGACTCATCTGGATCTACAGTGTTTGCAACTTCTTGATGAGATGGCTTTTTACAAGCCGGCTCATCTGAATCTAGTGTTTGGAAATTTAGGCTTTATGGTCTACAGGGTTAAGAGCATAATAATTACCGTAGCCTGTAGTTACACACCTGTAGTTACACACCTGTAGTTATACGGCACGCTTCCTCGTCATAAAAACATCACAAAACTTACAATTTACCACATATTTGAATGGAGTACTGGAGTGAACTCTTGAGTCAAAAACTTAACTGTCATGCCAACACCTACAACATACCGGTAAAGTATAAGCGATATGATATGAAAAAACAGCCACAAAAGGGTTAAAATGTACAATATATTGTCGAAAATTTGTCATGGCAATGAAAATTTAAATTTTACAATCCTAAATATAATTTGAAACAAGGGCATAGTTATTACTGAGCTAATCCCCTCGCCTTCACAATACAAGAATTACGCCATGGAAGCGGTGTCATAGCTGCCGAGGCATTTAACCGCAACTTGATCATGGGCATGTGCTAAAGTAAGCATCACAAAAACCGTAAGAGAAGTGTATGCTTAAAACATGAAAAAGGTCAAGGTTGAAGAAACTTTTTGACATAAAAAAATGACTACATGTTTCCACAACCATGTGATCTCTGAACCACATGTTAAAACTAGAGCTATCACAGGAGTGATCATAATACCTGCACAAACATTGCTTTGACACATGAACAGGGTCAATATCAGAAAGGTCGAAATCAAAATTTCATGCCTATTTCTTACCTTTGACCTCTAAGTGTGACCTTGACTGTAGACCTGTGTGTGCAGCTACTGAACGTGACACATCATTTTATCAAGGTAAACATCGGTTTACAAGATATAATATATATGTCATGCCCATGTTTTACCTACATTGTATATATGACCTCTACGTGAAACCTTGACCTTGGATCTGAGTATGTGGGTATTAAACAAGACATCATCTCATCACGGCACATTTTTATGGCAAATCATTTGAAAATACATTCATCGGTTTTGAAGATATATGGCGATAACAAAACCCCATGAGCAGTTTTGATCTTTGACCTCTAAGTGTGCTATGGACCTTGGACGTTGACACATCATCTCATCATGGCAAATCATTTGCAAATACATTCCTCTGTTTAGAAGATATACAGCGGAAACGTAATCTCATGCACATTTTTTACCTTTGACCTCTATGTGTGACATTGACATTGGACATAGGTATGTGGGTATTGCACGCAACACATCATTTCATCATGGCAAATACTTGTTGCAAATCATTTGAAAACATTCATCTGTTTAGAAGATATACATGTACACCAGAAAAAAAATATGTGCATGTTTTACCTTTGACCTCTATGTGTGACCTTGATCTTAGCCATAGGAATGTGGGTATTAAATGTGACACATCGTCTCCTCATGGCAAATATTTGTGGCAAATCATTTGAAAATACAGATATACGGCGGAAATGAAATCTCATGCACATTTTTTATCTTCGACCTCTAAATGTGACCTTGACTTTGGACATAAGTAAGTGGGTATTGAACGCAATACATCGTCTTGTCATGGTAAACTTTTCTGACACATCAATTGAAAATATATTCATCGGTTTAAAGATATATCCCAACAACAAAAGCTCATGAGCATTTTTAACATTTTTCCTCTAAGTGTGAACTTGACCTTAGACATAGACATGTGGGTATTGAACTCGTCACATCATCTCATCATGGTAAACATTTGTGGCAAATCATTTGAAAATCAAGAATCAAAGTCAGCTCTACAGAAAATTTCAATCCAGATAGTGCAAGCATTCCTTTAGAGACCTAGTGGTGATCAGAACATGTCACAGGTCACAGGTCTGTATAGTGGTATTGGCAAAAAGTGTAGATCCAGATGAGACGGCTCGTGATGAGCCGTCTCATCTGGGGCCCGTTTCACTAAACTTCTTACGACTAAAATGTTCGTAAGTGCAAATTTAAGATCGTCTGTAAATTTCAATTTAGGGATTTACATTTATTGAGCATAGGCTGCATATGCAGCCTATGCTCAATAAATGTAAATCCAATAATTATTTACAAGAAAGCATTGTTAATGTGAAATTTACAGACCATCATAATTTTGCACTTACGAACATTTTAGTTGTACGAAGTTTAGTGAAACGACCCCCAGGATCTGCACTTTTTGCAAGTAATTTTCATATTTTTGAGAACAAAAACACCCCCTTTTCATAAATGGACTAGCCTGAAAATCATTTTGTGACGGCTAAATTGGTTGCAAAACTAAGATACCAAAATCCATTCCAGCTACTTAGGAGTGAAAGGGTTAAACCCCTCTTGTCAGACAGTGACACAGAAATCTCTAGCAGGTGTGACAAAACCAATCATGTGATCAAATTGAGGTCCATTCACAAATTCACAAACAGCAGACATCATTTCTCTCAATGTTAACCAGTTTATTTATCTTTTTGTCATCGGGATAAAAACAAAATTCCTACGCTAACTTGATTTGTCGTTACCTGCTGAGCGGTTTGAAACACCGGATAAACATGACGGCCATCTGCATTTAACTCCCATCATAAATGTCCTGCCGACTGACAAAATGAACCATGCGAAATTTGCTACAAGCGTAGTCCCAGATCAGACTGCACGAATCGGAACTGGGCTTACACTGTTCGTAAATCAATCACTGAGGCAGGTTTATGTTCGGCAAAAACAATTACCGGAGATCCGAATCCTACTATGTGTATGAGAAAGAGCAAGTGCGTCAGAATCTAAATTTGTTCCGAATGCCGAAATCTCCATTTTGTCAACGGGTGGCCATATATCAACTATGAAATTGAGTAGCATCAGTTCGCCTTTGTGGGGCGTGCGGGTTATAGAGACAATCACAGTGTGAGCGGGATATTTCTTTAATTGAAATCGGAATCTTATTATGGCCGATGCAAAGAGCCCCAATGTCCCGGAGTGCAGCTACTGTGGCCCACACTATTAAGCTCCTGTGATGGATTGCTCGTGTTGATTGGTCAAATTACTGACAAGGCCCAGCAAGGTGGAGTAATTATTAGTCAAGTTATGACTATCGAGAAGTGTGAAATTTCAGGTAATAGAAATTGAATGTTTAACGTTCCAGTAACAGCTAAGGTCAAATAGAGACAAGACCACGGTTTAAAGTCTCATTTGACAGATAAGTGGGATGGAAATACTAGATACCGTATTCTAGATACTAGATACCGTAGTCACATTTTTTTTACTCTCATTTGTATCCCAGAAAGCCCCTGCGTCTTATAAATACATGTAGATACATGAGCATTTTTTTCACTCGAAATATTGACATAAACGACCAAAAATACAAAAAAATACAAAAAAATACAAAAAAATAAAATGCGTTCCTATATTTGTTGTTGTTGTTAGTCTTTGGGGTAAAATCCGGTATTGGAATATTGGATTCGTATTCTAAACAGTTTGCGCCTTACTCGCGCCTTACTCGTTCCGGCCCTGTGTCACATTCGGTACACATTTTCTATACCGAAGGCGAACAGTGTATACCAAGATCAGATCCGGTCGACATTTTCTCTGCCGAATCACAATCTGGCCTCTATCATTTTAATTATCTTTTGAAAACATTTACCGGGCCCATATCGCCATTTTATCGGTCGGTGTCATTTTGCCGTGAAAAATATTGCATGACGCCATTAACGGTAAATCCCAATATGCATAATGCAATTCCACGAAAGTTATAAAACTCCATCATTAGTTTCGAAACTGTGTGTTTACACGATGCTGATGAAAGTGGCAAGCCTAAGTCAGCTGGCCGACATCAAACACACCGCGTGTCAAGATTTACAACACAAAGCCATATCAAATATCAATACACGTGGTTGCTGAAGTCAGTTTCGTATTCGTCACTAAACTGGTACCCTGTCTGATGCGTCCCAGTGAAACAATACTACCGAGAATCAGACTCTATTTATGACACGGCAAACGTGTTTATGTGAATTGGGTCTCTATCTCTGACAAATCCCGGCTTATTGCATTAGCGGCCAGACCAGGCAGTGGATTCGCGTAGTCTGCACATGGTTTACAATGTTCGCCAATCTCTAATTAAAAGCATTATAAATACGTCAGCGGACAATGCAAATTCGTCATAGCTATAGGCTGCTTTCAGCGTCATTTACGGAAGATACAACTGATTTTGAAATATTACATACTGTAGGCGAAAGTTGTGTCTTGCTTTGTGGAAAAAAATTGATAACACTCAACCGTGTCGACTAACAGGTGCTTATCTCCTCATGCTAGGGTGCGGATTGAACTAACAACCTCCAGTAGCAAGTCCAATGCCATATCCCCTAGGCCACAGCCCATCCCTTTTAGGGATAGAAGGTTGACCAAGTTTTTGCACTTAAGTTAGAAGAATTTTGTTAGAAGTTAAAGTTAGCGTTAACCCTTACACCGCTAATTTCTTTTTTTTGTCGCCTGCTGTTTATTTTCTATTTTCCACTTTGATCATCTAAAACATGCTTTGACAGCACTTTAGTATAATTAACAACATGCGTTGACAGCACTTCAGAATCATTTCCATTGAAAATGATTTTGAAGTGCTGTCAAACCATGTTTTTATTGAGAAATAAGGCAATATATAAAAGCAACAACAGACGACAATTGTTGTGAGTAGGGCTAAAGTTAGAATAAAGTGGTAATTTGTCATCTGCACTCGAACATAAAAAGAAACAACTTACCGGTACTGTTGTCTTTTTTTACACCGATTTTAAACCAATTTCAGAAATACATGTAAATTAAAAAAAACACAACAAGAAAATGTGGCAGATTGGAGAAGCTCTGGCAAACTTCTTAACCCTTTCAGAAATTTACCTCCAAATTACGCACCTTAACTGGAGCTCTGCTCCCACTGTTGATAATCGATGCGTATTCAGCTGCAATAAGAGAAATTTTGTTATTTCTCCATCAAAAATGGCAAGTTTGGAGTGCTTTAGAATCGTCTCTTTGAGACGATTCTAAAGCACTCCCAACTTGCCATTTTTGATGGAGAAATAAGAAATTTACCTCCAAATTACGCACCTTAACCCTTTCCCTGATAGAGACGACTTTTGACGCCTCTGCAGAAGATGTCTTTTGAAAACATTGTGGGAAAAGGAGAAATTGCTTGTAACAAGCAATTTCTCCTTTTCCCACAATGTTTTCTACTCTATCAAATAATTTAACCATCATTTGACCCAGCATTTGATTCTTTTATTCAGATGTTTTTGATTTGGAAGAGTCGAAATATCGCAAAACAGGGAAAGGGTTAACCAAAACTGTTAATTGTTTAAACAACGTTTTGAAGGTCAAAAGGTCAATGCCTATTAATGGCAGCATGGCTATGTGGCATTAATTGTGCACACAAGTATGATGTATGAAAATGTAATGTACAAAAGTAAATCCTTCCTGGGAAAAAGAAGTTACGACAGAACTGAGATACTCCGGCAAACTTCTTAATCTGCCGGACGGTCAAATAGACACACTGACGGATGGACAGACTGACGGAAATACAGTCTAAAAACTAGATGCTTCCGGCTCTACCGAGACTGGGGATATAAAAATACTGTGTTCTTTCATTGCAGTAGGTTAACCCTTTCAACACCACAGGCAAAAAATGTAGATCCAGACGAGCCGTCTCATCAGGATCTGCACTTTTGCAAGTAATTTTCATATTTTTGCAAACAAAAACAAACCCTTTTCATCGTTGCAAAAGAATCATATCAAAATCCATTCCAGTTTCTTAGGGGTGAAAGGGTTAATAGCAGGGCCTCAGCTGCATGACTCTTGAGATAAGACTAAACTTGACTGTTCCCTGTTTTGTATTCTGTCAGCATATGCCTCATTTCACCTTAAAAGCCGATATCACCATTATGTCGATATTTTGATACATGGAAACCTGTGAATGCCTGTGCGACAGCATCTAAGCTGTGTTTTCAACTTTTGACATCAATTACTAATGGCCTGGACTGACCAAGGGTCTTATTGACGGCAAGGACACCAGTCAATAATAAAAGGCAGCAACTCGAGTAGAAGCCGAAAAAATGTGAGACACGCCATGTGATTTTGTATCTTCGGACATTTGCGTAATTTAATTAAATACGTTGACAGAATTTACAATATTTTGCATAACTAACGTAAAAAGTTGACACAATTTTCAGCGTACATGCGGAATATAATTTTGACGCCATTTACAGAAAATATTGTAAATTTTGTAAACATATTTCATGAAATTAGGCAGATGTCCGAAGGTACAAAATCACACGGCCTGTCTCATATAATGACTCCATCGCAGTTTAGACAATCATCGGCCCAGTTTTCACCAAAAAAATGTGATTTTTTTTTTAAATTAAAGTTATTTTTTGCTTATTGAGAAGGGGCCTTTTACAGGTTGAAATGATGTAGCGTGAAAAATAGCTGGGACGGCAGGAGTATGCTGGCAAATGGGCTGCTGGACCGATGACAGATGCCGTGAACCCTACATTTATTTCTCCAGTCACTTGGTTACAAAGGACAAGTATCAAACAAAACGAAACAGAATGGCTAGTGACAAAATGTTTGGTTGATCCACTGGCTGATCCAGTGGTTGATTGGTTGTATGGATGTTAGATTCTTTGTAATATGACTTTTACTTCAGTTTAATTTTATTCAAGGAATAGATGATACATTTATTGTAGGGTGGTAAAATGTGACTGCGACTGGAGAAAAAAGGCTTATGAGTTTTGCGACCAGTGCAGATCCAGATCAGTCTGTGCATCGGCACAGTCTGATCAGGATCTGCACTGTTCGCCATTCCATCTTAGAAAAATATCTGTCATGCTTCTGGGTACATGGGTATGGTGTTTGATCAAGAGCTACACAGGTCACGACTTCCATAAGCTCCATTTCTCCAGTCACAGACACAAGACACAAATAAGGGATTTTATTCTGGTTCCATTTGGTGATAATGATAGGCTTCTAGCTGGAAATTGATACTAAAACACAGTGGGGCATGCTGGGAGGAATAACAATTGGAGTGATCAATTGGCATTTGCATAAACATGATACATGTACATGGACCAATAATGCCACACATAGCCACATCTGGACACATGACCAGAGAGATGTGTGGCAGAAATAATTTCATTTTATTTCATGGTGTTTAATGGCTAAGGTCATTTTAGGCCGGGTTAATGGGATCGAATCCCATATTTCACCATATTTCACCTGTTGTGATCGGGGAAATATCCTAAAATCAAAACTGAATATTTACTGAAAAAAATAAATATATTCAGCCCTGAAAATAGAACAACCTGACCTGGTTCCAGATCCTCACCACACCAAAGACCAGAGTCACTTAGCCCCATTCCCTAAAAGTAATATGATTAGTACTAATCTACTACTTTTGTAATGAGTATAACCAGATACAACTCTCAACTAACAAGGAAGCCAAACATGTACCTGAGGGTTAAACCAGCGATATCGGGATTCCATTAAGGATGAAACCCACCATAACATTTGCAATTCCATTGCTCCCAACCAACCGCCCACCTGGCAGAAACAAACTCCAGAACTGTTCAAATTTGGCATCAGTCTGATGATATTACAAATGTGGCTGGGACAGGATAAATGGGGCTTATGGGATATGTGACCAGTGTTGCTCCTAATCAAATAACACACTCCTGTAGCCCGACAACTTTCTTTTGCTTATAAGTAGCATGACGGGTGTTTCATTGATGGAATGGCGAACAGTGTGGATCCTGATGAGACTGTGCGGATGCACAGGCTGATCTGGATCTACACTGGTCGCAAAACCCATAAGCCACATTTCTCCAGTCACAACCACAAATGAGGACATACCTTTATTTGTTCACTTTCGGTGTTCAGAGCGACTTTCTTCTGTCCACCTTCCATACAATGTATGTTGTTTTAATGCCAACATAGATCACTGCTCCCGACGCCTCTGGAAAAAGTTATGAACCAGACGAAGAAGTAGGTCAATGTCACACGAATAACACAGGGTGGTTAGCCATCAATGTGAGGAAGCTACTGATGACGTTTGGTAAAGATCTGACTACAATATCATGATGCAGTAGCCGATTTCACCAACATTGCAAAATATACTTTTCTAGCAAAGAATACTTTGAGGGTGTAATCATTTATTTTTCCTGAAATGCATTACTTCATATACAACTAACAACTGCATATTTGATGATTAAAAGTACCGGTATGCAGAGTTATTATACTGAATTTATTACATTATCACAGCCAAAATGGCTGTGATAATGGAATAAATTCAGTATAATAAAACTTAATAAATTTATCCTAAAATTGAAAATTTCTCCCTCAAAGTATACTTTGCTAGAAAAGTATACTTTGCAATGTTGATGAAATAGGCTACAGAAGACCTGTAACTAAAACTAGATGGCGGCGGCCAGCATATCACACCCATCAAAGTATTTGATGGTCCCAGTATGTACGAGGTTAGAGTCAATCGGCTTGTGGAGATAGTTGGTACTTAAAATATTTAATGCAAAATTCAGAGTAATTTGACCTTCACCTTGGGCATGGGGAGCTGCATGCTATATAATGAAAATATGGATAGTGATGAAGTAAAGAAGTGTGCACCCCCACCACAATAATTGATAATTCAACACACACCAATCCCAATCTTGTTAGAACAACATAGCTTGACTAGGGGAAGAAAATCAGGAAGTAGCTATTCAGAATATCCCTCATGGTTATTTCCCTTCAACGGAGCTGTTTGACAATTCAAGCCCCAATAGAGTCTTAGACAAAACATGTAGACATATGCAATGTGACAAATTATATACAAGAAACGAGGCAAAGCCACGAAGGCCAGGTTTTTTCCAAGCATAGACACTGGGATAACATAATTATACCCACTTTTTATAGACTAGATGGCCGTGGCCTGCATGTCGTGCCTTGGGGCGAGGCATGGACACTAAAAAAATAGATATAGTAGATGAAAAACTTTAACCAAAAAACTTTAACCGGACACACAGACGTACGGACGGACGGACGTATGCCAAAATGCCGACAATATCACGCTTTCCGCAAGCGGGCGTGACAATGATGATAAACACCCATGTGAAGTATCAAGGTAATGGGTGAAGCAGTTGCAGAGATATAGTACACAAAAAAAATTTAACAAACAAATTCAAAGTAATTTGACCTTGACATTGGGCACAGGGGCCGCACGGTTGGGGGGTAGAATGAAAATATGGATGATGATAAACATGCACCCATGTGAAGTTTCAAGTTAATGGGCGAAGCAGTTGCAGAGATATAGTATAACAAAAAACATTTAACCAAAAAACTTTAACCAGACGTATGTTAAAAAGTTAACGTTGAAAATGGCTAAGTCAATTACGTAGAAATAATAGGTGAAGGTAAAAAAATGGTCACATGTTGGATAGTTGTATGTGGTAGGCACCCCTTGGTTATGAAGATGGCTATGTCGACTGCGCGGAAAAAATGGGTCAAGTTCAAAAAAAGGTAACATGTTGGATAGTGATATGTGGTGGGCACCCCTTGATTATGAAGCTGTGAAAGTTTGGTGGTCCTAGGTGGTACAGTAACAAAGAAATGGACTCAAACATGAAAACTTAACATTGATTGTGGACGCCGCCCAGCTTTGATTGTGGACGCACTCGCCCAGCTTTCGCCAATCCAATAGCCTGGATTTTTTTTCCAAAAAAATGAACAATTAGTATTTCAGATTGAAACAGAACAAAAACCTATCGAAAATGTCAAGGATTCAGGCCCGTAGCCAGACCAGTTTGAAGGGGTGGTCGTTTCGAAGGCTCAATGGGTCTGAAGTATTTACCTGTTTGAAGGGGGGTCGTTTCGAAGGCTCAAGGGGTCTGAAGTATCTATGGGGGTCTAAAAAAGTGGACCTCAAGGCTAAAAAAGTGAACCTCGAGGCTGGGCGGGGGGGGGGGTCGTCCGACCGCTCCGACCCCCCCTGGCTACGGGCTTTGGATTTACGCTTAGAAGGATACAAAACATTGCGTTTTCTCAGAAAAACTGGTGTGCCTGTCTTGTGTTATGATTACTCGAGAGGATTATGTTGACGCATGCGTGGCTCATTATCAGGGAGGATCTGGATGGGAGGAGGGGGGGGGGGGTTCCAGGTTTCACTCCGTTTTCACACAGAGTTTACATAGTTGGAGTCTGAATTTAAATGCAGTAAAACACAGGAAAGTGCATTTCGAAGAGCTCAAAAATAGGACAACCCCCGCCTAGTTGCGAACGGTAACTCTTGCAATTACTCCCGTACCGTCCGTAGCTACGGATGGTACGGGAGTAGATTGCAAGAGTTACCTTCGCAACTAAACAACCCACCCCACCTCCCCCCCCCCCATTCAAATCCCACCCCAAATGCTGATTACCTTCGCAACTAAACAACCCCACCCCCACCTCCTCCCCCCCCCCCATTCCCCAAATGCTGGATCCGCCCCCCTGCTTATATATTGAATACCAGCTGACGTATGCATGTCTCACTAACGTGTACGATTAGGCTATGTAATACCAGCAAGCGAATTCGCGCCTACTTGAAAATGGCTAAAATGCAATATTCAACCGTAAATATTTGTGTAATAACATTTATATTTCGCACACTAAAATATAGAATAAACCTGCAGGGCGTTGACCTTCATACTTCGCTATATTTTTGAGAGACAATTCTACAATATTACACAAACATATTACCATAAACCTACCTAATAAAGTGTGTATTAGCAAAATTCTTGGGTCACTCTCCACAAAATAGAAAGTAAACAAAGAACGCTTCAAACTCATGAAAAGATTTTAAATTGCAGTGTAAATATGAAATGTAATTAGAGTTATGTACTCAGTATTACTGTCTGTTCCACAATTTCCTGCCGACGAACTTCGGTCTATTAAACACATTAATCTAAAAAATATTTAAATGTAAGTAGTTTAATTTTCATCTATAACGAAAGTCACCCTTGCAAAAAAAAAAATTCCATCAAATATTGATTTTATTGACGATTTTCCTATGGGAATTTAAGGACCCGTTCTATACATGATCATCGTTTGTTTCAAAGATAATTTCTTCATAAATGTGATAGCTAGAATATATGTACAACATATATGTGAATACTACCTCGTTACTCACTGTATCCTATACGGCACATGGAGTGGGCAAGTCGGCCATATTTGTGTGTTCCAGCCATTAGCCAGTTTCACCTGTTCTGCCGTTTGATAAAGAACTAAAAAGGTGAAGTAGAACTTATGATATAATGTAGTTAATCACATGTAGAAAAGCCAGGAGAACCGATTCCTATCCATTATATTATACAACACTGTAAACTATGTCTGTTTTCTGGTTTGCGTCTGTATTTTTTACAACATGAACCACAATTATAAATAGCCTCATACACAGAAAATCGCAGTGTAACAAACCACACAACATATACCATATATACCCACTACTGTACTCTGTTATTAGCTATTAAATCCAGTGAGATGTAAGCAGTTACCGGAGTGTATTGTTCCTGGTGTCTACTCACCTACTATGTGAGTGAATATGGCTTTACCTATGGGTAGCCTGTACACTAACATAGGCTGTGCATCAGATTGAAAAGTTTACACATCACAATTTTGAGATTTTTATTTGGTTTACTGTCATATTATTTGCTGTATGTGTCAAATGCACGAAGTGGTGAAACTGTACGATGGCTTGTATATACAAAGATGGCGGAGATGGCAACTCCATGGCCGTAGCCACGTTGAGGCGAACCGAGGCAGTTGCCTCGGTAGAAATTTTGCCGATATTTTTTTTTAATTTTTTACGATGCGGGTCGCGCTATGCGCTCCCTCCCACTGTATACATGTTTCATAAGATTTGCCTCGGTAGATTTTTACCTCTGGCTACGGCCCTGAACTCATGTACCATATAGTATACAGTAACAAGACAATATATCACATAACTCTTACAGGCCCGTAGCCAGGATGAGGCAGACGAGGCAGCCGCCTCGTCTCAGATTTTGCCGATTTCTTTTATTTATTTTTTTAAGATTTTTACACTCAATCGTTTTGCGGTATGTTTGAATTTCTGTGAAAAGTTGAGGCGAACTGTCGGCGCATGCGATAAACATCAATCGTATTGCGGTATTTTTTCTGTGAAGAGGTGAGGCGAAACGTCAGCGCCTGCGATACACATCAATCGTCTTGCGGTATTTTGCTGTGAAGAGGTGAGGCGAAATATCAACGCCTGCACATCACGACTTACAGGACAACAACAACAACAATAAAAATAACACAAAGCTGTCTGCTAGAATGCCGTCTAGTGTTTGTAAGTGCTATTTTGCATAAAGAACCCCGTCTTTTCCTATTATATTACTGAAAACGATATGTCATTCCCCAATCAGACTTATAAATGTGGTTTGTCGGAGTGTTCCAGAAAGAAAACAAATGAACTATGGACACAGCGGACCATATGCCCAGGTTGTTGAATCATAACGGACCAGGAGCGATATGCTCAGGAAACCATGTTCAGTTAATGTTGCATGTCATGATCACCATCGTCGTCGGTATCTCCGGCATCGTCGTCGATGATAATAAATACAGAATATCAATGCCTGGTGGTGGGGGCGTTGTTGCATGTACAATAAAACTCGAATAAGTCACTAGTCCAGCGTGTGTGTTTATATATGTAGTTTGTGGAGGTAAATATTTTGAAAATTCATATTTTATCTGCCGTATGCGATTTCAGGGCATTATATTTAATGCCGTATCCGGTGGTATAAGTGCCGGGAAATCGCGTCTATGACGATCTAGATGTCAACATTTTCTTCGGGGAGGACCCCCAAACCCCCCCCCCCCCCCACGTTAGCGGTGTGCGTTGCGCTTTGCGCTCGCTTGTTCACAATATTTTTTTTGCCGCGTCTCATTTTTAGATCTGGCTACGGCCCTGCTCTTATGAAGCAATTATCACACTGAAGCTGAGTGTATCTATCTACAGGCGCGTAGCTGCATTAAGGCACTGCAGGCCATGGCCTGCAGAATTTTCGAGAAAATGGAAAAAATAAAACCGCCAAAAATGCAATAAAAATAGGCAACTTTTTGCCAATACAAAGGTGTTTTGAAATGTGCCAGAGTACATCATTTACCTTCTAGTTTCGATTTTTTTTCTGGGGAGGGAGGGCATGCCCCCAACCCCCCTAGCATACTCGCACCAACGGTGCTCGAAGTCGTCAACCGGGCCTGCAGATTCAAATTGGCTAGCTACGCCCCTGATCTATGACCTATTACCTTCACATTGGGGGCTAAAATATATATTTTTTTAATTATGGACTGATTTTCAAAATCTAACTCGTTTGATTTGTTAAATCATTTCCAAGCTATAGCCAGGTTTCGGAATCACTGAATATTGAACGGCGACCTACAGCAAGGTATTCCACGGTTTCAATCCGCTTACTGGGTCGCTCCCTTCACCAGCGAAGTAACATCATACGTTGCGGTTAGCGTCGTATTTATTTGACTAAACGGCGATCCCAGTCTTTGGATTGTCATCCTGGGTGGATAGAGTAGCTTGGGGAACTCGGTAAACTTTTCAATATGCTAACAGCCTACGCATGACCAAATAATCAAAGCTAATTGCTTTCCGTTAATTTATTGTAGAAGATTATTGTCAATACTCTATACTCATTTGAAACACGTTGTATAATTAGAGGATTCAAGACAAATTCCAATTTTGACCCATTAAATCATTAAATACGTTAGTTTTATATTTGAGCGCGGATATGATCTTATTATGATCATACCTTCTAAATATCTTACTGCTTCTAAATATCTTACTGAACATGTATTTTGATATTTTATTTCATGTTTTACTTGTTCATAAAGTATAACTTATGAGGAATCACCTGAAGCTGAAAAAGTCCGGGAAAATGAGTTATCTTTCTTGATAAAGTCTTCAAAAAGAAGATTCCACGTCGACAACAACAACTACTATGCCTACAGTTCACAGTTCTACAGATATGAGAAATTAAATATTTTAAATGTAAAAAGTTGTGATAAAACTCATAGCCAGTGCAAATGTGTGTATATATGTACAGTTGTTTAGAATTACGTGCACAATATCTTACAAACTTTAAATATATTCTTAATACGTTTTTAATACTTTTAAGACCACAACTGCATGACATTGTACAACGTATTTTAATACGGTGCCGCGAAAAATCAGCGCGGGAAGCTCAACGACAACAACAACAACAACAAGTTGACGGTCGCATAAATGCATTTTTATATTTACTATTGGTATGTTATTATTGCGTTCTTTGTCTATTTTGTGATGTACTTAAATGTATTTGATAATACTGGTTGTCTGCTAGTTCTCTTGAGTCATGACATTAAAATCTGGTGAACTGAACATGCAATGGCATTGGTTTTCGTGACAGATGCAGTGTTGAAACGTATTCTGGAAGTAGGGTCCAGGGATGTTAGAGTTGAGTCCCTTCACACGTTTCCCTTTCTGATTCAATGCAACGACATGTGTATGTATTTATGTATTTTCTTATGCAAAAATGGAATATGTGTCTGAACTACAACTGTTGTGTGCTGGTAGAACCTAAATGTACACCCATCCGAAGAAACAGCATGATCTAAGTTGTATGGTTGTGACGCCAGTTTTCGGCATATATGGCATGAAATCATACCACTTTCCCTGATGGGCATGTTTGTGTACTAGTATACAGGTACTACAACTATCTACAATACAAATCCTCATAGCAGATCATAAAGTATCCAATATTACTGCAGCATAGAGTGTAGACATTCTTTTTATTATGTTTATGTTTAAACAACAACTATGAGATAGAACTATTTTATATCAGCAGGTGAATTTAATTAATATATTAAATTTAAAAAATCTGACTTAGATATGCACCTATATTGACAGTGCAACACAATTAAGTATCACTAATGTTTGGGCAAAAGTAAAATAGGCTATGAACTAGAAAATGTATGTTTATTGTCATAAATTGTGGATGGTACTGGAGAAATGGGGCTTATGGGTTTTTCCACCAATGTAGATCAAGGTCAGACTGTCGCATTCACAGTCTGATCAGAATCTGTGCTGTTTGCCATTTTGTCAATGAAATGCCCGTTGTGCTTCTAACAAGTATTATAGATCGTTATCAGGCTACCGGAGTGAGCTATTTGAGCAAGAGCTACGTATACACTGGTCACAAATCACATAAGCCCCATTCCTCCAGTCACTGCCATATTTCTGTATATTTGAGGGTGGTCAGTGTGGTTTATGGCTTAAAACTACCCATTTCCAAAAGCCTGCACTCTTCTCTTTTATACCAGCATAGAAAAGTAATATTTTAAGTTGTTTTGTGAGATTTAAGTCCACGTGCTTGTCTGGTGACAATGCAATGATAGTGTACATCATGACCAGCCTACACAAACTGATCAGGGTCTACAAGTCTATTCTCTATAGAGTGTCCTGGATTTGTGCTGGATGCAATTTAGTAGAATTTATTCTGCAGTTGGTGGCTTTGTCTTAAAACTGCAGGTTATCTTGTAATTTTTGGTCTGCTGCCATGGCAACAGGACCTGGGTCAGGTGATGTGTGATTTATGACTATTATTGGTTGTGTTAGGTCACTTTAGGAGAAAATGGATTAGGCTTCATTAAATTTAAATTTATAGACTATGAGCTGAAATTCATTAGTCTGTGTCTTCTGAGCATATTCTTCATTTTACACTGAGGTTGTCACCCAGATCCAGTATAATTACCGAATGATTGCCAGCTGTGAAAAATTTGATTAGTGAACCTATTTCATGGATGTGTAATACATAATTTGTGGTAGTAAAAATATTTCTAGGAATTAACATTTTGGAGAAATAATACACAAGGTATGTATTGTGTGTTTAAATTGACCTGGCTGGCATTTCACTGGCATATTTATTCCATTGCGTAGCGAAAATGTGATAGAGATGCAAGACGTCTGTCCATCTGTCCGTCACGTTTCCCATCCTGCTATAACTTCTTTACCGTCACTTGATACATTTTGCTCTAAAATACATAATTTTCATGCTAGAATAGTTTACATTTAGAACTACGAAAATACTAAATGGTCATAAGAATATTTTAAAATGATTATTTAACATTATGAATCTGCAGTTTAGTTTAATTTAGTGATTTAGTGATGGGAATTTAGTTGTTTGACGCATTAAAGGTACATGCCCACTCAGTAGACACAAAATGTTCTTTATATCCGAGACATCATCCGAGACATTTTCTGGCAAAATAAACATTTGTTCACCATTACCCCACGTATTGATTGGCATTATTATACATTTTATATCAGACGAACATTTTCACACAGATATCAGGGGCGATAACCGTGTTTCCTTAAAATGTAAACAGAAATTACTATTTATTCTCTGTATTTATTTTTTGATGTGCAATGATCATACTTTATAATCTGTCGAAAATATTATTTTTCAGGCGACGCATTTAATTAGTATAAATAATTAAAAGATATCATGCCTCATTTGCATATAAAAATAGCCTGATACCACCGCGCATCACTATCAGTAAAATAAACATTACTAAATGATTATATCTCTATAGCGGGCACTCATAATTTTTAGAACTGGTGGAATAGTGACACAATCATACATTTATTTAATTCCTATAAGGAACATATTGTGCCTACACTTTTATAATGGGCAATAACTCAATTCAACTCCCAGGTATTAACAAAAGGGCCAAAGATAAAAACATACCTAAGGGCCAAACCAGGCAAATGGTAATTCCTATAAGGAGGAACCCCTACCGTTTAATTTACGCCACCGCGACCGATTGTGAAATAATATAACATACTAAGACCAGTAATGCAAATGGCATTTTTTATGCATATAGTGTTTGGACTGTGTGTCCGGCACATTAAGAAGTTCGTCAGAGTTTCTCAATTATGTGATAACTTTTATATACCAACACAGCATACCTGTGGACAAATGCCACACATCCATGATGTCATTAATATGAACTTGACCTTTTGACCTACACAACTTTGAACTTTTTTCACACATTAAGAAGTTCGCCGGAGTTTCTCAATTATGTCATAACTTCTATATCCCTTGATAGATTAATTCATTATTTCAATAAATCATACTTGTGGACAAGATGCCACACATCCATGCTGCCCTTAATATGACCTTGACTTTTTGACCTTCACAACTTTGAACTTCTAATTCGCACAGAGTTTCTCAATTCTGTCACAACTTCTATATCCCTTTGTCGATTACATGTACTTTACAGGTGCATGCTCAGTAGGCACAAACTGTTCTTTATATCAGAGACATCATCTGAGACATTTTCTGGCAAAATAAACATTTGTTCACCATTACCCACGTATATTGATTGGCAATATTATACATTTTATATCAGACGTAAATTTCCACACTGATATCAGGGGCGATAACCGTGTTTCCTTAAAATGTTTACTGACATTACTATTTGTTCTCTGTATTTATTTTTATGCCACCGGGTTTCGAAGAAACGGGTGGCATATAGTGTTTGGACCGTCCGTCCATCCGTCCGTCCGTCCGTACGTAACACTTTTCGGTTAACCAATTTGTCACAGTTTCTCAAATATGCTGCAGGTGGCATCCGTGTTCGACAGACGCATTTCTTGTTTGATGTGCAATGATCATACTTTATAATCTGTCGAAAATATTATTTGTTCAGGTGACACATTTAATTAGTATAAATAATTAAAAAATATCATGACTCATTTGCAAATAAAACTAGCCTGATACCACCGTGAATCACTATCAGTAAAATAAATATTACTTGTAATTTTTAGAACTGGTGGAACAGTGACACAAGTATACACTTATTTAATAATTCCTATAAAGAACATTTTGTGCCTACTGAGTGGGCATGTACCTTTAATATTTCAATACGTCATACTTGGGGACAAATACCACACATCCATGCTGTAATGAAAAGACACAGTGTGAACAGCAGAAGTTATTTTCTCATGTTACAGTGTAACAAGTGTAACAAAGTCAGATGCAGGATGAGAATCGGGTGTTTGTAGTGTAACCAGGCATCAAACAGTGTATATCCTCATCATGATCACGGTGATTCTTTTTTTCTGTCCTAAAAACTAGTCAACAGTTTATACATTCATCAGACGACAGTGTGTACGAGCCTGGGTATAGGTCTTGCATTATGATAGTGACAAAGTCTATATGATAGACTATAGTGTGTTTACATGTGTTTACAAGTTCATCATACAGATTAAATGTCCATTCTCAAGTGAAATCATTCTGTGGCAGACCCTTCCGTTCTAATTAAGAAGTGTGTATTTTCCTTACTGTGATGTATGGCCCCACAGAATCCCTGTGGTATGTATTAGAAAACTGGTATTGTTACATTTGTGAGCGTGAGGCATGACAGGTGTTTCATTGATGGAATGACGAACAGTGCAGAACCTGATCAGACTGCGAGGACGCACATGCTGATCTAGATCTACACTGGCTGCAAAACCATTAAGCTCCATTTATGCATTTATGATATATATTGCATGCTAGAAGCATTGTGGGTGTTTCATTGATGGAATGGTGAACAGTATTGATCAGACTACAGATGCACAGGCTAATTTGGATCTACATTGGCCGCAAAACTGATAATGCCGATGTCTCCAGCTACAGCCACATTTACCAAAAACTTTGGTAGTTTATGAGACAAGAAATTTAGAGCTGAATGTCCATTTCTGTAAGTTGTCTATTTTCCCATTGTTCTAACTGAGAAGTGTATACAAGTATTTGTTTCTGACTGTGTGTGATTTATGGTCCCCACAGACTCCCTGTGCTGTGTATGTTTTCCTGTGATTTATGACTGGAACACAATAATAAAACAGGGAGTGTTAAATTTGTCAGAGCTGTAAACTTAGATTAGATTAGAGGTGTGATCAGTCTGCACACACACTGGTCTACACAGGCAATTCATCATTTGTTGGTAGTTCAAGATGCATCTTAACAAAACATTGTATGTTTATCATGCTACCATGGGTGTATACCGATCAAAAGACCAAAAATGGTGTTGTTAAATATACAACAAAGTCTGTTTTCTCTTAATGCAATTATTGTCAACTGACTGGTATATTCTTGTGTTACAATCAGATTTTGGATGCATGTAACATGATAATATTTCAGTAAATTTAAGAATACATGTACATGTATGTAGGGATATACATTTTGAAGAAAACTGTTATAATGCATCATAAATTTCAATACTTGTCCCCTGAAAAGGAATTCTAAAAATATAATTTCCAAATTATTAGTCTACATGCAGCCAGTGCTTTAGAACATGTTAAATTTGTTGTGTGCAATAAAAAAAATTAAATTGCGAACCTGTTTGATAGGGCTAAATTAAGGAGTGGGACTTTAGGATGTGTAATAAATAATTTGTGGGATAATGAAATGTGTTTTTAGGAATTCATATTTTGGAGAAAGCAAGATAATAATATATGGTATGTACATATTGTGTGTTTATAGTAACCTGGCTCTTCGACGTCAACTAGCTTAGATAATCTCGGCTATATGGATGACTTTTACTATTTCATCTGTCTTTTATATTATCTGTATCTTTACAGCTGAGACCCGGCCATTATCAAATATGGTCACAATAGCAGCCATTCTGTCCTGGCATTTAGTGACGAGCGAGCGGTTTAATCCTTTACAGTTCTGTTAAAAAACTTGCACAGACCAATACTAAACATATAAATAAATATACCGGTACCTACTTTGACGGAACGGGCTGTTATTCTGACCATATTTTATAATGGCCGGTTCTCGGCTATAAGGATACAGATAATATAAAAGACATATGAAATAGTAAAAGGTTATCCACTTAGCTGAGTATTCTAAGCTAACCTGAAACTTATTTTGAAAGTTTCGTATTTGGATGTTGTGTTTTATTCAGTCAACACGGGTATTGCTTTTGTGCAATAGTGAACACTAATTGTCACATGTATACATTACCACATTGTTCTTGATAAGTGTTGTAATGCATCAGTCAATGTAAGTCCCCGCCCCCCCCCCCCCTCCGGGGGAATAGCGGGGCTTATATTTTTGTTGCTGTTAAAGCCCCGGTGAAGGCCCCGCACTGCGGGGCAACATGGTCGGTAAAAGCCCCGGTAAAATGCCCCGCACTGCGGGGCCATCTGGTGATTTTAAATGTGAAATATTCTTGCACGAAAATGATGTGTTGTAGAGCAAAATGTCACTTATAAATAGTAGATATCTGGGAACTTTTATTAGTATGGGAAGCCATTATTACAACCCAAGCAGCTTTATTCGTTGTAGATGTAATTGGTAGCACATTTGGCCTGCTACTTGCGTTCTATTTCTAGGGTGGTTGACTTAGTGATATAGTTGTTTTTGAAACCGTTACAGTCGATGATCAGCTGGGTAATGACCGATATGTTTAGTTTGTAAAAGTTCGAGTCTCCTAGCACTTTTTGGATTTCTTGACGAAACGCCGGGTAGGTCTGTTTCCGAACTTCGTGTAGTGCTGGGCATCTTAGTAGCATGTGTGACGCATCCTAGCTCCGCCTCCAAATGACAGTTAGGACAAGTAGGGTCGACTAAGTACAGGGTAAATATGTGTTTGTTGCTTTGAAATAGGTACGTTCCTGTTAATAGTAGTAACCAAATAAATAGCCGCTAACCTTTGGCACCACCCACGGACTCGGTAGAAGGAAGGTCGGATATGTGTGAATAGTATTAAATAGCGCAAAAGTGGACCCTTGCATGATACAAACTTCTTAACCGTATTAACGCACGGACACACGGACGGTGCAAACACTATATGACACCGGCTCTTCGAGACAGGGTTCATAAAAAGTACACCCCCCCCCCCTATTAATAGTATAAAATTCAGCACTTTATACTTTTACTTTTACTTACATGGGGAGGGTGTGTGTGTGAGAAATAGGATTTTTCCAGTGGAGGGGGGGTGGGGGGGGTATGATTTTTCCAGTGGGGGGGGTGGGGGGGGTGGGTGGGGGGGGGGTCTCGGGATTTTCCAGGGGGGGGGGGTCTCGGGATTTTCCAGGGTTTGTTGGGTAAAGAATCACTTTCCAGGGGGGGGGGGGGGGGGGGGGGGGGTGGGGGGGGGGGGGGGGGGGGGGGGGGGGGTCTCGGGATTTTCCAGGGTTTGTTGGGTAAAGAATCACTTTCCAGGTGGTCTCGTGATTTTCCAGGGTTGGTCGGGTAATGAATCACTTTCCAGGGGGGGGGGGGGGGGGGGGGTGGGGGGGGGGGGGGGGGGTCTCGGGTTTTCCTTCAGTGTGTGTGGGGGGGGGGGGGGGGGGAATGTCTCAGAATTTTCCACGTGTTGGGGGGGGGGGCTGGGACAACGGATAACGGATAAAAACGGCAGGTGCAATTATAAACAGAGGGAATTATTTGAAAACAATTTTGTTTATATTAAACAAAATTTTCAGTATTAAACAGTCCACAGTGAAAGTAGATCGTATTAAACGTTTACTAAACCCATGTCACCCCTCCCACACAACAGTATTCAGGTAAACATACATGTACATATCTTGATAACAGTCTGATAAAACCCCGGTAAAGCCCCGGGGTATGTCCCCGCTCAATTTCTTAGCAACAGTTAAAGCCCCGGTAAAGTCCCCGCAGTGCGGGGCATCATGAAAGGTAAAAGCCCCGGGATATGCCCCGGTAAAGCCCCGCCCCTCCCCCGGAGGAGGGGGGCGGGGATTTACATTGACTGATGCATAACTGATTTTCAAATTTTATTTCTGTATGCATACAAATTGGAAGTTCTACATACTGGTCTACATATTGCCGATTGTCCGACCATCCTGGGTAGATATCCATTATGATCAGGAACTACACTGGTCTACATATTGCCGATTGTCCAACCATCCTGGGTAGATATCCATTATGATCAGGCACTACACTGGTCTACATATTGCCGATAGTCCGACCATCCTGGGTAGATATCCATTTTGATCAGGAACTACAATGGTCAACATATTGTCGTTAGTCCAATCATCCTGGGTAGATATCCATTATGATCAGGAACTACACTGGTCTACATATTGCCGATAGTCTGACCATCCTGGGTACATGTCCATTATGATTAGGAACTACACTGGTCTACATATTGCCGATAGTTCGACCATCCTGGGTAGATGTCCATTATGATCAGGAACTACAATGGTCTACATATTGCCGATAGTTCGACCATCCTGAGTAGATGTCCATTATATCAGAACTACAATGGTCAACATATTGCCGATAGTCCGACCATTCTGATATATCCATTATGATCAGGAACTACAATGGTCTACATATTGCCGATAATCCGACCATCCTGGGTAGATATCCATTAATGATTATGATCAGGAACTACAATGGTCTACATATTGCCATTAGTCCAACCATCCTGGGTAGATGTCCATTATGATCCGGGACTACAATGGTCTACATATTGCCGATAGTCAGACCATCCTGGGTAGATGTCCATTATGAACAGGGACTACAATGGTCTGCATATTTCGATAGTCTGACCATCCTACATAGACATCCATTAGTGTCAGGGACTACACTGGTCTACATATTGCCGGTCGTCTCACCATCCCGGGTAGATATACCGTACATTAGTGTCAGGGACTACACTGGTCTACATATTGCCGGTCGTCTCACCATCCCGGGTAGATATCCATTAGTGTCAGGGACTACACTGGTCTACATATTGCCGGTCGTCTCACCATCCCGGGTAGATATCCATTATCATCAGGGACTAACTGGTCTACATATGGTCTGATCATCCTGGGTAAATATCAGGGACTACACTGGTTTACATATCGGTATTGCCGGTAATCTGACCAACCAGGGTAGATAAGTGGTTTCCACCATAAACTTCACACCAAACTCATTAGATTATAATGTTCTAAAACCACACCACAATAATTTAACTAGAAATGTGGCCTGTCGGCACACGAATGCCCCCGCTGGCAGCCAAAGAAAACGAGGCATATTTGATTATAAGCCATTTACCCGAGCGTTAAGGTTTTGAACGCACCAAATCTGTGACCTTGACCCTGGGCTTAGTGGGGGTGGGACGAATGTGGATTTGTCACAGGGCGGTAGAGGACCATTGTAGCAATGCGTGTGTGAAATGTGAAGCAGATCCGAGCAAGGAAATACAAATTATAAGCCATTTAATTGAATGTTAAGGTTTGCACCAAGTCTGTGACCTTGACCCTGTGCTTAGTGGGGGCAGGACGAATGTGGATTTGTCACAGGGCGGTAGAGGACCATTGGAGCAATGCGTGTGTGAAATGTGAAGCAGATCTGAGCAAGGAAACAGAAATTATAAGCCATTTACCCAGGGTTAAGGTTTCGAACGCACCAAGTCTGTGACCTTGACCCTGGGCTTAGCGGGGGCGGGATGAATGTGGATTTGTCACAGGGCGGTAGAGGACCATTGGAGCAAAGCGTGTGTGAAATGTGAAGCAGATCTGAGCAAGGAAACAGAAATTATAAGCCATTTACCCAGCGTTAAGGTTTCGAACACACCAAGTCTGTGACCTTGACCCTGGGCTTAACGGGGGCGGGACGAATGTGGATTTGTCACAGGGCGGTAGAGGATCATTGGAGCAATGCGTGTGTGAAATGTGAAGCAGATCCAAGCAAGGAAACAGAAATTATAAGCCATTTACCCAGCGTTAAGGTTTCGAGCGCACCAAGTCTGTGACCTTGACCCTGGGCTTAGCGGGGGCGGGACGAATGTGGATTTGTTACAGGGCAGTAGAGGACCATTGGAGCAATGCGTGTGTGAAATGTGAAGCAGATCCAAGCAAGGAAACAGAAATTATAAGCCATTTACCCAGCGTTAAGGTTTTGAACGCACCAAGTCTGTGACCTTGATCCTGGGCTTAGCGGGGGCGGGATGAATGTGGATTTGTTACAGGGCGGTAGAGGACCATTGGAGCAATGCGTGTGTGAAATGTGAAGCAGATCCGAGCAAGGAAACAGAAATTAAAAGCCATTTACCCAGCGTTAAGGTTTTGGGACGTACGTACGTAAGTAGTACGTACGTACGTACGTACGAACGCTGGTAACACTATATGCCCCCCTCACCATTCGGTGGCGGGGGCATAAAAATCTATTTTGAATGGACTGGTAGTAATAACGTTATTATGTTATGAACATTTTTTCTGATATTTATATTGTTAAGTGATCATATGATGGTATAGCCACTTCACATTTTCACATACACTGGCTAGGATTTTTAAACAGGCGAGAACACACGAGGTTTTGAGAGATTTCTATTTGTTTGTCCGCTATATTTTATTTCCTTGCTATATTACCAGGTGACCAACATGGGAGGTTTTCCCATATTTTCTCCTGATCTCCTTTCCATAGATCTCCCAGATGACCAATGTTAATGTCCAGCTGTGTCTAAATTTAATCTCCTGAAATAAGCTGGATCGTGGGAAAACAGTACATGTTAACGTTGTACAGAACTATACTGGTCTGTACGAGACGAGCACATGCTGTACATGTTTACGTTGTACAGAACTATGCTGGTCTATATGAGATGGGCACATACTGTACATCTATACATTGTACAGAACTATGCTGGTCTATATGAGACGGGCACAATTACATACTGTACATGTATACGTTGTACAAAACTATGCTGGTCTATACGAGACGGGCATACTGTACATGATACGTGTACAGCTATGCTGGTCTATACGAGACACAAATCTGTACTCTATACGTTGTACAGAGCTATGTGGTCTGTACGAGACGGGCACATGCTGTACATGCATACATTGTACAGAACTATGCTGGTCTATATGAGACAGGCACATACTGTACATGTATACGTTGTACAGAACTATGCTGGTCTATATGAGACGGGCACATGCTGTATATGTATACGTTGTACAGAACTTGGTTTCAAAAATGGCACCCGGATTTTTTGGAAACCTTATACATTCAAGTTTATAAAAACACCGGGTGCCATAAATTAACACGAGGTGTCGGAATCTCATATATATATATGTGTACCTACAATTGCCCCTGGACTAGAAGGCAAACCGCCTAACTTTAGTTTACCAAACTCTTGTAGATAAAACGTTTATTTATAGCCAAATTGCAAACCGCATAACTTTAGTTTACCAAACTATTGTAGTTAAAACGTTTATTTATAGCCAAATTTCAAACCGCCTAACTTTAGTTTACCAAACTCTTGTAGTGAAAACGTTTATTTATAGCCAAATTGTGTTATTTCGCTATATTTAAAGTTTTCAACAGAGATAATGGCAAAAATGGCTATATATATAGTGATTAAAATACTTTTACTAGTAATACACACTGCTAAAAGGATCCTAACGCTCTGTTATTTCAACAAATCCCCACAAATGAATCACCATATATTATTGAGAGCTACATACATGTATGACCAGATGCGACGTTGCCTATTACGATGTATCATTCATCATTCATCATAATCCTGTGCTATTCTGTCCAAGAAACCACACTATACCAAAACACATACCAGTCCTGCATTTTAAAGGTGTCTGACATTGACTTCTAGGAGATGAAACAATATGTTTCAAGTAACACATAAACATTTATATATGTAAGAGAATTTGTTTGCAATAGTGAATTTGTTGTATTTTACAGTGGCTGGTCAACTACAACTACAAGTACTGTACGTTTATTTGCAGAATGTAAAGAGCTACATGTACCTTCGTAATGCCAACAGAGACAGCAACACAAAAACACAACACATGATACATAGCGAACCATGACAACGGGTAAAGCGGTATCCAGTCCCACCAAAAAACGGAATCGTATATAAACTGACAAATAATACAATAACAACGTTTTGTAATGTTGATAATGCACTGTATTACAGTTAATAGTGGTCTTGTTATCTGCAGATATCTGGAGAATCTGAAGCATCTTACGAAGAAGATCAATTCTGCTGATTAATTAGCAAAGGTTTATGATTTGGGAGCATGGAGAGAACACATTACCATTTATAAGGATTGTCATGCTGACATTAGTGGTAACACATGGTGTGCCCGCTATTTCCGCATACACATATTATTATATGTTTATCAATATTGTAGATGTCAGCCATCTTTGATTTTAAAATTATGATTAACTCAACTCTAAATTACCACATACCATGTAACAATTAGCGAGGAAACCTCATACAATTTATATTTTGACATTATCCGACTACAGAAACATTGCTTTTTTTTTCAGTTTCCAATATGGCGGATCTTGAATTTGAAGGCCTAGACCAAAATATACGCGTTTCAATGAGTATGTCGTACCGAAAACTGTAAAAAGACATCTTAATTTTAGTTTTTGTTCGTCGGGTTACAGAGATATTTCATTTTATACTTTTCAAAAT